>CAWUFW010008515.1:0-600000 GCA_963921515.1 Calotriton arnoldi
GACATGGGGTGCAAAAAGAGGCAAGAGAGGTGCAGAAAGAGGGAAGAGGGATGCAGAAAGAGGCAAGAGGGGTGAAGAAAGGGGGAACAGACGTGCAGAAAGAAGCAACAGAAATGCAGAAAGAGGCAAGAAAAGTGCAGAAGGAGGCAAGAGAAGTGCATAAAGAGGCAAGAGCTGTGCAGAATGAGGGACCAGGGGTGCAGAAAGAGGCCGTAAAGGTGCAGAAAGAAGGAGGAGGGGTGCAGAAAGAAGCAAGAGCTGTGCAGAATGAGGGACCAGGGGTGCAGAAAGAGGCAAGAGAGGTGCAGAAAGAGGGAAGACGGGTGCAGAAAGAGGCAAGAGGGGTGCAGGAAGAGGGAAGAGACGTGCAGAAAGAAACAACAGAAATGCAGAAAGAGGCAAGAAAAGTGCAGAAAGAGGCTAGAGAAGTGCATAAAGAGGCAAGAGATTTGCAGAAAGAGGCAGGAGAGTTGCAAAAACAGGCAACAGAGGTGCAGAAAGAGGGAAGAGGGGTGCGGGAAGAGGGGTGCAGAAAGAAACGAGAGGTGCAGAAAGAAGCAAGAGGAGCGCAGAAAGAAGCAACAGAGGTGCAGAAAGAGGCAAAAGGGGTACAGAAAGAAGCAAGAGAGGTGAAGAAAGAAGCAAGGGAAGTGCAGAAAGAAGCAAGCGAGGTGCAGAGAAAGGCAAGAGAAGTGCAGAAAGAGGCAAGAGGGGTGTAGAAAGAAGCAAGGGAAGTGCAGAAAGAAGCAAGAGAAGTGCAGAATGAGGGACAAGGGGTGCAGAATGAGGGACCAGGGGTGCAGAAAGAGGCAAGAGAGGTGCAGAAAGAGGGAAGAGGGGTGCAGAAAGAGGCAAGAGGGGTGCAGAAAGAGGGAAGAGACGTGCAGAAAGAAGCAACAGAAATGCAGAAAGAGGCAAGAAAAGTGCAGAAAGAGGCAAGAGAAGTGCATAAAGAGGCAAGAGCTGTGCAGAATGAGGGACCAGGGGTGCAGAAAGAGGCCCTAGAGGTGCAGAAAGACGGAAGAGGGGTGCAGAAAGAAGCAAGAGCTGTGCAGAATGAGGGACCAGGGGTGCAGAAAGAGGCAAGAGAGGTGCAGAAAGAGGGAAGACGGGTGCAGAAAGAGGCAAGAGGGGTGCAGGAAGAGGGAAGAGACATGCAGAAAGAAGGAACAGAAATGCAGAAAGAGGCAAGAAAAGTGCATAAAGAGGCAAGAGAAGTGCATAAAGAGGCAAGAGATTTGCAGAAAGAGGCAGGAGAGTTGCAAAAACAGGCAGAAAGAGGGAAGAGGGGTGCAGAAAGAAACAAGAGCGGTGCAGAAAGAAGCAAGAGGAGCGCAGAAAGAAGCAACAGAGGTGCAGAAAGAGGCAAGAGGGGTACAGAAAGAAGCAAGAGAGGTGAAGAAAGAAGCAAGGAAAGTGCAGAAAGAAGCAAGCGAGGTGCAGAAAAAGGCAAGAGAAGTGCAGAAAGAGGCAAGAGAGGTGCAGAAAGAGGGAAGAGTGTGCAGAAAGAGGCATGAGAAGTACAAAAAGAAGCAACAGAGGTGCAGAAAGAGGCAAGAGAAGTGCAGAAAGAGGAAGAAAGGTGCAGAAAGAAGCAAGAGAAATGCAGAAAGAGGCAAGAGAGGCTCAGAAAGAACAAGAGTGGTTTACGCACCATTAGTACCAATTTAATACCCACATTTAGCAATAAGTAAGAGGTGACCATTCCAACTTTACAAAGGGCGTTCGACCACGCTGTAACACTTGTCGCTGCATTTTTGGTAACATTTGAGCCGTTTGAGCTAGAAACAAGGTTTTTTGTGTTCAGATCTACAGATTATGTGGCAGATGATGGATTATGTGGCAAATGTGGAAAATGTATAATTATGCGAAAAGCACTGTGGATGAACAGTCGCATAATTCCAGTGGCCCTGCTCATACCTTTGACTAGGTCCAGAAGTGCTCCTCAGTGGTTTCTTCTTTTTTGTGGCTCATTGAGTTTATAGTTTAGCTTCTATTGAAACGAGGAAGACTAAACCTGAGGTTACCACTCCACTACACAGACTACCATACCACATAATTACTCTCCATAACACATAATCCCACTCTACATAATTCCTATACATTAAATACCACATACTTTCTATCCACATAATTTCACTGCACAACATACCACATAATTCCATTACACACAATGTACATCCACTCCGCTTCAAAAAAACATTAGTAAAAAACTTTTACATTTACAACGCCAATAGCTCTAACTCTTGCAAATGCGAGACCTATTGCATTGCAAATGCTTCTTTAACTAGTAGTCGCGTTTGAAGAGTGGTGGAGAAAAGGGGCTGGGACTCCGACCGGCACTCAGGAATTCCGCTGCGTAGGACTTACAGGAGGTACCAGGACGGCTTCTTGGCCCCCAACGTCCCTCAGGAGAAAAGTGGACTTCATCCCCCAACCAGTAGTGTGCCAGGAGGCGCGTTTGCAGAGTGGTGGAAAAACGGGGGCGTCGCCTCCGAAGACCTCTTAGCAATCCCACTGTGTGGGACTTACTGGAGGTAACAGATGGTGTAGTTGGCCCCCAAGGAAATTCTTGGGGGCCAACTACCCCTCCTATTACATCCACTAAGTCTCACACAGCAGGATTGCTAAGTTCTGATAGAAGGCCACCCCCCCTTTGCCCACCACTCTGCAAACGCGCTTCCTGGCGCGCTCTTGGTTCCCTTCGCTGCTGGGGGCCCTTAAGGGCCAACTAGCCTACCTGTTACCTCCAGTAAGCCCCACACAGTGGGATTGCTGAGAGGTGGTCGCAGGCCATGCCCCCTTTCTCCACCACTCTGCAAACGCGCCTCCTGGCGGGCTCTGGGTTGTGGGATGAAGTCCCCTTGCCTCTTGAGGGTCCCTAGGGGCCAACTAGCCCTCCTGTTACCTTCAGTAAGCCCCACACAGCTGGATTGCTGAGAGGTAGTCAGAGGCCATGCCCCATTTTTACACCACTCTGCAATCGTGCCTACTGGTGCACTTCTGCTTGGGCGATGAGGTCCACTGTAGTCTTGAAGCCCTCAGGATGCAAGGAGACCTCATTGCCTCACCAGCAGTGCGCCAAGAGGCTCGTTTGCAGACTGGTGGGAAAAGGGGCGTGGCCTCCGACCACCTCTCAGCAATCCCACTGTGTGGGGCTTACTGGAGGAAAGAGATAGGCGAGTTGGTCCCTAAGGACCCTCAGTAGCGAAGTGGACTTCATCCCCCAACCTAGAGCGCGCCAGGAGGCACGTTTGCAGAGTAGTAGCAAAAAGGTGCGGGGCTTCCGGCGAGTTGCGCGGCTTCCCTTATTTTATTTTTATTTTAGGAAGGGGGGCTGTGTGACCCCCCTTCCCCTAACCCTTTTGGGCCCCGGGGTCCCCATCCCCCGGGCAAGAACCATTTTTCTTTTTTTTTTTAAATACAAAGGGAGGGGGAGCGTGGCCCCCCTCCTGAGGCCGATTCTGGCCCGGGGGACCCCATCCCCCGGGGCCCGGGCAATAATTTATTTTATTACTTTTTTTTGTTTTAAGGGAGGGGGGCCGAGCGCCCCCCCCACTCCCGCCTCCCAGGCTGATTTCAGCCTCGGGCCCCCATCCCTTGGGGCATGGCCATGTTTAAAGGGACCGCGGGGGAGCCTGAAGGCCCCTGCAGTCCCGGACGGCTTTCGCCTCCTATGGGAGCCGGCATTGCTTTTTATCCCCAGGGAGCTGCTGACATGCAGCTCCCTGGGGGTAAAAAGCAAAGTGTACTCACTTTGAACAAGCGAGAGCACAGTGCTCTCGCTTGTTGAAAGCGAGTACACTGTTTGCTATGGGATGGCGGGAGCAGGGCTCCCGCCATCCCATAGCAAACTGCAATGTCCCGGGGTTGGGCACCCTGGGCCATTGCTGGAGAGGCCCTGGGGGTGGCAGTCCCCAGGGCCTTGGAGGGAGCCCCGGGGAGGTGGTGGTCCCCGGGGCCGGGGGTCTGCAACGGACCCCCACACTTAATAATTTATGTATGCCCCGGGGACGTGGTGGTCCCCGGGGCCGTATGGAAAATTCAAGCCCCCCACACTACATTTTTGCAAAGCAGAGCCCCCCCACGCATTTTAATATAAATAAAGCCCTGGGGAGTTGGCGGTCCCCGGGGCTGCGGGGCGATGCGTGCCCCCCACATGTAATCAGTATGGCCCAGGGGAGGTGGCGGTCCCGGGGGCTGCGAGGGCCCCTGCGGGCCCCGAGCATATTTTGGCATTGCCCTTGGGACCTGGCCCACCCCAGGGCTTAATGAAACGAAGCACGGGAGACCGCGCTTTGTTTTTTGGTTTTTTTGGCAGGATTCTCGCACCCAGTGTGAATCCTGCCGATTTTTTTTTTTACTGTTTTTTTGGGCCCTCTGGGTCCCTGTGGGACCTAGGGGGGTCAGGGTGTTTCTACCCTGCCCCCTTTTTCTTTCTTTTTTAATAGTTTTTTACCTTTTTCCTCGAGTCACAAGATGGCTGCCAACACTTCCTGGTTTGAAGTGTTGGCAGCCAATCAGAGTCAGGCTCGAGATGGGAGGGTTTGTGGATCCTTCGCGGCCACCAGATATATTTGTAAATATATGAATTTCTCAGGAACTACTGAACTGATTTACACCATTTAACAAAAAGACTGCACTCTGGAACAAGAGCTACCTTTTTGCCAAATTTGGTGTAATTCCGTTTAGCAGTTCGGGCTGAAGCTGCGTCAACAGTTTCCTATAGAAATTAACATGGAGAAAATGCGTTTTGGGACCCCCCTTTTTTCTCAGCCCCCGCTTGACGAATCACCCCAAAGCTTTCAAGACAGGAGATGACCTGAGCGGGCCATTAGTTTTGAAAATTTCACGAAGATTCGTCAAATGGCGCCAAAGATATTGCAAATCAAAAACGCTTTTTGAATAGAAACAAGGTCCTAACTATAACTACCTACTGGCGACCGCCAGTAGGTAATATATATAATATATATATATACATACACACACACACATTTACAATGGTACGCAAAAACGTGACAGTCCAGATATAGAAGTTGAAATAAAGGCGTTAGTCCTACTTTTATGTCTGATCGGTCCCGGTTTTGCTTCTCAAAATCTGGTCTCTGGTCACCCTACTTACTGGTCACGGTCCTAATCCCAGTGATATTGATGACTTAGAAAACACCCACGCTGCAGAGATTCCGGTGTAATCTGTGGGTCACAATTGCCAACTTTAATGAGGTAGTTCTATGGATAAATGCCCCTGCGGTGGAAAACCTGTATACATTACAGGTCACAGTGTCCAATCCTAATAAAACAGCCCAGGGGGTATTAATCCCGCTGGGGTGAACTGGATGTAACCTGAGCCCAGGTATTTCAGGTAGAACAAGCATTTGCAATGCAATCGAACTCACATTTGTGAAAGTTGGAGCTTTTTGTGTTGTAAATGACAATGTTTTTTACTTAAGTTTTTTTGTTTGCAATGCATCCTTTAAAGCAGATAAAATGAGGATCCGGTAGCCAGCCAGGAAAACACGTGGACTCTGCAAGAAAACAAAAAAGGTGTGCGGTGATATGGAAAAAGTATGAACTGAAGAGCTTGTAAGAATTATTAGGTCATGTAGTGCGTCACAGTGCAGTTGGACCCCAGGGCGTGTTGCCGAAGCAGGAGAGTGTGTCGTGCCTGCAACAGCAGCTAGTAGAAAGTCATTAAGAAAATAGTACTCACAAACTGTGAATAAAACATACTGTGTAACAACACATGTAACTGGGGCAGTCCTCGTGGGAGGTTACAACAGGGAAAAAGGAGGCTCTAAGGAGGGACTACTAAATAAATTAACTAATGAAAAAAAAACATTTCCAAAAGACAGTCAGAGGAGCCAATAAAATACATGGGCGGGTAATGGGAGGAGCTTAAAGCCCATATTCTAAATACAGCATGTCTCGAAGAGACAGCGCAAGTGCTGCCTAGGCGAGACCTAAAAAGGATGTTACTCCTCATATTTCTCCTCTTGCTGACACCACCGCTCTCCTCCCTGCAGAGTGTTGCACTGGCTCCCAGTGGTGCCATTTACCTGTAAATGGCATGCTTTTACATCCAGAAACATTCCAGGTATGCAGCTAATGCGGAGAGGAATGCAGGAAAGAAAGAGGGAGAGTAAGCATGTGTTTTTAAATAAACTACTTACCACCAACTTTTCTAAAGACACTTCAAGGAGGCTCCACCGCAAACAACAATTAGCAAAAAAAGTCTTTTGTCTAATAGTCAAAATCTACGCAGTAACCACCAAAAATGGAACTGCTTTGTAGGACATATTAATATGTGTTATTGTTAGCTTACTATTCAGCTCAAAGTGATGAAACAAAAGCTGAGTGAGTGTGAGAAGTTGGCCTGGTATATGCTGTTCACTAATTAAAGTGGACACCTTGCACCAGAACAATTCGACTCTTATGGTAGATAGGTTTAAGACAACCTTTATAGAAAGCTATCCTAGCTGTGGAGAGCAGCCTTCAGGCTAAGTCTTGAAGGAATGTAAAGCAGCTTGTTTTACCACACAATCTCTTGAATCACCAAATGAAAAGACTCCACACAGGTATATATATCAAATATATATGTATTTATTAATAAACAACTCTCTACTAATCTCTTTATGAGATTAGAAGTCAGGAACATATGTACAAGTCAAATGTTATCAAAATAAGTTTAGCACAATCGAATATCACAATCTTAGTTTGGCTAGACCTAGGTCTAGGGCATCTAGAGTCGAGGGACCCCCAAGAACCACCCCAGGTAGTTGTAGGAGACCCACAGGGGACGGACGCGGTGTCCTGGCACCGGTGCGAGTCCTGTACGAGTCTATGCGAACAGACGCGATTGAGATTTCAATGTTAAAGGTCCCTTGCGTGTTTGAGGCGAACACACCGATCGGTCCTTGTACGAGTCGAAGGACACGGTTACAGATAGAGTTGCAAGGGAGTTGGACGCGGTGTGTCTAACACAGACGCGAACCATGTACGAGTCAGCACGATAGTCGCACTTGGAAAGTAAGAGTTTTAGGGCACTTCTAGGGTAGCTACAAGCAAGTCACTTACAGGGTAAGTAGTTCTAGGGCCCACAGGAGCACCGTAGTGCTGAAGTTACCTCACCCAGGGGAGCCGGGTGCATAGGTGTTCTTTGGTGTCGGGTCGCGGCGTAGTTTTCAATGGGAGCCAGTGAAGACTTGCTGCTTGTGGCGACAGGAGAAGTGTCCGGAGGAATCCAAGCCTGGATTCAGAAGATGGAAGACCTGAAAGCAGAGGGGACAGTGTTCAAAGCCACTTGGCAGTGACTCAGGGCAAGGAAGATGGATGCCCACCGTCGTCGCAAGATTCAGGTCGTTCACGGGTGCCTTGACTCTTCAGCCACGAGGTCCAGGAGGTGTCGACGACAACCAGGAGCTGGATTCGGCGTGTCCCACGATGTCTGCAGCTTACTGCGGTGTCGGCAACTCGATTGGAGCCAACAAACCTTGGTACCAGCAAGTCTCGGGGAAAGTGTAAAAAGTCAATGGCGCAGACCAGCAAGGTCTGAGGGACTCACCCAGCAAGGGTAAGTCAGGGCAGGCCTGGAGCAACCAGGGGAGCCCTTTGGTTCTGTAGGAAAGCCTTCTGGGGACCCACAAGCCAGCTGGCAAGGGATCGCGAAGATGCCTCGGGAGGATTCGCTCAACAGGGACCCACGGTCACTCGGGACATGGTAGGCCTCTGATCTTCGGAGGGATTCCTGCTGGAAGCTAGGACCACACGTGTTCCAAAGCACAAGTTCGTAGAACGTTGTGAAGGGGTTGCACTCGACAATAGTGCACGGTACCCAGGGGTCGCGGTTCCTCGTCACTCTTGGGGTCCACTGGCCTCAGCTTCGCTGGGGACTCACGATGGCCTTTGAGAAGTCAGGAAATCCACTTCTTGGGCTGCAGGGACTTCGGACTCCAGCGGGAGCGGCGTAGTTTGCGACCGTCGTTTGTAGTTTTTGGTGCCTGCCAAGCAGGGGAGTCACTCCTTGACTCCAATTGGAGATTCTTCAGTCTTCCAGAGGTAGTGGAACGTCGAAGGTCCAGGATTCTTCTTGAGAGCGTCGTCCAGGGAGATCTAGGGTGCAATGCACAGGTTCCCCCTCTTATACTAAAAGAAAGGGAGGGACTAGCTCTATGACCCTACCTATGGGAGGGTCAGGGGAGTGGGTGGCTACACCCACTTCCCTTTGTCCAGTTTCGCGCCAGAGCAGGGGCAGGTAGCCCCTGAGCCGGTTTGAACTGGGGTATGCACAGAGGAGCCTTCTGCTCCCCCAGTGCAGGACTTCAAAGCACTCTAAGAGTGCACCCACCCAGCCCCAATACACTAAACCCTGTCTGGGAGGTGGACACACCCCTTGGGACAGGATATCTATTGTTGGGCTTCCTCCACTGCGAGTGTTGGTCATCAGCAGGAGGGCAGCCCAGTGTCTGTGACTGGTGGCATCCATTTTGTGATGCCAGGGCTCTGCAGGATTCTACCGCGTTTCCACAGTTGGTACATGTCTATCCCTCTAGAAGGGTGGAATGCTACCCCCGCCGCCAGGACTGGCAGGGGGGTAGTATTCCAAGATGTTTGACACCAAACATGACATGTTTTGATGCAGCCATTCCAAAATTAGCATTTTACCGCGAGGATCTAATGCACTTAAAAGTATATGGTTTAACCGCATCCACAAACAGCCCCAGAGAATGGACTCTGAGGGCTGCAGAGGGGCCCTGCTCAGGCAGCGGCACCCCCGCACATGGAAACTAAGCACCCTGCCCTCAGGATTGATAGGGCCTGCTTGAGGGGTGACTGATAAGTCTCAATGTGTGTGCAGGAGAGATATAGGGGACCTATATCTCAGTGAGGGGTGCTAGCACTTCCTCACCCAGGCTGCAGTAGCAGGCCTGTGGTGTCAGATTTAGTCTGCTTCCCAGGGGTGGCATAATACATGCTTCAGCCCCTGGTAGGCCTGTGAAGTACCTATCCCCTTGGTACCTAAGGTACCATATACTAGGGACTCATAAGGTACCACAGTATCCAATCACTAGTGCACCTAGAGTGCACTCCAAGTCGTTTAAAGAGAAAGCAGATAGGCTGGGGACCTGAATAGCAGGTTCCCAGCCAAACTAAGTCAAAAACCAACAAAACACCAGGAAAAAAAGTGGGGGCAACCATGTAGTCAGATTCCACCTTCCTACAGTGAGACATTCGGGGAGTTGTGGAAACATAGACATCCCAACAGCAGGCGCAGTATCCCACTACTCTATCATGCCAGGTGGAGCCCTGATCTATGTAAAGGTTGCATTCATTTTCAGAAATACCCAGAGACATTTTAAAATAATAAGGAAACAGTGTTAACACTTCACAGACTCAAACTTTCTTGTACCGGCATGGTTTGTGTAGCACTTCCTGCAAAACAAATTGTCTCAAGGTGTTTAGTTCAGCCCTCGCATCCGGTTCGAAGATTAGAGGGAGGATGAGGTGACTACTGGCATAATTTCCAGGCTTAACAGTCAAGCAAACCCATGTCTGGTGCACCCGCACCAGCCAGTCAAAGCTTTTCTGTCAACCAAGCGTTGCATTTTGGGACTTGTAGTCAGTCCCAGCCTTTGGCACATGGGCGTCCGCAGAAATGTTTTGAGAGGGGCATCATTTTAATGTTATCCATCCTTTTTCTTTCTCTTAATTGCTCTCTCCTGCTCTTTGTGCCTTGCTCTTTCTTTAGCCACCGAGTCTCACTGTGTTTCTCCCTCCTTTGTTCTTTCTCGCTGTCTCACTTTATATTGTCTCTCTTATTTTTTCTATCATGTGCTCCTTCTCTCTCCATCTTTCTCTTTCCATCCATGATCCTTTGTCTCTCTGTTGCTCTATTTTACTTTTACTTTTTCTCGCTTGCTCTCTTTCACTTTCACCCTTGTCCTATCTTGCTTTATCTTATCTCTTTCTCTCCATATTTCTCCCTTCTTCATTCTTTCTCACTCTATCTCACTACAGCTTTAGGAGCTATAGCCATGTGGCACCCACCCACTGCAGCGAAAAATGTCACTGGTGATTTGCTTGAGCGCAGTCTAATTTTCAAATTGCCAGTGCCAGACAGCAATCTAAGAAGGAAGTTTGTTAAGATGCAGCAGGTCGGGGGCCAAAAAGCGCTTTGAGCCACAGTGAACAGGGCCTGTGCAGAGTGCTGCTTCAGCGCACAACACACGCTGCTTCTTCTTCTCTTTCCTAGCTGTCTCTGAGGCGCAAGCCTGCGCACTATGTGGATGGTTGCGGCCGTACAGTGGTGGATGGTGGGCGCTGGGCGGGCAAATTTGTGGAGGTGACAGAGGTCGGACGCAGATTGGTCCGACTTGGGACACGTGAGGCGGCTTCTGCACGGTAGGAGGCGACTGGCTAAGTACTCGCACTGTCATTGGTAGCGCTCAGCTACCAATGCCAGTGGGACCTGCCTGCCGCCATGACCCACCCACCACCCGTGACCTGGACAGTTTTTGCTGCCATACTAGTAGTGCAGCATAACACTATGGTGACCGTAGTGTTACTCTGCACTTTCTAAATCCACCAGGCAGCCAGTGAGTGACCCTGCGGTGAGTGGTGCTTTTTCCCGCACAAATGAGTAATGTAGCTTATTTGTGCGGGAAATCTCCCAATCTGATTAGATCCTGGTGGGTGGGGGAGGCAAGCACCCAGCTGTACGTTTCTGCTGGGGGTACGAGACGTGATGGGGTGGATGGTTGGGGGCGGGTATTAGCTACACTATTGTATCACCTTACCAGTCGCAATTAGGAATAGTTACTAGATGGTTGAGTCCATTCCACTGGGCCATTATGTCTGAGACCCGGTATTTCAAGTCCCCATCTGTTGGATTCTGGGAATTGTAGCCTCATACTTGCCAGGAGGGCCACAAGAGACGCCATCAGTCAGTTCTAGCTATTTAAACAACAACTTTGCATTCTGGGTTGTGTAGTTTGCTTCCTACCACTGGAAGTGTGGGCTAAATGTCAGCACTGGCTGAGTGTCACACAGGGCACAGGACTATTTAACAGCTGTAGGATTTTGTTTAATTTGAAGTGTAAACAAAATATGTACAATTTTGCAGTAGTTTGTATAAATGCACGTCACCCAGGACTGAAACTTAGTTGCCCTGGTGACATAGAGACATCAGGCAGCCACATGAGTAAAGGAGGGTGGTTGGTGGGGAGAGAACACTCATTTGCTTTCCAGACTGGTTTTAGACCAGGGGAGCAAGCGCGACTCAGCAAAGATCTTTATCCCATCCTTCTTTAGTTTCTACCGTTATACAGTGCAGGACTACAAGTACCAAAATGCAAAGGGAAAATCAAGCCTGGACGAAGTACCCGCAGCACAGTGGCGCCACCACATAGAAAAAGTGGGGAGGGGGCCCGGGAGGAGCGCAGGAGGAGCGTGAGAAGGACCGCTGGAGTGGACATGGGGAAACCATAATAATAATAAAACATTTTTTTTTAAAGTTAAACTAGGGATTGGCCTGAGCGGGCTAGAAAGACGCTCCGCTCAGGTCAGGGAGTCTGGGGGGACGTAGGAACGTGGTAGGCAGGTCCCAAGCTAAAAAAAACTGACCCCGCAGCAGTGAAACCAGCCCTCACCCTGCCAGCCCACCAACACCAGTCCGAACCTGCCCATTACTGCTCTACCTGCCTTCTGATATCCCCTGAATAAAAACAAATCAATGAGGAACAAATCACTCCTAAGTAGAAATTATGGCTATTGACTTATACACTCATACACTCCCAAAAGGAAAAGACAGCCAAACTTCAAGGCACCGACCGACTGCTATAAGATTAGATCACATATTGTTATTTTGGTATTACACGTAACAATATACCCCCATCACGTAGGGACGTAACACAGGCCCTTGGAGTGCAGGGGGGTCCCCCAACCCTTCAGGGGGCCTCGAGCTCTGTAGTCCAATGCCAATACATATTTGTTACATATGGGAGACTCAGGGGCCCATCATAACATTCTGCGGGGGGCATCATCTTGTGCTACTCCTCTGCCACCACGTTACATTTTAAGGATATTAAAAGTAGTCATATAGGAGTTACGTGCATGCAGCATTGGTTTCACACAATACAGAGCCTCTCATAGTTTATCGAACTCTGCTATCCCCTATCTAATTATGACCTCCCTACTCAACTCTAACTAGAACATTGCATCACTACACTAATGTGATCACTTATTACATTTGAGTTGTGACATCATAGTGCCCCGGCCATAGACAGCAGACAGCATGAAAAAAAGACTTCTGAGCAGAACATCAACTGCAATGATATACAGTTGCACTACTCCGGTTAAGTATACGAGGGCATAAGTATATCTGCATATTACAACTGCAAAACGGTTGATAGCGAATTACAATTGAATGCACAAAATACGTCTGCAACAAATTAAAAGTTGTATATCGGTGTAGTTATTGTTATAGTACAGATTCTATAGCTTTATGGCAAGGCACAGAGGACAATATTGAAATGAAATGAAATGAAATGTGGTGTTTATAAAGCGCAAACTGTCACTCCCACAGGAGCCTCCTGGCGCTATCAGATAACGAGCTTCAGCAGTAACAAGTTAGAATCTAGATGAGTGCAAAGCATGAGTCATCAGATGTTCCATAGATCCATGTCTTTAGGGCCTTTCTAAACTGCACTTCAGATTCCATTGCTCTGAGTTTATTTGGCATAAAGTTCCACGCCCTTGCCCCTAACACCGTGGCCGATTTCCCTCCCCTGGTTTTAAGTTTAAAGCCTGGCAATTTGAGCAGGTTTGCTGAGGTGGATCTGAGTGTCCTCGTTGTCGTGTATAATGTAAATCTTGTGGATAGATATACTGGCCCTAACCATCGAGTTGCTCTGAAGGTCGTCAGGAGAAGTTTAAACAAAATTCTTTTATGTACCGGAAGCCAATGAAGGGTCCTCAGGGCGGCTGAGGCAGACGCTCTACGGGGAAGCCCTAAGACCAATCTGGCAGCTGCATGTTGTACTACCTGTAGTCTCCTCAGGGTTGCTTTATTAGTCCCTGCCAGAAGGCTATTACAGTAGTCTATTATAATATTATGCATAGCTCCTTTATTGCTCGTCATACACAACAGCAAGGATAGAACTCTTTCAGCAAAAGAAGTATAAGGCCAATGATTAAATAGGAGATTGGGAGAAGGCCGATGACACCGACTACATCACAACTTAGTCCACTTCCCCTCTCAGAACCCAGGGCCAGAACCCCTTCACTCTCTGTGTATCACTGCCTTTGACCCAGTGCTCTGCTGCCTTCCAACAAGCTTCCCACTATAAATACCACATACATACATATCCCAAGGTATAAAATACCACCGAAAATTACTTTGAACTGATTTTATAAGACCTCTCGAAGTTTCATGGCCTCGTAGAGGAAGTCAGTCTATGACCCTGTTCCACTCTTTAGTCAAAGAACTCCTCCTTGGAGACTTACTATAAACGGTGGGAGGCACTGGACCCCATTATTCATTATAAAGTAGAAAAGAAACATTTGCCCCTCATCGTCCACACTCCACACTGCCCCTCCACCAAGAATCAAGGCACAGCCGGACGATGTGTCTGTGTATTTGTGATGGAGGTGAGCATTTTTCTGAATGTGTGCCTGCCTCAACTTTCTACCTGTGACTTCCTCCTGGGGTGACGAGATTTGCTAAAGGCATACACAGCAGCCATGTCATTCCTGGAGGATCATGGGATAATATTTCTCTTACACTGCATGTCATAGCACTTGAGTTTTCCAATCGAGTTTTATTACCACACTAGAATTGTTGAGTAATACATGTATGAAAACAATCACCAAATCGTTATTAGATATGAGAAAATATTCTTCAATGTGAGGTCTCAGAGAAATGCAAGACAACCTAAGCTGCATTGTAATAGAAAACAAGCTTCCTGTGCTGTGACATCGTACAGAGTGATCAGAAATCTGCACAAGATTAAATGGCCGCCACTGTTTGCTGCAGTGTGAATTACTGGGAGAACACACAAATGTGAATGACATAGCATGCGGGAAGTTTACTTCCACAATGTATATCTATCAGGAGTACCAAGGATATCTGTTAGGTATGACAGAGGAAAGGTTTTTTCTGTGCTGTAAGACGCTACTGGAGGTGAGCATGAAACCCTGTGTCGCCTGCAGAAAGACCCCATACAGTCTCAGGAACACAAAACGAGTGAAGAAACTCATTTATTGATAGTATGAGTCCTCACTGACCCTGTGGGAACCCAGTAATCGTCTCTAGTCATAACTAAGGACACTCTGGATTGTGAGGTAAGCCAGGATCTCTTTTGAGCAGACCACTCTACTATGTCGCTAGAGGAAAAAATCAACCTTTATAAAAATTGCCATTGACAATGCTCCAATGGGAAAGTCCAGCCCATACTACAAGGCCACTCATTCCCTGAACTGGAAACACAAGCAACCCCAGACCAGTGTGTGCGTTCAGTACTGTGGGTACCCACTCACTGAAAATCGTAACAAAGGCCAGATGGTTAGGAGATACAGACTTTGAAGTTTGCTACCCCTGGAAGCCATGCTTTGAGTGATAAGACCATTCAGAGCACCAGTGGATCCTCTTCTAGAATCCTGGCCGTGGGATCAATGGAGCTGTAATTAGTTCCCATTGAGCTGTGTCAAGTGCCACATCCACCGAATCTCATTTGGTTCAGTTAAATGAGCAATAGATCTAGGACTTTGAGCCAATTTCCCTTCCCATGCAGGAATCTCCCTTTTGTTGTTTGAGATTCCCACTGCACTTTTGGGTGGTGGGCTCTTAGCGGCTTCGGGTGAGATATATGGCTTCGCCTCAAGCCTTGTAGGCTAACCCACCACCCTTGCACCTAGATCCAGTGAGAAACGACACAAAAAGGCAATATATCAGAGCACACTTGATACATTTGTAATAGTCTGACACTAGGGACACTGGGAAACAAAACACATTGGGAAACAATATCTATAGTGAAGAACCCAAATCCAAAGATTACCATATTTCCAGCCTATAGGATAAGATTGCAGATAGATTTCAATGTTATTTCACTGATAGTCCCTTATTGCATAATTGTTATAAAATTGTTTACACTGATATATCGTTACCAGATGGTGTTAAGGACTTCTGACTTTTTTGTGCTGTACATTGTTTTAACTGTCTTATTGGTTCTACCCATACAATAAAGGCCTATCACATTTGAAGTAACAACTCCCTCTGGCAGTCAATGTTCTGAGTTTGATTACTGTCATTTGTATCTGAGTTCTAAATTTACTGCTATCTATGGCATAATGTTTGTTTGCTCAACGTAGGTACCTCTGGAGAGTCAGATGCACAAAGGGCATAACTTGGTTATCCGACTGGCCTGAAATAAAACATGTAGCTGCCTGACACCAATGGCAAATGTCAGCATCCACCAAAGATACTTCTCAATAGCCACTGACCACCAGAGAAAAAAAGGCCTTGCAATGAGAACAAAAGGAACTGAGCAAAAGTGATGGCCCTTCAAGTTCTCAGTGGCAGAGAAGCAATGCCCAGGTTGGTGACCATCTGCAAAAGGATGACGCCTAAAGATAGAGGTCGGTGTCATAAGTGTAAGGGTGCAAGGAGACAAGTGTGCCGCCTGACTCCTCCTCTGGGTCCATGTGGATGCTAAAAAGCATGGAGGCCAGGATTGACGCATTGGGCGCTACATTGAGCATGGGACGGCACTAGACACAAAACCCCCCATCAAGACATACCATGTAGATCTCAGGTGCACGTGGAAGTTGTCTCAAGAAAAGATGAATGTAGTAGAGGCAACCAAAATGGAAGGTAGGCTCTGGCATGCAGGTAATCAAAGGTGCTACGGGAGAATCACTTGTATAAATGGTGGGCTTCATTGTGGTGAGAACATCACAGATCTCAGATGGTGCAAGAGGAGCGTGTTCACAGCTACAGCCTCTTTCTGAGAGCACTGGTGATACCAAATTACCAGTAGTAAACAAATGTTGTATTCCCCACACGCTCCGGAGCACAAGTTGTGACAGGTAATACCTGGTGGTATTTTTGTTGGTAAAAATGCTAGTATTTGGAGGTTTGCAGGGGAGAATGGGGAAAACATTCATGATACAGAACAAGGAATAGGTAGTTCATACGACATCCGTTATATATCAGGGGTAGTGTTACCACCTCAATAATTGTCCCCTAGAAATGATGGTTTAAACTGGAAATGGTGCAAGAAAAATGTCTCACTGCTTGAATAGACAGGCTAGGTGCCTTTAAGCACTATATTAAAAACATTGGGGCATATTAGCAAGACCCACGTTAAAATTATCGCCGTTTTAGCGGCAGGAAACTGCCGCTAAAACGGCGATAATGGGCTTGCTAATATGCGTTATGGAATTCCAATAGAAGCCCAGGTTAGACGTCCTGCACATCTAACCTGGGCTTCTATTGGAATTATCGCCGTTTTAGCAGTTTCCTGCCGCTAAAACGGCGATAATGGGCTTGCTAATATACCTTATAGAATTCCAATAGAAGCCCAGGTTAGATGTGCAGGACGTCTAACCTGGGCTTCTATTGGAATTCCATAACGCATATTAGCAAGCCCATTATCGCCGTTTTAGCGGCAGTTTCCTGCCGCTAAAACGGCGATAATTTTAACGTGGGTCTTGCTAATATGCCCAAATGTTATTACCAATGTTATCATCATTACTATTTTGGTTATTTTCGTTTTTGTTGTTATTTTTCTTTTTGTTGTTATGTCATTAATTGGCGCCATCGTTCCAGATATTCCCATTTTCCCCTGTAGGCCACTGTTGATGTGCACATGGCGCCTGGGATTTCCTTTCCATGGCCCACTATTCTGAAATTTACCTCAATGTGGCGCTACTGTACCCCGCCCCCTCAACATCGACCCCCCCCCCCCCCCCCACACACACACACACACACACCCACACACCCTTTCTGAACGCATCCCCTCTTTGCACAGTCACGCTCGAGCTGGGGCACCAGGCACTACGCGGTCGATATTTCCAATTCAGTGAGCTGTGGCGGGCTTTTCACAGAAGGTGGGAAGTGCATTCACACCTGGGAAGTGCTGGGCGCCAACTCAGCAACGGAGGTGACGGCAAAGAGGCTTCTTAGCAGGCGAGCTGCGCCAGCCTCCACACGGCGCCTGCTTTCATTGCATCCACGCTGCTGCTGTTAATGAGGCCATGCTTTAATGAGCAAACTGAAGTTTGGTGGCCGGGAGGGAGCGGGGGTTGTCTATAAACGTCTAGTTCCGCCTCAGGCCTCTGAAAGCCAGTAGGCCTAGCAGGGCCGGACTGGCCACTCTTCCATTCCCAGTATGGGAGCCCCATCGCTCCAGTGCTTAATCTGTATAAATGTAAGCGCCAGGGCCCTAAGTATTTCTCAGGAGGCCTCAGAGGTCGACACTATCAGCTGTCCCTGCTGGGACTGCCGCATATTAATATAAACAAAGAAGGAACAGTTCCGAAATCAAACTTACTGCATTGAAAGGAAAAGATATTCTTGTTTTTAAAAAACCCTCACCCACCAACCTAGTTGGTGGCATGCTTCATCATTGGGTTCCCACCTTGCTTCATCGGATAGTCGCGACCGATGTAAGATAACAATCCAAAATTCTCACCTATATTTTAGGTCCCAGATGGGAACCCAATGATGAAGCATGCCACCAACTAGTTTGGTGGGTGAGGGTTTTTAAAAAAAAATAACATCTTTTCCCTTCAATGCAGTAAGTTTGATTTCGGAACTGTTCCTTCTTTGTTTATATTGTTATTCCTTAGGGGACTAGGAGTAGTTCCTTAATTCCCTTCCTCTCCTTGTGTTATTCTCATACTGCCGAATATTAACCATCACATAATGGAAGTGTGACATACAGATTATTCCAGGTCACCTAACCGTGTAAGTATGGCCTGGAACCATTTTATGTTTTTTAAGTATATTGAATTCGTTGTTCATCAACTCTGCTCAAAAATATATAGACAGCGCCACCCTGTGGTATACTGTCATAAATAAGTGCTGGTTTTACAAATAAGTGCTGGTGCTGAGCACCAGCAAACAGCAGCACAAATTAAGCACTGCACAGCTCCATTCTAGTTGCAGCTCCTGCAGTGCGAGGCTGGTTTGAATATTTTTGCCAGGGCTGACTTTGGTTTCCAGTCCAGCCTTGAGGCCTGGCATATAGTGTATCACGTCATGCTATGTCTGATACGTGGCTGACTCTGCATTCACATTCCTGTCAGACACACCAGCCTGTCAAAAAAGTCTCCACACTCACTGTCACACACTCTCTGTAATCAATGAGTTGAAGACAGGTCCGTGGATGGGTTCTTTTGAGCTGATGTGATGAGGGAGGGTCGGGGCACTCTGATGCTGGACGCTGGACATGATAGTAGGAAGTTATGTCGCCAAATCTGCCAACTGGTACCATGTTGTGAGGGCCATCATCAACTAGTAAAGCTTTTAATTTAAAGCTCTGTTGATTCAGCAGTGGCGTCTTTACATGTTATTTTTAGGGGAGCACTAATGAGGCCACAGATAGCGGGGCCACCTACAACGGCCAAACATGAACGTTGTACGCATGAGTGAAATATATGAAATATATATGTGGGTGTGGGTGTGGGGAGGTGTAGGAGGCTGGCTTAGTATATGGTGCTCACTTATGTAGGTGTAGCACCCTGCGCTAATCCAGACAACCCTTATGGTGATTTTAGTGGTCTTAGACAACCTTAGAAAGCTCTCTAAGTGGTAGCTGTGGAGAGCAGCCTTCAGGCTTAATCCAGAAGGAGTGTAAAGCAGCTTGTTTTACCAGTACGTAATCTTATAGTGTAGGTTAAGTGAAACACACAGTGTAGTTATAAAAATATGTATTTATTATAAACACTCACTAACACATTGCAATATCTCTTACTTGGAGATATAACCACAATACACACAATACTTTGATAATAGAACAAGTAAGTAGCACGAATGCACAGTGGTCTCCAGTGGGAGACCAAACCATATACTAAAATAGTGGAATGCGAACCACGACCTAAGTTGAGACTGGACCCAGAAGACGTAGAAGAGCCAGGGACCCAAGTAACCACCCAAGGTAAGTACCCAGGAACCCCACGGAGGCCGTGTGCAGAGTGGGAACATGACGCGTGCTCAATACAAGTCAATGGGTAAGTCGCAGTTGCAGTTTTTAAGAAGAAGGACCCTTCCCAGAGGACCCTGAAGAAACCCCGTGGAAGATGGAAGGTTGGAGAGTCACCCTACCCGTGGATACCCCGGGAACCAGGTTACCACACACTGGAAATCCGGGTGCATAGGTGCGAAGTGACGTCGGAAACCGCCGTAGACCACAATGGAGGACTTCAGTGAAGATGCCGCTGGCGAAGAAGGCGAAAGAGTCCGGTGGAACCCAAAGGTGGATTCAAGATGAGAGGTACCTGTAAGCAGAGGGGACAGAGTCTATGCAACTCAGGAGTGACCAGGAGCCACAGAAGACAAATGCCCACCGATCTCGGAGATGCAGGAGAGTTGACGGTGCCCTTCAAGTTGCAGCTATGCGGACCAGGCGACGCTGTGGAAGACTAGGAGCCATTTACGAGCTGTCCCATGTCGGATGTCAAGGGCCAGGGGGTCGGTGTCTGTCGGAAACACCAACAAGCCTTGGCAACGGCAACCAACATAGTATGCAAAAAAGGTGCGGTGTCGGGACCAGCAAGGTCCAAGTGACTCACCATGAGCAGGTAAGTCAGAGCAGGCCCGAGCAAGCAGGAGAGCCCACTGGATCCAAAGAAGACCCTCAAGAGGACCCACGGGCCGAAGGTACAGGAGTAGCAAGAGGACCTCGAGCAGCTCACCAAATGATGAAGGCCCACGGTGCAGAGGATGCAGTGCAGGTGAAAATCTTGGTTGCAGGAGATGGTTGAGGCTGGAGCTTCTAGGAGCCCAAAGATCTCTGGTGAAGAGAGCTAACAAGTCTTGGCAACGGCAAGTCGATGCGGTGCACAGGGGTACTGCTCCAGTGGTTCCAACGAGGGATACTAGCTTCAAACTTGCTGTGAATACAGTGCAGGCCTCTACGGAGTTGCAGAACCACCACCTGTGTTGCTGAACCTTTTGGAGTCCGTAGAAGCTCAGGAACAGCAGACCAGTCAGCTTCATTACGGTGCCTGCAGATGCAGGGAAGTGACTCTTTCACTTCAAGGGAGATTCCTTCGGGTGCCTTGGATGTCCAAAGGTCTGTAGAAGAACCTGTATGGAGCACAGGCACAGATGACGCAGAAGACTGGCAGGACGACGAGACCAGGAGCAGCAGGAGTCTACCCAGTTGTAGTCTCGGTTCCCAAAGCAAAGTCCAGCCAGGTCCAAAGTGCCCAGACGGTTGAAGATGAAGTGGTTTCGGATCTGAATCTTGTCCCACGACGAATCTAAGGAACCACCCACAGGTAAGCTCTTAAGTAACCTAAGGAGAGGGTTGGGACAATTCAGGGGTCCCTCCCACAGGAGGGGCTGGACAGTGTGGAGGATACTCCTGTGACCTTTGTCCAGTTTCGTGCCAGAGCAGGAGCCAACGGCTCCCTGAACTGGTTCTAACTGGAGTATGCAAGGAGGGTACCAAATGTGCCCTTCAAAGCAGTCTAGTGGCGCTGGCAAGCGCCCCACCCTGTCCCAATACACTAAGTCCTGTCTGGGAGGCGGTCTCACCTCCCTGTGACAGGAAACCTATTGTCCTGCCTTCACCTGCTCCAGCTTGGCTCAGCAGCCGGAAGGCAGAATCGTGTCTCTGGTCAGCAGCAGCCATAGTTTGCTGTCCGGGTCTAGAAGAATGGTACCGGGAGCACTGAGAGCCTTCCAGAGGAGCTTTACAGTGCATGGAATCATACCTCCAACACCATTTACAGTGTTGGGGTATGATTCCAACATGCTTGATACCAAACACAACAGGATTCATTACAGCCAGTTTAGAGTTAGCCATCGCGTAATGACGCATGGCCACTCTATGTATCATAATGGCTGATGCACTTACAACCTGGGAGAATGGACTCCGTGGATTGTAAGGGTGTCCTGCTCATGCAGGGGCACCCTCACACTTATAAACTAAGCACCCTGCCATCAGGATTGAAAGGCCTGCCTTAGGGGTGACTTATAGGTTTTAAGTGCAGTGACCTCAGATATAAGGAAACTTATATCTGTTGTAGGTGGTGCTAGCACCAGCTTACACAGGCTGCAAAGGCAGGCCTGTAGTCACAATTTGAGTGGTCTCCCATGGGTGGCATAATACATGCTTCAGCCCATGGGGGACCCCTGGTGTACCTATGCCCTGGGTACCTTAGTACCATATACTAGGGACTTACAAGGGTACACCAGTAGCCAATCTGGGGTGTACCTAAATACTCACCATGTCCAATTTAGGGAGGAAGCACAGAGACTGGGGTCCTGATTAGCAGGATCCCAGTCAGACTAGTCAGTAAAACATAATGACACCAGCAAAAAGTGGGGGTGACCATGAAAGCAGATCCTACTTTCCTACAGGGAGATATATATATAGAGATATATATATTATAGATATGTATATATATATTCACTGAAAAAAACAAAGGTTATAGGACGTTATAGTTAGGCTCAGATTTCACTCGTACAAAGCCAGTGAAATTCAGAAGTTTAATTACCTGAGCTAACTATAACTTACGCCCTGCAATCCACTGCTTATGACCTCACATATTACATCACTCATTATATCTCAAATGACATCACTGATGATATCACTGATGACATCATCCAGTAAGTGTAAGTATTTTCTAAGAGTTTATGATTGTTAAACATATATACTAAGCTACTGCAAAAGTTAAAATAGTATACTAAATGTACTACTAATGAGTAATACTAGTTCTAACATATAGTATGTGAGTGGCTGTGTGACTGTGTGTATCCGTGTGTGAGTGGGTGTCTGAGTGGCTATATGGGTGTGTGAGTGGGTGTGTAAATGGCTGTATTGGTGTATAAGTGGGTGTGTGAGTAGCTGTGTGAGTGAGTGAGTGGCTCTGTGAGTGGCTGTATTGGTGAGTGAGTGGGTGCCTCAGTGGCTGTATGGGTGAGTGAGTGGCTGTGTGAGTGGCTCCATGGGTGGGTGAGTAACTGTATGGGTGAGTGAGTGGGAGGTCTGAATGGTTGTATGAGTGAGTGACTGGGTGTGTAAGTGGCTGTATGGGTGAGTGAGTGGCTGTTTGGTTAAGTCAGGTCTGGTGGCTTAGGGGGCTAATGCGTCCATTGTAGGGGCCTGTGTTTGACCTCACAGGTTCAAATCCCAGTGGGTCCACTCAGCCTTTCATCCTTCTGAGGTTGATAAAAAGAGTACCATTGGGTAACAATAAACATCTGTTATTCAGCACCAACATGCCCACAGGTGAAAGAGTGCTTTACAAATACACATGTTATGTTAAGTGAGTTGGTGTGTGAGTTGCTGTATTGGAGAGTGAGTGTCTGTGTGAATGGCTGTATGGGTGAGTGAGCAGATGTGGGAGTGCTTGTATGGATGTGTGAATGGGTATGTAAGTGGGTGTGTGAGTGCTTTTATGGGTGAGTGGCTGTGTTGAGAGGCTGTAAGGGTGAGTGAGTGGGTGTGTGAGTGGCTGTATTGGTGAATAAGTGGGTCAGTGAGTAGCTGTATGGGTGAGTGAGTGGTTGTGTGTGGCTGTATGAGTAAGTGAGTTGTTCTGTAGATTAGTGAGTGGTGTGTGAGTACTTGTATGGGTCTGTATGGGTCTGTGAATGAGTATGTGAGTAGTTGTGTGAGTGGGTGTATGAGAGGCTGTATAGGGGTGTGAGGAGGTGTGTGAGTGGTTCTGTGGCTGATGTCCTCAGTGATGTAATTTGAGATGTCATGAGTGATGCCACTGACCATGTCATGACTGATGTAATATGGGAGGTCATAAGAAGTGCATTGCGGGGGCGTAAGTTATAGTTAGCTCAGGTAACTATAACTGCTGAATTTCACAGGTTTTTTATGAGTGAAATGCGAGCCTAAATATAAAGTCCATATAACCTTTAGTTTTTCAGTGAATATATATATTCACTGAAAAAAACAAAGGTTAAAGTAACATTATAGTTATGTGAATTTGTCAGTGACAACATTAACATTTCGAACAAAAAACCCCACAGAAATTCACCAGTTATAGTTAGCAGTACTAACTATAACTTGCGCCGCCGTCATGCACTGCTTATGACCTCACATATGACATCACTCATCACATCATCTCAAATGATATCATTGATCACCTCATCTCATGAGTGTGTTAGTTTGTTTCATAGTTTATAACCTGGCAGGTAAATACCATATTACATCTCTACCTAATTTTGCACAGCTTGGGTCCAGCTAATGGGTGTAAGTGTTTAACCCCTTGCATGCTGCGCACATTCCCCCGCTGTGCGGGAGAATTAATGAGTCGGCGGGATTCGGACAGCCCCCAGCCGTCCTCCGCACACGCCCACCGTGACGTCGGACGGCCAGGGGCCGTGCTAAGCATGCAAGGGGTTAAAAACACACGTGCTCTTAATGCACCATAGGTGTGCAGAGGTATTAAACACATTATAAATCTTTGTATTCAGGTGCAACTCTGTGTGCAGGCGACATTTGACTTGTGTTCATATTGTTCCAAACAAGTCTTTTGATTCTGCAAAAAGTTTCCAACAGGAGAAAGATTCTATGTAGTAGATACTAACTTTTGTAAGCAGCCTTGACTTAATAGCGGGAATTGTGTCAGCATGTCAATTTCTACTTAACATAGAAGAGTTTGTGCACCAGGTACTAACCTATGTACATGTGCTTGTATTGCACCAGAAGATGGGCTATCTGTATAGTTTTCACCATAGTATGAAGGGTGCAGGTAGTATGAGTTTTAGCACCTTAAGATCTTGGTTATTATTTAGCAAAGTTTGAGAACTGTTGCATAAAGTCTAAACTGTTCTTAGTAGATTCTTTTTAATACTCTGTGGTGCATTTCTGATGAGAGTTTCACTGTTTGCAAACAGTGTGGTATAGAATGAACTCTCTTCATAGAGTAAACACTGTATACACTACCCAGTTCTATATTGATATCAACTTAATTTCTCAATGTAGGTTCAGTAAGTGTCAGAGGTTTTATACAGATAAAAGCTGTCCGTAGAGGAGAGTTTGTTTTGGAACGGACATTCACTAATATTAGGAACTTGGCTTTCTGTGAACAGTTGTATACAGATTGAATTCCATACTCAATGAGGGTTTCCCATATTTCTGTGGTTGATTGTTAGTGGGAACTATGCTACCTGTTACGTGTATGATACAGGATCAATGTTGCACATAATGCTTGCTTTCTACACTTAAGGGAGTTGCATCTGTGATGGCACTAATGATGCCTGATATTCTCCTGAGGTATTTTGTAATTACTGTCAGGCTTCTAATGCCATAGTAATGTATAGAGTAATATGCAGGAAAACAAAGCTTGGATGATGTCATCAGTGATGTCATTAGAGATGTCCTCAGTGATGTCATAGAACATGTCATGAGTGATGTCATATATGAGGTCATAAGCAGTGCATGGCAGGGCGTCAGTTATAGTTAGTGATGCTAACGATAACTGGTAAATTTCTGTGGTTTTTTGTTGTTGTTCAAAACGTTAATGTTTTCACTAACAAATTACCCTAAATATAACGGTACTTTAACCTTTGTTTTTTTCAGTGAATTTCTAAGTATATTTAATTAAATGAAAACAGATTTTTCTCACACCTAACTATAACGTTACGTTAACCTTTGATTTTTTCAGTACATTTCTAGGGTTTTTTAATGTAAAGTAATACTTAATTACCATATATAAATGCAACCCCCACAGCAGATCCCTTCGGCCGTGCACAGTGGTGGAGTTGGCTACAGGGCCTGCAGCCAACCCCCACTCCATACAGTCAACCCAATGCTGTGTACGGCCTTCGGTGTGCGCAGTGCAGGATTGGCCATGCGACCTGGCCCTGGGGACCCCAACGCCATTTAAAAAAAAATTAAAGTGGAGGGGGGCATACGGTCCCCCTCCCCTGGCCGATTTCAGGCCTGGGGACCCCATCCCCAGGGCCCTTACACTTAAGGGTGGGTGCCCTGGTGCCCACCCCGGCCCAACATAGTCTCATTGGGAGTCGTGGAGGGAGCCCCAAGACCCTCTCTTCCCAGCCGGCACCCTACATACAGCGGGAGCCGACATTGCTCCCGCCCACACGGAGCAGCTACTAATGCTGCTCCCTGTGGGAGGGAGCAATATTTTGATTTGTTTCCCTGCCCAGAACACTGCGGGCTGGAAAACAAATGAAAAGCTACCGCCCGCTGGGAGCGGACTAGGTACTTGCTCCCCCTTGGCAGGAGTTTGGAAAATGCTCCCACCAAGCGAGAGCAAACACAAGTCTCCCTGCCCTCACCGGTGCAGGCAGGAAAACCGCTATGGTGGGCTCCCTGGGGCCTTAAGAGGCTCAGGTAGGGAGGTCATGCCATCCTTCCCCATTTTCAATAATTTCTGTCCCGCGGTTAGGCTCCCAGGGGCATGTCATGGATCGGAGAGGGGGGCTGCATGTCCCCTCTCCCCACACATAATATGTTTGAGCCCGGGGTGGGCTCTCCTGTGCCTCCGATAGCTCGGGATGGGGACTGCATGCCCCCTCTGCCCCTACATAATATGTTCGGTCCTAGGCTGGGCTCCCTGGGGCTTCTAACGTCTCGGAGAGGGAGGGCCGCTCGTCCCTCCTCCCCATACATATGTTCAACCTCAGGGGTGGGGTCCCCAGACCCTCTGATGGCTCAGGGAGAGGGGTCCGCCCGTCCCCCCTCCCCATAAACATTTTTTTGGGCCCTGGGGTTGGGCTCCCATGGCCTCTGGAGGCTCAGGGTTAGAGGCCACAGTCCCAGGGTGGGCTTCCCAGGGTTTATAATAGATGTGGCCCAGCCACCATATTTATTTATTTATTTTTTCCGATCCCACAAGAGTCTGGCGGGATAGCAGCATTTTCTATAGTTTTTTAAATTCTTTTTGGCCCATAGGTCCCTCTAGGTCCCCCCATGTGGAATAGGGAGTCAGGGTACGCCTGCTCTGCCCCATATATATTTATTTTTTCATAACTTCAGGACAGTAGACTAAGTCCCCAGCCCTGTTATAGCTGCCAGCAACATTTTTCTCATGTTGTTGGCAGCCAATCAAAGCACTTGCTCTCGCTGGGGTCTGACTCCTTGGGAGAGAGATGGCCCAAAGGAAACTAAAGCTCCCTGGGCCAATCGCTCTATTTTTAAAATGACGCTCCCACAAGAGTCTCTCAAGACTCTCACAGACCCAGCTGCCTAAATATACAATTATTTTTTACCCTAAATTTCTCAAAAACTACTGAACGTATTTACAATAAATCAAATAAAGCACAATCTGTGGACCATGATCTAGCTTCATGTCGAATTTGGTGTCATTCCATTCAGCAGTTTTTGCTGTAGCCTTGTCTGAAGAAGTCTATGGAAAATGCCTGGAAATTGTGTGTTTTGGCACCCTGTTTTTTCTTGGCCCCCCACTGGATGGATCACATCAAAACTTTCCAGGAAGGAGCTGAGGTGGATGAACCTTTTTCTAGAAAGTTTTGTGAAGATTCGTTAAACGGGGCCAAAGTTATTAGAAAACCAAAAATACGCTCTTTCAATGGAAAAGCAGACCTAACTATAGCTACTTCGTGGCAACCACCACTAGGTAACATTACTTACTGGTGGTCGCCAGTAGGTAGTAATAGTTAGAACCTAGTTTCCATAGGAAAAGCGTTTTTTGTTTTGCCAGTAACTTTGGTGGCATTTGACGAATCTTCACAAGATTTTCCAAATTAGTACGACGCTTAGTTCAGCTGCTGTATTGAAAGTTTTGGGGTGATTCCTCAAGGGCCGAGAAAAAAAGGGGGGTCTCAAAACTCTTTTCCCCCATGCAATTCCCCATAGAGATTTTGAACATGACTACAGCCCAAACCACTGGACAGAAAAACACAAATTTGGCAGAAAGTCTCATAGTCCAGTAAGAGCCCTTTTTGTCATTTGGTGTAAATCCATTCAGTAGTTTTGGAGATATAAAAGGAAAACCAAATTTGTACATCTAGAGGCACAGACCCTCTGTGGATCTTACAGATCTTGTGCAGAGATTTGATTGGCTGCCAACACTTCAACCAGGAAGTGTTGGCA
Organism: Calotriton arnoldi; assembly: GCA_963921515.1. Classification (NCBI taxonomy): domain Eukaryota; kingdom Metazoa; phylum Chordata; class Amphibia; order Caudata; family Salamandridae; genus Calotriton; species Calotriton arnoldi. Next base: position 27,267 of record CAWUFW010008515.1, read on the forward strand.
GCCATCCTGAGACTCAGACTCAGCCAAGTCCCAACCAAAAACGTCAAAAAGAAGAAAAGAGGGCAGGGTAGGAATGCCCTGACTCCCTAGGCCTGGTGGTGGGGTCCCCCAGGGACACCGCCAAGGCCAAAAAGCATTAACATTAAGCATTTTTATTTTTGATTTTCATGGGGAAAATCGCGAAGATTCACAAATCCCTATGAAAATTTTAAAATAAAACAAGCACCGTTCCCCGCGCTTGTTTAAACATCGGCCCCTGGATGGGCCAGGTCCAGGGGGGCTTATTTTTATACATAATAGGGGGAGGAGGCGCATGCGGTCCCCCTCCCCATTGCCAATTTGGGCCCCAGGGACCACCACCTTGCCAGGGCCAGGGCAAATGTAAAATGAAAAGGAGGGGGGGGGACGCGCAGACTTCCTCCGTAGATGGTTCACTGCCCCGGGGACCACCACCTCCCCAAGGCCCGGCCGAATAATAAGAAAGGAGGAAGGGGGCCACTTGGCCCCACTCCTGGAGCCATTAATGACTCTGGGGACCACCACCCCCCCAGGGCCAGCTCCCCATGTCCCAGCATGTCCACCCCTGGACATATCTGTTTGCTCTCACTTGGACAGTTCCCGCCAAGAAAGAGCAAACTGTAAGTCTGCTCCCAGCGGGCGAGAGCAAGTAAACTGCTCCCGCCCACTGGCAGCAATCTTTTCATCTGTTTTCCTGCCCACTGTTAAGCGGGCAGGAAAACAGATAAAAAATGTATCCCACAGGCAGATAATAGCATTTTTAGCTGCTCTCTGCGTGCAGGAACAATGTTGGCTCCTGCCGGAGGCGGGGAGATGGCAGGTACTGCGGGGGCATTTAGGCTATCCCTGCAGTCCCCAATGCTGCAGACTGGGTGCCCTGGGTGGACTACAGGGCACCCAGCATCAAGAGGCCGTGCCCGGGGGAGAGGGGCACGTGGCCCCCCTCCTCTTGTGTAATCATGCGAGCAATGTCCATTGTTCTCCCTTTTAATTACCCTGAGTATGCAAATGCCCCAAATAATCTTTGGCCCTGCCCCTTTTTCCGTAGTAGTATGCAAAGGTCTTCCCACCTTTTCCCACGTTGATGGATAGCTTACCAAAAGGCCTCCGAGCACGTTCCCCACCGATTTTGGTGACACGTTCTTGATGCAGAGGAATTTTGAGGACATCTCCACCAGACAAAGTAGCACTTACTTCATATAGGAGGAAGTACCCTTGTTTGGTGGAGATTCCCCTCTTTGTAGTCTCGCCTCTTCTCTAGACGAGGATTCATGTTATCACAGATTTGTGGATCAAGATGTTCGAGGAAAAATCACATTGCCGAAATTACATGCACACAAGGTCACTGGAGAAATTTCCTTGTGGTTCACTACACAGCTGTAGTGTAGAATATGTACTAGTTATTACCCAATTAAGTTGCACTGTGAGAAGTTGGCCTGGTATATGCTGTTCACTAATTAAAGTGGACACCTTGCACCAGTCCAATTCGACTCTTATGGTTGGTAGGTTTAAGACAACCTTTATAGAAAGCTATCCTAGTGGTAGCTGTGGAGAGCAGCCTTCAGGCTAAGTCTTGGAGGAATGTAAAGCAGCTTGTTTTACCACACAATCTCTTGAATCACCAAATGAAAAGACACCACACAGGTATATATATCAAATATATATGTATTTATTACTAAACAACTCTCTACTAATCTCTTTATGAGATTAGAAGTCAGGAACATATGTACAAATCAATGTTTTATCAAAATAAGTTAGCACAAGTAAATATCACAATCTTATCTTGGCTAGACCGTGGTCTAGAGCATTTAGAATCGAGGGACCCCAAAGAACCACCCCAGGTAGTTGTAGGAGACCCACAGGGGACGGACGCGGTGTTCAGACACTGGTGCGAGTCCTGTACGAGTCTATGCGAGAGAAAGCGATTGAGTTATCAATGTTACAGGTCCCTGGCGTGTTCGAGGTGAACCTACCGATCGGTCAGTACGAGTCGAAGGACGCGGATACTGATAGAGTTACAAGGGAGTTGGACGCAATGTGTCTAACACAGACGCGAGCCCTGTACGAGCCAGTGCGATAATCGCACGGGGAAAATAGGAGTTTTAGGGCACTTCTAGGGTAGCTACAAGCAAGCCACTTACAGGGTAAGTAGCTCTAGGGCCCACACCCACAGGAGCACCGTAGTGCTGAAGTTACCTCACCCAGGGGAGCCGGGTGCATAGGTGTCCTTTGGTGTCGGGTCGCGGCGTCGTTTTCAATGGGAGCCAGTGAAGACTTGCTGCTTGCGACGACAGAAGAAGTGTCCGTTGGAATCCAAGCCTGGATTCGGAAGGAGGAAGACCTGAAAGCAGAGGGGACAGTGTTCACAGTCACTTGGCAGTGACTCTGGGCAAGGAAGATGAATGCCCACCGTCGTCGACAGCTTCGGGTCGGTCATGGGTGTCTTGACTCTTCGACCACGTGGTCCAGGCAGCGTCGATGATGACCAGGAGCTGGATTCAGTGTGTCCCACGACGTCTGCAGCTTACTGAGGTGTCGGCGACTCGATTGGAGCCAACAAGTCTTGGTAGCAGCAAGTCTTGTGGAAAGCGTAAAAAGTCAATGGTGCAGACCAGCAAGGTCTGGGGAACTCACCCAGCGAGGGTAAGTCAGGGCAGGCCTGGAGCAACTAGGGGAGCCCTTTGGTTCTGTAGAAAAGTCTTCAGGGGACCCACAAGCCGGCTGGCAAGGGATCGCGAAGACGCCTCGGGAGAATTCCTTCAACAGGGGCCCACGGTCACTCGGGACGGGGTAGTCCTCTGATCTTCGGAGGAATTTCTACTAGAGGCTGGGACCACACGTGGTCCAAAGCACAAGTTCGTAGAACGTCGTGAAGGGGTTGCACTCGACAATAGTGCACGGTACCCAGGGTCTGCGGTTCCTCGTCGCTCGTGGGGTCCACTTGCCTCAGCTTCGCTGGGGACTCACGATGGCCTTGGAGAAGTCAGGAAATCCTCTTCCTGGGCTGCAGAGACTTCGGGCTCCGGCGGGAGCGGCGTAGTTTGCGACCGTCGTTGTAGTTTTGGTGCCTGCCAAGCAGGGGAGTCACTCCTTGACTCCAAGGAGATTCTTCAGTCTTCCAGAGGTAGTGGAACGTCGAAGGTCCAGGATTCTTCTTGAGAGCATCGTCCAGGGAGATCTGGGTTGCAATGCACAGGTTCCCCCTCTTATACTAAAAAGAAGGGAGGGACTAGCTCTATGACCCCACCTATGGGAGGGTCAGGGGAGTGGGTGGCTACACCCACTTCCCTTTGTCCAGTTTTGCGCCAGAGCAGGGGCAGGTAGCCCCTGAGCCGGTTTGAACTGGGGTATGCACAGAGGAGCCTTCTGCTCCCCCAGTGCAGGACTTCAAAGCACTCTAAGAGTGCACCCACCCAGCCCCAATACACTAAACCCTGTCTGGGAGGTGGTCACACCCCCTTGCGACGGGATATCTATTGTTGGGCTTCCTCCACTGTGAGTTTCGGTCATCAGCAGGAGGGCAGCCCAGTGTCTGTGACTGGTGGCATCCATTTTGTGATGCCAGGGCTCTTCAGGATTCTACCGCGTTTCCACAGTAGGTACATGTCTATCCCTCTAGAAGGGTGGAATGCTACCCCGCCGCCAGAACTGGCGGGGGGGGTAGTATTCCAAGATGTTTGACACCAAACACGACATGTTTCCGTGCAGCCATCCCAAAGTTAGCATTTAACGCGAGGTTATAATGCGCTTAAGAGTATATGGTCAGGCTGCACTACAAACAGCCTCAGAGAAGGGTCTCCGAACGCTGCAGAGGGGCTCTGCTCATGCAGGGGCACCCTCTCACATAGGAACCAAGCACTCTGCCTTCAGGATTGATAAGGCCTGCCATAGGAGTGACTTATAGGTTTATATGTGTGTATCTATGTAGTGATATAGGTAGCCTACATCACAGTAAGGGGTGCGTGCACCACCTTACCCAGGCTGCAGTAGCAGACCTGTGGTGTCAGATTTAGTCTGCTTCCCAGGGGTGGCATAATACATGCTTCAGCCCCTGGTAGGCCTGTGAAGTACCTATGCCCTTGGTACCTAAGGTACCATATACTAGGGACTCATAAGGTACCACAGTATCCAATCACTAGAGCACCTAGAGTGCACTCCAAGTCGTTTAGAGAGAACAGAGAGGCTGGGGCCCTGATTAGCAGGGACCCAGCCCGACTATAGCCAGAAACCAGTGTAAACATCAGAAAAAATGTGGGGGCAACATAAGAGGCAGATCCTACTCTCCTACACAACCCCCCCCCCCAAACGCAGGGACACTAAACTAACCTTGACCAGATAAGTCTTCGTGCTCTAAGTGTAAATACCTTGAGAGTCCATCTGCATTGGCATGTTGGGTCCCAGGTCTATGCTCCACTGTATAGTCCATCCCCTGTAGGGAAATGGACGACCTCAAAAGCTTTGGGTTTTCTCCTTTCATTTGTTTAAGCCATAGGAGGGGCTTGTGGTCGGTCTGAACTATGAAGTGAGTGCCAAAAAAGTATGGCCTCAGCTTCTTCAGGGCCCACACCACAGCAAAGGCCTCCCTCTCTATAGCTGACCAACGTTTCTCTCTAGGGTCAGCTTTCTGCTAATGAAAGCTACTGGCTGATCTTGACCTTCATCATTCAGTTGAGACAGTACAGCTCCCACACCCAGCTCAGAAGCATCTGTTTGGACAATGAACTTTTGGTGTAGTCTGGACTCTGTAAGATGGGGGCAGTGCACATGGCCTGCTTTAGGTCTTCAAATGCCTTCTGACAGCTAGCTGTCCACTGAACCTTTTTGGCATTTTCTTTGAGGTTAGATCATTCAAGGGGGTCACTATAGATCCATATCCCTTCACAAACCTCCTATAGTACCCAGTCAGGCCTAAGAAGGCTCTCACCTGTGTCTGGGTGGTGGGAGCAACCCATTCCATTATGGTTTGGATTTTGCTCTGTAAAGGCTGAACCTGGCCTCCACCTACAAGGTGGCCCAGGTACACAACCTGACTCTGCCCTATCTGGCACTTAGTGGCCTTGATAGTGAGGCCTGCTTTCTGCAGAGCCTCCAAAACATTTCTGAGGTGGACCAGGTGATCCTGCCAGGAGGAACTAAAGACAGCAATATCATCTAGATAAGCTGAGCAATAAGTTTCCATCCCTGTCAGAACTTTATTCACCAACCTCTGAAAAGTGGCAGGTGCATTTTTCAATCCAAAGGGCATCACCACAAAGTGGTAGTGCCCACCAGGGGTCTTAAATGCTGTTTTGGCTTTTGCATCATCAGCTAATCTGATCTGCCAGTAGCCAGCTGTTAGGTCAAATGTACTTAGGTACTTGGCTGAGGCCAAAGTATCAATCAGCTCATCTGCCCTGGGTATGGGATAGGCATCAGTCCTAGTGACTGCATTGAGGCCTCTGTAGTCTACACAAAACCTCATTTCTTTCTTACCACCCTGGGTATGAGGCTTGGGTACTAGGACTACTGGGCTAGCCCAAGGGCTATCTGAAGGCTCAATCACACCTAACTCCAACATTTTCTGGACTTCAGTCCTGATACAGTCCCTGACATGGTCAGGTTGCCTGTAGATTTTACTCTTGACAGGCAGACTGTCCCCAGTGTCCACCTCATGGGTGCACCAGGTAGTCTGACTAGGGGTCAGGCTAAACATATGTCTGTACTGTTGCAGAACTTGTCTGCACTCAGTTTGCTGATGGTCAGTGAGGCTGCTTGCCAAAGCAACACCATCTACTGACCCATCATCAGGGTTCTGTGAGAGAAGGTCAGGGAGAGGGTCACTCTCCTCCTCCTGGTCCTCATCAGTTGCCATGAGCAAGCCCATGTCAGCCCTGTCAACATATGGTTTCAATCTGTTGACATGGAGCACCCTCAGGGGGCTCCTGGGAGTTCCAAGATTCACCAGATAGGTGACTTCTCCCTTTTGTTCAACTATTGTATGGGGGCCACTCCACTTGTCTTGGAGGGCTGCTGGGGCCACAGGCTCCAACACCCACACTTTCTGTCCTGGCTGGTACACAGTCAGCACAGCCTTATGGTCATGCCAAGCTTTTTGTAATTCTTGGCTGGCCTCCAGGTTTTGGTTGCCTTCTTCATGTATTCAGCCATCCGGGAGCGGAGACCAAGTACATAGTCCATCACATCCTGTTTGGGGGCTTGAGAGGTAACTCCCAGCCCTCTTTGACCAAACACAATGGACCTCTTACAGGATGCCCAAACAGAAGCTCAAATGGGCTGTAACCAACCCCCTTCTGTGGAACCTCTCTGTAGGCAAACAACAGGCAGGGAAGAAGAAGGTCCCATTTCCGCCTAAGCTTCTCTGGGAGTCCTTTAATCATTCCCTTAAGGGTTTTGTTGAAGCGTTCAACCAACCCATTGCATTGTGGGTGATAGGGGTGGTGAACTTATAAGTTACACCACACTCCTTCCACATTGCTTTCAGATATCCTGACATGAAGTTAGTACCTCTGGCAGAGATGACCTCCTTTGGGAAACCCACTCTGGAGAAGACTCCAATGAGGGCTCTTGCCACCACAGGGGCTGTGGTGGTCCTCAGGGGAATTGCCTCTAGGTACCTGGTGGCATGATCCACTACCACCAGGATAAATCTGTGCCCAGATGCAGTTTGAGGGTCAAGGGGACCAACAATGTCAATCCCTACCCTTTCAAAGGGTACCCCCACCACAGGTAGTGGTATCAGGGGGGCCTTTGTGGTACCACCTGCCTTGCCACTGGCTTGGCATGTGACACAGGAGCGACAAAACTCCTTGGTGTCCTCTGACATATGTGGCCAATGAAAATGTGGAACAAGCCTGTCCCAGGTCTTGTTTTGGCCCAAGTGACCTGCCAAAGGGATATCATGTGCTAGGGTCAAGAGGAACCCCCTAAACTTCTGAGGTATTACTAACCTCCTGGTGGCTCCAGGGGCTGGGTCTCTACCTTCAGAATATAGGAGTCCCTCATCCCAATAAACATTATGGGACCCACTAGCACTCCCAGCAGACTCAGCAGCAGCCTGCTGTCTGAGGGGTGCAAGAGAGGGGCAGCACTGTTGCTCCTTACTCAGATCTTCCCTAGAAGGCCCCCCTGCCCCCAAGAACTCAACCTGATCAGGCTCAAGTTCCTCTGGGGCAGTTCCTTCTTCAGGGTCTGCTCCTCCTCCCTGGGAGGGGAATCTGTGATCTGAGACAGAGGGGAAGGCACTGCCTTAACCCTACTGCTCCTCCTCTTGGGAAGCATCTGGTCCATAATTTCAGGATCCAGAGCTGATTCAGCGTCATGCATTTTGGCTTGTGACCTGGTCACAGCAAATACCTCTGCAGGGATGCCCAACATCTCAGCATGAGTCCATAACTCCAGGCTGAAGTTTCTAGATCATTGCCCAATAGACATTCTACAGGGAGGTCTGCACTGACTACAACCTTCTTGAGGCCAGTTACCCCTCCCCAGGAGAAATTCACAACTGCCAGACTATGGTTGGTCCTGACATTGCTTGCATTGGTCACCTGGTACATTTCGCCCAGGATGAGCTGTCCAGGGTCCACAAGATCCTCTGCCACCATGGTGACACTAGCACCTGTGTCCCTAAATGCCAAAGCCTGTTTGCCATTTATTATAGGCTGCTGTTTGTATTTGCCCAGATTACTGGGGCTTACTAGGAAGGACATGTCAATGTCTCCATCACAAATCAGCAATGCCTGAGTGGTTAATCTGACTAGGTCAGAGTCCACTTCAGAACCCAGGGTCAACCCTACTACACCCTTCTTCTGAGTACCACCTCCACCAGTAGCTGGACTAGGGGGAGCAGTTGCCTTAGGGGCAGGAGTGGTGGTGGTTTGGTCTTTGGACTTGTTACAGTCAGAAGTCCAGTGCCCTTTCTGTTTACAGAATTTGCACCAGGGCTTCTTTTGGCCTTTTCCCTTGTTGGATTGTGACTCCCCACCAGATGCAGATTTTTGGGGCCCTTGTGAAGACTTCTGGTCTGTTGACTTATCCCCACCTTTCTCAGAGCCCTTAGAATCCTGCTTCCTGGTGTCACCCCCCTTGGTTCTGGGTTTTCTGCCTCACCCTGGTTCTGACCCACTTGTCTGCCTTCTTTCCCAATTCTTGGGGAGAGGTCAGATCGGAGTCCACCAGGTATTGATGCAACAACTGGTTCTGGCAATTATTAAGGATCTGTTCTCTCATCATTAGATTATACAATCCCTTGAAATCAGTAACCCTACTGCCAACCAGCCAACCCTCCAGAGCCTTGGTAGCACAATCTACAAAGTCAGTCCAGTCCTGAGTCTGTGCCTTCTGGGTGTCTCTGAACTTCAACCTGTACTGCTCAGTGGTTAAGCCAAACCCATCTATCAGTGCACTCTTCAGGACTTCATAGTCATCAGCATCCTCTTCTCTAACAGTGAGGAGCTTGTCTCTACCTTTATCTGAAAAGGAGAGCCACAAGATTGCTGCCCACTGCTTTTGGGGGACCTGTTGTACTCTACAGGCCCTTTCCATAGCAGTTATCCACTTATGGATATCATCCCCACTCTGGTAGGGAGGAACAACCTTGCTCAGGTTCCTATGGTCTGGAATATATTCTCTGCCTCTAGGGACACTGTCGCTGCCACCAGGGGGTTCTAACCCCTCTTTTCTAGAAGCTCTCTGGAGCTCAAAGGCTTCTCTATCTAATGCCAACTGCTTGGTAGCAAGAGGGTAAGTCTTGCTTCCTCATACTGCAGCAGTTTGCACAGTCTTTCAGAGGAGGTCTCTCTTCTTGGGAAGTAGGAGTTCCTCTGTTGGACAAATTCTCTGCCAGAGTGATAGGAGCGGTCAGAGTCCCTAGAAAGGGACCTGTGCCTCTCCTCCACTGTGTCAGTTCTCTTAGGGAGAATTCCTCTGTCCTTTTCAGACCCCTTGAGGTCTGGCCCTACAATCACAGAGTCTTGGTCAACTTGATGTTCATCATCTGACCCAGACACTGGAATTGACCCACCCCCTGATTCAGACCCATTAGCTCCTAGAGCTAATCTAAGATCATCTGCTGTCAGCAGATCTATCAGGTGTAGTGTGGAGGGACTCTGTCCTAACTTCAGGTGCCTCTCAGCACACATGGCTTTCAAGTCAAAGAAAGTCATGTCCTTATACTGAAGCTGGGTGGATCCACTGGGTCCATCCCTTAAGGACATTCTAGTGTTGTGCAGTGTTGTACTACCTACACTAGTTTGTGGCCTACTGATACTAGCTTGAGCTGTAGAAAGGGTGTGCTATCCCTTGGCACATAGCTCTAAGTTCAGTAGGACTTATTGATACTAAGCTTGACTTTATATGTACCTTGAGTACCTATAGTGGTTTTCGGTTAGTAATTCAAATAGAGATTTACTGGTAAAACAATAGCAAGCTGGAATCCCACACGCTGCCACCAATGTGAGAAGTTGGCCTGGTATATGCTGTTCACTAATTAAAGTGGACACCTTGCACCAGTCCAATTCGACTCTTATGGTTGGTAGGTTTAAGACAACCTTTATAGAAAGCTATCCTAGTGGTAGCTGTGGAGAGCAGCCTTCAGGCTAAGTCTTGGAGGAATGTAAAGCAGCTTGTTTTACCACACAATCTCTTGAATCACCAAATGAAAAGACACCACACAGGTATATATATCAAATATATATGTATTTATTACTAAACAACTCTCTACTAATCTCTTTATGAGATTAGAAGTCAGGAACATATGTACAAATCAATGTTTTATCAAAATAAGTTAGCACAAGTAAATATCACAATCTTATCTTGGCTAGACCGTGGTCTAGAGCATTTAGAATCGAGGGACCCCAAAGAACCACCCCAGGTAGTTGTAGGAGACCCACAGGGGACGGACGCGGTGTTCAGACACTGGTGCGAGTCCTATACGAGTCTATGCGAGAGAACGCGATTGAGTTATCAATGTTACAGGTCCCTGGCGTGTTCGAGGCGAACACACCGATCGGTCAGTACGAGTCGAAGGACGCGGATACTGATAGAGTTACAAGGGAGTTGGACGCGATGTGTCTAACACAGACGCGAGCCCTGTACTGAGCCAGTGCGATAATCGCACGGGGAAAATAGGAGTTTTAGGGCACTTCTAGGGTAGCTACAAGCAAGCCACTTACAGGGTAAGTAGCTCTAGGGCCCACACCCACAGGAGCACCGTAGTGCTGAAGTTACCTCACCCAGGGAGCCGGGTGCATAGGTGTCCTTTGGTGTCGGGTCGCGGCGTCGTTTTCAATGGGAGCCAGTGAAGACTTGCTGCTTGCGACGACAGAAGAAGTGTCCATTGGAATCCAAGCCTGGATTCGGAAGGAGGAAGACCTGAAAGCAGAGGGGACAGTGTTCACAGTCACTTGGCAGTGACTCTGGGCAAGGAAGATGAATGCCCACCGTCGTCGACAGCTTCGGGTCGGTCACGGGTGTCTTGACTCTTCGACCACGTGGTCCAGGCAGCGTCGATGATGACCAGGAGCTGGATTCAGTGTGTCCCACGATGTCTGCAGCTTACTGAGGTGTCGGCGACTCGATTGGAGCCAACAAGCCTTGGTAGCAGCAAGTCTCGTGGAAAGCGTACAAAGTCAATGGTGCAGACCAGCAAGGTCTGGGGAACTCTCCCAGCGAGGGTAAGTCAGGGCAGGCCTGGAGCAACCATGGGAGCCCTTTGGTTCTGTAGAAAAGTCTTCAGGGGACCCACAAGCCGGCTGGCAAGGGATCGCGAAGACGCCTCGGGAGGATTCCTTCAACAGGGGCCCACGGTCACTCGGGACGGGGTAGGCCTCTGATCTTCGGAGGAATTTCTGCTAGAGGCTGGGACCACACGTGGTCCAAAGCACAAGTTCGTAGAACGTCGTGAAGGGGTTGCACTCGACAATAGTGCACGGTACCCAGGGTCTGAGGTTCCTCGTCGCTTGTGGGGTCCACTTGCCTCAGCTTCGCTGGGGACTCACGATGGCCTTGGAGAAGTCAGGAAATCCTCTTCCTGGGCTGCAGGGACTTTGGGCTCCAGCGGGAGCGGCGTAGTTTGCGACCGTCGTTGTAGTTTTTGGTGCCTGCCAAGCAGGGGAGTCACTCCTTGACTCCAAGGGAGATTCTTCAGTCTTCCAGAGGTAGTGGAACGTCGAAGGTCCAGGATTCTTCTTGAGAGCGTCGTCCAGGGAGATCTGGGTTGCAATGCACAGGTTCCCCTCTTATACTAAAAAGAAGGGAGGGACTAGCTCTATGACCCCACCTATGGGAGGGTCAGGGGACTGGGTGGCTACACCCACTTCCCTTTGTCCAGTTTCGCGCCAGAGCAGGGGCAGGTAGCCCCTGAGCCGGTTTGAACTGGGGTATGCACAGAGGAGCCTTCTGCTCCCCCAGTGCAGGACTTCAAAGCCCTCTAAGAGTGCACCCACCCAGCCCCAATACACTAAACCCTGTCTGGGAGGTGGTCACACCCCCTTGCGACAGGATATCTATTGTTTGGCTTCCTCCACTGTGAGTTTCGGTCATCAGCAGGAGGGCAGCCCAGTGTCTGTGACTGGTGGCATCCATTTTGTGATGCCAGGGCTCTTCAGGATTCTACCGCGTTTCCACAGTAGGTACATGTCTATCCCTCTAGAAGGGTGGAATGCTACCCCCGCCGCCAGAACTGGCGGGGGGTAGTATTCCAAGATGTTTGACACCAAACACGATATGTTTCCGTTCAGCCATCCCAAAGTTAGCATTTAACGCGAGGTTATAATGCGCTTAAGAGTATATGGTCAGGCTGCACTACAAACAGCCTCAGAGAAGGGTCTCCGAATGCTGCAGAGGGGCTCTGCTCATGCAGGGGCACCGTGGTCCTAACTATAACTATGTACTGGCGACCGCCAGTAGATTATATGTATATATATATGTATATATATATATATACATATACATATTAATGAACAAGGTGGTGCCAAGCCGCCAAAATGCGTAGATGTTGTCGTTTTAAATAAATCCGAGTGATTATTACCTCATGGAGTGCTGGATGATCTTTGCTGTAAGCGGTGATCCTATGTGAGAGATATATATATATATATAACCTGGATCCACGAAGCCAAGCGCCAACAGCAATGTATTTGATTGGCAAAATTGAAATTTTGTGCATCGGGACTCAGTTCCCAGGGGGAAAATAAAGTTCAAAAGTGATAGAAGTGGTCAGAGTAGAGGTACCCTGACTCCATTGGACTGACGGAGGGTTCTGTGAGGGGCCCCACATGTGAAAAAAATTCTCTAAAGTTTTTATTTTCTAGCACACGAGGGTACGCGAATTGACCACAACGCCATCCCCTGTGTGCTCCATGGTGGATCCAGGCCCAAATTAAAAAAACACATACACCTGCTCACAGACTCACACACCTACTCATACACTAACTCACTCACACACTCACACACCCACTTAAACACCCACAAAACCACTCACACACCCAAACACACTCAAACAACCACTTACACACCCATACAACCACTCATATACCCACTCACATACCTGCACAGCCACTCACACAGCCACTCACACATCCACTTACACACCCCACAACCACTCAAACACCCACTCACATGCCTTATAGCCACTCACACACCTACTCACAGACCAACAAAACCACTCACACACCCACACAGCAACTCACACACCTACTCACACACCCACATAGCCATTTCTATACCCACTTACACACCCACACAGCCACTCACACACACACCCACATACCCATATAGCCCCTCACACACCCACACAGTCACTCACACAGCCACTCACACACCCACACACAGCAGTGATGCACCCATACAAATTGCAATAAAATATGTTTGCATTACCTGTTTTGTTGTTTTAGTAATGAATGTGTGCTTTTGGTTGGGAAGGGATCCATGGATCCATAAAATGAATGAAAAAAACAGAAGGACTTGGTGCATTGCATTTATAGAAAGACCACATAAGTTACCTTACCTTCATCTTTGAATTTTTTTATCTAAAATATACATTAAGAATGAATGAACAAAATGTATTTATAGACTTGTGAAAATGTATATTAGTAAATTGAACTAATGGGTCAAATTGTAGTATAATTTAAATTAAAAAACTGTGAAATTTACTAAAAAACCAAAGGTTAGTTAGGGAATGCCATTAAAAAAATGTAGAAATTCACTGAAAAAATCCAAGATTACAGGGACCTAATAGTTAGGAAATAATATTAAAAAACCTTTGTAAATTTACTGAAAAAAACAAAGGTTACAGGGGCATTATAGTTAGGCTCAGATTGAATACACACAAAACCATAGAAATTCAGCAGTTATGGTTATCTGAGGTAACTATAACTTCCCCCCGCAATGCACTGTATATGACTTCACATATTACATCACTCATGACATGCTCAGTGACATTACTGATAACCACTGATGACATTTCAAATGACATCACTGATGACAATACTGATGACATCATCCAGCAAAGTAAACTTCAATATACTTTTCAATATATAATTTTTTTTTTTTAAATAAGAAAAAGAGACAGGTGATAGGCATATAGTAGAGAGCTCACCTTAACCTGATCAACTACTACACTCACTTATAACCCAGGCGAGAGTTTTCGGCTGATAGTCCTGTCTCTTCTAAACCACTACTCTAAACACTAATGACCAAAGTGAGACATCTAACCATACAGGCTAGTCTATCACAAACCATGACGGCACCATTCCTCAACCTGAAAAGAATTTTTAGTGCATACATCAGTTTTACACAAACCACTGCATCACACATCCAGTAGACAGGTCTTAGCAGACAGTCCGCTGTGTCATAAACCATCAGTAACATTATTCTTTTCCTGGAGAAAGGTGCCAGCAGAGGGGTCAGTCTGTTGCAAACCACTACTGCACTGAGACATCACCCTAGAGAGAGGTCTTAGTGGACAGATAAATGTATTACAAACTACTACTACACTCATTCATCACAAAGGAGAGAGTTCTAAGCAAAGTGGTCAGTATGTTATAAAACATAACTGTACTCAACCATCACTGTGGAGTGAAGACTCAATCAATAGCTTAGACTGTCACAAAGCACTACCATACATATACATCAGTAGAGGACATCTGTCAGTAGAGGCTAATTCACTCATAAATAGTAAACCTATTTTAAAAGTACTAACACTCATTAGTAGTACAGAAGAATAGTAATTTTCAAGTTCAAAAATACTTCATTCGGATACAGCCATATCCATAAAAGCACATCAGACATAACAGTTAAAAATGCACAAGTACATAATCACGGTAAAAGTTCATTAGCAATGGACATGGATACACAATATTTAAAAAACACATATGTTTGAATAAAAAGCTCATACATAAATAGAAAGAAACTTCTCAAGGGTTGCACATCATATTGCCAGCCCGCACAGCAATTCTCAAGAAAGTCCCGACGCGGAAAACTAACTCTTCGTCTGCCAATGTGAGTATCCTCCTGTAAGCATGTACCAGACTGAAGGGCATATGTTTTTAAAAAAACGGAATTAAAAGCCAATTAGCAACTTTTGTATAAAACTTGCTAAAAAATAAAAAATGTAAAATGGTTTGGCCGCTCTGTCCATCACACGGGCAGGGTAGGGAGTCATGATTTGCGTTGTGACCGAGAGGGAAACACAGCAGAAATGTTGCAGTGCCTGCCCTTAAACAGAAGAGGAGGCCCCTCTCCCTATGACTCATGGGCAGGGTAAGGTAGCTGGCCAAGGGATGCGCAACATGTTCAATTGTCATAAAATTAAGGACAGAGGATTTCTTAGATTCCCTCTCCATCCTTTCCTTGCCATAGAGTGTATATAGCGCGTTCCTGAGGATGTTTTTGTTTATGGTCTCAGCTGTACTTGTGCTTAAAAAAGCCTTCCTAGGTTAACACTGCATAGGCTCTGATTCACTCCGGACAGCCAGGGGATGTCCTGCCCTTTCTCGCAACCAATGCAATCACCTATGATCTCTCTCATGAGTGATGCTGCCATATAGAGAGCCAGAATAGGGCAGGACGAGCCCTTATAAAATCCTCTATATAGTTTAAATTAAGTTCTTTATGGCAAATGTACTGAGCGGTGGAGATTGGTGCACCTAATAGTTTCCTACAGAATCTATTTTCTTCTCGTTGGATGCTATGACTCTTAGCGATGCCCCAAACCTCTGCACCATAGGTGGCTGTTGGTATGCACTGGGATTTAATTTTTTTTTCAATGGCTAACATGACACCTGTTCTCTTGGGCCGTGGGAGGCTAGGAATAGAATTGGTGGCCTTTGAGAACTTGCTCCTGCAAAACGCCATGTGTTCAGACCAGGAGCCGTTCGCAGCAAAGACCAACCCAAGATAGGGAAAAGTGCTAGTGCTTTTTAGTTTCTGATCTCCCAGAGATATAAAATTGAATTGATGTTTCCTTGGCCCACAGGACATTATAAAAGATTTTTTAAAATTGGTATTTAGGTCCAAGATGGCCATGAAGTCAACAAAACCCTGCACTAGAATGCGTAGAGCGTTGGGTGTGTGGCCCATAAGGACCGCGTCGTCGGCGTATAATAGCACGGGGAGTTTTTTACCATTTACTTTAGGAACATCATTGGTCAATGTGGTCAGTGATTTATGCAGACCATTAATGTAAATGATAAAAAGGAGAGGGGCTAAGACACATCCCTGTCTAACCCCTCTACTTACTTTAATGTCATCAGAGACTTCGCCCCCGCTGCTAATCCTAACCCGGGCCTTTAGGTCTTTATGTAAGTGTGCTAAAAAGGGCACCAGTGCCTCATCCAGGCCATAGGCCAAGAGGATAGACCATTGTCTTGACCTATTAACAAAGTCGAAGGCAGAGGTCATATCCATAAAGGCCAGGTATATTGGCGAGCGCCGAGCTATGGTATATTTGCCGATGATTAAATTAAGGTTTAGGCATTGTTCATTAGTGCCTACCTTGCTCCTAAAACCCAATTGGCAGGACTCTAAGGTGCCACTGCCCTCGGTCCAGTCTAAGATCTTATTATATGGGACTCTGCCCAGGATTTGTATGGTATTATCTATTAGGGAAATAGGCCTGTAGCAGTTGGGTTGGGAGCGATCACCCTTTTTAAAAATCGGGACAATAATACTTGTTGACCATGTGTTGGGTAACGAGGCATGCGTTAAATTGTTAAAAACGTTTAAAAGAAGGGGCACCCAAAAGTCTGGCTTGTATTTAATGAGGTCTATAGGTAGCCCATCTGGGCCCGGGGCTTTATTGCCCACGCTCTGGTGGATGGCTTCCTCAACCTCAGGCAGCGTTATCTGGATCCTAGTTAGAGTCCTATTATTAAAATGATCTACTTCTTGTACAGGGGCAGTGTAGATCTTTGAAAAATGATTTTCCCATGCCTCACTTGTTATGGTGCAGCTTATGGGAGTTAATATCTGCCCTGTTGCCCTCAAATCCTTAACAGCTGCCCAAAAGGTGTTCCCCTTTTTATACTTGCGTCTTTGGCAAGTGCTTCCCAATGATCTTTTAATATTTCCCCTTTCCTTTTAATAGTCGCTAGCTTATACCTCTGCCTTGCCAATTTCACATCTGAGATGCACCTTGGACTGGTTGACAGTGCCTTGCGTAGCTGTCTATTGGCCTCAGAGCACTCGTGATCAAACCATCTGGGTCCACGTTGCACAGAGGAGATAGGCTTCGATAGTAGAGATTTAATTGTCGAACAAAGTTTGGTGAAATCATAAACAGCCTCAGGGTGCGGATCAAGGGCTGATAGACAGGAGTTAATAAGATGCATGTTAGCCTTAGCTAATGTCTGAAACAGTTCGGTGTTGTTAGTGCCCCGCCAAATCAATCTTAGGTTATCAGTGGAGGGTGACAAATTCTTGGCACCACATTCTGAGGCGAACGTGGGCCGGGGGGATAGTCTCAGCACTGTTTTAATTGGGTTGGGGTCCCCATGAGTTGTGGCAATAACTTCAGCTTTCATTGGGTAGTCCTCAAGGAGAGGGGAGATAAAAACATAATCTATAGTGGAAGCACAACCCCTCCCTCTGAATGTCGGCTCAGGATGGTTATTGTCTAGTGTTACGCCCACAATTTCCATAACATTGGTAGGGTTATGTGTATTCAAATATGCTGCCAATTCCATGCCCCTGCGGCAAATTTGCCCACTGCTACAGAGCCCTGTACTGTGTGTCGTGTCCAATAATTTTTCATTAAAATCGCCTCCCAGGCAAATGCCTACTGTTTTAATAGATTCTTTGTGACAGTGTAAGTTGGCAATAAAATCAAATAATTTGCTGAAATTTCCATTAGGTGTCGAATGGAAATCATTATTATAAAAATTAATTAAATAGAAAGAGACGCCCTTTTTATATAATAGGACTTGAAAATTATTGCTTTTGGAGCATAGGGCCTTAATGCTACCACCTGCAGCGGTGTTTATCCAAATTGATAAGCCCCCCGAGGGTCGGCCAGACTTGGGGATTGGAACTACGATGTTATGACATTCAAACCCATCAATGTATAGTTCTTGAGTCGTCCATGTCTCTTGGAACATAACTATGTCCTGCTGTCCTACCAGTTTTAACCAGTCTGGGTCCCTCAACCTAGACTGAAGGCGTGCTACGTTTCAACTCAGGATGCTCAAATCTGTGTCAACCAGGACATTGATTGGCACTTGTTGATCATCGGACTTAGTTACGGGGGGAGGGAGCACAAGCCCATAGGGAGTATCGAGGAGTTCCAATGGGGGTGATAGTCAGTCCTGGGTATCAAGTTCGGATAGGGCCTGAAACCTATTGCGTAAGGTGGGGGATGCACGCTCGTTTACAGGGGGCCCGGAGATTGGTTTGTAAAAATAACCCAGCGGTAGGGAACAAATATTAGTGCTGTGGTTAAGTGTTGACTCGCAGGCTCTCAACAGAGATCGCACCATGGATGGCTTACGGAAATTAATCACGATGCAATCTCCATCTATGTTCTTGGAAGACGTGCCAACCCACCCGACTCTGCGAACCGTAATGATCTCATTCATGTCTGACGGGTGGAACCTCCTATTCTTTGTTAGCCAATCCACACATTTGTTACGTAGGTCGGCCCAGGACTCCCTCTGATCCCTCTTAAGGGTTGGAACACCAGCCAAGACTAGCACATATGGGCAGGTGGCTGGGGGCAGGCTCAAAACATCTAGGTTAGGCTTTAAATGATTTTTACTTAGGGTATCTATTGTACTCCTGCTTGGGTTGCCTGGCGCTATTCCAGCATGTGTGCGATCGAAGTTGTTGCTGCACCTTCAGTTATGGTCAGGGGGCAAAGTTATAACTGGGTCATATATGGGTAATAAGCCGCTCTTTAAATTAGGGTTTGGGGCTGTGTTGGCCCTGGGTAAGAAACAATCTCTAACTTGTCTACATGTAAGGCATGCACTGCTACCGGGAAAACTGACAAGTGAGGGGGTAGCGGGAGCAGGAGCGATAGCGATGGTAGTTGGAAATTGGCTGTTGCTAGCAATGGAACCAACCCCCTGGGAGGTCGTGAGTTGTGCTGTCACCGTCGGCAAGCTAAGCTTTTCCATCGCTCTGTCTAGGTGATCTATACGTTCCAAAAGGGAGATAAGTTTAGAATCTAGCAAATCATTAATTCGCTTATGCACAGTATCAATAACGAAATTAGCAATAGTATCTCCACCCCCCATTGTAATAGTAATAGTAATTTAACTTATGAAGTAGCTCACTATATAGCTTTCAATGTCAGAAACTGTTACAAAACACTCACACTCACTGAATGACGTCATCAGTGATGTCATTTGAGATGGCATTAGTGATGTCATTTGTGATGTCACTGACCTGTGAGATCATAAGCAGTGTATTGCGGGGGTCATAAGCTATAGTTAGCTCAGTGTCTTGCTTTTTTTTCAGAACACCTGAGCAAGACTTCAAAATACCAGGACACAACATGAACACTCTTCAAAATAGGACTCTACACACTTTAGAATACCAAAATACAACATAAACAAAGCTCAACACTCATTTACCAAGTAAAGAGGAATATTTATTGCAGCAAGTTCCCATATATCAAATGGCAATAATGCACATGTAAAATAAATGCATATAGTAAATATATATACAAAAGAAGAAATGCAAAGAAAAAAACTGTATGTACACAAGAGTAAATAATTGGAACTTGAAATACTTCACTGGCTGTCTGTTTAGCATTATCCTTGCCAGAACGATTGGGGAACCCGTTGACAGTCTCGGGTAGGAGGTCTCAACAGGCAACAAAAGCCCTGGGCAGCGTGTCCACTCCCAGGAGAGTTCCTGTCAAAGCTCCAAGAGGTCTCTATCTTTATACTGTTTGCTAACACGGAGAGAGATTTCTAGAAGCTCCCCCTCCCCTCATCTGCGCTCTAGGTGCTGGCTACACTCTCTGCGTCAAGGTCATTCAACAGGGATGGCCAGGCTCTGATGACAGCTGAGGCAGAATTCTTCACTTTCTCTTCCTTGGACACTGTACCCATCCAACACTGTCTGCACTAGCAGCTTATCTCTCTCACTCAGTGAAGTGGGAAACATAAATAATCTGTGTGCGCAAGTAATCTGGGTCTGCAAGCATTCGCCGCTGAAAGGCAGGGTCAGACAGACACAAGATGAAACCATGTTCACAAAATGTAGTTAGAGTAAAATGGAGTCTATATATATTTATTTTTTTCGTATATATATATTTACATGTAGGCTGGTGGGAGGAGCAGGTCCTCTGGAAGAAACACTCTGATTGGATGAAGAAACATATGATACGATGGATGAGGTTTATAGACACTATTTTTGTAATTTGGCATGGTAATTTGGAGAGTGCAAAAAGTTTGTGGAAACCATTAATGCGAATGAATACAATCTAGAATTCAGAGCCCACATAGATGATACTTCTGTGGATTTTCTGGATGTAACAGTATACATTGCTGAACAGAAATTGGAAACTACTTTACACCGAAAAACCACTGCAGGAAACTCAACGCTACATGCAAAGAGTTTCCACCCAAAGCATCTCATCCATAGTATACCTTATGGTGAATTACTGAGATTACAAAGAATATGCAGTACAGAAGAGGAGCTAGCGAAATGTCAAAAAGAAATGATTGCTAGATTTAGACAAAGGGGGTATAGTCAGATTATACTTAATCAAGCAATAGAAAAAATTGCTCTAAATCTATCTAGTAATAGACAAATGAAGATGCTAGAAAGGAACAGCTCCATGCTGGTCCCCACAAGTGCCTCACTGAACACATTCAATGAAGATGATACTAGTGTAAGATTAATAACCAACTACAGCCAGCAAGAAAATAAAATAAGAAGTATTATTAATACGAACTGGCCAATTGTACTAACTGACACTATTATGTCACTGAAAATACCGAGAAAGCCCACACTTACATTCAGGAGGGCCTGTTCTATGAGGTCTATGCTAGTAAAAAATGGTCCAGAGATCAAAGCAGAAACCTCATGGCTAAAACCAAAAAATTGCTTTTTTAAATGCAAATCTTGTAGAGCCTGTAAATTTGGTATAAACACTACGGAATATATGACCCCATTTAGTTCGGAGCCCACATTGCTAAAGGAGAATTACAATTGTTGCACGGAATATGCAGTTTATGTGCTGACATGCACCTGTGGCTTACGCTACATTGGGAGCACAAAGCTACAGGTGCATGTGAGAATACTTCAGCACTTAAGAGCGATAGTAAACTCCGACCAAAAATACCCAGTGGCGAGGCACTTTAAAAGTACACATCAAAATGACCTCAATTGTTTAACATATTTTGTAATTGTCTATACCCCCCCTTAGACGAGGGGGGAACAGAGAAAAACCTTTGAGGAGATTAGAGTCAAAAATGATTTTAGAATTAGACTATAAGTCACCCTATGGTTTGAATAACAGTGATGAAATGTTCAATTTTCTATGAGTTTAATGATGCGTACATATATGAGTAATTTCCTTATTATGAATTCTGTGGCTTACTAGGATTATTTTTCTGGGATCTTTATAATTGTTTTATGACATATTATATGAAATGTTTATAAAATCTTAATTGATATTTTCTTAAGAGCTTTTATGAAAAGAATTTTAGAATATTTAAGGATGATTTTAATTAAATCATGAATACAGTTAGCAATGGTATTTTAGAACAAACCTAGGTAAACGCTGTGACATTTTATATAATTTTATATACTTGTATTTGTTTATATATCTTTATATGTCTAAATTGGTATAGGCTTATACCATATTCCTCCCAAAAGGCCACATATATTAATTGTGATGGTTTAGGAGATCAGTACCATTTCTTGAATAAAAAGTATGGACCTCTGCACTTAATACAGGGGCTGCAATATATTGAGTATCTGAATTCGTTAGACGAATAGCAGATTTATGTGTTTTAACATAGTTATAGAGTAGACTAGCATTTTATAACATAATGCACTTAGCACTTTAAGGTTAAATTAGCACGTGAGCACTTTATAAATTGGTGGAATTTTTTTTATTTTGCTTATACATGCAATAACCATACACAGTTTGTACAATTGCAAGTATGGATATTTCAGTAGTGGTCAAGCATTTAAGCAGATATAAAAATAACCACAGGGCATGAATTAAAGTTGATGCCAACACATCATCAACAATGATGGTAATACTTTTTGTATTAACCGCTTCGCCGCGATCGGAATTCCGCCCAGGTGCTGGACATTTCGATCGCGGGTGTGGTCGTGACGAGCTCAGCTCGTCATGCGCACATGCCAACCGCGCAGCATGACGAGCTGAGCTCGTCATGAGCATCGAAGGGGTTAAACTTACGCCATATGGGTTCGACACTGAGATAAAGCATTATGCTGTTAGAAACAAGAGTCCCCATAGAAGTAAGGAGAAAAATACAAAACGATATATGAGAGTTTTCAAATAGATTTGATATTTGAGGGCTTTAAATAAATATGTTTACATAATATTTATTTATATATTTATATATTTATTGTATTACCTAATGATTGGATTAGTTGGTAATCTGAGTATATTTATGTGCATATTTATATGTATACTTATTGGTTTGAATATGTATTTATCGTATGATTTATAGTCCAATTTGATATACTTTGAATGCATTCTATATATACAAAATGGCAGTTGTGGACCACTGTTGAAAATTAAAATCCAAAAACATGTATGCATATATAAAAAAACATGTGTTATTATTGATGGTGATAGATGCACTAAGAACACGATAGAGAAAAAAACATTTTGCTGTTTGCATAGTCTGTTTTCCATGATAGTTGTTAAAAACACATGTCATGTGATATGACAACACTGTGAATTTAAGATCGGGATTGGCAGTGCTCCCTCATGTGATCAAGGTCACGTCAGTGACCGAAACGCGTAATGGCGAGCTGGAGCAGGTAACATCTGAATAAACGAAGTTTGTTTTTGCACGACAAGTGGAGTCCGTACCCTTTTTGTCCGTGTGGAGAAGGATTGTTTTGGGATATGTTTGGAATATATATATATATATATATATGTATATATTCACTGAAAAAACCATAGGTTTTAGGGACAGTTATAGTTAGTTGGACATTGCACTCGTACAAAACCTGTGAAATTCCCCCGTTATAGTTAGTTCAGGTAACTATAACTCGCGCCACCGCAATGCACTGCTGATGACGTCACATATTACATCACTCATGACATGGTCAGTGACATCACTGATGACATCACTGAAGAATGTGCTAGTATTTGTATGAGTAAGTGAGTTGGTGTGTGTATAACTGTATAGGTGAGTAAATGGGTGTGTGCTTAATTTTTTGCATGACTGACTAGGTGTGTGAGTACCTCTATGGATGAGTGGCGGTGTGTGAGTGTTTATATAGGTGTATGAGTGCATATAATAGTCCTGTACTGAGTGACTATAAGTATGAGTGACTGTACGGGTGAGTGAGTAGATGTGTGTGTGTAGACCTAAGAATCAGTGAGTGTGTATATAGTAATTGGTGTTGGAGTGTCTATGGTTTTGACAATGGCAGTCTGTAATTTACAGTGGGTGTATCAAAAGTTATATTAGGGTGTGAGAAGATGCATCAAATTATCACATGGATGATGTCATCAGTGATGTCATCAGTGATGTCATTTGAGATGCCATCAGTGATGTCATCAGTGATGTCACTGACCATGTCATGAGTGATGTAATATGTGTCGTCATCAGCAGTGCATTGCGGGGGCGCGAGTTATAGTTACCTGAACTAACTATAATTTCAAAGGTTTTTTAAATGCTAATTTCTAACTATAACGTGTGTGAAACCTGTGGTTTTTTCAGAGAATTGCAAAGGTTTTTTTAAATGCTAATTTCTAACTATAACGTGCCTGAAACCTATGGTTTTTTAAGTGAATTTCAAAGGTTTTTTAAATGCTAATTTCTAACAATAACATGCCCCGCCCCCTCCCTTCACCACTGTGCAAACGCGCCCCGTGGCGCGTTTTAAGTTGGGGGATTAAGTTCCCTTGAATCATGAGGGTCCCTGGGGTCCAACTAGCCCACCCTGTACCTCCAGTATGCGCCAGGAGCTGCGTTGCAGAGAGGTGTTCAGAGGCCATGCCCCTTTTACACCTCGCTGCAACGCAGCTCTGTGGCGCATTCTGGACGTACCTGGTGGGCTAGTTGGCCCCTAGGAACCCTCAGGATTGAAGAGGATTTAATTCCCCATCTTAAAACGCGCAACGGGGCCTGTTTGCACACATGTCACCTGAAGCCCCACCCCCTCCCTTCACCACTGTGCAAACGCGCCCCGTGGCGCATTTTAAGTTGGGGGATTAAGTCCCCTTGAATACTGAGGGTCCCTGGAGTCCAACTAGCCCACCATGTACCTCCAAAAGCGCCACAGAGCTGCGTTGCAGAGAGGTGTAAAAGGGGCGTGGCCTCTGTACACCTCTCTGCAACGCAGCTCCCTGGCGCATACTGGAGGTTCCTGGTGGGCTAGTTGGCCCCCAGGGACCCCCAGTATTCAAGGTGAATTACTTCCCCTTCTCAAAACGCGCCAGGGGGCGCGTTTGCAGACTGCTGCAGGGAGGGGGCGGGGCCTCCGGCACGATGCCGGTCTTTTTTTTTTTGTATGGGAGGGGGGCTGCCTGGCCCCCCTTTCCTCGGCCACTTTTGGCCCTGGGGACCCCATCCCCCGGGGCCTGAGGATTTGTTAAAATTAAAATAAAACGGGAAGGGGGACGCGTGGCCCCCCTTCCCTGGGCCTATATTGGCCCCGGGACCCCATCCCCGGGCATGCCCTCTTTTTTTAAATTTTAAATATTTGGAGCGGGCCTGTGTGGCCCCCCTCCTCAGGCCACTAATAGCCCCGGGGACCCCATCCCCCGGGGCCTGGCCACTCATTGGGGATCGTGGGGGGGTCCCCAATCCCCGCACGGTCCCGCCAGCTCCCCGCGTCATGCGGGAGCTGGCATTGCTTTTCCATAAGGGAGCTGCTGACATGCAGCTCCCCTTATGGAAAGCAATCTGCTTTGCTTCATTGAAGCGAGAGCAGGTTTCCTGCTCTCGCTTCAATGAAGCAAAGCAAGTTTGCAATGACAGGACGGGAGCCGCGAGGCTCCCGTCCTGCCATTGCAAACAGCAGTGTCCCGGGGGTAGGCACCCCGGGACACTGCAGGAGCCGGCCCTGGGCCACCACAGGCTCCAGGAGGGGGAGGTGGTGGTCCCCGGGGAGGTGGTGGTCCCCGGGGCTTCGGGGGTCCGAAACGGACCCCCACATTTGTTTTCTAAGTGCCCCGGGGAGGTGGCGGTCCCCGGGGCATGTGGGGGGGCTGGAGACCCCCCACACAGGTGATTACGAAGAAAAAAAAAAAGAAGCCCCGGAGAGCCCTCCCGCACCATTTTTTATTTAAAGCCCCGGGGGGTGGTGGTCCCTGGGGCTTGGGGGGCCTTAGAGGCCCCCCACATAAAATATAAACCCACCCCCCGCATGCCCCCGAGACTTGGGCCACCCGGGGGCAAAATAGCATCGAGCGCGGGAGACCGCGCTTCGATTTTTTTTATCGGCGGGATCCGCGCACCCTAAGCGCATCCCGCTGATTTATTTATTTTTTTTAAATGCTTTTTTCTGCCCAGGGGGTCCTTGTGGGAACCCCTGAGCAGACCTAGGGGGTCAGGGTGTTTCTACCCTGCCCCCTTGTTGCGTTTGGCTACGTGTTTCTGTGCCTCTAATCACGCGGGATCCGCGCACCCTAAGCGCATCCCGCCGATTTTCTTTTTAAAAAATGCTTTTTCTGCCCAGGGGTCCTTGTGTGACCCCTGAGCAGACCTAGGGGGTCAGGGTGTTTGTACCCTGCCCCCTTTTGCGCTTTGCGCACTTGTTTCTGTCCCTCGGTTCTACCGAGGACAAAATGGCTGCCAACACTTCCTGATTTGGAGTGTTGACAGCCACTTGACAGCCAATTAGCATGCAGCTCGTGATCGGGAGGGTACGCGGACCCTACTCGGCCATAGATATATATGTGACTTTACTTTTGATTTTCTCAGGAACTACTGAACGGATTTACACCATTTAAGCAAAAGGCACGACACTGAACCAAGGGCTACCTATTTGCCAAATTTGGTGTAATTCCGTTCAGCAGTTCGGGCTGTAGCTGCGACTAAAGGTTCCTGGAGCCCTAGATGGCCCTGGGGACTGCCACCCCCCAGGGCCGGCTCCTGCATTGTCCCGGCGTGCCCACCCCGGGACATTGCCGTTTGCTATGGCAGGGCAGGAAACCTGCTCTCGCTTCCAAGAAGCAAAGCAGAATTGCTTTTGGGCAAGAGGAGCTGCATGTCAGCAGCTCCCCTTGCCCAAAAGCAATGCCGGCTCCTGCAGGAGGCGGGGAGCGGGCAGGGACTGTGGTGGCATTGGGGTCCCCCCATGGTCCCCAACTTGAGGGCATGCCTCGAGGGATGGGGTCTCTGGGGCAAAAAAAAGCACTTGGGGAGGGAGGGATCTAATTATTTTTTTTAAAAACTAATAAATATGAAACGGCTGGGCCTCGGGGGACAGGGTCCCCGAGGCAGAATTTAAGTATTAAGAATGGGGGGCATTTTTTTTTTATCGCATGCTTGGAGTCGCGACTCCATCGCATTAAGCACAGCCCTCAGTGTAAACGCAATGGGTTCGCGACTCCAAGCAAAATTAAAAAAAGAATATGTATGTTTTTTAAAGGTAAGATTAACTGTTGGGTTATAGGGTGGCTCTAAAAAGAGCCCTTGTTTTCATAATGAGTTTGTTGTAACTACATGTAAGTGTGGATGCACAGCTTTAGGTTGTTGAGGAAAACTCTGTTTCCTTGATGTGTGAAGTGCACTCCATCACTTCTGTAGATGTTGTTCATTTCGAAATGTAGATTGTTGTTGTAGATGGACCCCATTCTATGATCTCTGAGGTATGCAGAAACAGCTTTATTGACATTCTTTCTAGCTTTCTCAAACTGTGGACAAAATTGATTTGACCACTTCCATTTCTGTCTTTGACATATATTAGAGAATACAAAGACAGTTTGAGGCAAAAGCAACATCAACTGTGCAAAGGCATCCTTCATTAGCATTTCCAGACCTACCCCAGTCAAAGTGCCTAAGTCATTGCCACCACAGTGCACAATCATGAGGTCAGGGGGTTGGAGATGGAAAAAGGTTTTAACCAAAGGCATCAATTGGTGCCACTTTAATCCTCTCTGTGCAATCCATTTAATGTCCACATTTTGCAAACCTAGGTCTTGGGCAATATCTTTTGCACCAGAAAACATAGCTGTGCCCTACAATCCACACTGTGAACATCTTGAAGGGATGTCTGGAAGGAATGAAAAGATATCTGTAGCTGAGGCAGTCAGTTGGTAGAATGAGAGGTATCTAAAATGGTGTAGAACATGTTGTTTTTAAAACGTTGATAAATGATTGGCTGTTCATAAAGATTGTGCACTCAAAAATAGGATGCATGTTACTTTGCTGAGGTATCATGTTTCTGATTCGTTATTAGAAAATGTTTCAAAGGTACAGTAGATATCATAAGGTAATATCTTGCAAAAGTCAACCACACCTGCTGTTTGCATTAGTAAGCTTGTGTGCTGAACTTGAAACTACGGTGAACTTGTGACCTCCAAGTACAGTTGAAAGTTCCATGACCTGTTACTATGGAAACTGGCATTAAGTTGAATGAGGGAAGGGTTGAAACTTAACTGTGGACTTAAAATGTGAAAAGGATACATCAATCAATCAATCAATCAATCACAGAATTTGTAGAGCGCACTACTTACCCGCGAGGGTCTCAAGGAGCTGGGGAGAGGGAAGGGGGATGGGGGGTGCTGCTACTGGTCGAACAGCCAGGTCTTGAGTAGCCTCCTGAAGGTCAGCAGGTCTTGGGTCTGTCGTAGGCTTAGTGGAAGGGTGTTCCAGGTCTTGGCGGCGAGGTGTGAGAAGGATCTGCCGCCGGTGGTTGTTCTTCGAATGCGAGGGACGGTGGCGAGGGAGAGGTCGGCGGAGCGGAGCTGGCGGTTGTGGACGTAGAAGAAGAGTCGTCTGTTGAGGTAGGCTGGGCCAGTTTTGTGGAGTGCCTTGTGTGCGTGGATGAGGAGTTTGAAGGTGATCCTCCTGTCGACGGGGAGCCAGTGCAGGTTCCTCAGGTGGGGGGTGATGTGGCTGTGGCGTGGTACGTCGAGGATCAGGCGTGCGGAGGCGTTTTGTATGCGTTGCAGTCGCTTGATGAACTTGGACGGGGCTCCCGCGTAGAGGGCGTTCCCATAGTCAAGTCTGCTACTGACGAGGGCCTGGGTGACTGTTCTTCTTGTGTCTGTCGGGATCCACCTGTAGATCTTGCGAAGCATGCGGAGGGTGTTGAAGCAGGAGGAGGAGACTGCGTTGACTTGCTTGGCCATGGAGAGCGTTGAGTCGAGGATGACTCCCAGGTTGCGTGCGTGGTCGGTGGGTGTCGGGGCTGCTCCCAGCGTCGTTGGCCACCAGGAGTCGTCCCAGGCTGAGGGGTTGGAGCCGAGGATGAGGACCTCCGTCTTGTCCGTGTTCAGCTTTAGTCGGCTGATATTCATCCAATCGGCGACGGCCTTCATTCCTTCATGGAGATTGGCTTTGGCGGCGAGGGGTCCTTGGTGAGGGAGAGGATCAGTTGAGTGTCGTCGGCGTAGGAGATGATGTTGAGGTCGTGCTGTCTGGCGATGCGTGCGAGCGGGGCCATGTAGATGTTGAACAGTGTTGGGCTGAGGGAAGATCCCTGGGGTACGCCGCAGATGATCTCGGAGGCTTCGGATCGGAAAGGTGGGAGGCGGACTCTCTGGGTTCTGCCATCGAGGAAGGAGGTGGTCCATTCCAGGGCCTTGTCTCGGATCCCTGCGTCGTGGAGGCATGCGCGACAGTGTCGAAGGCGGCGGAGAGGTCCAGCAGGATGAGGGCTGCGGTCTCACCGTTGTCCAGCAGGGTCCTGATGTCGTCGGTGGCGGCGATGAGGGCAGTCTCAGTGCTGTGGTTGCTGCGGAACCCCGATTGGGATGGGTCCAGGATGCTGTTTTCTTCTAGGTATCAAGTTAGCTGTTTGTTGACGATCTTCTCGATGACCTTGGCTGGGAACGGAAGCAGGGAGATGGGCCGGAAGTTCTTGAGGTCTCTTGGGTCCGCCATAAATAGAAGTGGAAAGTTAGTAAATTAAGGTTTTCTAAGGTTTTCTAAGAGAGTAGTATGTGGAGAAGTAGTGTGTTGCTGAAAATCTATAGTAGTATTATTGAAAATAGGTTTTTGAACTCCTGTATGGAATCACGGCACCACTGTGGTTGATTCGCGACTCCAGAAAATTACAGAAGCAGTTTGGGCACCTTTTGAAGACAATTAGAAAGGGTTAATATGTGCAACCAACCAATAGAAATGTGTTTTAGAATTTGAAATAATGATGGAGCAATGTGATTTGATATTCACATTTATTTGAGTGCAAAAAGAGAGGGAAAGTTTGCCATTTCTGGTTTCACCTTTCTGATAGAGGTACATTACATTTCTTGTGTGGTAAAGGAGATTTGTTAAGAGTTTCTGATATTTGGTATTCTGCAATACTATCTCAAACGTGAGTAACCAATTTGTAAGGTGTATTATATATTATTCAGCACTGCTTTATTGTTTCTAGTGATATTTTTCTTTAAATAAAAAACAAAAAAACAAGTGTTGAAATTGTAAGACAAATGTGATGTATGGAATATGTTATGAAATGTACAGCTCTTGATTGTACTTTGAATTATTGTAATGAAAAGAGTTTTAAAATAGTTTGTAGATAGTAACATGGTAGAATGATTAGTGTTGGATTTCTGAAATTATCCAGGCAGTACTCTTGTACTTATCTTTTCACTGAGGCACTATTCATCTAGTTGTGTATTTTCTCAGGCACTACCCACTACCCTTCTATTTGTATGTTTCTTTGATATATGATACCACTTTTAAAAGGTACAGACACATGTATGCGTGTCTTCTGGAATATTGTGAGACTATAAACAGATAGATTGAAAAGGTTGCTGCTTTGTATTTGTTTAGGTTCAACACTTTGAGTAGTTACTGAATAGTGAAACTGCAGCCCAAAAGTAAGGTTTAAGACATGTTGGCAGAGGGATTAGTGATTTGGTTAGTTCGTATTGGTTGATGAAGATGTACACTTCAAGTATACAGCATAATTTTAGGTGTGTCTTTAAAATGAGAAGTGCAGTCTGTCAAGTTTTGAGGGACTTTTTAGTGTTATGAGTGAGGTATGTGTCTGCGTGCATATGTATTCTCTGATGTGTTATGTCAAAGAGATGGTAGAGATATAAAACTTTGGTATACATCTATCTGTATCTTTTTTTATATATGATGCCAATAGGGAAAGGCACAGACACATGTATGCCATGTAATTTCTCAGACATTAACCATAGATTCGTGCAATCACTCAGCCACTACTATCCCACTCAAAGATTCAGTCAGGCACTTATCTACTCACTCTGATACTACTGATGCACTTATAGAATGGCCCAAGCATTACCCTTATACTCTCATTTTTTCTCAGGTGCTTCCCATACAGTCATACCTTCATCCAGTTACTAGCACTGCAGTCATAGAATCACTCAAGCAGTACCAATGCACTTTTTTTGCTCTTTCAAGTGCTACTCTTACACTCTTGTCTTTAACCATGCGTTAGCCTTGCTCTCATGGTTTGTCTAAGGTATTTCCCCTGCACTGATCTAATCACCCATTCAGTACTACTGTTCTCATGCAATCACCCAGGCAGTACTGTTGCACTGAACTATTTACTCAGGTGGTACTCATCTAGTCATCCATTATCTCAAGCACTACGCACTACCCATTTGTTTGTATGTTTCTTTCATATATGATGCCACTTTTAAAAGGTACAGACACATGCATGCATGCTCTCTGGAATATTGTGAGTCTATTAACAGACATATTGAAAAAGTTGCTGCTTTGTATTTGGCTTGGCCCAACACTCTGAGTAGTAGCTAAATAATGAAACTGCAGCCCAAAAGTAAGGTTTAAGACATGTTAGCAGAGGGATTAGTGATTTGGCTAGCTTGTATTGGTCGATGAAGATGTACAGTTCAAGTATACCACATCATTTTAGGTGTCTCTTTAAAATGAGAAGTGCAGTCTGTCTAGTTTTGGGGGACTTTTTAGTCTTATGAGTGAGGTATGTGTCTGCGTGCATATGTATTCTCTGATGTGTTATGTCAAAGAGATGGTACAGGTATAAAACTTTGGTATACATGTATCTGTATCTTTCTTTTATATATGAAGCCACTAGGGAAAGGCACAGACACATGCATGCCATGTAATCCCTCAGACATTACCATAGATTTGGGCAATCACCCAGCCACTACTATCCCACTCAATGATTCAGTCAGGCACTACCCATGCTCTTATCTATTCACTCTGATACTACTCATGCACTCATAGAATGGCCCAAGCATTACCCTTACACTCTCATTTTTTCTCAGGTGCTTCCCATACAGTCATACCATAATCCAGTTAATAGCACTGTAGTCATAGAATCACTCAGGCAGTACCC
Organism: Calotriton arnoldi; assembly: GCA_963921515.1. Lineage (NCBI taxonomy): Eukaryota > Metazoa > Chordata > Amphibia > Caudata > Salamandridae > Calotriton > Calotriton arnoldi. The sequence continues at coordinate 58,413 of CAWUFW010008515.1, forward strand.
ATGCACTTTTTTATTCTTTCAAACACTACTCATACACTCATGTTTTAAACCATGCGTTACTTTTGCACTCATGGTTTGTCTAAGGTATTTCCCCTGAACTGATCTAATCACTCATTCAGTACTGCTGCTCTCATGTAATCACCCACGCAGTACTGTTGCTGTGAACTATTCCGTCAGACACTACCCAACTAGTCATGTATTTTCTCAACCACTGCCCACTACCAATCTATTTGTATGCTTCTTTGATATATGATAGCACTTTTAAAAGGTACAGACCATGCATGCTTTCTGGAATATTGTGAGTCTTTTAACAGATATATTGAAAAACTTGCTGCTTTGTATTTGGTAGGCCCAACCATCTGAGTAGTTGTTGAATAGTGAAGCTGCAGCCCAAAGTGCTTCTTTCTCCACCTCTCTTGCTTCTTTCTGCACCCCTCTTCCCTCTTTCTGTACCTCTGTTGCCTCTTTCTGCATGCCAATTGTTTCTTCCTGCACTCCTCTTGGCTCTTTCTACACCCCTCTACCCTCTTTCAGTACTTCTTTTGCCTCTTTCTGCACCCCGCTTCTGTCTTACCTCAGTTGTCTGTTTCTGCAACTCTCTTCCCTCTTTCTACACTTCTCTTGCCTCTTTTTGTATCCTTTTCACTTTTTCTGCACCTCTCTTGCTTCTTTGTGCACCCCTGTTCTCTCTAACTGCACTTCTTTTGCCTGTTTCTGCAACTGTCTTGCATTTTTCTATTTTTTTCTTGCCTCTTTCTGCACCTTTGTTGCTTTCTTCTGTACTTCTCTTGCTTCTTTCTGCACCACTCTTGCTTCTTTCTGCACCCCTGTTGCCTCTTTCTGCACCACTGTTGTCTCATTGTGCATGTTTGTTGCTTCTTTCTGCACTTCTCTTACTTCTTTCTGCACCTCACTTGCTTCTTTGTGCACCCCTCTTGTGTCTTTTGCACCTATCTTGCTTTTTTCGGCAGCCCTCTTCCTTGTTTCTGCACCTCTCTTCCCTCTTTCTACATACCTGTTCCTTCTTTCTGACCTTCCCTTGCCTCTTTCTGCACTTGTCTTGCCTTTTTCTGTGCATCTGTTGTTTCTTATGAGTTATAAATGCAATAGAAATTTAATTGTAATTTTGCGCTTAGTTGTTATTTTCAAAATTGAAATGTTATTAATTTTGAAATTTTAATTCATGTACAAAAATAATTAAACTATTGTTTGTTTTTTAGGAAGATATTTTATTTGGATTAGAAATAAAAGATGGGAAGAAAACATGAAAAGAGAAGAGAACAAAGGAAACAGAAGTACTTAATAAAAACTAAAACGAGTGCAGTAGAAAAACACCAAAAGGATGCTGAGGATAAAGTGGCTTCTGGTAAGAGAACTAAACAGTTTATTAAAAAAGTTGTGGAGAGATTGAACGATCAAAATACAAACCAAAGGAGGAAAGACATTTTTAGAACAAAGGAGAAGCAAATAAAGAAACACAATGGAAAAGAAGTACATGTGACAAACAGACAGAAACAATTTAAGGACATACGTGTATGTATGTTCCGTAATAGAGTAATTCAAAATGTAATTAAAGATTGTAAAAAGTATAAAAAAAGATCTGTAGCATATAAAAAAAGCAAAAGATTGAAAGTGTAGTAGATACTGCTTTTGAATTGAAACGGAAATTATTTATATTAGTATTGAAGAGAATGAAAACATTGAATAAAACAATGCAGTTTATGAAGGAGAAAAGCAAAAGAAAAATACTGGTTAATAGAAGTAACTTTTGCAAAACTTTTTCTGGTGAATAGAAACACACTTCCAGTACTGAGCCTTTCTTTAATGAAGAAAGCTATTTTCAACAAAATTATTTAGTTCATGCAGTTGATACCAGTGGTTGTTGTTATGAAATCAAAAATGGTTGTGCAATTGAAAAGGAAAAGATGGTTCCTAGAGATATTGAAGAAGTAATAGCTGAAGAAGTTCAAGGGAGACGTACAAAAGCTCCAGTGTATAAGTGGGATTGTAGTAGTATTTGTAGTATTCAACAGGAATCTATTGATATATTATGAGTTTTCTTACGAGAATATGCCAAAAAAAGTGTTAAACAGAAGATTAAGATGTTGCAAGAATTAGATCTTTGTAAAGTGAGAAAATATACTCAGTTGCAGGGTCATTCTCTGGCTTGTCTTTGTAGAAAAGTGTGTCGAAGTACTTTTCATCATTTAAGAATGTTAGCAGTACATCACTCAGAAATGCGGACGTTAGTAAGGAGATTGTACTACGTAAAAAGTCCTGCATTATGTTTAACTGAAATGAACACAGCTCTTTTGCATGGTACAGTATTGGATGTAAAAAAAGTTTTGATGATATACAGTTTCGTTTCTTTGGTTCTCAAGAGGAGTGTAGAGAAAGTGAGAGCTTGATAAGTGTAGGTGTTGAAGAACAGGTGGTGTAATGGCTCACCTGGATTTACTGCAGGGACGACATGGATGGAAGTGAAGCTAAATCCCAACTTCCCTCACCCACCTCCTTCGCCCAACTTAGTCAAAGCAAAAGAGGGAAGGTGAGGAAGGAGGGAAACAAAACAAGGGAATAAAGAAGGGGTAGACGTCCACTGGCTCTTTGGTGGGGGTAGTCTTCTGAACCCTGAAGGAGAAAACACAAGGTGAGTATTACACTTGGGTAAAAGAGCTAACTATAACTTGCCCATCCCCTAAATCTAAGAAGTACCTTAGAAGGAATATGCCAAGTGTGTACGTCGGAAACAACTCCCAAGGACGATAAAATACTCCCACTGTACACAAAGAAAGGCAAGATGTACTGTGTAATAGGACTGCGGAAGTTTGCATTCAAACAAGAAAGGAACAAGAAAATACAAACCTAGATTGAGAACACCATAGAAGTGGATAGGCCCCTTAGTCAAGAAAACAATAATGCACCTGTTACTCCTGTATTTAGGGAAAAACCCAAAAACTCATTTCCCTAATCAGGAGGAAGCACGGGATCAAAAAAGGCAAAAAGAGCAGGGGTCCAAAAAATAAGCAAAAAACAATAGTGGAGTATTGGATATTGAAGTAGTATTTCTTCTTTCTTTTATTTAATACCAGAAAGAAGTTTTACCAGATGTCACAAGACCCTCAAGACAACTCGCCAAAACCACAAAACCATCAGATAAGTAGCCCTTTTTCGTTTCACAGAAGACAGTTCTAACTACTACAGAAAACAAAGATACTATGGTTCTTTAAATCCCTTGCATAATTTGTTGTCTTTCAGGGACAAGTATCAGGAAGCAAAGGGTTAAGGAACAGAAGCTCCCTTGCTATAATATTGCCAGCCGGGAAGGAGCAGAGGCTACAAGCCCCGGAAGAATACGAGCGGACCCAGGAAGGCAAAAGACACACCGGAAGCCCAACAGCTCGAGAGAGAAACTGAGGAAGAAACTGCGGCCGAAAATGGAGTCAGGTAAGTTGGGGAAAACAAGCGGTGGGAGGCCTGGCGGGATCCGTTCTGGAACGCGAAGCACGTTGCCAGCGCGGACCCTTCCTTTAAATAGCACCTAAGTGCCGCCCTCATCCGCTGTCAGAGGACAGCGGGCGGGGCTCGCTTCTCCGCTCGTGAGCGCAGGAACGGGCGCCACTGTAATTAGCGCGTCCTGAGCAGCCCGACAGTACACCCCCCCTAAGATCCCTCCCTCAACGGGTTTGGGTTTGTGCGGGAAACGACGATGAAACAAGCGAACCAAACGGGGAGCATGCACATTAGAGGCCGGTTCCCACGACCGCTCGTCAGGCCTGTAACCCTTCCAGTGGATCAAGTACTGCAATCTACGACACACCCTGCGGGAGTCCACAATATACGCCACCTCATACTTGGGATCATCATCCACCAAAACAGGGGGAAGGTGTGCAGGGACAACAGTACCAGGGGCGACAGGTTTCAATAGGGACACATGAAAGACAGGATGGATACGCAATGAATCAGGTAATTCGAGCTTCAGGGTGACAGGATTCACTACTTTGGAAACAACATAAGGACCAATAAAGCGGGGCTTAAACTTGGCTGAACCCTTAATCTGGATGTTCCGAGTGGATAACCATACCCTCTCTCCTACAGCATAGTCAGGCGGTGGTCGACGATGCCAATCAGCTCCTTCCTTATACCTGCTCTTGGCCTCGTCTAAGGTTTTCCTAGCAGAAGCGTGAATATCCTGGAGACGAGATGCCAAATCCAGAGTGGCCGGAGAATTAGTAGGTACTAAAGGAGAAACCAAACCACAGCGAGGGTGAAACCCATAGTTACAGAAAAAAGGTGATACCCCAATAGATACATGTTCACTGTTGTTATATGCAAACTCCGCAGTCCACAGAACCGAGTCCCAATCCTTATCCCCCTGTAGGAGGTGACACCTCAGGTACTGCTCAATGCACTGGTTGACCCTTTCTGTCTGACCTTCTGTCTGCAGGTGATGAGCAGTAGAGAGTCGTACATCTATCTCCATCATGTTATTCAGCCCTTTCCAGAAACGAGACACGAATTGAGGGCCCCTGTCTGATACTATGACGGAGGGTAGGCCATGAAGGCGCACTATCTGTTGGAGAAACACACAAGCTAGTTCTTTAGAAGTAGGCAACGTTTTCAAGGGTATAAACTGGGACATTTTGGATAGCATGTCAACAACTACGAATATGATGGTATGCCCTTGCTGAGTAGGAGGCAGTTCTACAATAAAGTCCATAGTAATGGAATGCCATGGTGTAGGGGGTGTAGGCAGAGGGGTTAAGAGACTGACTGGTACTTGGTGGGTACTTTTGCCTTGACCACAGACGTAACAGTTTTGTACATACAGCCGGGCATCTTGATTCATGGATGGCCACCAGAAATGCCTTTTAAGCAAGGCAAGGGTTTTATTGTGTCCAGGATGGCCCGCCAAAGCGTGTGCAAAACACCAGCCCAGTGCTTGTGTTTGTAGTGATTGTGTAGGGAGAACTAGGCCACCTTGAACAAATACTAGATTGTTACTCCTGACCCCATTGTATTTGGTTTCGAGGTTACTGAGCTCATCTGATTCGTGTGCATGAGCCACTTCGTTTAGAAATGAGTCCTCTGAGAAAGTACCTCCTAAAACACGATCAGGACTTAGAATGAAAGGTGGGTCTTGTGTGTTCTGCTCGTCAGGGAATTCATAACCAAAACGAGATAGAGCATCTGCCTTGCTGTGTTTAGTGCCAGCCTGAAACTGAATGACGTAGTCAAAATCACTAAAAAAATGGGTCCATCTCAGCAGTCTTATAGATAAGGCCATAGCTGCTTTTAAGAACTGCAGATTCCTGTGATCGGTGATGACAGTAACCGTGTACAAAGCTCCGAGTAGGTACTGACGCCATTCTTCGAAGGCTCTTTTTATTGCCAATAGCTCCCTATCCCCCACAGAATAATTCACTTCAGCAGGTGTTAACTTATGAGAATAGTAAGCCACGGGATGTAGATGTCCTGTCTGTTTGTCTCTTTGAGATAACACTCCTCCTATGGCGACTTGGGATGCATCTGTCTCCAGAAGGAATGGCTGTGAAGTGTCAGGATGTAGTAAAACAGGGGCTGAGACAAAAGCCTCTTTTAAACAGGAAAAAGCCTTTTCGGCTTCTGGTGTCCAGGTAAACAACATCCCCTTTTTCAGGACTTTGGTGATGGGAGTTGTAAGAATTGCAAATCATTGTATGAATCGCCTGTAAAAATTGGCGAAGCCCAGAAAGCTCTGCACCTCTTTTACCGAACGAGGAGAGGGCCACTTAGTGATGGAAGCAACTTTTTGGGGATCCATAGTTACCCCTTTCTCTGACAGTACAAAACCTAAGAAGGTGACTTCAGGAACATGAAACTCACATTTGTCTATTTTCATGTAAAGGTGGTTGTCTCTGAGATGTGTTAGAACACTCTTTACATGTCTGACGTGTTCTTCCATCGATGACGAGTAGATCAGGATATCATCGATATAAGCAATGGTGTTTATATTCAGGGTCTCTCTTAGTATGTCAACTATAAAGATTTGAAAAGCAGCGGGGGCATTACACAGCCCAAAGGGCATCACTAAGTACTCATATAATACAAACTTGGTTCGGAAGGCAGTCTTCCACTCATCCCCTGCTCTTACTCGAACCAAGTGATACGCTCCCCTTAAATCCAACTTGGTAAATATACAAGCTTTCTTCACTTGGTCGAGCAGAGTTTGTATTATAGGCAAAGGATACCGATTCTTAATAGTGATGCAATTAAGGGCTCTGTAGTCAATGCAGCACCTAAGACCCCCTTCCCATTTTGGTATAAAGAAAAGAGGGGAGGACGCTGCAGATCGAGAGGGGTGAATGAATCCTTTCTGCAACATGTCATCTAAGTACCCCCTCAGATACGTGTTTTCTTTTTCCGTCAATGCATATATGCGACTACACAGTATTTTGGCTCCGGGTACCAGGTCTATACGACAATCGTAAGGCAGATGGGGTGGTAGAGTAGAGGCCTTCTCTTCATCAAACACCTCTTGAACTCTTCATAACAGGTAATACGGGTAATGTACACTCAGTACTACCAGCCACATGTTGCAATGTTGTAGAAGATTCCAGACAGTGGTTCTTACAGAACTCAGAAGCGAAAAATATGGTGTGGTCTTCCCAATTAATGTCAGGGTTGTGTTTCATCAACCAAGGAAGACCAATGATAACTTGGAACTGTGGCGAGGAGATAACATCGAAATGAATAGTTTCATGGTGTTAATCTAGAAGGAGTACGTCTAACTGTGTGGTGGTATGAGTAACGGGACCAGACTTCATATGACTTCTGTCAATGGTCTTAACTGTGTCGACAGTACTTTTTGGTTCCATAGGAATATGCATGTTCTCTACCCAGGCTGAATCAATAAAGTTCCCAGTGGCACCTGAGTCAAGCATGAGTTGTACATCTATGCGGTGATCACCCCAAATGAGCTGAGCCGAGAGAAAAAAATGTTGTAGAGGATAAGAAGTAGGATTTAACCCTACCAAATGGGAGACCAGTATTTCTGTAGCACCTGAGCGATTCGTCTCCAGCATGCTCAGGCGAATCAGTTTCCCGACTCCGTGCGTCTTTGAGGTTTAACACGGCAATCCCTCAGAAAGTGATCTGATTTGCCATAATAGAGACACAGATTACTAGCCCGTCGTCTCTGCCTTTCTTCCTTGTTTAAGGGTACTTTTATGCTGCCTATTTGCATGGGTTCTGGCTCCTCAACTGGTTTGTCCATTTCTGGTTTCGTTTCTCTAACAGTAAGGTACTTGGTTTGAGTACGTCCTTTTTCTCTTTTTCTCTCATGCAAACGGTGATCCAATTTTACTACTAGATTGATTAAAGCATCACAGGTTTCTTGAGGATCGACCACTTGTGCTAACATATCTTTTAGTTCATCTCTCAAGCCTTTGTAAAAAAGAGCACCTTGTTTGGCCTCCTGCCAACCTGCTTCAGCCACCAATCTGTTAAAACTGGAGATGTGAGTCATAAGATCTTTAGATCCTTGCCTACGGTTTAGCAACTCAGTGTCCACAGACTGCATGAATGAATGCCTGTCGAATAAATGCCTCAGTTCCTCCTTGAAGGCTCTATAATCATATAGCAGTGGATCGTTTCTATCTACTAAGGGGATCGCCCATGTGGTGTATGATAAGACAAAAGCCACCTTGGACTGTTCAGTGAGAAAGCAGGAAGCTTTGCACATAAAATGCAATTGACACTGATTAATAAATGTTGCGAATTTAGCTGGATCACCCATGAATCTTTCCAGGGGTGCTAGAGGGATAGAAGAGGGTGTTGTGATGTGGTACACTGGAGGAGTAGTGCTAGATGGCGCAGAAGGAGATGTAAACGTGGTAGCAAAAGTGCCAGGAGGAAAATCAGAAGGGTGCACAGTCCGAGAGGCTTGCTGTAGGGAGTCAACTCTAAGAGACAGGGCCTGGGTTTCTTTCTGTAGATTCCCTATCATACTCGCCACATCTGCTAATGTTATCGGATGTTCCTCCATGATGCCTGGGCAGTAAGTAAAACGTGGGCTTCGCGTTCTGTAATGGCTCACCTGGATTTACTGCAGGGACGACATGGATGGAAGTGAAGCTAAATCCCAACTTCCCTCACCCACCTCCTTCGCCCAACTTAGTCAAAGCAAAAGAGGAAAGGTGGGGAAGGAGGGAAACAAAACAAGGGAAGAAAGAAGGGGTAGACGTCCACTGGCTCTTTGGTGGGGGTAGTCTTCTGAACCCTGAAGGAGAAAACACAAGGTGAGTATTACACTTGGGAAAAAGAGCTAACTATAACTTGCCCCTCCCCTAAATCTAAGAAGTACCTTAGAAGGAATATGCCAAGTGTGTACATCGGAAACAACTCCCAAGGACGATAAAATACTCCCACTGTATACAAAGAAAGGCAAGATGTACTATGTAATAGGACTGCGGAAGTTTGCATTCAAACAAGAAAGGAACAAGAAAATACAAACCTAGATTGAGAACACCATAGAAGTGGATAGGCCCCTTAATCAAGAAAACAATAATGCATCCGTTACTCCTGTATTTAGGAAAAAACCAAAAAACTAATTTCCCTATTCAGGAGGAAGCACAGGATCAAAAAAAGGCAAAAAGAGCAGGGGTCCAAAAAATAAGCAAAAAACAATAGTGGAGTATTGGATATTGAAACAGTATTTTTTCTTTCTTTTATTTTACTACCAGAAAGAAGTTTTACCAGATGTCACAAGACCCTCAAGACAACTCGCCAAAACCACAAAACCATCAGATAAGTAGCCCTTTTTCGTTTCACAGAAAACAGTTCTAACTACTACAGAAAACAAAGATACTATGGTTCTTTAAATCCCTTGCATAATTTGTTGTCTTTCAGAGACAAGTATCAGGAAGCAAAGGGTTAAGGAACAGAAGCTCCCTTGCTATAATGTTGCCAGCCGGGAAGGAGCAGAGGCTACAAGCCCCGGAAGAATACGAGCGGACCCAGGAAGGCAAAAGACACACTGGAAGCCCAACAGCTCGAGAGAGAAACTGAGGAAGAAACTGCGGCCGAAAATGGAGTCAGGTAAGTTCGGGAAAACAAGCGGTGGGAGGCCTGGCGGGATCCGCGCTGGAACGCGAAGCGCGTTGCCAGCGCGGACCTTTCCTTTAAATAGCACCTAAGCGCCGCCCTCGTCCGCTGTCAGAGGACAGCGGGCGAGGCTCGCTTCGTCACTCGTGAGCGCGGGAACGGGCGCCACTGTAATCAGCGTGTCCCGAGCAGCCCGACAGGTGGAAGATATTAGTACTGAGAAGTTTGTAGGAGAAATTACAAAGTTTAAAATACTTTCATGTGAAAAACCAAACTATGTTTGTATTTGTTGTCGACGTGCTCACTATAAAAGTCAAACTAGGAATGTTGATGTATAAAAGGAAAAAGGAATGGAAAATAATGATAAGTGGGAGCAATTTGGTGCTTATTTGTTGGTGGAAGGTCGTATTTGTAAATATTGTTACAATAAATTTGAAGAGAATAAAATGCCAGCTAGAGCTGTACATAACAACTTAGAGTTGGTAGCTATTCCTCCAGAACTGTCAGATTTAAATACATATGAGTCCATTCTTATTCAATCTGTGCACCCGTTTCAGGCTATTGTTCGTATGGAGCCTAAAACAGGTAAACTTCTTCCAACAGATTTACAAAGAGGTCTCAAAGAAAGAATTGTGTACTTACCTTTAGATTTTAAGAAAAATATTGAAACTGTTGGTTTAGAGAGAGAGGAAAGTGAACCTGTAGTTATTCTAGTTAATGGTGTACCAACAAGGAGTCGGAAAATATGGCAAGAGTTAGTAGATGTCACCAAACTTCAAAAGGCTACATTATATCTTGCACAAAACAATATTTATTATAAAAATGTATATGTGGAAGAAGAAAAAATATCTTTAGAAGATGAAAGAGAAATATCAACTGGCCAAATAAAAAAAGTGGACAACTCGAGGACTGAAGAAATTTATGAACATTATAGTATACATCCTCTACATTCAAAAGAAGTGATAGGAAACACTATTGAATTATTCCAAATGAAGAAAACAAAGAGAACTCCCATGAGTGTATGGGAAAAAAGTTTGGAAGCTCGTTGTTTTCCACAGCACTTCCACACTGGAAAAGGTGGATGATATGATAAACGACCAGTACAGATTCCAGCTTCAGAATATCGTACAACAAGATTGTACTCAGAAGATCCAAGATTTCGACAGTGTATTCCATATTTATTTTATCTTCTGTTCGAAAGTGACTTATCTGGACTTTCATATGCAGTGAACCACATATTAAAAACAGGAGTTCATCTTTCACATGTTTCTGCAAAGGAATTTTTGGACAAAGTTCAACAAAGAGACGATCATTTAGAATCTCAGTTAATTAATTTGATGCTGTGTCAACGTGGTAGTAATGAGTATTGGTATTGTCATCACGGAGAATTAAATGTATGTTAATGTTAATGTTAATGTTAACGGGATTTGTAAAGCACACAAATACCCGGGGGTGTCTTGGTGCTGAGAACACAGTAAGCCCAATCAAGCGTCTAATTCTGGAATAGCCAGGTTTTTAGTCCTTTCCTGAAGATGGTGAGGGAGCTAGCACTTCTGAGCTCACTCGGAAGAGTGTTCCAGAGTTTAGAGGTGCCATAGTGAAAGCTGCGGCCACCCCAGTGAGATGCTCGAATTCTGGGCACTGTCAAGAGTCTGGCCCCTGTAGAACGGAGTTGTCTGGTTGGTTCATACCAGACAAAAAGCTTTTGAAGAAAGGAAGGACCTGTGTGAGTCAGTGCTTTATAAGCCAGACACAGGGCCTTAAATTTGATGCGTTGTAATACAGGAAGCCAGTGCAGGCCGCGAATCTCTTTAGATACAGATTTGCACCTTGGAATGTTGACCAGTAACCGTGCTGCTGTATTTTGAACGATCTGAAGCTTTTTTAAACACTGCTTCTGTATGTTCAAATAAAGCCCATTGCAGTAATCCAGTTTGGACTGGATTAGTGATGTTACCACGGTTTTCCTTGTGTCCGCGGGAACATAAGGAAAGATCTTCCTTATTTTCTTAACAAGAAAGTGGGAGGCGGCGACAATTGCATTTGTATGATGAGAAAGTGATAGTTTGTTGTCAAACCATACTCCCAAGTTCTTAGCCTTGACCGCTGGTTTTGGTGATTCTCCCATCTCTGCCGGCCACCACAGATTGCCCCAGTTTGGCTGCATGTTACCAAAAATTAGGACCTCAGTTTTTTCAGAATTGAGTTTGAGACAATGCGTACTCATCCATCTATTTATTGTACTCATGCAGTTCTGAAATTGTTGAGTAGGAGGGGCCTGATTTTTATATGCAGCCACCACTATCTGGGTGTCGTCGGCGTATGACATCAGACTAAACCCCAGGAACTTAGGAACCCCTACGTGGTTTATTACGCTTAGCCGTGCTGAGTACACATGGGCCGATTTACTTGAATTTCTATGACAAGCAAATTCAAATGTAAAAAACATTGAATTAAAGACAGCTGGAGAACTTTGTTCCTTGGATCCTGTAAATGTGTGCAGATATTTTAATCATAGGTTTCAAGCTATGATGTCTTTTATCTGCAATAAAAATAATCCACCTCTTGGAGAAGTTATTGATTTCTTTTGGAGAAAGGAGTACCAATCCAGAGGTGCACCTCATATGCACATGCTGTTATGGATCAAGAAGGCACCAAAATCTGGAACTTATACTGATGAAAGCGTTTTGTCTTTCATTGAAGAGTATGTTACCTGTGCCATTCCAAAAGAAGGAGGACAAAACAACTTGAGACAACAAGTTTTGCGGTTTCAAAGTCATCGATGTGGAAAATATTGTCGACGGAAATACAAGTCAAAGGGAAAATTTTATACAAAATGTCGTTTTGGATTCCCACGTCCAGTAATTTCAAAAGGAAGAGTCAACAGTTTCATGTCGGCAGTAAGGCATACTATAACTCGAAAATCTCCGAAGAATACTTACAACATAAAAAGAACTGAAGAATCAAAGTATATTAATGACTACAATCCAGTGATTTTGACATTGTGGAATGCAAATATGGATATCCAGTATGTTGAAGATAATTCAGTTGCTGTTGCTCGCTATGTTACGTGATATATAACCAAATCTGAAAAGACGGAGTTGAAAGAAATGTGGGAAGAAATTTCACAAGAGAAGACTCTTAGTAACAAATTGTACAGCTTTAGTTTGAAGATGCTTTCCCATCGAGAGATTGGATCCTACGAATGTTCGTATCGGTTGACCTCTGCAAGTTTATATTCAAAGTCAAGAGGAATCATTTGGGTAAGTCTAGGTCTTGCTGCAACACGAAATCGAGTATTGAAATCTGTACAAGAAATTGAATACTTAGCATTGAATGAACCAGAAAGTACAGATATTGTTAAAACTAATATGTTGGATACGTACTATCCTAAAAGAATTCCACATCTGGAAAACATAAGTCTCTATGAACTACTGCAACATTACAGCTTTAAGAGAAATGTTACAGAAGATATAAATGAAGAAAAATATGCAGTAATTGGATGTGAAGGATGTTTGGGGAAACATGCCAAAGGAAATCTTATTAACCACAGGAAACTCAGGGGCATATTATCAACGGCCAGCGATAATTATCGCTGGCCGTGCTTAGCGATAGATATCCTATCGCTGGATATCTCCGGAACTTATCGCCCTGGTAGCGCGTTATTAACAACACGCTTCTCCAGGGCGATAAAAATTCCAGAGATAGCGAGGTTATCGCCGTTTTGCAGGGAACATCGCTGGTTTTCCAGCGATGTTCCCTGCAAAACGGCGATAACCTTGCTGATACGACCCTGTGGTCGTATCAGCACAATCCACCCCCTATGTTAGGGATGGCTAAGTCGGGATAATAGCAGACGTTAGATTTTGGCGAAAACGGCCGTTTTCGCCAAAATCTAACGTCTGCTATCATCCTGTGGGCTGCCTTGTAAATATTGCGATGTGCACATCGGCGATATTTACAACGTAGCCCATCTGGGGTACGCCCAGTAACGCCCACCTTGCATCTCATTAGAGATGCAGGATGGGCGTTATGGGAAAGGGCGATAGGGCAAGGATTCACGCGATAGCGTGACCTTGCTAATACAGCGATAAAATTATCGCCGCTTTTCGTCTGAAAACAGACGCTAAAGCGGCGATAATTTATTATCGCCGGCTTGTTAATATGCCCCCAAGTTGCTTAACTCCAGATAAAAGGGACTTTTTCTATTTAGCACTTCTGCAACTTTTCAAGCCTTGGAGTAGTGAAATAGAATTACTTGGAGATTTTGACTGCTATGAAGATTCTTTTAATGCATGTAAAGATAGTATTCAAAAATACAACTGCCCATCATTTAAACCTATTTGAATGTATATCAGTGGTCAAGCTGGAACAGGAAAAAGTTTCTTAATTAAAGTTTTGACCAGTTATCTACAGAAAACCACTGAATCACATGTATCTTGTGTTGTAACCGCTCCAACTGGGTTAGCAGCACACAACATTAAAGGGATTACATTACATCGATTATTTATTCTACCAGTTGAACATGAAAATAAGTTGGAATATCACAAGCTATCTGAAGAAGCTTGTTATGAAGTCTCAAGAGTCCTAAATAAAATGAAACTTCTGATCATTGATGAGGTGAGCATGGTCTCAAACTTAATGCTTGCCTTTCTACATTTAAGAATGCAACAGATTTTAAAAACAGATTATGATGATTTATTTGGAGGAAAACATGTAATTGTATTCGGTGATCAACTACAACTTACTCCTGTGAAAGGACAACTAGTTTTTAAAACACGTGTCCATGAAGACAGTAGAAAATCTCTGGGAAGTATTGGAAATGTAAACATTTGATCTCATTTTGAATATAAAGAACTTATTAAGAATATGCGACAAGCAAGTGATGAACATTATGGAAACATTCTTCAAGATATTAAAATTGGTGTTTTGACAAAACATGGTAAAGAAGCTTTACAAAGTCGGCTACTAACAAACTTGTTTCCAAATGAAAACATTGCACCTGAAATAATGTACAAAAAAATTGGAGAAAAGAAATCTATGGTTTGCCTAATGCCAACACTGCAAAAGTGTTCTACATTCAATCAAGAACTTTTGAAACTGGAAAAACAACCAATAGTGAAAATGGAAGCCATTGATAAAATGAAACACGAAGGCGTTACTATTCTTCTCTCAGAGAAATTACAGTCAAAATTGGATTCTTTGGAGAAGTCTGTATCTAAGACTGCTGGCTTAGAAAAGACTTTATATGTATGTGTAAACTGTCGGGTAATATTACGGCGTAATTTGGATGTAGAAAAAGGTTTAGTAAATGGAGCAATGGGAAAAGTTGTTGATTTTGTTAATTATCAGAAGAGAGATGGAATTGAATTTTTGAAGATGAAATTTGATCAGATTGAAGAGGTAAAACAGATTGGACGTTGTGCTGTTTGTTTTTTGCTTGCAAAAGACTTGTATGTTCGTAGAAAACAGTTTCCTCTTTCTTTAGCATATGCAGTGACCATTCATAAATCTCAAGGTTTAAGTGTAGACAGTGCTTTGGTAAATATTGGAAGTACAGTGTTTAAAGAGGGCATTGCATACGTTGCATTGTCTCGAGTAAGAACATTATCTGGTTTGTATTTGATTGATTTTGATGAGAAAAAGATTAGTGCTGATGGAAATTGTGTAAGAGAGTATAATCAGTTAAGAAAACTTTATGCTCCTAACTTAGGTGAATATCCCATATATGAGAAATGTGTAGTATGTCCAAAATGGAAATATGAGAAACAGTCTAGTGTGATTCAAAAAAAGAAAACAATTCAAGAGAATGATGAAGCTGCAAAGAAAATGAAAATGGACACTGTTGATGACATTGTGGGATACAAGTTAGAAAATAGTTCAGGTATCAACTGCTATGCTAATGTAATTGTGAATGTTGTATTTTATCTAGAAGATCTTCATCATGAAATTATGGAAAATCGAGAAAAAAGATTCTGTTCTTTATTACATTATATTTTTCAAAAGTTGGTAACTGATAGAACTAAAATCCATACTGCTTCTGGCATTCGCCATCTTTTGGATATATGTACTGGTTCTTCGCAATTTACACTCAATATACAACAAGATGCACAAGAATTTCTTATGTTTATGCTTGGAGTATTGGAAGATGAAGGAATAGAAATTGAAAATGTATTTGGACTAAGTTACAGATGGGATCATAAATGTGAAGAGTGTTCATTTTCTTCTACCACTGAAATAGACACTGAAAAATTCATATACTTTACGATACCAGATTGCAAATCAGTGTCTTTTAACAAATTAGCAAACACAGCTAATCAAGATATGAAATGCTCTCATTGTAAATCAGATATGTTGTCAACATTATTTATAGAAAGATTTGGAAAATATGTCATTTTAATGCTACAACGTTGTAGAGCAAATGGAAGAAAATTGGAAACCAAAATTAAAACTTTTGTGGCAAGTCAAGTATCAATTTCAGGAAGAACTTTTAAAGCAGTGGCTATTATTTTCCATGATGGACCTACTACAACATCTGTACACTATACAGTGTATTGAAAGTGCAATAAAGGATGGACACATTACAATGATGCCCATTTGGAATTGAAATGTAGGTTGCCTTACGAATGGCCAAATTCATATCTGATATTTTTGATGCCAAAGTTTTGAAAACATCATTCGGCCTATTGGGAAGATGTGAACACGAATTAATGAGTTTATTTTGGATATTTTCAATGCAAATGGATTTGGAAACATTATTTGGCCTATTGGGAAGATGTGAACAATTACTGTTTGGATTATTGTTTGTGCTAATTCTTATTGCATTTGCAAAATTGTGTTTGAAAGAAGTAGTTTATATATTTGATATTTATATTATACGCGATGTAAATGAGAGTGTATATATTAGAAAATGTACTTCAGAGAAATAAATGATTTAATGTAGTTGAAGAATGTAATTTAGAAACTGTAGATAGGTGAACAGATAGTTGAACTTGTAAATATTTCAACACAGATTTGTTTGTTTTTTACAATCTCATTGATTGTATTTTTTCCCCCGCTGTTATATGATGATCTACATTGAAATCACTGTGTATGGTGAAATTCAGTAGAATCTGAAAACAGCAAAAAAGAGAACCTGAATATGTTATGTAATTCTAAAATTATGTTGTGTTCTTAAAACTATAATATTATATGTAATAACAGTTTTTCTTCTTTTTATTACAGAAAGTAATACTAAAGCTTGAAAAGATTTTAAATTCAGTTTACAACAAAACTACTGTAAAATAGTTTTACTGAGTTTCGTATCTTCTTTAATAAAGAAGGTAAGATGAAATAATGAAATAAGCATAATAATATGAAGTAATGGTTACAGTCACTTTTATTGCACTCATTCATTTTTACAAACACCAGCCATGCACTGTTCTATACAGTTAGGCACTATTCCCACACTACTGCCATTACCCATGCACTATCCATGCATTTCTCCAATCACCTAGCTTGTATCCATACAATTAAAATATCACCCAGACACTACCTATGTACTCTTCCAATCACCCAGGCATTATCTGTACACTCATGTAATCAGCTAGGCATTTCCTGTACACTCTTCCAATTACCTAGGTAGTACCTATACACTTCTCCAATCCCCTAGACATTATCCCTGCACTCATGAAATCACCCAGACACTACCCTTACAATCATCCAGGCAGTATCTATACAATGCTCTATTCATTCAGGCAGTACACATACACTTATAAAATCACCCAAGCTCTATTTATACTGTCCTCCAATCACCCAGGTACTACTCCTGTACTCCTCCAATCACCCAGCCAGAACCCTTCAAATTTTAAAATCACTCAGGCACTACCTATGCACTCCTCCAATCACACAGCCCCTACCCCTACACTCTTGCAATCAACAAGACATTACCCCTACACTCATGCAATTACCGAGGTATTAACTATGCATTCCTCTAATCCCCCAGACATTACGCCTGCACTCATGCAATCACTTAGGTATTAGCCATGCAATCCTGCAATGCCACAGACATTACCCCTGCACTCATGCAATCACTTCGGCATTACACATGACTCCTCCAATTACCCAGACATTACCCCTGCACTCATGCAATCACCGAGGCATTACCCATGTACCCCTTCAATCACTCAGGCAGTACCTGTGCATTAAAAAATCATCCAGGCACTACCTATGCACTCATGCAATCACACAGGCACTACTGATGCACTTCTCAATGCACCTAGGCATTACCCATGCACTCCTCCAATCAGCAATGCACTATGCATGTACTCCTTCAATCACCCACTCACTACCCTTGCAGTCTTCCAATAACCCAGGCAGTAGCGCTGTACTCATATAATTACCCAGTCAGTACTCATGCACTTAAAAAATCACCCAGGCACTACTTATACACTTTTGCATTCACCCAGACACTACCAGTACAGTCATGCAACGACACAGACATTACTTTTGCACTCATGCAATCAGTCACACATTTCTCATGCACTCCTTTAATTAACTACACATTACCCCTGCACTTATGCAATCACTTAGGCATTACCTATCCACTCTTTTAATCACCCAGACATTACCCTTGCACTCATACAATCACTTAGGCATTACCTATCGACTCCTCCAATGACCCACACATTACCCCTGCACTTATGCAATCACCCAGGCATTACCCATGCAGTCCTTCAATCACTCAAGTAGTACCCATACACTTATAAAAACATGCAGACACTACCTATGCACTCATGCAATCACACAGGCACTACTGATGCAGCTAGGCATTACTCATGCACTCCTCCAATCATCCAGCCAGTACCCATGCATTTATAAAATCACCCAGGCACTACCTATGCACTCATGCAATCACCCAGGCACTACCTATGCACTCATGCAATAACCCAAGCACTACCCATGCACTCTTTCAATCACCCAGGCACTACCCATGCACTCATGCAATCACTCAGGCACTACCCATGCACTCATACATGCACTCACGCACTTCTGCTGCAATTATGCAATCACCCAAGCACTACCCATGCAGTCTTCCAATCATCCAGACACTACCCATACACTCATGCAATCACCCAGGTACTACTTATGCACTCCTCCAATCACCCAGGAACTACCCATATACTCCTCCATGCACCTAGGCACTACCCATTAATTTTCCATGCACCCAGGCATTACCCATGCACTCCTCCAATCACCCAAACATTACCCCTGCACTCATGCAATCACTCAAGCATTACCCATGCACTCCTTCAATCACTCTGGCAGTACCCATGCACTTGTCCAATTTCCCAGACATTACCCATTCACTCCTCCAATCACCCAGACATTACCCCTGCACTCATACAATCACCCAGGCATTATCCATGCACTCCTTCAATCACTCAGGAACTACATATGCACTCCTCCAATCACCCAGGTACTACCCCTGCACTCATGCAATCACCCAAGCACTACCTATGCACTCATGCAATAACCCAGACACTACCCACGCACTCCTCCAATCACCCAAGCACTACCTATGCACTCATGCAATCACCCAGGCACTACCCATGTACTCATACAAGCACTCAGGCACTTCTGCAACACTCATGCAATCACCGAAGCACTACTCATGCAGTCTTTCAATCATCCAGGCACTACCCCTGCACTCATGCAATCACCCAGGTACTACTCATGCACTCCTCCATTCACCCAGGAACTACCCATGCAGCCTATACGCGCTCAGGCACTACCCATGCACTCTTCCATGCACCCAGGCATTACCCATGCACTCCTTCAATCACCCAGATATTATCCCTGCACTCATGCAATAACCCAAGCACTACCCATGCACTTCTCCAATTACGTAGGTACTACACATGCACTCATGCAATCACACATGCACTACCCATGTACTTTTCCATATATTACACTTGCCGCAATTCATACAAAACATAGAAATGTGTCTTTTTTAACCAAATAGGCGGTTCTAACAAAAACCGTTTTTTTGTTTTATAATTTTTATGTGTTTTTTTTACTCTTTTTTGTATTTTTGGGGTGTTTTTTTTTTTTTTTAAATGAGAAAAAAAACAGATTAAACTGAGAAAACTTTTGTCTGCTTGAACTTGATGTACCGCCTGAGGTGCTAGGTCCTGCGTCGTGATCACCTTCCTGGGCTTGTCGTTCCAGCTCACGTCGATGTTCTTCTCATGCTAGTCAACGAGGGTGCATAGTTTGGAGGTGCTTCAACATCGATGAAGTACCGCATGAGTATTTTTTCTCGGAGTCTCGAGATATGATTCGACCACAAACAGTGCATGTCACCTTTCTCTCGTTGACCTTCTTTTCTCCAGGTGGAAAGGTAAAGAAGGCCCAGACGATACTCTCCTTTCTTGTTTTTCTTGGTTCCTCCAAGTCATCTTCTTCATCAAGGATGTCGTCTGGTGGATTTGAAGATGCCATTCTCCTAGTTTTTACCACAAAAAAAACACCAAAAAAATGCAACAAGAGCAGTAAACACAAAAGGTGTATCTCCTGGCAATGTTGTTGGAGGAATGAGAAATTTGAGTGGGGTGCTGTAACTTCTAGAATAAAAAGCTTCTTAACCAATGAAGTGCTTTCTTTTGAAGTCACATGGGTTCGTGCACCCGGCGCGCAACCAGCGCGCACCCGGCACGATTCTGGGAAAATATTTTTAACAATAATATATCTTTATTGCAGTTACAAATATTTGATATTTACAATTATGTTAATAATCTCTTGGTATAATTTATATAATAAAGTTATATACATATACTTTTAAAACTTAAAGATTTGCGATGGATTCGCGCACCCGGCGCGATCCCCGGAAATACGTACGTAACATTGCGCGGGGTCGAGAACCGCGCACCCTCCGCAAACCCAATTTTAAAAATTAGAGCGTTCTGATTGGTCCAGTGATGTCATAAATGATGTCATAGAACGTTATACGTGACGTAATATGCGAAGTCATAAGTAGTGCATGGCTGGAGTGCAAGTTATAGTTAGATCTGCTAATACACTGCTATAACATTACATTGTCACTGACATTTTCACAAAACTATAATGTCACTTTAAACTTTTTTTTGCAGTATATATTGATATACATATATAACAGCCTTCAGCCATAAAGCTCAATGTCAGGGTACTCATAGTATGCTGAACTTTTCACCACCATTTGCTGAGGTGTTTCCTCAGCCACACAGGAGGATTAATAGGTTGACCTCCAATCCCTGATTAAAACGCCCAAATATTGTTTGTGTTGGAAATGGCCCATTTTGCAGGGTTACCCCAAACTTTTTGCTTTCCTCCTCTTTTTCTGATCTTCCTTTTGTTGGCCTCGGAATCTGGGAAAATTACCCCTGCTAAAAAATGCTAACGTGCATGTGCTTCTCCCCTAAACATGATGACATTGGTGTATACCTGATTGGCATATTTGTTGTACTGGTAAGTCCCTTGTAAAGTGGTATACCATATACCCAGGGCCTGTAATTCAAATGATACTAGTGGGCTGCAGCACTGATTGTGCCATCCACAAAAGTGGTCTTTCAACCCTGTCTCAGGCCTGCCACTGCACAGTGCCTGTGTGTGCAGTTTACTGCCACTTCGACTTTGTATTTAAAACTGCTTTCAAGGCCTTAAACTCCCCTTTCATTAAACATAAGTCACTCTAAGGTATACCCAAAGCAATCCTAAGTACAGGGTTCCATGGAAGGGAAAGGAAAATGTGGGTTAAATCCATCGTTCTTTTGCTCACTATACCACCACAGTGATACCCCGAAATCTGTTCCAGGATGCTTGTTTCCGGTCCAGGGAGGACCTGGCTTGGCAGTTCGGGCTGAACTGTTCCATTGAGGAGCAGTGTCAAGACTGATTTGCAGACGTTATTATGTTAAAACAACTTATAAAGTGCGCAAATACCCATAGGTGTCTCGGCGCTAAGTCCTCCAGAAGGCAGGGCCATGGCCTAGATGAAAAAGCCTACTCATTGAAGAGCCACATTCTTATTTGTTTCCTAATGACAATAGAGTAGGACTGGCTCTGATCTGAGAGGGAAGGGAATTCCACAGCTTAGCAGTGACAACTACAAAGCTTCTGTCGCCCAAATTGGTTTTATAGGTTCTTGGGACGACAAGAAGGTTAGCACCTGATGAACGCAGGGATCTGATGGGAGTGTATATCTGCAGTGAATTTTTCAGTAATTCCGGCCCTATATTGTGAATCGCCTTACAGGCAATGCACAACGCTTTGAATTTTGTTCTGCTTCTTATAGGCAACCAATGAAGTTGTCGAACCACCTTGGAGACTGATTTAAATTTCGGAATGCCCGAAAACATACTAGCAGCTGCATTCTGAACCAGCTGTAGCTTACTAAAAATCATTTCCTGTGCATTAATCAATAAACTGTTACAGTAATCAACTTTGGACATTACCAAAGTGGATATTATCCTTCTCCTGGCATCAATCGGAATGAAAGAGAACAATTTCTTCACCATTCTTAGAACATAGAAGGATGAGGAGACCACTGCGTTAACATGACATTTAAAAGACAGCTTGTCGTCTAGAATGACACCCAAGTTCTTGTCTTTAGTAACCGGGATTGGGGGCGATCTCAATTTATCCGGCCACCAGTCTGGAGACCACACAGGAGATACATTTCCAAAGACCATAACCTCTGTCTTGGACGAGTTCAATTTGAGGCAGTGTCTTGACATCCACGTGCTGATGGCCAGCATGCCATCATGAAAATTAGCCGAAACAGTGTCCTGTTTCTTATGAATGTAGGGCACTAATTGGGTGTCATCTGCATATGACGTGAGAGCTAACCCAAAAGATTTAATCACCCATGCTAAGTCGGTAAAATAAATGTTAAACAACGTTGGACTAATGGAAGACCCCTGCGGAACTCCACACGGGAATGAAAAAACTGGGGAGGCAAAATCACCCAAGCTGACTAATTGAGTACGTTTCGATAAAAAAGAAGTCAAAAGGTATTTTGCCTTGTTCCCAATGCCTAGCGCAGACACTTGCTTGATCAGCAACCCATGATCAACCATGTCAAATGCTGGGTCCAAACTGGAGTGGCGTAGTGAGCAAAACAATGATGGATTTAACCCAGATCTCTTGACTGGGGGTGAATGTTTGATTCATTCAGCATTCCATCCATCATTTGTTGCCACAGCACTTTAAGAAAGTGGACATATCTCTGCATTTACTGCTCTTTGCGCCTGACAGCCTGTCTCCAATACATGTCTAGTTTGGGTGACAGCTTCACTTTGTGCATTCCCTCTAGAGAGCCACACAGGAAGGTGGGGCTCATCCCCATTCTGACCACTGATCTGCATTCATCTGCATTCTGATGGGTCGTCCTGGGCAGGGAGGAATGGTAGGGGCTGACATTTACACTTCAATAGGTAGTGTCCTGCCGCCCGTTGGCGAGAAAAGTATGCAGGACAGATTCTGCGCTAGCGCTAGGACCCTGGAGGCCGAGCGCCACAATCAGATTCAAGTTTGGAAGACCTGAGATGGCTGTGCTCGGTGGAGCATTTTGGGCCGCCTGTTGCTTTCGGCGGGGTCAGTCGATTTCTGGCTGTTGGTGGCTCAGCGGACGCCCGGTAGGACAAATGACTGGGCCAGGTGGCAAACATGGCAAGCAATGGTCTGTACCCCTAACTGCCTCTGCTTCGGCATTTACGACCACCCAGCCTCTCCCCCAGCATGAGACTATTGTGGAAAGCAAGGCCCGAGGGAAGAAAGGTGACAACCGACCCGGTAAGGACAAAACAGATCTAATCAAAAAAGCACCGCAGCGAAACTCCCAGGATGCAGGGGATCTCAGACCCTAATTGTTAACTTATTTTCTCCTTCTGGGGCTGGTGAATGAGTGCTGATGGTCATAAGGTGGGAACAGAAGCGCAGCCTGTATTGAATATTGGCTGTGCTGCTGAGGGGCAAAATACCTTGTCAGTATATATGAGCCCATCAGGGAACAGAGATACAAGGGATGTACAAGAAGGCGCAGCTAAATGAAGTAACTGTTCCAGAGGTGCCATTGAAAGGAGACTGGATGGGTCCTATGCTAGGACCCACATTAGCCAATAAGGCAGCTGGGACAGGCAGAAAGGCAACACTCAGGAATGTCAATTCTCAGGTGGATAAAGCCTCTAAGGATAAGATAGAAAATGCTCCTAAAGAAGTGGTACGTCCCCTGATATTCTTGGGATGTTCTTTACCCTTACAGATGACTCAGACATCTTGGATGCTAGCATCTCTGTGTCAAGTGGCGAAGGAGCTACAAAGTGGAGCAGTAGTACTGGGCAAGAAGATTCGACTTGTCCATCTCAGCAAAGAAAATCACTCTCCAAAAGGGGGAAGAAGAAAAGGAAGGAAAAGACCGCATGGGAAGCGCCTGACAGAGGCAGTATGGGGGACTTAAGGTGGGACTGTTCCGCCACACAGTTAATGTTTCCTGAGGAGGAAAAAAGTCAGAAAGAGTTGGCTGAGCCGGGCTTAATGGCTGCCCGTGGCACACCAGAGGCAGCGAGAGCTGGGGTTCCATCACTCACAACGATCTTTCAATCTATTAAACACATCCAGGAGGAAGTTAAGAGTGATAATCGACTAGCCAGTCTTGCTGTCAAAAAGCTGCAGGGTGCAGTTAAATAAATTGGCAAAACGTGTACTGATATTGCTGAGAGAATAAAAAAAAAAAGTGGTGGCCCTTAAGTCTCAGGGTGCAACACAGGAGGGGGTGCTGAATGATGTGATGTGGAAGCTGGAAGACAAAGAAAATTGGCAATGCCGTAATAACTTGTGATTTTTGGGGGTACCTGAAGGGGTAGAGGGAAACGATGTTAGAAAATATATGGTATCAATCTTGAACAGCGCATTTCCCGAGATGTCCTCATGGGATTGGGACAAGGAAATTCTGCGGGCCCACTAATTTCCTATGATGGTGTCAAAGCGTGCTTCTAAAGAACCAGGACGACCACAGGCAGTGTTGGTGTATTTTGCGGATTTTTTATTATGGCAAACTGTCTACGATCTTGCTCGACCTAATGCAAAAAGGAGTGGTGTGGCGCAGTGGCCAAGGTGGCTGACTCCGGAGCACAGGGCTCAAGGTTCAATCCCTGATGCCGGCAGAAGCTCAGTTTAGCACCATGTGACTCTGGGTAATAGCTCACTTAATCTCCCCGACGGCCCCCAGTGCATTGAGACCCTTAGGGGTGAGTAGTTCCTTCTTTACAAATACCCAATTTAGATTATTTTGGATTTAAAAAGAGAATATGATGGAGTGACTTTTTTTGCCAGACCTGACTTTGCTCAGGCCACGGTTGAACGAAGATGGCAATTAAGGCAGCTTTTTGCACCATTCCAAAAACTGGGAGCTGAGGTCTACCTACAGAATCTGGCCTGGTTAAAGATTGCCTTTAGGGGGGAAATCCGCAGCTTCACCTCAAAAGTCCAGGCTCAGGCATACTTAAAAGATATTTTGGCTGGGTCAGGGAGTGGTGCCAAGTGAAGGGACTTACTATCTAGGGTTAAGAGTGTAGTCCACAGGGGAAGGGAAAAGATAGGCTGTTACTTCCTTAGTCAGAGTGGTCAGACCATCAGTTAGAATAAGTAGGATGGAAATGTAGTTGTATGATTGTTCTTTTGGCCGTACGACTGGTGTGATGGAGCAGGGAGGTAGGGGTGGGATTATGTCAGATGTCACCATCCTGGCTCAGGCAGGGACTTTGTTGCCGTTTTTTGGTGGTGGGAAGGGGGAGGCAGGGGCAGTGTGGGGTAGGGGTCAGAAGGGTGGGGGGAACCCACATGTGGGTGGGATGGTCGCTCGCTTTACGGGGATTATCTCTTGCAGCAAATATGGCCCCAAAGATTAAGAGGTTAAGCATCTGGATTCTCTTACAGGTTAGCAATGGGTAAATTGTGAATAGCTACCATTAATATCTGTGGGCTTAACTATAATAAGAAGAGACAGAATGTAGCTGCGGGGTTACAGCTGTTAGCAGGAGATATTATTTAAATGCAAGAGACCCATATTGAAGGTGCACAACTTCATTTGTTAAAATCTCCAGGATATAGGTTGGTTGGAGAGACAACACAGAATGTTCGGATGCGTGGCGTGGCTATCCTGGTGCGTAAAAGTACCTGCAATTCACTTGGATGCAGGTTGTTAAATTTGGTCGATGGGTTATATCTAAATGTCAGTTATGCTCTGGTGAAAATATTTTTATATGCTCAATTTATGGAAGCAATGTGGATGACCCAGGAGTATTTGAATGGGCGACCAGGGAATTAGCACTGTGGCCCCTTCCTGTCATTCTCTGCAGGGATTTTAACATTAATATACCAGCCAGCTGGTCCCTGAATGGTCCCTAAATGCAGATGCGGATTAGGTTTATACCGGGAGGAAACCTAAGGTATTTTATGCCCTGAGGGGCCTGTGTAGGAATCATGGTCTGGTCGATTTATGGAACTGGAAAAAGGCTTTAGATCCAGGGTATACCTTTTTTTATATCACATCTTTCTAATACTCCACTGTATTATGTGTTTGTTTCTCATTCTTTATTCCATGACTGTAGAAAAAGCCCCTCGAATATTTTTAGATCATAACCCATTAGTGGTAGTAATCAAGGGGGAAGGTTTTAAGCCTAAGGTGATGTCATGGAGCTTTGAATGGGCACTTCTGGTAAATGAAGACTACCGTAATCATATGATAAATTGGATTCCTATCTTCCTGAAGGATAATTTGGGGAGCGCATCAATAGATATAGTGTGGGACACCTTGAAAGTGGGTATCTGTGGGGAAACTTTAAGGTTCTCGTTGAATCTTAATAGGCAAGGGCGGCAGTTTTTACAGGATCTTCAAGTTGCTTTGGCTCAGGCAGAAGAACGGCCTCACAACAATAGGGTGATTTGGGGAAAGTACAAGCAAAGGTGGCAGTGTCCAAATCTGCCATTTTTGAAATCTTGGCTAAGAAAGACGCTGACAAGCTTTTGGTCTGGAAAGAAAAATCTTATGAATGCAGTGAACAGATTGGGCAGTAGAACTGGGGTCCTTTCGCCCGGTCACTCTGATCAATGGTGACTCCGAAGTATATTCTAAGATCTTGGCCTCTCGTTTAGCGCCAATAATTCACAAGATAGTATCAGACCGACAACAAGGGTTTATCCCAGGAAGAGGAAGAAAACCCTCCGTACTGATCAAGTATGGAGGGTTATCTCGCTTTTTGATGCTACTTATGTAGCAGGAGACCCAATGGCTCTTATTTTACTTGATGCAGAAAAAGCCTTTGACAGGGTCTCCTGGCAATTTTTCTGGGTGGCCCTGACCAGGGTGGGTGTCTGTAAGGGCTTTATTGAATCCATCAAAATGCTATATTATCATTCGGTGCCCAGGGTATCTGTGAACAGGGTATTGTCAGATCCATTCTCAATTTCACAGGGGACTCAGCAAGGCTGTCCGTGATCCCCGCTCCTATTTGAAATTTACATTGACCCCTTTACACGTAGGCTTGAAAATAATGGTGCAATCTTACCGATTCAGATACAAGGGTGGGAAACCAAGGTGTTGGCATATGATGACGATATTGCCCTGTTGACTGCTGATCTCTTAAGTGCACTCAAGGAGGTGGAAGACGAGGCAGTAAAATTTGGGAGGCTCTCTGGCTACGCATTAAAGAAAAATAAGACCCAGGTAGTTATCAATCAGAAAATAAAATTACATGATGATCAGGTCATGGATAAAGCAATATATCTGGGAGTTAGCATTTTAGCAGAAATAGATAATATAGTTAAAGATAAAACAGAACCCCTGTTAAATAAAATTAAACAAGATCTAGGTAGATTAAACAACCTTCATCTATCCATAGTGGCTAGATGTAATGTTGTAAAGATGCTTTTCTTCCATAAGATTCTCTATTTTTTTCAGGCCATTCCGTTGGAATATTCTGCTCAGTGGCTTAAGAAAACGGAAGACTTTTTCTCACGGTTTATATGGGCCTATGCTAGACATAGAAGGGCGCTTAAATTCCTTACGTTACAAAAGAGAGAGGAGGCGGGGCTTTGCCCAATGTGAAACTATACTACTGGGCTACCTCTCTGCTACACAGTGTAGTCTTGTTGCAAGAATACCCTAAGGAAGGGAGAGTAGACTGTGTGCCCTCACCGTATGAATTAGTAATGCGGCAAGAGGCATGGGGTTGCTTAGGTGACAGCTAAATGATAGCTATTACAAAAAAGTCAGTTTTAAGATCCTTTATGGGGCTTTTAAGGTATGGAGTGCTGTTTGGAGATTGTTGGGAATTGGCAGATTGAATTTTTACACACCTTTGGCAAATAATGCAAATTTAACAGGGATTTTTAGGGATCAACTTATAAGTAGTTGGGTCAAAATAGGGCTGTGTAGGGTGGGATTTTTTTTCTCCCCCACGGGTATAACCTCATTTGACGATCTTGAAAATTAATTTAGAGTTGGCTGGAGGGATATTTTATAAATACCTCCAAGTGAGAGAGTTTCTGTTAAGAAAAGGGAGTGGTCCAACTGGGGTTGCCAAATGCGCGGTAGCCTCTAGATTAATGGGTGCTAGTGAATGCTCGATTGGTGTAATCCATAATCTTTTCAACTCCGCAATGAAAGATGGTCTGGATAAATATTCCCAGAAGTGGCAAGAGAAGGTTGGGATAATGGATAATATGTTCTTTCAATCTTTTGACTCCGCGCAAGCCATTTTAATACCGGCACGATTGCAAGCATAGTACTATAAGACGAGTTTCTTTCTTTATTATACTCCATATAAGATCGCTAAGTGGGGAGAGGGAAAAGGAACATGTTGCCCCCAATGCACTTTATATACAGTAGACATTGTCCATATCTTTGCACCGCATAGTGAGCTTGCAAATCTGAAACAAGAAATCTCTGAATTTTTTTGTGAGGAGTTGAATGTGGAAATTTCTCTCTCCCCTGCCTTAAATTTATTAGGAGTACTGGGTGAAGATGCAGGTGTAGAAGGGCGAGATCGTATTTACATAGCTATGGCTGTCCTGAGGTTGTATATTGCTTCAGCATTGTTAGACCCTAACCCTCCGGGGTTTCAGCAATGGTTGGCCCAGTTTCTGGTGGTTTACAATCTGGAGAAAGCTGTGTACACAAGAAAGGGTGACCGTGCACGGCGGAAAGGCCTGAGAATCTGGGCTCGCTTGACGGAGTGGGTAGAAAACTGGCAGAAGGAGGGGGCGGTCAGGCCTGACCACTAGAAGATTGCTGCTATGATACGGGACACTTTAGGGTAGGGGGGTAGCTAGGCATGCTTTGATATTCGCTGCATTTTCTTGTACTGTATTTGAGAAGGTTTTATGAACTGTATGCAATGTAATGTGTTTATAGAGGATGCTTCTTAAGAATGAATTATATATATTTATTAATGACATGCCACCATCTGTGGTGGGGAGGGGGGGTTTAGGCTTTGGTAAAAATTGAAAAATGTTTAATAAAAGTATTTTAAAAAAAGGACGAAATAGATAATGAGACCAGGATAAGGATATACAGGAATTAGTAAAAAGGTTTTGAGCTCTTTACACAAGATCAAGAAATGAGATGTCCCTCAAAGCTTTATGTGCAGCCCATTCTAATTTTGGAACATTATTTTTAAAAGGCTGTACCACTGCTGTGTTCTTTCTTGTAGTGCAAGATGTTCAAAAGTGGAAGAGAGCTGCATCTGGGGGGCCAGAAAGTGGACAGGAGTCACCAACAGTTCTGAAAGTATGTTAAGTTTCTTCTGGTAGAAGGTGGGAAGAAAGAAGCATGGCGTCTTAAACACATTTTTTAAAGTTAGTTCACAAAAGACCTGGCTGAGGAACTCACATTCCTTTACATTTTTTTAATGATCTTGCAATTCGTTCAGAAAGTTCACTAGTCAGCAAGAGATAGAACAGTAAGCATTAATAAATGTGATTGGCCTCTTGAAGCTACTGAATGGGGCACACCACATATCAACATTGAAAGTGAGCTTTCGTACTGTTTACTGCTGAGTTGGACATGCTGAATGTATGTTAAAAAAATTAAAAGTATAGACTAAAGAAAAACAAAAATCAATAGGTAGTGTCCTATCCACACACAAAGCACTGATTTACCCCCACAGATAGCCTGGCAGACCAGGCTGGGTTGAAAGGGATCCTTGTGCACTTCAGACAGCTGCTTTAAAGTCACCCCCTACATCACAGGCACTTTTGGGTATAGGCACTGGGTCTCTGATCACCTAAAATCAGACACTTATGGATTTTGAACTGAACCTCTGTCAGAAGGACTGCTGTGCTGCCTAAAGGACTCAACTATACTGCTTTTCTGGAAGTACTGCTTTTCTGCTTGTTGCCCTACTGCCTGCTGCCCTACTGCCTGCTGAGGGACAGCTGGACTCTGCCTTCCCTCCAAGTGATCTCCAAGGGCTTGCTGGCTTGCCTCCTGTTTTCTGAAGTTTCAGGGACACAAAGGATTTCCTGCAATTCTGCTGATGTTGCTGAACTCTGCATTATGTGAGTCTGACCCTTGCCTGAAGAGCCTTCTCCAAGTTCTGGGCCTCAGAAGTGGGTTCTGCAGATGTTTGCTACAAAGCCAATACATTGTCAGCACTGCACCAGTCGGAACCGACGCATCGCCCTTCGATGCCGACGCAAAGGCTGTTCGACGACAGCAGTTCTGCAGCCTTCATTGCCCGACAACGACACTCTGCAGGGCTCAATGACCACGCATTGCCTTCATTTCAGTGAAGCTCAATGATAATGCAGCAACCCAACAGCGTGGAAGAAATCGACGCATCGAGCCTTCAGCATCTACGCTTTGCTCGATCCAAAGTATTTTCCCAGTGGGCCCTGCGTGGGTCCTGTAGCTGGCATGCCCTCCATCACAGTCAGCCTGAACTCTGAATTTCCACCGGTTCCTCGCGACCTCAAGTAGGCTTTTAACCACTAGTGACTTCTAAGCACTGTTTTTGCATTTAATCTTTAAAAATTCATATCTCGACTCCTGCTGATTAAATGTTTATCATTTTAATCTTATTTTGCTCAGATAAATCATCTCTATTTTTCTAAACCTGTGTGGAGTGTTTTTGTGGTGTATTCATTGTATTACTGTGTGTGTGCGCTGCACAAATACTTTACACATCGTCTCTTTAGATAAGCCTGACTGCTCTGTGCCAAGCCACCATAAGTTGAGCACAGGTTATCCTTTAGTGTGTATCTAGAGTGGTGGTTCCTGCCTGGCCTAGGTGCATACCTCAGCCAACCAGGAATCACATTTTTAACAGCTTGACTTTTGCTCAGATGCATATAGGATGATATTGGTTTCATAGACTTCTGTGCTTCCAGTTCGCCCCAATGTATTTAATTTAAAAAGGCTAAAATCATTGCTCTGCTGTATTCTTTTGTTATATTATTATGAAAATGTTTGTGGTAGCTGAATAACAGCTTTTGCCATTTTATATAATTGTATTGCTTTCTCCCTTGGAAAGATTAGTAGTTCTCAATTGCATCACAGATATTTATTGGCTCAGCTTCCTCATATCTGGAAAAGTTACCCATCCTAATTTACATCTTGGGATAACAGAGTGATCTGTCTACTGGTGAAAATTTGCTTCTATTCTCTTGGAGCCACATGCTCCAAGAAGCCTACAAGAGATATGAAGTTAGCTCTTTGAAGGTCCGAACCCTGCTCTTCAAAACATTGTAAGCATGGTACAACAGATGTGTGACGTATTGGAGTCTTGTGACTCACACCTCTACAAGCATCCTGATGGTAGTAGGATAAGCAGGGGCCGTTTTCAGACCAGTAGGAGGTGAGGTCTCACCGCAGGTCATTCTTCATCAGACGACATTCACCTTATGCTATCAGCATTATTTCTGAGTTTGGAAACAGCTCTCTCTCCTGGTTTCATTCTGTCCTGGCTACATGAACCCAGCGGTTCATCTTTACCCTGTTGAGGGTCTTGATCCTTTACTATGTACTAGATTGGAATAGGACTTTGGTTATTCCTATCTCTTCGTGATGCTGCTACAGGTTATATTTCTGCTTCCCTTGAATACTATTCTTGAATTATTGTTGCCCCATTGTATATAGGAAAATCTTGGGGCATATTATCAAGGGCCCTATCGCCGCTTTAGCGGCACTTTTTGCCGCTAAAGCGGCGATATTTCTATCGCCCTATCAGCAAGCTGTCGCTAACAGGTGTTAGCAACAGCTTTTAGGCGATAGCGATTGGTTTGGGTGCCGCTTTGCATGTCAGCGATATTTATCGCTAATGACAAGCAAAGTAGGCGTTCCCAACCCAAAGACCACGAAAACAGCCGCTAACAGGTCTATCGCCTATTAGCAATGAGGGCCCGGACCCGTTTAGCGAT
Source organism: Calotriton arnoldi (assembly GCA_963921515.1). Taxonomy (NCBI): domain Eukaryota; kingdom Metazoa; phylum Chordata; class Amphibia; order Caudata; family Salamandridae; genus Calotriton; species Calotriton arnoldi. Next base: position 89,931 of record CAWUFW010008515.1, read on the forward strand.
GTAATAAATCGCGATAACCGGGGTCATCGCTGATTTTTTTACACCTGCTAATTTCCTGACTTATGCATACTTTACATGGGGGGTGGATTATGCTGATACGACCCTGTGGTCGTATCAGCAAGGTTTCCGCCATTCCCCATGCAACATCGCTGGTTTTGTAGCGATGTTGGCCCATTTCTCCCACTATCGCTGGAATATTATTCGCCATAGCGCTAATTGTTGCTAATACAGCGTTAGCGTGGCAAAATATTCCAGCGATAGCCAGCGATAAAAAGTTTCGCGCTAAGCGCGCTCTGCGATATTTATCGCAGTTTGTTACTAATATGGCCCCCTGTTTTACAACCAGTTGTTGTGAAGATAGTGAGCCCCTCGCCATGTGCACAGCTCATCTATATACATTTTGAATGGATGGCCTTCGGCCACACAGTTAATCCGCACAGACAGCGCCCTGATGAAGGCTGATTACATCTATTGCAAACTTCCGAAACGCGCGTCGGAGCAATTCTATATATATGGTTTTACACATGTTGCATCAAGTATTGTTCTCATTACATTATAATAAGTTATGAGCAACAATTTTTACTCCTTTTTTTGACTTTCATGTTTGTTTATGTGATTATTGTGATGTATAGTCTTCTTGATGTATGTTTTACTGTTACCATTTTATTGTTATAAGTTATTTGTCTAGTGTTTGTTTTATATTTAGATTGAATTTTTGCATTATTTGCTCTTTTTCTTCTCTGTGTGGTACTCACTAATTTTGTATTTCAATCATGTTCAGCTATTTTCACAACTACATGTACTATGAATTCTGATTTTATATGTAGAAAAAATAGAATATATAAAAATCTTTTGTATCAAAAATGAATAAAATATAAAGCATTTACTGGTCTGACATATGTACATTATAAACATATGGGGGCATATTAGCAAGACCCACGTTAAAATTCTCGCCGTTTAGCCGCAGGAAACTGCCGCTAAAACGGCGATAATGGGCTTGCTAATATGCGTTATGGAATTCCAATAGAAGCCCAGGTTAGATGTGCAGGACATCTAACCTGGGCTTCTATTGGAATTCCATAACGCATATTAGCAAGCCCATTATCGCCGTTTTAGCGGCAGTTTCCTGCCGCTAAAACAGCGATAATTTTAACGTGGGTCTTGCTAATATGCCCCATGGTTTTGTTAATTTAGATTTGGAGAAGTCTCTGTTCGGTTTTGTTGCGTGATTATTCCCTGCCTTCTTCTCCAATTATATAGTTAGTCAGTGACCCTCTCTGTTATTTTGAGGTAGGATAAGCAGAACCTTCAGTGTTCCTTTGCTGATAAACTGCAGAAAGAGCCATGCTGTGCAATAATCGGACTTTCAGACTTACAGTAGCACTCCCTTATCCCATGTGTTGGTGTCTCCCCTATAAATGACCTGTCCCCAGTTGAGCCCCAGGACTGCCAATTTCCATTGTGGCTCTCCATTGCCCCAACAATACCACAGGTTCACTTCTGCCCCTCCTTTTCACATTGTGCATTACCTGCTCCCAGGGCCGGGATGGAAACTTAAAAAAGACCTGCCCCCATGGGTAGACGACCTAATGTGCACTAGAACCAGAGCACCTTTTTCAAGTTGCTGCCGCAATTGGTAACATGCACCACCATTCCTGGAGGCTGAAACCAGCTTCCAAGTGTCAAAACCGGGCTCCATCCTCCCGGGGGATTGCCTGCTTGCCCGGCTGGCCAGTCCTGCCTTGTCTGCTCCCTACACTTTTTACTTTTATTGGGAGAGATTGCAGCATCTTCCTTGTTTAAACTCACAGGGAATTCCAAACCAGGAAAATCAATTTTCCTTAGAACCAAGTGGCTCACTCTACATTGGCTGAAGTTGGTCATTTCCTGAAACCTTTGTCCTGCTACACTAGTGCAGTGTTTTCCAGCTCTGTATGACTCTGTATGGATAGCAAAAACTTTGTTTAGCCCTAAATGGCGCAGAAAGAGTGATAACGCAGATCCTTATCTTATCACCTCTAAGAATCTTCAGGTCGCCAGGATCTTTTTACCTGCTGAATAGTGTGAAGGGGAAACTCCTTTCAAGTTTACACAGTTCGAAATTCCAGTTACTTTAAAGACGACTGACTCCGGATTCAGTTTTGGGGTTTTATTACAGCCAAGAATAACTGCACATGCAAGCACCTCAACACGAGGTTAAGGAAATAAATGGGCACTAATACAAATAGCATCCTACGCAGGAGTCTCTTCCGACTCAGGATAAGGAGGATCGTTAGCTCCAAAAGTATTAGACAAGCAATGACAGCTCCAACCTCTACGTTATTCCTCATTTACCTAAATAAGCATTAACCATTAGCTGTCCCTACTCTATCACTAGGGTGGCATACCTACTTAACGAACTTCCCAGGCAAGAGTAAAAGAAAAGGTGTCAGCTGTGAAGACTTCCTAAGAAGTACACTCACATAGTACTTAAGCTCATTTTCGAGATGCTCCTTCACCGAATCCCTCTCTGTCTTCCTCTCTGGTCTCCCCTACCTCTACTCTGCTTCCCTTCCTCGGGGCACTGACCCTAATACAAAACCCAAATACAATTGAACACGCCCTTTGTCACGCCTCTTCGGCCAGGTCTTCCTTCTTGTACTTTTCCATCGAAACTCTTACTTCATCTTGGACGGTTGCGATGACCTTGAGTCCCAGGCACCTTCTCCGCTGAAAGTATCATCCCTAAATTCCATTGCACTCCCATTTCCATGTCTCCCATCGCCCTATCTCGTGAAACAAAGAGCCAGTCTTTAACTAACGAGGCATGTGTCCTTGCACCTTCAACAGAAGATACGTTCAACAGAAACCCTCTACTGTGCTAATTAAATCTACTGTCGGTGCCCAGAGAGCCTTTCCAAGAGAACCATCCCTGCCTGCAAAATAAGCTAACATAAGAACAAACAGGCCTTTCCTTGGCGTATATGCAGTCAGGCCTTTACACCATTTGAACACACAAACCTTAATTACTTCTATAAGCATTGGTTCATTACATTTCATATGCGAAAAAGTGAACTACACATGCGACTTAATGTGGTACACGTTTAAACTACTGCATCTCGATTACACGTGGGCTAATTCATTTATACATTATTTTAAACATGATTCAGTTAAGCATTACATTTGCATGATTTAAAATAGCACAACTACGCTTCTATTTACTCTAATAACTGCGGTTTAGAACTACATCTTACTGGCCATTCATCGATATATATATCTGGATATATGCGGGTACAGACTAACGGTGATTATGATGCACCCCTATAAATTTCACGAGAACATGGCGCTCTATCAGTTCCCCCCTTTGATGACTCCTGTCATCACATTTTGTTCAACTCCCTTGGAGAAAGAACCGACCTAAACAGAACTCGTTGCCATTCTACCTGGTCTGTGATTCTCCAATCTCTTGAGTCTTTGATATTGACTGTCCTGCAGTCTAGCCATTCTCTTCTCATTTTCTCGCAGAGCTCTCTCAACTCTGCCTGCTCGATACCACTTGTATGCTTTAATCAGACCCCACAGACAAACCACACAAACCACCACAATAAGAAGAGGTCTCAGGATATAGCCAAGGAATCCCTTCCCCAAATTCTCAAACCAGCTCCCCACTTGACCAAATCCTTTTCCAACTTTCTCCCAGGCTCCCTCTTCAGTCAAATCCGCTATCTTCGTGCGGATAGTAGTGATGTTACTTATATATTTCTCCAGATCCTTGCTGTGGTCTGGTATATAAGTACAGCACTCTTGAACCTTCAATAATTTACAGACTCCGCCCTCTTTTGCCAATAAGACATCCAAAGCAAGGCGATTCTGCAAAACCATTGTCCTTATCGACAACATCTCACCCTCTACAAGTACCAACGACTTTGCTGTGTTCATCGATAATTCGTCTATCACCGTCGCCAGTCTCCGGATCTTCACATCATTCAAGATCACTCCCAAACTTGGTATCATTGCTCCAAAGATATCTCCCACTACGACCCCTGCACTCGCACCTCTTCTCACTCTTGAATGCTTTCCACTTTCCAGGAGTTCTAAATCCTCTGCATGGTAAATCTTTGGAAATATTATTCCCAAGTAACATGTACCATACCAGTTCGCAGGCAATCTCACATAAGCATTCCTTCCACACACGAAATACACCGTAGGTATCACTTGTACAGGGCCCTGGAGAAAGTTCTTTGCTTCATCTGCCATGGTGAAAACATGGTCACACGTACTCTGTCCCACTGGAACCTTTTCATAATAGGTCTGATAACGTCTCACACACAGCTTTCCCCTCTGCTCCTTGTCCAAAGCTATAGGACCATAACTTCCTTTTGTTCGGTGCAATTTTTCCTCCTCGGTCCAGTCTACGGTAGAATGCCCTGTGTCTCGTGTCTGTGTTAGTTTTCTGTATCTATCTTCTACCTGATCTACGAACTTTTTCTCTACATCAGATAATGAGCACGTCAAATTATGTCGGTGGGCATATGCTGTATCCAGTTCCAAAGACGGTATGAAGAACTTCCTAAGTCTATCCTCGGACTTATAATAATCATACTTGTTCAAATGTTTATAAGCTGGGACTTCAGGAAGCACTGCATCGTAATTGGAAAAGAAATACTCAAACTGATCTCTTTCATAGAATATACTAAGCAACAAACTACATGTAATTCCTTTCGTCAGTGGAAGATGGTGATACCTAATACCCTCATCCACTGAAGCAGGCAACTGCATACACACATAACAGTCCTTCGCATCCATCGCATCCACGTACTCATATAGCAGCTTGGCATACGCATTAAGCTTAAAATCACTTCTAGACAAATCTACATGCAACCTACGACTTTCTTCTATCAGCAAAGCCTTGTCAGGTCCTATTATTCCCTCTTTTTGGCTAGGTGTGGTAGGTGTAGGAGTCCCTGGCACCCCCTTCACTGCTAGCTCATGTGGAACGGTATATGAGACTATAATTACTATGATTATAGAAACTATCACACTCCCTATAAGTATGCCTACAATCAATTTGGATCTACGATTTGGAACTCCAGCCTCCATTATCTCGAAAGTTCTCAAAAGTTCTTGGTTGCAGCACTGAACACTCAAAAGTCTCTGTCTTCTTCACGCGTGACTTGCTTAACCAGTTCGAGCAACACTTCGAAACCTCTGAAAATCCCCTTTTTCGGCTACAGTCTTATTTACATAGTCCAGAAAAAGACTTCCCTAACTCTTGTTCCTCTTCGGTGGAAAGTCCCTAAGTTTGTTCTTCCTCCACTCGGATCTAGGTTATCTTCTTCTTTAAACTTTTTATTTACAACAGGTTATATTTCATCCACCATAAGATCCTCTGCAAGTGCTTCCAAAACGTGATACAAAAGTTCAAGACGGAGAATTACCATTTCATGTGAATACGGTTCAAATCCAAAGGACGGAAATTCGAGTCGATGCAGAACCAATTCTCGGACTTTACTCAGAAGCGGGGGATTCGGAACAGTGAGGGTCAGTATTCCTTCGACTTCGAGCCCTGGCAACAACAGCACCACCTTCAGTACCACATTCAGGCTCTTGCTGACCACCTGCAACGACCTCAGTCTCCCCGTACTCACTACCCCCTGCATCAGTCACTGTGTAAGTCCACTCAGGGGTAGAGTATCTCCGGCAGGGTACTCTCGTTCTTTTCGACCTTCTCGACCCTCTTGAGTCTGCTCTTCATCGCTTGCTTCCGTTTCGGATGCTTCAGACACGGGAGCAAGATCTCTTTCGGGTGCCAACCTCAGATTCAGTCGCCTCTGTCTTTCAGGCCAACTTTCCTCACTTCTGGTCGTTCTTCCGCCTTCCCCTGCTATACCCAGTGCACCACTTCCTCTTTCTGCTGAATCTGACTCTTCTCCACCCACTGCACCACCTCTGTCTTCTGAGTCTGAGTCGAGGTTCGGGTTGTTGGAACCTCCTTCAGCTTGCCCTGGTGCACCACCAGCTGCGTCAGCGACCCTCACAGCTTGACTTGTCCTCTCATGTGGCCTTGCCACATCAGATGGATTTTCATTTATGAGAGGAGCTGTTTCTTCCAAGGGTGCTGAAACTCTGCGGGTATGGGAGGCATGTACCCAGTTCGGCAATCCTCCACACTTCACTGCGGTATTCGTTACCAGTATCACCTGGTACGGGCCTCGCCACCGAACATCCAGACAGCTCTTCCTCACGTGCTTTCGGACAAGCACCCAGTCGCCTGGACACAGGTTGTGGCACAGATCACTCGAGGCCAGAACAGCTGTAGCTTGCACCTGCTGGGACACAGAACAGACCACATCAGATAGTCCTTTACAGTAATCGAGAATCAAGTCATCAGTGATGTTTATCAAGGCTGTAGCTGGTACTGCTGGCAACCGCATTGCCCTTCCCATTAGTATTTCATGAGGGGACAACCCGGTCCTCCTATCTGGGACACTTCGCATGCTCATCAGTACGAGCGGCAAAGCATCAGGCCATTTCAGGGACGTTGATGAACACATTTTTGCCATCCGGGCTTTCAAGGTTCCATTGACCTGTTCCACCATCCCAGAAGCCTCTGGTCGGTAACTGCAATGGAGTCTCTGATCAACATTCAATGCGGCACAAAGCAACTTCATGATTTCACTGTGGAAGTGCCTTCCTCTATCTGATTCCAAAGAAGTTGGAATCCTGAATCTCGGGATGAGTTCCCTCAACAACAACTTAGCCACTGTGAGAGTGTCACACCTACGGGTTGGGTAAGCCTCCACCCACCGTGAGAATACACATATCAGCACCAAAATGTATCTCAACCCATTGCACTTAGGCATTTCTATGAAGTCTAACTGTATTCTATTGAAAGGCCCTCCTGACCTCCCAATATGACTCAAGGTGACTACTGTTTTCTTCCCGGCATTCATCTGCTGACACGTAACGCACCTCTGACACACTGCTTCAGCAATCGCACGAAACCGTGGGTTATACCACGTTTGTCTAAACACACGCATCATTGCATCTCTACCAAGGTGTACCGATCCATGTATCAATCTCGCCATTGGGCTCAGCAAATTTTCTGGCAACACAGCTCTCCCATCACTGGACACCCAAACATCTACATCCCCTCTTTCACATCCTGCTTTGACCCATCCGTTCCGTTCCTGGTCTGAGACTTCATCCTGCAGTCGCTTGAGCTCCTCCCAAGTGCCTGCCATGGCCAACATCATGTTGAGCTCGGTTCTTTCTTGGCTCTCTCCTGTGTAACCCTCTGTAAATATGCATCCTTGTTCAGCACAGAAGCGGGCGACTTCGTCCGCATAATTATTTCCCAAAGACACGAAATCCTCCCCTTCACATGTGCAGTGCATTTGACAACTGCGATTTCTTTCGGATATTGCAATGCATCTAACAGCTGTCTTACATGTTCTCCATTCCTAATGGGTGAGCCAGATGATGTCAAAAATCCCCTCTGAGACCATAACTGTCCGAAGTCATGAACCACACCAAACCCATATTGGCTATCCGTGTAAATCGTGATTCGAATTCGATCAGCGGCCAGACAGGCACGAGTCAAAGCAATGATCTCAGCTACCTGCGCGGAGTGTACTCCTTCTAGGCAAGCAGCCTCAACCACCCCGGAAATGGTACAAACAGCAAACGCTGCTCTTAGTTGTCCAACACTGTCTCTTAGACACGAACCATCGACAAAGAAAATTTCATCTGGGTCAGTCAGTGGTTCATCAACAATGTCGGGTCTTGGTTTGGTGCAGAGTTCAGTCACATCAAGACAATCATGGTCCGCACAATCTTCATCATCTACATTCGGTGTGGGCATTAATGTCGCAGGGTTTAAGACGGAGCATCTCTTCAGAGTCACATTCTCTGTGGCAAGTATGACTTGCTCATATCTCGTTAATCTGTTATTCGTTAAGTGCTGAGTCTTAGTCCTGGTCATCAACAATTCAACCGAGTGTGGCACATAAACAGTCAAAGGATGACCCATTACAATACTCTCACATCTTTCAATGCTGACACCTGTTGCAGCAACGGATCTTAGACATCCGGGCAACGCAGAAGCTACAGGATGTAGAGTAGCTGAAAAGTAGGCAACTGGTCTACGGACACCTCCATGGTTCTGAGCTAAGACTGCTAATGCACACCCCTCTCTCTCACAACAGAACAATGAAAACGCCTTGTTGTAATCAGGCATTCCCAGAGCTGGGGCTCTACACAACTCCTCTCTCAGCTTTAGGAATGACACCAAGCCCTGCTTGTCCCATGGTACCGGATCACTCACATCCTTGTGTGTAAGCCTCTGTAAAGGCTTTGCTCTCAAAGAAAAGTTGGGAATCCACTGCCGACAATAGCCGACCATTCCCAAAAACATCCTGACTTCTCTCTGAGTGGTGGGCACTGCCATGTTCATTATCGCCTCAATTCGATCTGGTGACACCTTCCTCTTGCCTTTTTCTAATCTGTGTCCCAAGTACTGTACCTCAGTTAGGCAGTACTGCAACTTGTTGGGAGACACCTTGGCTAAATGGTTCAATAAGGCTACTGTGTCTATCCTGCAAGCATCTTCCGTTTCTGAGGCGACAAGCAGATCGTCTATGTACTGCATGAGAACTGAGTTCTGTGGCAATACGAGACTGTCAAGATTCTTTTTCAGGATCTGATTAAAGATTGATGGATTTCTGTATACCCTTGAGGGATACGACACCATGTTAACACACGGTTTTCCAGCCTGAACGCAAAAAGAAATTGGCTTTCCTCATGGAGCGGTATCGAGAAGAATGCTTGACACAAATCAATGACAGTAAACCACTCAGCTTCGCATGGAATCTGAAACAATATCACTGATGGATTCGGTACCACTGGACAACAAGGGACAACTATCGTGTTGACCTTTCGCAGGTCTTGCACGATCCTGAACTTCCCGCTTGGCTTCTGTAGTCCCATAATAGGTGAATTACATGGGCTACCTCTAATCTCCTTCAGAATGCCTTGCTTAATGAAAGACTCAATTACAGGTTTAATCCCTGCGATCGTTTCAGGCGACAGATTGTACTGGGGCGTTCTAGGGAACTCAACATTCTGTTTCACCTGGATCTGCACAGGTTCAATCCCTTTGATTAGTCCTATCTATTTGCCGGTGAAGTCCCACACCTCAGGTGACACGGTATCTCTCAAATCCGGTGGAAGTTCCTCCACGGTCACCATTGGATACAGGTCTATACACAGATGCTGATTCGCAACTTTGAATGTAGCATCATCATCATCCCTCGTCTGAACCTCCACTCCCCTGGGCGTGCAATAAATAGTGCAGTTTAATTTACATAACAGATCTCTTCCTAGAAGACAAACTGGACTCGTATTGCACACCACGAACTGATGTCTAGTTTGGAAGGAACCTATCCTTACTGGAATTGGTTCGGTCAGTGGGCTGTTTATTCTTTTGTTCGCTACTACAACAACTTGAATTGATTGTCCTGAGAGGGGTAGGTTGGGGACTACTGCTGATCTTACAGTAGACCGGGTAGCACCAGTGTCAACCAAAAGTGTGGTAGGATGACCATCAATGTCTGCCTCCACAAAAGGTCATCTCTGGTCTACCTCCAAGACCGCTCCAAGGGTGCAGTCTTCCTCCCCCCTCAGGCACCATCAGGATGTAGTATCTGAGCTGTACTCATCATACCCTTTGAAAAGGGGCATCTGCTGGTAAGTCCGTATTCCCTGCGAGATCCTTGGTGGCTGTGGGACCTGTACTTGTGGATTATATGTCCCCCCTTTCATTGGTCTAGGCTTCATCACCGTGTTGACTACCTCCGGCACAGGTGCCTGAACCCCTTCTCCCTCCTGTTGTACTTGGTTGGCTGGGTTCAAGGGGCACTCGCGCTTCCAATGCCCGATCTGGTGACAAAGATGACATGCAGTGGTCTTCTTCAGTGTCGCCACATCCACCCCCGTCTTGGGATCTATGGGTTTCCCCTTTCCCTGACCTTGCCCATTCTGGTTCCCTTGGTAATTTCCTTGTCTTCTTCCTAAGGTCCCTCCAGTAGGCTGGACCTGAGCTGTCTGCATCTGAACGAGCATCAATTTGTCTTTTAGCTTCCGATGTTTCGAGTCCACTTCATCGCTACAATACCTCGCATACCGCAAGATTTCATCTACTGGCTTGTTCTGCCAACAGATCAAATGGTGCTGTATCATGAGGCTGACTTCTGGTCTCAGGCCCAGTACAAACTTTGAGACAAACTGTCCCATATCCTTGGGGTCTAATGCATCCAATCCGCTATACTGTTTGAAAGCTTGCAAGAGTCTCTCATAATATTCGTGCACCGTCTCTTTAGGTTCCTGCACAGTTCGGTCTATCTTAACCCAATCTATATCTTGAGGAGAAATCTTCAGTTTCAACCATGTAATCACTTGCTCAAATTTTTTCATAACAAGGGGTGACGGACCATTTGTGACAGCATCCCTTTCAGGTTCAAATGTCGGCCACTCAACAGCGATTTTACAAGCTGTCCACAAATCTCCCGGCACCACTATGTCAAACAAGGTGTTCAAATCAGTCCACAGTACCTTCGAAATTTTAACAAACCGCTCAAACTGTTTGTACCACTCTACAGGTTTCTCCCTCAGCCGAGGAAAATCATTTGTAAACGCAGCCAAATCACCTCTACTCCACGGCACATGTACGTACCCTCCGTTCTGCACTTCCCGTAAAGGAAAGATTCCAACACCCGTCGCCCCTCCCCCCGGAGGCGGCGTTTCTCCCACTATTTTCTTTGCTATTTTCTGCTTTGACCACCTTTCCTCCCATTTGTCCAACAAGTTCCATATACGCATCCCTACAATCAGATCTTTAGTATGCGTCTTCAATCCTGTGATCCTTTTCTCCTCTAGTTCCTGATCACTATATTGCAACCTATGCGGTCCTTGCAACGCCTTTGTTTTGTTCAAATCCACCTCATATCTCTTAGCCAAGGCTGTCAATTTCTCATGTGCGGTCCTTGCTTTACGAGTCACATCTTTTGCTATGAAAAGCAGCTCGTCTGGCCCATAAATCTCTATTCTCTCCAAAGGCAGGCTCCCACTAATCATTTCATCTACCTCTGCTTTTAATCTTACTACGTCCAGCAACCTTGCCTGTACTGCACTCTTCAGTATTTCTCGACAAGCTGCGCCATTCTGCTCATCATAGTCACCACCTTGTTCTTGTGACTTGCTCTCTTCTATCCTATTCCTGAAGCTTGAGCTGGTTTCGGAAATTTCTCGTTCCCTATCACCTGGCATTCTATCACTTTGGTTTCTTACTGTTGGTGTCCACATCCTCAAAGCTGACTTAGATTCGTGTAAAGATCTTGGTCTGACCGGTCTCTCATCCTCCTGCCTAAAAGAGGAATCTGCTGTGGCTGGTAACGGCGTGCTTGTTTCCAAGGGCTTCGGGAAGTGGATCACTTGTATTCCTAAGCCATTCCCTCCAGCACCAGTTCCCTCTCCTCCTGTCATCTGCATTACGCTTCCTTCGCTTATTCGATCTGGGTCATATACCGATACTATAGGACCAATGGTAACCGGTACTGTCAGGGAGTCTGGTAACCGCATATTCCCAGTGGAAGGCTGTGTTCCCGCTCCCTCTGTTCCTGTGGAAATTCTTCCCACTACCCTCATGTTAGTCTCATTCTGCGTCTCGCCAGTTTCTACTGCTGAAGTTGATTTTCCCTCTTCTGAATCTGGATTAAATGGAGGTGGTCTCTCTGCTAGCAACCTATCTACCGAATTTCGTTGCGCGCGCTGCATCGCATTTGGCGATGCAGCGTGCAACAAAATTCGTTTTATTTATTTATATGTTTACTTACCTCTATTCGGCCGAAATCCGTACTTTACTACCCCCCACACTGCCCCTCCCCGCCCCACGTCACCGCCCGGCAGCACTCCCACCACGGGCCGCTACTAGTCTTCTCTCCATGTAATTTAAATCATTATGCTTCATCCATAAGACCACTTATTTTAGGCTTTCTTTCCAGGTTAATAAGAATTCATTCAGCCCCTTGACACACAAATGTATCTTTGTGTTGTCAGCATAAGAGTGACACTGTAGCCTTGATTTTGCAAAATTCTGAATAGGGGCTTAATAATGATATCAAACTGGTGGTTGGTTTGGTGACTTCAACACACGCTGCTCAAATTTCCTAGCTAGCACTAGGGCCTCATCACAGTTTCAAAACCGACAGCCTCATTACAATGAAGGCTGTCGGTTTTTAAACCGGCCGGACATTCCAGCTGGCTTCTGACGGGCTCAAGGAGCCCGGCTTCCAGTCAGAACCAACACGTAATCCCTATGGAAGGTGTTTTATGCCGTCCAGATTACGATGTTGGTTTCCGGCAGGGTTTCCATGCCGGGCTTTCCAACATGGAAGCCCTATCGGAAAGCGACTTTGGGGGCCTCGAGCTGGGCCCCCTTCAGCCAGCAGCCTCCGGTTGGGGGCCGAGGGGGCACCTATGTTGCCCCCCTGTTCATCCCTGCACAGTGCCTGCCACGTGGTGCAGGGATGAACACAAACTCCCTTTCTGTATGGGAGCTTGGCTGAGGCCAGTTTCCGACCGCAGCACAAGCTCTCATACAGAAAAGGGAGCTTGCAACAGCATGGTTGGTCACATCAAAATTCAGCTGTCGGGACCGCCGACCGAAGGTTGGTCGGACCCCTATCCTCAACGGTGTCGGGCAGGTGCAAGTTCGCCTGACATTGAATTTCTTCTTTTTTTTTTACAAATTAAGCACTGGCAGTAGGTATCAGATTGTGTTGATGATTTTTAAATAATTGGTATTTAAATTAATTTGCATGTTATTGTTTCGAACCAAAAGCAATAATTAAACAAAAAACTTGTCTGATGTACAAAAGTGTTTTTCGATTGCCTAGTCTGTGATTAAAAAAAAGCACAGGGTTTGCATCTGCAAACATCTTTTACATGCTTCAAACCCCGTTTCCAAATCCAAAAGTATTTCTATAAAAGGATTTCTGAAGCCCATTACAAATCGCAAATAGGATCGACAGTGAAAGAGACATCCCCTTCTTATTTTGGAGTTGCAATTAAATCATTTAAATCTTGGTGAGTGTTACTACAGTTGCAAACCACTGATCAGATACTGACACCTTAAAGAGTTTGTATCTATAGGAATCATGTCAGGCAGTCTCATAGAGTGCAGGTCGTGGTCAAGAGGACCACTGCCTGCTCCCTCGATGCCTTCTCAAACAGGAAACACTCTTATTGAAAAAAACAGCTTCAGTCACTTTTATGAACACAGTCTGCTTTGAAAAAATGTTTCCGGTCTGGGAAAACAAAGCCAAGGAGGATGGTCTGCTATTGCTTGCAGGTCACCATCCCTGAAATCACAGCCATTAATAACAGTTTGCCAATTGTATCTAGCCTAATTATTATTAATTAGACAGATTGTTTTATGACCCTTTCCGAACGGCCAATTTGCCTCTCGCACTATCAGTACATAGGCTGCACTGCAAAATGACTGTAGGTCGCAAAATGTTGGTACACTTCATTATACCTTTGAACAGTGAGAACAGATCTGGCATTGTTTTAATGTAATAGCGTATCTATTGTGACAGTAGGCGTATGCAGATGTATTCTATGGCCACTGAGGTTCTGCAAAAGTAACAAAACTGCCAACTTGACTTTAAAAATTCCCATAAACAAACTATATTCAGAAGACAAATCTCTTACTAGATGAGTTTTTGTAGGGCTAGTTCCAGAAAAAAAAAATCCCGGATTAATTTCCCACAGTTGTTTAAAAAAATGTGCAGCCCTCATTAATCTTGCAAAACTTGAAAAAACTAATAAAGTTGGTTGAGTGGAATCGCCGCAACTTTGTATATTCCTAAGGGAGATTTCATGTGAGGACAGTGTGAAACACACCATGATTGATTATTTTAACTGCAACATAACCCCACCTCGCAAGTGGAGTTTTTTGATGTCAAATCAGGCTTCCCGTTGAGAGGAAAAATCATTTAAAGAACGATTGCCCTTTTCAGCAGAGAGGAAAGGAACATTTTTTGAGGCAACTGTGAATTCTATTGCTTCAAGTGAAGCAAATAAATTGCTCTGGTTCAACCAATAATACATTAAAAGCAATGTTCAGCAGTGAACGTGTGCTTTGCAAGCTCTGTAATGGTTTCCAGATGCACAATATTTGCAATGTTCCCTCCATCATTAAGAATAATACAACAATAACCTATTGTTCACTGATAATGTAGTTTACTGTTTTGAATTTGGGTTGCAGTTTTTTTCAATTTATTACCTGCGACCCCAGCAATCTTGATGATGTCATTTAGTTTGGAGCACATTCTCCCAAAAATCCTCTCTGCTCCTCCCTATCTCTCAAGGACAAATAAAGATGTTGCTTGTCAATTCTACTGAGGGGCCGATTCCGATCTCGGTCGGAGGCGCACCCAATACCATTCGGTCGGGAAAAAAGCCATGCGAAAGCCTGTTTCCCGACCGATCCGTACAGCACACCAAACGAGTAAGTACGATGCGCACAACAGCACAGAATCCGGCCGAGCCGTACTCACCCAAACCAGGTCCTGTTCCCCGACCGAGGCGAATCCGGAAACGCTGAATCGAGTCGCACGGAAGGGAAAATGCAGCTCCGTCCGGCCGAACAAGTACGATGCGCTTTCCGTACGCGCCGAACCCGTCGCTACGCACGGCACGTTAAGCATCCGGGAGAGGCGCACATAAGCTCCGATTCGCGCCACAACACGATCCACTGCTACGAGACGAACACGCAAGCGACGAGGACGACGCGAAGCAACGAGAAGGATGAACGACACGAACCAACCATGAATCCCTTCGTCCCGATCATACCAATATTCTACATTTACTACCGGAACAGGCACGGACGCGTACGGCGCAGAAGGTAAGTCAGAAACCAACCACAAAACACATACAACACGTACACAACACATCACACACACACAGAGGGATGCAGAATATACTTACACCAGCAACAGCAGCACCATAGGGGCGGGATGCCCATCACCAATGCCACATATGCACACAGGGGCCTGAATGCGCACCACCACCCCTACCCAGGGGGGGCAGGATGCCTACCACTACTACCACCCTCAGCCAGGGGGGGCTGGATGCCTACCACTACTACCACCCACACCCTGGGGGGGCTGGATGCCTACCACCACCCTTAGCCAGGGGGTCTGGATGCCTACCACTACTACCACCCTCACCCAGGGGGGGCTGGATGCCTACCACTACTACCACCCTGAGCCAGGGGGGGCTGGATGCCTACCACCAGCCTTAGCCAGGGGGGGCTAGATGCCTACCACTACTACCACCCTCACCCAGGGGGGCTGGATGCCTACCACTACTACCACCCTGAGCCAGGGGGGCTGGATGCCTACCACTACTACCACCCTGAGCCAGGGGGGCTGGATGCCTACCACTACTACCACCCTCACCCAGGGGGGCTGGATGCCTACCACTACTACCACCCTGAGCCAGGGGGGCTGGATGCCTACCACCACCCTTAGCCAGGGGGCTGGATGCCTACCACTACTACCACCCTCACCCAGGGGGGCTGGATGCCTACCACTACTACCACCCTGAGCCAGGGGGGCTGGATGCCTACCACTACTACCACCCTGAGCCAGGGGGGCTGGATGCCTACCACTACTACCACCCTCACCCGGGGGGACTGGATGCCTACCACTACTACCACCCTCACCCAGGGGGGCTGGATGCCTACCACTACTACCACCCTCACCCAGGGGGACTGGATGCCTACCACTACTACCACCCTCAGCCAGGGGGGGCTGGATGCCTACCACTACTACCACCCACACCCAGGGGGGGCTGGATGCCTACCACCACCCTTAGCCAGGGGGGGCTGGATGCCTACCACTACTACCACCCTCACCCAGGGGGGGCTGGATGCCTACCACTACTACCACCCTGAGCCAGGGGGGCTGGATGCCTACCACTACTACCACCCTCACCCAGGGGGGCTGGATGCCTACCACTACTACCACCCTGAGCCAGGGGGCTGGATGCCAACCACTACTACCACCCCCACTCATAGGTTGGACAATGCATGACACAACCAGCACACCACAACCTAGGGAATGCAAGAAGAAGACATCCCCCCAACACCATGACAAGCGTGTGTAGACTGTGTCAAATGCCTACAACACCGAACATGACTTTGAACATACAATGTGACCCCCTAGCACATGTGCCACACATATATGTGTGTGGCACCCACAATGCAAGCAGGCCATGACCATTGTGGCAATGGGGTCCAAACCCCCATCATCACAGTGACCAAAATGTAAGTGTGGGGTCCATAGCTGAAGCACATTTTGAACATTGTGGCAATGGGGTCCAAACCCCCATCATCACAGTGACCAAAATGTAAGTGTGGGGTCCATAGCTGAAGCACATTTTGAACATTGTGGCAATGGGGTCCAAACCCCCATCATCACAGTGACCAAAAGGTAAGTGTGGGGTCCATAGCTGAAGCACATTTTGAACATTGTGGCAATGGGGTCCAAACCCCCATCATCACAGTGACCAAAATGTAAGTGTGGGGTCCATAGCTGAAGCACATTTTGAACATTGTGGCAATGGGGTCTAAACCCCCATCACCACAGTGACCAAAAGGTAAGTGTGGGGTCCATAGCTGAAGCACATTTTGAACATTGTGGCAATGGGGTCTAAACCCCCATCACCACAGTGACCAAAAGGTAAGTGTGGGGTCCATAGTTGAAGCACATTTTGAACATTGTGGCAATGGGGTCCAAACCCCCATCATCACAGTGACCAAAATGTAAGTGTGGGGTCCATAGCTGAAGCACATTTTGAACATTGTGGCAATGGGGTCCAAACCCCCATCATCACAGTGACCAAAAGGTTAGTGTTGACAAAGAAAGAGGTGCAACTGCCAAACTGCATGGATGATTCCTGGTCACAGAACAAAAAACACATCAGTGGCAAAGTAGTGTATGTGTCCCATTGCAACATAAATTGGGTGAGCCAAATACTGCAGTGCAAATAAGACATACCTTTGGCCATGTGCAGACAAACAACACCCATGGGGGCTGACACCGTCAACATTCATCAATGACACAATGACAGAAGTGACCATCAGAATGCAGACCCACATATTTGCACCAATGGGCACACAAATGCAGATACCCTGTGGAGACTGCAGATGTGAGGTGAACAGATACCATACCATGGCAGCAATGGGACACACAAACCATGATCATTGTGCTGACCGATGACCTAGGAGTCCCAGGGACAGCAGGGGAAACCCACCAAACTACATACAGCCAATGGCACACCCAAGATATGCCAATGCAGTGGTGCAGATGCACAAACACAAACAGGCAGACCCACACTGCACATCATACACAACAGGTGGGGGGGGGTGCCAGTGTCCCCAGGCAACCACACAACACATGAGGAGACCTGAATACCAATCATACAGATGTGCATACAGTGCCACACAAAGCTAACTCATGGATCCAAATCCCCTATGTGGGCAAGCAGGCATTGTCAGATGAGAGGGAGCACAAATCACACATGTCACACAGGCACGTAGGGACAGCAACTGACACAGCAAGACACAGACACACCCTAGCACCACCCCCAGGGCCCCCACAATGTGGTGACCCTGGGCTGCATTACAATCCCACTGTGATGACAAAGCTAAATGTGGTTCACACTGTGAACCACAGTCATGTGTCCTGAGCAACTAACTACCATCACACCTACACAAGCACAAATCAATCAGCATGGCCAGTAAGCCAAGGCCAACATGGAGGCAGGGGCCTAGCCGGGCAACAACTCTCATCTGCACACACTTAACACCACACCCATCGACCTCCAACAATGTGCAGCAGTGAAGTACACATGCACTGGTGACATTGCACATGCACCCATGACTATTCCAGGGTGGTGGGTGGGAACCAAGGTGCAGAAACACATCACACATGGCCACTCAACAAGACTCCTGAATGTCTGACACACTGCACACTACGCTGTACATGGACATGACGGCAATACCACACCAACCAATGGGATCCCATCCACAGTCACACACCAATGAAGAAGCCAAGGTCACCCACAAAGAACACACATAGACAACAACCAACATTGCAGCCCGGACCCTGAGGAGTGCCAGCAGTCACACACACAACGTGTCACAATCACTGAAAGATAACACAAACTGGAAATCACATGACAGGGGCAAACAACAAGTGCCAAGGGGAAACCTGACTGTGACCCATCTGCGTCTGCACACAAACTCAGCCCTGACAGCAAACACACCTATGGGTGACACCCTGATGACCAGTAATGTGCCATGCACCCACATCACAGAGAACCCAGGGAGAAGACTTTGGGGGAACATAGGTCAACTCAGCTAGCATCACAAACAGGTATAACACTAGGGATCACAGCATGCACAGCTAAACGGAAGTGAACACACAGACATGCACATACAACACACACCTTGGGCACAGGCAATGTCACAGGAGTACACACTGCCATGAGGGGACTCCACTCCTGTGTGAGGAAAGCTGTGCCATATGTTGCCTCAGTAGGGCCCCATCATGTCAGCTGAGCACTTGGTCACACAATCAACAATTAGCACCAAATGAGGGCTCCCGTAACATCAGCCTGGTCATGGAAGTGCCAACGGAATCATCAGCACAGATCCAACACACTTGTATAGCAATGTTGCACTGACAACACAGATGAGTCCTTCCCCATTGATGCCCAAACCTGCATGTCCAGTGGAGATGGCCACACGGTCAGGGAAGTAGACGAATTGAACAATGGCAGGCACAACAGATGTGCAGGGGTGGAAGCCACAGATGTGAAATAGCTAATCTAAGTAGGAAATCCCATTGCCAAATACTGAACACATGACACCCTCAGATGCTGCTATGGATGACATGGATACACCACAGGATAGGACACATTCCCCCTGGACCACATGGGTTCCTGCACAGTAACACTTCATTATCATGAGACCAAATATCACCATCACTGCAGCAAGGGCATGGTTAGCATCATCAACAACATGTACATCAGAAGCATAAGCACTAGAGAACAGAAAGTTGCTTTATTCAGCATATGTGTGGAATGAAAACAAAGTCCAGAAAAAACACAAAGGCCAATGGCCAGTCCATTGTAAAAGTCCAAACAGGGTGACAGTGGCAGATGTCACCCTACGCATGCCTGCACAAAACCAGGGACAATCCACTAGGAAGGGCAACCGGGGGGTAGGCCAGGCACCGCAGGGACAGGATCAGGGCTCACCAGGAGGAAGCAGGGAAGGGGTGGTGGGTGCTGGAGAGCCACTGACAACTGCAGTGGAGGTGTCTGACATGGTGTGTGCTGGCACAACTGGGGGGCATGACTCAGATGTTGTGGGTGCCGGCACGACTGCAGTGGACCCTGCAGATGGAGTGGACAGGTCCACCACTGCAGTGCCCAAGTCAGACAGGGTGGTAGTGGACTCCACTGCAGTGCCTACCACCAGGGGAGGAGAATGGGGAACAGGCAAGGTGGGCTGGACAGAGGGGAGGACACCCTCACCACATCAGTGGCACAGACAAGCGCAGCGGGGGTGTGGTGCCGGGAGAGCAAGTGGCAGGGGGAGAAGGCCGGATCCTCTTGGGGATGTTATATCTGTGGGTGGGGGAACCTGGGGCAGGGTGTGGTGGGGGCACCTGTGGAGTGGGGGCCTGAGGGATGGAGGAAGGAGACCTGGTGCTTGAGCTGCAGGGCGGCGGCGGGGTCTTGCTCTTACCACTCCGGGGGGACTTGCGGGTGGGGGCCTCAGTCTGTCTGCGCCTGGGGGAGGATGTCCGGGGGCGAGGGGCACTCTGCTCCGTGTGGGGGGGCTTCCTCTTCCCCCTGGATGCTGGAGCAGCTGGATCGGAGGGGAAGAGGCCGAGGTCACTGAGGAAGAGGCGCTGGGTCTTTGGGGTTGCAGGTGAGGCAAGGGAGGGTGTTTTGGAGGGAGAGGCAACTGAGGACTGCGCAGTGCCCGTGGATGCGTGTGTGTGTACCAGGGCCCCATCCCCTGTGAGTCTGGTTTCAGTCCCCTGACTGTGCGTGCGTGTGCGTTTTGTTTGTGGCGTGTGTGTCTGTGTGCTGGACGTGTGTGTGCTGGTGCGTGCCTGTGCCGGTGTGTGTGTGCTTGGGACGGGTAAGGTGCTGGGGAGTGTGGATGGAGCAGAGGCAGGAGGGGTGAGGGACTGTCTGAGGAGGGACACTGCTGCCGTCAGGGAGGAGTCCATGGACCTATTGCCCCTCTGTAGGTCAGACATGCCCGATGAGATGCCCTCCATGAACGACACCAGCTGAGTCAACAGAGCGGTGTGCGCATGGAGGACACTCAGCATGGCTGTCTGCCCTACATGGAGCTGGCGAAGGAGGTACACAGACTCCTCACTCAGGGCAGCAGGGGACACAGGGGCAGGGGGTGCGGTGCCTGGCCCAAAGGAGACACGCTCCCGAACATGGGAGCCTCCACGGACCTGGGGAATGGGAGCCGATGGGAGGGCGGTGGTGGTGCTGGTGGTGGCGTGGACAGCAACACTAGCTGGGGTGTGGTGGCTGCTGACACCCGCCTCCATAAGGGAGTCATCCTCCGAGTTGCTCTGGTCCTCAGCTGAGGTGGATGGTGCTGAGGACTCCTCGGTGTGGCTCCCCTCGCCCTCCGTGCCACTGGGTCCCTCCGACCACTCCTCGGCTGCTGACCCAGTCTGGCTCTCTGGCTCCTCCTGGTCCATGGAGCTGTCCCCTTCCGTGGCCGTGGATGTATCTGCAAACAATGGGGAAACAGACAGACATCAGTCACCTGCACCAAACGCACACACCACTGTGAGCACAGCACATTACAGAGCAAGCCCTGGCATCATTAGTTGTACATTGCTAAAAGTGCCCTAACTGAACAGGAGAAGCCAATTGTCAGTCTGATGCCAACCATGGCACTCACATCCCACATGGTCTTGCACCCATCTGTCTGGTGTCTGTTGGATTGCAACACCCCAGTGTGGACACATGCACCAAGTACACAGTAGTTGGACAGTGCAGAGGACACGGTGTGGCATGTGGACATGCACACATCACAGCTCTTGCCACTGAGTCAGTACAGGTTTCCGGATGCAAGGGATGCCCAGAGTCAAATAGGAAATGCATGTGATGCATACCAGCGACAGACACCATGATGCACCCATGTCCTGATAGCCATCGCCACAATGGTGTGCATGTAGCACATGTCACTCCCCTGCAGGATCACCAATAAGTAGACACATGCCATGGCAGAGGCATGACTGCTAAGTCATACATCACTGTCTCAGTGATGTATGACTTGGCAGCCAGACAACAACACTATGCACTGTGTCACAATAGTAGGTCATGGGGAATGCAAGTCCTGGAGCTGCACATGTACATCCCCCACACAACACATCATCTTAACCCTCATCTGTCCAGGTCATACCTATTGGACATATGGGAGACCTGTGACACTACCCTCTGAACCTGAGCCCCTCACAATCTGCTGTGAATGGGGAACAGCTGCCTGAACTTCACATTCGCATACCCCAGTCTGCACGGGCAGCTGATCAAACACCTATGTGACACACAAGTATCGTCTCCTATGGTCACATCTCCAGGGGCATGCTGAGCCCCTACCAAGAAACACCCCAGCAGTCCTGGCAACTAATCCACAGCACACTGACACAGAGGCAGACACCTGAGGGGTCAAATCACTGCGCACAATGTGTCAGCTGATACACGGGAGTGGGAGTACAGAGTGCATTGCATGGCCTGGAGTAGGCATGACTGTCCTGCTCCACATGAATGAGGGATGAGCCCAGGACAGTGGATAGCTGGCTATGTATGTGTGACACACGTAATCTGCACCCTCCTGGGGCCCAAACATTGTTCCCACCCGCTGCATGGGCGTGTGACACATACCCCAGGCTCATGTGGTGGCTCAGCTCAGCAAGTGGACCGCATATCAAAGCAACACGCAGATTACATGTCCGAACACAGGCGTAGTGTGAACAATGGACCCACCCATGATGCCCACAACAGAGTTAGGGAAACAGATGCTGTCCCCCACCTTTAGTGAAGCAAACTGCAAGGACACAGTCCCAAGTGACACAATTCCCTGAATGTAAGGGCCACACCTGGGTATCAGATGAGCAGTGGGCAGTGCACAATAGAGGGACATGGCTCCTGGACAACATGACTGCTGCACTGTGGCAGTTGAACCAGTCCAGAGGAGGGCACAAAGCATGTAATACAGAGTTCACAGTGCAGTCTTTGACTCACCCCCTCCTTGCTGCTGTCTGGCCTTCAGCTGCCCATCCAGGTCTGGAAACACCACCGCCAGGATATGGAGCATGTGGGGGTCAGGGTCCGTGTTCCGCCCCTCCTGCGAGGAGGCGACAGCTTCAGCTGGACCCGTGCAATCCTCCGGGTCCAGCCCCGAAGGTCCTGCCACCTCTTCTGGCAGTTGCGGATCCGGCGCTTGTAGACCCCCACGGACCGGACAGCCCGGATGATGTCCTTCCAGATCTCCTGCTTCCGATGGGCATTAACCTGTCAGGATGACAAAGTGAAAAGGCCATTACTACACATGCAACATATCCGTGCATGACACAGTTGTATATACATGTCTCAATCACAGGGGCACATGATGTACACAGGCAGTGCAAAGCTGCCCATGGACAGTTTGCCAGACGTCACTACATGGTATCATTGCATGGGAAGTAAAACCTTGTTCAAATGCACTGTCACTGCACCATACCTGTCCAGTGCATGTCACTACACACTATGGGGGGTGACAACTACTCAGTGAGCCTGTTAGCCAGTGGCGTGCAGACTTTCAGCCTTGCTAGTCAGACAATATGCACATTCAGAAAGGCAGTGCACAGAACACTCACCTGCTCCCCTGGTGTCCCATACAGCTTGCTGTACTGTGGAAGTAGGCTGTGCAGCAGGGCCTGGTTCTCCTCAAGGCTGAAGGCTGGGGCTCTCTCCACAGTACGTGCCATTGCAGGGTCCAGAGGGGCAGAGACAGCAGCAGTGCAGTGGCAGATGTCGTCCTGGAGCATGTAGTGCAGGCAAGTGAGCTCTCAGGGGAACAGCCAGCAATATATATGTGCTGGAGAGGCAGATACTGTCCCTTGTGTCCAAAGTGATAGGTCCAAGTCGTTTGCATCTTCTGAATCTGGCCAATCCATGGAATAGCAGCACCAAAACACGCCCACAGCATCCTTCAAATCTTCAACTTCATGACATACATGATTTTGCAACATTGTTGTGGGTGACCAACTGAATTTCCAGCAACCGACTCGTTCGAAATTCGAAAACGCGTCCGTTGCCAGGCAAGGCCATTGTCAATGGGTGCGCACCGATCGGTCCATTGCGGTACAACGCATACAGGGGTACAACGCGTACCCGCACACATTGAATGCAATGGGCCGGCCGGGGGCACCGATCGGTCCATTGAAGTACAACGCGTACAGGGGTACAATGCGTACCCGCACACATTGAATGTAATGGGCCGGCCGGGGGCACCGATCGGTCCATTGCTGTTCAACGCATCACTGTACATGTGACTGGCATATGTCAGCATGCCTGTCTCAGATGGACATATGCCAGCCACAGATAGCTCCCAGGGAGTGAGGGGCACACCTACATCACGACAGCCTGTCCAAACTTTATCATAAGGCATGTAAGGCTGCATTTCCTATTGTGTGTATGTTGGTGTACATGTTGTCCTGTGGGTGTCACCTGTGGTAAGCCACCCCCAGTCTGTGGGACGGTATGTTTGAGCCAGGGTGTCCCAGTGGCACAATAGTGATGGTCCTCCACAGTCTTTGTGCATTTCATGTGCACAATGGGAGACAGTCTCCACATCCACGTTGTGTGTGCATGGACTTTGATGTTGTGCGTGTGTGTGTCACAGACGTCCATGTCTGTCCTGCCGTGGCAAGTGGGACCACTACCTGTGGGAGTTATGGTTGTTTTGCTGTGGTGTATACATGATACTCCATGTAATGCCAGTGTCCATGTGGCAATACAGGGTCCCTGGGAATGTACCTGTCGTTGAGCTGTGGTGCCTGGGGCACATCTGTCCTCACATGTCACTGTGGGGGGTGATTGTGACACGGCAGCAGGAGATGGGAACTGTGACACGGCCTCATGATATCCAATGGGCCAACCTGGGACTAATTGATGCCACCTGTTGGACCGTGTTGACAGATGTTGGCCATGTATGTACCATACATGTCCTTACGGAACTGCACACTTCATGTAGTTGTGCCTCATAATGATGTATGTTGGGATATTGAGTGTGTTCAATGCCGCATATGTGGGCTGACTGACAATCTTGCTTACTTCTCCTCTGCACTGCAGGGCTCCTGCTGTCCATCGACCATTCCCAGACCTGGCAACGATGGTGGAACGGGACAGCATCCGACGGTACCGCTTCACCAGGCAGCTGATTGAGGATTTGGCAGTGCAGTTGTCCCCACATTTGCAGCCTGGCCGGCCGTATCCTACAGTGCTGACCCCCAAGGTGAAGGTGATGGCAGCCCTACACTTCTTTGCCACCGGTACCTTCCAACATACTGTGGCGACTGCTGGTGGGATGTCACAGACCATGTTGAGCCGTGTGCTCCGCGATGTTTTGGCGGAAATGTTGCTATTCCTGAACCGGTACATCTATTTCCCTAGACTGCGACGACTCACTGACGTGAAGAGTGACTTTTATGCCCTGGGGAGGATGCCGCATGTCATTGTCTCCATTGATGGGACACATGTGGCTTTGGTACCACCACAGGCCCAGGAGCAGGCCTACAGGAACCGCAAGCACTACCACTCGGTCAATGCACTGGTGGTGTGTCTTGCAGACATGACCATCACACATGTGTGTGCCCGTTTCCCTGGTTCAGCACACGATGCCTTTGTGATGAGGAGTAGTCGCATCCCCAGGATGATGGCACAGATGCAGAACCAGCGTGCCTGGCTTGTCGGTGTGTACTGACTTTGTGCCATTGTGTGTGATCTGATCTGTAGTATTCCGCCCACTTTTCCAAGTCAGCTAATGTGCACTTGTCTGTCCGTAGGTGACTCGGGATACCCCAACATGCCGTGGTTGCTGACACCCCTCAGGAACCCTGTGACACCAGCCCAGATGCGCTACAATGAGGCACATGGTCGGACCAGGAGAGTTATTGAGCGGACATTTGGTCTCCTGAAGAGCCGCTTCCGCTGCCTGGACAAGACCGGAGGGTCCCTCCCATATGCCCCTGCGAAAGTGTGCAAGATTATCATCGTCTGCTGCATGCTCCACAACCTGGCAGTGCGGAAGGAGTTGCCTCTCATCCAGGATGACAATGACCAACATCCGCCACCTGTGGAGGATCCTGGCCTGGACCACGATGCCAGTGACGATGATGATGATGATGAGGGTGATGTCCGCACACAGCTCATCACCAACTTCTTTAGCTGAATGTGGGTATCCTGAGGTGTCATGTCAATGATGTGAGTTGGCATGATATGTGTAGGTGGTGCTCTGGTGCTGTTGGAGTGTGTCCATGGGCTACTTGACTGGATGTGTGTTGCGATGTGTGCTTACAGGTGGGCTGTACTCCCCTACAGTGTTGACATGCTAACTTGGTTCTGGGTGGGTATCTTGTAACATGTGTTGTGCATGAGTTTTGCTGTTCTGTCCTGTACTCCATTGCTTTTGACTGTGTGTCATTTCTGTCCTTCACAGGGTACTTTCAGATTCGTTTGGTCAACTGTGTCCACCTACGATGTGATTGCACTTCCAGGCTGGTAGCTGTTGTGTCCCTACAGGTGATGTGCGCCACACCCATGGACTTCCTTCCGTCTACAGTTGTTGACTGTGTGCCCGCTGCCAGGTGGGATTACCTTGCATCCGTAGTGGTTACGACATGTTGCAACTGTGTAATAAACCTGTGCTTCACTTTGTGATGTGCGTTGTCTGTGGTCACACATTTGACTGCCATTTGCTTACTGCACCTGTGGGCTACTTGACTACAACTGGGAATGGGTGTGGTGTCTGTGCATTGCACTGTCTTCCCTGGCAACATCAGTGTAGCCAATGAGTCAGATGGCCTAGGTGTGTATGTGTTGTGTAGCCCTGGTGGTGTGTCTCCCTCATATGTGTCACGTTGCCTTTACTCAAATGCCTGTGTTGTACTTGCTGTTGCAGTTCGCATACACAGTGTAATTTTGCAGTTCATCATCCCCATAACAGCACCCACGTTAGAATCACAACAGAGGCAAGTATGGTGTATTAGTGTGTTTATTGTGATACATTTGTGTGAATAGTGCATAGGATGGGTAGTGCTGTACATAAATCTTGCAATCAGAAGTTCCTAGGTGAATTGAAAGTCCTGGTAGACAGAATCCCCAGTATCGGGGCCACAGTTGTCTGACACATTGGTCCAACTTGTACTCCCCATGCAATGTGTGGGAGTAGTGTTGCCGTCAACAGGGTGAACAGTCTGTGCACAAAGGTGAACATCCAGAACAGGTTCAGGCTTCCTGGGAGTTGCGCTTGGCCATCGGCCTCTCACTTGCCCCTCTTCGGACGACCCCTCTTCTTGGGGGGGCCCCTCAAGTACAGGCTGCTGCGGTGCAGGGGACTCTCCGCCAGAGTCATCCTCCCTCCCTGTGGCAGTTGCAGTTTGGGCAGCACCAGATGTTGTTGGCACACAGGGAGGTGTGGACTGGTTGCTGTTCATCTGGCGGAGGCATTGTAAAATGTCCCTGTGCACCGCCGTCATCTCATGCAGTGCATCCCACTTGGACTCCACGCGGGACATGTGTGAGTCCACGCGGGACATGTGT
This sequence comes from Calotriton arnoldi, assembly GCA_963921515.1. Lineage (NCBI taxonomy): Eukaryota > Metazoa > Chordata > Amphibia > Caudata > Salamandridae > Calotriton > Calotriton arnoldi. The sequence continues at coordinate 116,889 of CAWUFW010008515.1, forward strand.
GACTCCACATGGGACATGTGAGAGTCCAAGCGGGCATGATGGGCAGCCTGCTGCTGTTTCATGTGTCTGAGGAGCCCCACTACCTGGCTGAGGTCTCCGGTGCTGGACTGGTACGCATCAGCTATGCGTACCAGTTGTGGGTCATCATGCACACCAGCAACCTCTGCAAGCAGCGACCTCTGTCTCCCACCCCTCCCACCACCCCTGCTGACATGTGCAGTGCGTGCAGTGGCACGCACAGATGACCCTGGTCCACCTTGGGGGTTGGTGGTGGTGTCCATGGCCCCAGGTTGGTCCAGGGTCCCTGTGCTGGTGTTGCTCCTTGTTCTGTCCATGTCGGCAGGGATGGTATTTGTGGTGACAGTCGTTGGAGGGGTGGGTGCAGGGGGTGCAGCTGGTGGTCCTGCAGGTGCTGCAGCTGGTGGTCCTGCTGGTGCTGCATGTAGACTTGCACCGGATGTGCCAGGCAGCCTTTCAACCCATCCCAATAGATACATGTGAGGCCTTGTTTTTCAACCTCAGTCTCTCCCATCATCACACCTTTAAGGGGTGTTTATTGTATAGGCCGCCAGGAATTAGAAATCCCTTTTTAACATCCCTTGGAAACCTACTAGAAGAGGGGATCTATTCAGATGCATATACAATTATGGGAGATTTTAACTTTCATTTGGAAGCACTGGGTGAGCCAGATACGGTGATTTTAAATGATTTGATGCATGGTGCTGATCTGAAGCAGCAGGTGGCTGGCCCTACTCATGTGGCTGGACATACCCTGGATGGGATCTTTTCTAATCATCCGAGTCTTCAATTTATGGGCCTCTTACCCCTGGTCTGGTCTGATCACGCTGCCGTGCAATTTGAGATAACATTGAGTGAGCACGGCGCGTGGGATTCGGGTCCTAAGGAACATATAAGAGCGAGAGCCTGGAATAAAGCCGAGGGGACAATTCTACAGGAGCTGCTCGCCTCCACAACAATTCAATTGCCACTGGAAGTGGAAGAGGCGAGCCTGGTATACACGGAATGGCTGGAGCAAGCCTGTGACATAATAGCTCCAATTAAAACCCTCCATCCAAAAAGAGCACATCCCTCCGCCCCATGGTTTACAGAGGAGTTAAGAGATCAAAAACTCATTTGCAAACAGTTTGAGCGGAGGTGGAGGAGAGGCTATAAGGAACCTGAGAAAAAGTCCTACAAACTTAGCCTGCAAAACTATAAACAACTTATTTTTGCGGCTAAACAAAAATTCTATGCAACCCGTATTGAGGAAACAAAGAATTCTGCCAAAGAATTATTTAGAACGGTTGCCACCTTGGCCTCACCTAGGCCCACCATAATTCAACCAAGTCAGGAATTATGTGAAGAAATTGCTAATTTCTTTCTGTCCAAGGTCGAATCCATTTTCGTGGCCTTTAGTGGGGCAAGCTTGGCCAGGACGAATGTAGGTGGGGAAGAATTCAAGGCAGGGAGGGCCCCCACCTCCACTTTTGAGATATTTTTGCCAGTGTCCCCTGCTGATACTCAAAAGATCCTCATGGATGTAAATTCAGGGTCACCATATGACCCATGTCCAGTTGCGGTGATCAAACTGGCCCCGGGCCCGATTGTAGGAACCTTGTCATCCATATTTAATACTATGTTTCTAACAGGGCATTTCCCCATTCGTTGGAAATTGGCCTCTATCCTGCCCCTTTTAAAAAAGCCCAGCTTGGACCCTAAAGACCCGAACAATTTTCGCCCTATTTCGAGACTCCCATTGCCAGCAAAATTGATCGAAAAAATAATGAATAGGCAATTAAGCCTTTTCTTAGCAAAGACTCAAGCGTTGGATCCCTCTCAATATGGTTTCAGAGAGGGACACAGCACAGAGTCCGCACTCATTAAAACCACAGAGGAGATCAGGGAGGCTGTTGATCGAGGAGGCAGGGCGGCCCTGATCCTTTTGGATCTGTCCGCTGCCTTCGACACGGTCCATCACGGTATACTAATGGACCGTCTAAAAGCCTTTGGAATCTGTGGGAAGGCCTGGGATCTTGTGAGATCTTTTCTTGCTGACAGAAGACAAATCGTGGCACTGGGAGACTATCAGTCCAATTCTTTTGCACTGCCCTGTGGTGTCCCACAGGGGTCCTCTCTCAGCCCAACGCTTTTCAATGTTTATGTCAGTACTTTAGCCCCTATTATAAGCGCATTTGGATTTGGTCTCACCTCCTATGCGGATGATACCCAAATTGTGGTATCGTTGACACCAGGCAATGAGGCAGGCATTGAGGGACGTTTCCAGGACTGCATGCTGTCAGTGGGAAATTGGATGGCAGAGAACTGCCTAAAGCTTAACTCGGGCAAAACCGAGGTAATATTGTTCGGGAACAATGCCAACTTTTGGACACCCAAGTGGTGGCCGGACTCGATGGGCACTCTCCCCGTTCCCACAAATAAGGTAAAAAACTTGGGAGTAGTAGTGGACGAGAGACTTACCTTCGGGCCCCAAGTAAATGCAGTGGCATCAAAAACAATGTTTGTCATGAGAATGCTAAGGAAAATATTGCCATTCTTGCCCCTAGAAAGTAGACAAACTGTGGTCACGGCTCTCGTGATGGCGAGATTGGACTATTGTAACAGTCTTTACCTAAATGCTCAACAGAGATCCTTGAATAGGCTACAGGTGTTACAAAATGCAGCAGCTAGACTGCTCACAGGAACATCGAGATTCTCTCCGGTATCTCAAGACATTAAAAAGTTGCATTGGCTCCCAGTAAGGAGCCGAGTACGCTTTAAGGCTTTATGTATTGTTTTTAAAGCACTCCAGGGCACAGGGCCGGAGCACTTAAAACGACGATTCCAATGGTATACTCCGGAAAGAACATTACGATCAAAGGGGGCCAAGCTGGTCGTAGTGCCACGTGTAAAAAAAGCCCAATGGGGTGGCAGAAGTTTCCTTCGTGGTGCGGCAAAAGCTTGGAATGATTTGCCGTTTCATTTAAGAAACACCATGGATCTTTTGTCCTTCAGAAAGGGCTTAAAAACATGGCTCTTTTCACAATGATCCGGTCACAACGTTCTTTTTTCCGCCTACGGCACTCAGAAGATTAAGCTAGCGCCAGGACACCTCCGGGTAATCGACGCGCTTTATAAATGTCATTAACATAACATAACATAACACATGACAGTTGTGACTGTGCCTATGGGTGCGGGCCTGTACATTGCATTGTCCTAAGTCGTCACAGTCAGGGGTTGATATTGGTGTGGCACATTGTCCTGCATTATTTGGGCATTTCTATGTATTTTTTGGGTGTGAACATGGTCTGCATTGGTTGTGTTTGGTTGACAGCCGGCCCTCCTTCCCACCCACCCAGCCAGTCAGTTATCCCACCATGGACTGTGCTTGCATTGCAGGGAGTGGAAGTTGTCTCTCAGGATGTCAGTCAGTGGTGTCCTGCTGTTTGTTGGTGCACAGTTGCCAGCAGGGCCTTGTGCTCCCCACAGCAGTAGCCAGTGTCAGCCATCTTGTGAGTCCTTCTCCACTCCCTGTGATGTGAGCATGGTTCAGGGTGGTGTTGATGGGACAGTTGTGGGGGTGACCAATATCAGTGACTGCCACTCCCATCATGCTATTGCCTCCACCCCACTTGCCAGTATTCCCAAACTTACTTGCTTTTGTGGGGAGTTCAGTATGTGTGGGTGTGTGAGCAATGGCAAGATGGCTGACAGTGGTGTCCTGCTGTTGGTTGGTGTGCAGTTCCCAGCAGGGCCTTGTGCTCCCCACGACACAGCAACAGTGTCAGACATCTTTGATGGGCCTTTCCACTCTCTGTGGGATGTGCATGCGTGAGTGTGAGCTTGCTGGGCCATGTGGTGGGGGATGTAGAGCTGTGACTACGACTCCCATCATGCTATTGCCTCCACCCCCTTCCCAGCATGCCCATGCTTCCTTCCTTTTGACTCTGCTTCCCTGTGGGGTGGGCTGGCTGTGCTGACAGGATGGCTGGGAGTGTTGTCCTGGCAGTTGTTTGGCTAACAGTCCCAAGAGTGTCCCTGTGCTTCACACAACATAACCCAGGGTGGTGGTTCTTTGTGGGATCTTGAGTTAGGATGGGAGGCATTGCATTCTACCAGGTGGGTTCTGTGGAGTTTGTGTTGAGGGGGTGTGAGGGGAGGTGCTTGTGACTATGGTCAGTGCTGCAAGTCCTCCTTCCCACCCAGCCAGCCAGTCAGTTATCCCACCATGGAACGTGCTTGCATTGCAGGGAGTGGAAGTTGTCTCTCAGGATGTCAGTCAGTGGTGTCCTGCTGTTTGTTGGTGCACAGTTGCCAGCAGGGCCTTGTGCTCCCCACAGCAGTAGCCAGTGTCAGCCATCTTGTGAGTCCTTCTCCACTCCCTGTGATGTGAGCATGGTTCAGGGTGGTGTTGATGGGACAGTTGTGGGGGTGACCAATATCAGTGACTGCCACTCCCATCATGCTATTGCCTCAACCCCACTTGCCAGCATTCCCAAACTTACTTGCTTTTGTGGGGAGTTCAGTATGTGTGGGTGTGTGAGCAATGGCAAGATGGCTGACAGTGGTGTCCTGCTGTTGGTTGGTGTGCAGTTCCCAGCATGCCCTTGTGCTCCCCACGACACAGCAACAGTGTCAGACATCTTTGATGGGCCTTTCCACTCTCTGTGGGATGTGCATGCGTGAGTGTGAGCTTGCTGGGCCATGTGGTGGGGGATGTAGAGCTGTGACTACGACTCCCATCATGCTATTGCCTCCACCCCCCTTCCCAGCATGCCCATGCTTCCTTCCTTTTGACTCTGCTTCCCTGTGGGGTGGGCTGGCTGTGCTGACAGGATGGCTGGGAGTGTTGTCCTGGCATTTGTTTGGCTAACAGTCCCAAGAGTGTCCCTGTGCTTCACACAACATAACCCAGGGTGGTGGTTCTTTGTGGGATCTTGAGTTAGGATGGGAGGCATTGCATTCTACCAGGTGGGTTCTGTGGAGTTTGTGTTGAGGGGGTGTGTGAGGGGAGGTGCTTGTGACTATGGTCAGTGCTGCAAGTCCTCCTTCGCACCCAGCCAGCCAGTCAGTTATCCCACCATGGAACGTGCTTGCATTGCAGGGAGTGGAAGTTGTCTCTCAGGATGTCAGTCAGTGGTGTCCTGCTGTTTGTTGGTGCACAGTTGCCAGCAGGGCCTTGTGCTCCCCACAGCAGTAGCCAGTGTCAGCCATCTTGTGTGTCCTTATCCACTCCCTGTGATGTGAGCCTGGTTCAGGGTGGTGTTGATGGGCCAGTTGTGAGGCTGAGCAATGTCTGTGACTACGACTCCCATCATGCTATTGCCTCCACCCCCCTTCCCAGCATGCCCATGCTTCCTTCCTTTTGACTCTGCTTCCCTGTGGGGTGGGCTGGCTGTGCTGACAGGATGGCTGGGAGTGTTGTCCTGGCAGTTGTTTGGCTAAAAGTCCCAAGAGTGTCCCTGTGCTTCACACAACATAACCCAGGGTGGTGGTTCTTTGTGGGATCTTGTGTTAGGATGGGGGGCATTGCATTCTACCAGGTGGGTTCTGTGGAGTTTGTGTTGAGGGGGGGTGTGAGGGGAGGTGCTTGTGACTATGGTCAGTGCTGCAAGTCCTCCTTCCCACCCAGCCAGCCAGTCAGTTATCCCACCATGGACTGTGCTTGCATTGCAGGGAGTGGAAGTTGTCTCTCAGGATGTCAGTCAGTGGTGTCCTGCTGTTTGTTGGTGCACAGTTGCCAGCAGGGCCTTGTGCTCCCCACAGCAGTTGCCAGTGTCAGCCATCTTGTGAGTCCTTCTCCACTCCCTGTGATGTGCGCATGGTTCATGGTGGTGTTGATGGGACAGTTGTGGGGGGGGCAATATGTGTGACTGCGACTCCCATGATGCTATTGGCTACACTGACTTGGCCAGCATACACAGAATTCCTTCCTTTGAGTGGTCTTCACTGTGTGTTGGTGTTGTTGTGGTGGCTACATGTCTGGATGTGTTTGTTAGTTCTATTTGTGCCACTGCCTAGCTGTAGTTGTTGTTGTGTTTGTACATGTGATGGCACAGTTGGATGTGACTTTTTTGATGGCATGTGTTGTGTTTATCTGACTGACATACACATTTTGGGATGATTCTGTTCTGGTTGCTGTGTAATTGCTATGAGTGCATGGTTTGACTCTCCCCTTGACAGTGATGTGTGTGTGTTTTGTGGCAGAATATTGTGTACATTTGTTGTGTACTCACCAGGCTCTGGGATGTTCTCTAGTCCATATACGCTCACTGGCGGAAGGATGGCCCGCACCTTCTCCTCCCAGGGCCTGAGGTATATTGGCTTGGCAGGAGGGCCACTGCCGGTGTATTGGCTGATGATGTACTCTTTCTTGAGCAGGTCCTGTACCCTCCTGCGCACGTCATACCACCTGTTCTGGATGTCGCTCTTTGTGCGCAGACATGGTGATTGTGCGTTCACCCTGTTGATGATCCTCTCCCACATCTTGGTTTTCTGGGAGATGGGGGTCTGTTGGACCAGTGTGCCAAACAGCTGTGGCTCTACCCTGAGGATCTCGTCTACCATGACTTCCAATTCACAATCTAGGAACTTGTGATTCTTCTTGGGGGGCATAGTGATGGGTGGTGATGGTGAGTGATGTGTGTGTTGGTGTGCAGGTGAGGGTGTGTGAGTGTGTGTTTTGCTGGGTGTATGTGAGGTAGGTATTTGTTGGTGTGCTGATGGTGTGTGGCTTGTGTGAGGGATGAGCTGTGGGTGTGTGGTTGCTGTCTCTTGGGTGCTGGCAGTGGAATGGCATTTGCAAAGGATCATGGTTGTGATTTGTGTCCTTTATATGGGTGGAGTTGTGGGTGTGTCTTTGTTCTCTGTCCCCACCCCCCAGTATTTATTGGCTTTGTAATTGCTTGTTTGGCCTTTTTTTGTGTGATTTTTCCTTTGTACTGTTTGTGCATGTTGGAAACGTTCTTGTGACCGAGTCGGACCCTGCATTTGTCTCGTACGGTATTCTCCGTTTCGTTCACGCTGTGTTTGTGCAGTTTTCTATGCTGCGTATGCGTCGGTCGCGGTGTTTTGTGTTGCTTCGGCTCGGTTTTGTATGCGTGTCGGTCGTACGGCTTGTCCTCCGTCCGACTCGCTCGTGGTTTTCGCGCCTTGCATTGTACTTTGCGGTTTGGAGTTCGTGTGTACGTTTCGGTCGGATTTGTTCCGGGTGCGTGTCGGTCGGTTGGATTCGCGTGTTTTTCCGACCGGATTGCTGTTTTCCGTGCGGCTCGGTCGTTCGACTTGGGTTCGGTACGTGTCGGTCGGATTTTGCACGCATTGCATCGTACTTGGCGTGTCGGGCGCCACAGGTACGTGTCGGTCGGTATAATTTCCGGCTCCGAGTCGGTCGGTGCTTTTTCCGGCCCGAATCGGAATCGACCCCTGAGTGTTTGATCCAACAGCATAAACATTTATTTTTTTTTAAACGGAATGAATAGGGCTAAATTACTATAATACAATTATTCTTATAACAGGTTTCATGATCTGTTGCTATTGCAGTTATTGTTATCTTTTATGACCCACTATATTTGTCCCATAATTCCACAGTGAAAAACAAAATCACACTCAAACAATAAAACAGATTGCAATAAATAATAACACTGGTGTATTTGAATCTATTGCAAACCAAATATGGACAATTTATGAAAGACTCATCTAATCAATAATTAAGCATTGGCATTTGCGTTAATTTCCAGCCTCCTTACCATGGTGTCATTCAAACAAATGTCATCCAAAGTATCACTCATCCTTAACCACAAATTAGTTTACAACTTTAACACTTTGTCAGGATGCCATTGATAACATTTTAAAAGAAATTTTAACCTGACATTTGCAGATGATAGACTAAATGTCGTCAACAGAGTTGGCTCCTGTTACAGTGAAAAATAAGTTGTTGAGATAGTAGTGGCAGGGTTATAGGAACCGTGTGACTGCAGGATAGCCCCCTCTACTGGGACAGCAAATACTTCTTGGCAGCATACAACTGCCAGCTAACCTTGGCCAACACACAACCGTTCTGTAAGTTAGGGTAAAACCAGTGGGTAGTATGTGCCACTTCTTTAGAAAATATTTTGCTACCCCTTGCCTTTTCTATATAGGTTGGTCAAAAGAGGAAGATTTATCATCCAGGAGCTGTATCACATAAAGCGAGCATTAAAAGTGATATTTTAAGAGACGTCTTTGATCCAGTTTCTAACCCGCTGTGGGCGGCCTATCCCAGCTGTGGCTCAAAGAAATACAATACATGAGATAGACAGGAACAGATGCTGGTGAATATAGAACTATTGGTGCTTTCCAAAATGCTTTTCATTGAAGGCTTGAAAAATAATTGCTAAATCCCTAAGGGCAATTCACCAATTTCTCAACCTAGGGGATGGTGTGTGAGCTATATGTAAACCCCTGATTGTGCAGGCATTGTAATTAGGAGTTGTAAAACAGTTACCCCTTGATATATTCCACCAGAAAATCCTCCTAGGATGTATTGTTGGAAAACATCAAGAAAAAAGTAATGCACGCAGATTTTGGAACCATGAATACCCCTCATTCTCAGAACAGAAATTCAAAATACGAGGTATTTACAGCACCCAGTAATACCTCACCCCAAGATGATAATAATCCAAGGGCGTATACCCCCTAGTTTGACACAACTAAGAATTAGGCCCTAACTAGTGAAAAGTATCTGACACAGAGGGGGATATTCACAATGAAGTGGCGGTGAGAGGCATTAGACTCCTTGGCTTAACGCTTCTCACCGCCACTTCGGAAACGCGAGGCTACACCCTATTCTCAAGAATGTGGTGCAGCCTGGCGTTTCCCCCTGCGATGGCGCTTAGTTTCACAACTTAGGGCCAACTCAGGCACCCTCGCACCAGAGTGCAAGGGTGTCTGTGTGCAGGGGAGGGTTGTTTATGTACAGGAAGGTGCCCCTTCCTGCACATAAACAATCCCAAAATACCATTTTGTAACTTTCATGTGTGTTGGCATTTTTAAAAAGGTTTGTTCATGTACAGGAAGGAACAAACCATGGCATTTTGCTTTTTCCATGTGTGCTGCACAAGGCAGCACACATGGAAAAAGCAAAAACGAGGAGAAATAAAGCATTTCTCCTCGTTTCGCCACCTTAAGGCCAGGATTTTTCTGGTCTTAAGTTCGGCGCTACCACCTATTATCGCCGCCCTTGATAATAGGTGGCAGCGTCGATCACAATGGGTGTTGCGGTGGAACGTCCACCGCAACACCCACTGCACGCCCCTTTCACGCTAAATTTAGCGTGAAACGGCCTTATTCTCAAGGCAGTGTTAACGCTGCCTTGAGAATAAGGCGCTGACCCTATCGCCACGGGAACGTCAGAAAAAGTGACGTTCCCGTGGCGATAGGGGCTTGAGAATATGCCCCACAGTTTTTTGTCAATTGCACACACTATTAGTTAAGCAAATATTATAACTGACACACTAAAAGGTGCAACAGTAATTCAAAGTTATTACTACAACTGGGAGATGATCCTTTTTCTATCTTGCTGTGAAAGTCACAATATATACACTACTTACTGAGAGAAGCTTGAAATATTCTTCATCTGTTTAGTTCTTGACGTTGTGGATCCTTAATATCGATGGCAGAATATCAATGGTACTAAAGTATTAAATATCTGTTACTTTTGATATGTAATTCATGCCATAATTTCTTAAATAGTGTTTGTTGATTTGTTTTGTTTCATTGGTTGTTTTCATTTTTTATTTTCATTGCATTTGCAATTGCAATGTTTTTTAATTGTTGGGTTTTAAAGTGTATTGGATGGGTAGTGTTTTAAATTACTGATTTAAAGATTTTGTATTTTTTAAAATATTTCATTATTTATTTTGTATTAGATAATATTTATTTTTTATGTTTAATGTCTTATTGTTTGGGATGCTGGCTTTTACATGATATTTGGGTGGGACCAGATTTAAAATAGGACTTTAATATATTTGTTGTTGATTACATATTTAGAATTATTTTGCATTATTTGATTTAATTTTTAAATATATGTTGTTTTGGTTTTTATTTCAGAATGTTGGATTTTATAGGGAATTTGGGTAGGTAGGGTTTTACATTTAAAACATTTATTTTTTTTGTCCTTTAAATCTTTGTGTAGTTTTTGTGACGAAAATTGCTTGAAAATATTTTGTGTAATAATATTCTCTTCCTTCATGATTTTAGAGGAGATAGTTCTAAGACTAGTTCCCTCCCACCCTAACCTCTGACCACAAAGGAGGATAGTATGAACACGTCTGGGGTAGGCAAAAGTTTTGTGGGGCTTGTATTAATTAATGATTTATGTGCAATTTTCACTGAAGATACTGAAGGCAGCACAGGCGTCCATTTGAAAATGGCAGTTAAATCAAATCATTTCTTCCACTGACAACCTATGCCGATAGGGTCGTGGTGGGATAATATTGTTCTGTCTGGAAAAATGTGCCGCCATCAACTGCAGTATACTCCCACTAAAAAAACTTTTTATTTCTCATTTAAAGAAAATAATTTAAATAATTAATTGATTCAAATTTCAATGTTTTACTTTTGTAAATTAAAGTATTGTACTAATTTAAAATTATATTTCAGACATGATTACCTTAAATAGATATTTTATAATTGTATTACTTTTGTAGGGTTTTTGTTTGGATAATAATTTGTTATTTTTTTAAATTCAGTAGGTAATGAATTTTTGACAATTTAATTTTTATTTATATACATTTTACCTTTTTTGCCTTTAACACTGATTAGTTCAGAATGGTAATAGTAGATCAGAGCCCTCCAGCGCTCATTCCTTCCCTTAATGTTCCTTAGTTTGGAGTGGTAATAATAAATCTCACCCCTGTAGAGTCTGATGCTCTCCCCAGATTTCTTTCATTTGTAGTGGGCATTGTAAGTGTGCTACCCCAATGTCTCAATCTATCTCCAATATTGCTTATGTCAAAGAGGGAATACTATACTATATATGATCTCTGCTCCACAGAGTCAAATACTACCCAGTGCTGCTGAGTTTTGTGTGGAAATAGCTAATCAGACTGCCACATCCCCGAGGCCAACACTTTCCCCAATTTTGCTTAGTTCAGGGTGCTAATAGCAAATCTGACCTATCCAGAGTCAGACACTTTCCACAATCGTGTTTTATATTTGACCTCGGAAAAGTAAACCTGGCCGCTAAAGATTCCAATGCTTTCCAGAATAGAATAGAATAATATGTTAACCATCTCTGTTGGAAATTGGGTCTGTAGTTGGAAGAGGTTTGCACCCTGTCCAAGTAGGGACCATAATCCTAGTCAGGGTAAGTCAGTTACACAATGTAAATCAACCTGTGCTCACCCTCTGGTAGCTAAGCAGAGAGCAGTCAGGCTTAACTTGAGGCAATGTATAAAGTATCTGTGCACATTACAGTAACACAGAAAAAACACCACAAAAATACTCCACACTAGTTTAGACACATAGAGAATATTTATCTGAGTAAAACAAGGCCAACACAATGACAATGAAGTCGAGATATGAATTTTTAAAAGATTAAATCCAAAATGAGTGGTTTCAACTTACTAGCACTAAAAGGTCACTTTAGACTGGGTGTAATCCAAAGTTCCAGGCTGACCGTGATGGAGGGCAGGCTGGCTACAAGACCTACGCAGGGCCTGCTGAAAAAGTATCTTTGGATGGAGCAATCGTCAGCGTTGAAGACTCGATGCGTTGGTTCTGATTCACGCAGTCGGGGTGATGTGCCAAAGTCAGCCTCCAAGCGGTATATTTGGATTGGTGCTGCGTCGTCGTCAATGCGTCATTGTCGAGCTGTGCAGGGATGTCCTCAGATAGGCGCTGCGTCGGAGGGCACTTAGTCAGTTCCGATCAACGCAGTGGTGACGATGTGTCGATTTTTGCAGAAAACAGCTGCAGAACGCACTTCTGAGGCCCACGCCTGGAGGGGGCAGCTCAGGCAAGGGTTGAACTAAGAGAAGGCAGAGTCCAGCGGCACCATCAGAGTTGCAAGAAGTCTTTTGTGACCCTGAGACTTCAGAGAACAGGAGGCAAGCCAACAAGCCCTTGGAGAAACTTGGGTTCAAGGATGTAGAGAGTATGTCTAGTCCCGCTCACTCCCAGGTCAGAAGAAGGAGGCCAAAGTAGTAGAGCAGGTAGCAAAGTGGCAGTCCCTGCTACAGCACAGCAATCAGCAGGCAGTAGGCCAACATAGCAATGCAGATAGCAAAGTGGCAGTCCCTCCTACAGCACAGTAGCTCTTCTTCCAGGCAGAATGTCCTTGGTTCCATCAAACCTCTGATTTGGTAGTGTCAGGGGTCCAGTATTTATACTCAAATGTACCTTTGAAGTAGGGGAGTTTTCAAAGAGGCCTTTGAAGATCACAAGGACCCTGCCTTTCCTGCCCTGGCTCCAGACTCACTTCAGGGGTGGTATGCAGCTCTTTGTGTGGGGACAGGCACAGCCTTATTCAGGTAGAAGTGTCAGCTCCTCCCTCCTAATCTACCTCAGGAAGGCCCATCAGCCTGGTGATGGGCCATCAGGACACAAATGTCACACCCCTTCTCCCTTTGTGTGACTGTCTGGAGGGAATGCACAAAGTTCAGTTGTTGCCCTATCCAGACATATATTCAGAGACAGGAAGAGGCACAGAATGTTTAAAGTTAAATAATGCCAAATTTCTAAAAGTGGCCTTTTCAGACTTACACTTTAAAATCAGACTTCACCCTAAGTTGTGATTTTAAATTGTGAGTTCAGAGACACCAAACTCCAAATCTCTATTTTTACCCAATTAAAAATTACATTTAAAAGTTGTTTTCAGGCAATCCAAATGTTAACCTATGGAAGAGATAGGCCTTGCAGTAGTGAAAAACGAATTTAGCAGTTTTTCACTACCAGGACATGTAAAACTCAAAAGTACATGTCCTACATTTTAAATACACCACACCCTGCCCATAGACCTGCCTAGTACCTTCCTTAGGGGTGACTTATATGTAATAAAAGAGCCGTTTCAGGCCTGGCAAGTAGGTGAAATTGCCAGGTCAAAATGCCTGCTTAAAACTACACATACAGGCTCTGCAGTGGCAGGCCTGAGCCATGTTTAAAGGTCTACTGAGTGGGTGGAACAATCAGCGCTGCTGGCCCACTAGTAGCATTTGATTTACAGGTCCTGGGCACATATATTGCCCTCTAAAAGGGACTTATAGTAAATTAAATGTGGCAATTGTGAATAAGCCAATGTTACCATGTTTTGAGTACAGAGCAGATGCACTTTAGCACCGGTTAGTAGTGGTAAAGTGCCCCCTCAGCAAAACAGGAGGTCAGAAGGCAAAACATTTGGGTAAACCATGCCAAGGATGGCAGGTCTAACACCCACAAAGACCATTGCTTGCCCCAATGTTGCTTAATTTGGATTTTGAATAGTAAACTTGCCCCCCCCACAAATATATGTTGTTTTGTAAGCGTTTAAAGGTATTAAAATTATTTTATATGGTTGTACATTTATGAGTAAATATTTGATTTTCTTAACAGTTAAAAGTGTAAGTTTTTGGAAAGATATTATATTTAAAATGTATTTTCAACTAAATATATATGTATAAAATGTATTTGAACTGTTTTAATTGGTTTATGTTTTATGTATTAAATATTTATTAATCAAAAAAAGATATCATTTTTTCTTTAATTGTTATTCAAAGTGCTTAGGGCCATATGTATGAAGCTGTTTTGCGATCGCAAACACTGCGAATCGCAAAAAAACGGTGTTTGCGATCACAAAACAGAGCCCCGCTATGTATGAGCCACACACCCATCGCAAAATTGCAAATCGCTAAATTAGCGTTTAGCAAATTAGCGAATATCCCCAAATAGCGAATTATTTGCGAATCCTCAAATAGAGACAGGAATTCAGCGAAAATCGCAATAGGCGAACTCGCAATTTGCGAATTCGCTAAACGGGATGCATGAAAAATTCGCTAATTGCGAATACACGAAATTAGCTATTTAGAGAATCGCAATTAGCACCAAGTCTGAGCAGGTGGTAACCAGGTGCAACCTATTTAAAGAGACCCACAATACAACTGACGTTTGCCACAATGTCTGGGCTGTACGTGATAGCCAGGAGGCTGCGACTCAGAGCTGCTGCACAGAGGAGGAGACGCCAGGAAAGAATCTTCAGAGCGCGCATAACCCTGTTCCAGCGGACTGAGGAGGAGATCCATACCAACTACTGGCTGGATGAAGAGAGCATCCTGGAATTAATAGCAGAGCTCCAACCCATACTTGAACACCCCACACGCAGGACACACACAATACCCACCCACATACAGGTCCTGTGCTCACTTCACCTCTTGGCGTCAGGGAGCTTTCAGGGGGTGATAGCCACAGCAGGAGGGGTCTCACAGAGTGCATTGTCGCGCTTCTTCCACGCGTTCCTTGATGCCATGGTACAGAGGCTGCATAACCACATATACTTCCCCAGCACACCACAGGCACTAGCCCAGACCAAGCAGGAGTTCTACCAAACGTCGTTCTATCAAACGTTCTTCCCCCACGTCATTGGATGCATAGATGGGACCCATGTCGCCATATCCCCCCCTCCCAGAACGAGTATGTGTACAGGAATCGCAAGTCCTACCATTCCCTGAACATACAGGTGGTGTGTGATGCCAGGCACATCATCACCGACATCGTCGCCAAATACCCAGGCAGCACCCACGACTCATTCATCTTCCGCCACAGTGGGATACACCGCCGACTCACAAGTGGGGAGTTTGGTGAGGGATACCTACTAGGTAATTGCATGTGAAAGAAGGACACACTAGTAATGCACAGCAGTGGCAGGACAGTGTTCAACCATATTTTTCTCGCACCACAGGTGACAGTGCGTATGCGGTCCGGGACTACCTACTCACTCCTCACCTTAATCCTGCCAACGCTGGAGAGCGGAGGTACAACAGTGCCCACATAGTGACCAGGTGTACCATCGAGAGGACCTTCGGGATACTCAAGAGCCGGTTCCGATGCTTACACAAGAGTGGAGGGGCACTTCAATACAGCCCCCAGACCTGTTGCAAGATAGTGGTAGTGTGTGCCATGCTGCACAACATCGCCACCAGGAAGGGCACACCAGTGGAGCTCACCGAATCAGAATCATCAGATGAGGAGGGGCCAGCTCCTGGACGCATGCCAGCCGGTGTAATTGGTGCAGCTGCTGGCCGCCAGAGGCGAGATGAGATCACACACAACTATTTCTAGGTAAGAAAAGATGACACAATGCCAAAGATCTAATACAAGACTGTGTTTAATTTCCTTTAGTACAGGATATATATTGGCACACAGCCTGTGTGGCACACAATGTATTGTCAAGAGTCCCGCACATGTGTGATTCACAGTGCAAATTGACTATCCTGAGCAAGTGTCCGTGTGCACTGGGTTGGTGCACCCACATCCATGTCTATGTCTGGGCGCCTCAACTGCGGCGCTGTCGGCCTGTAGCCCCTTGCTGTGGCTGCACAGTGCCCTCTTCACCTGTCTCAGCAGGCCTGCCGTGACGCACACTACGGCGCCTGTCCGGTGGGGGCGGTGGGGTAATGCTGCTCCTGCTGGATTGGGCATCCTCATCTGTTGGAGTGAGGACTCCTGGGCCAGCAGTGGCAGCTGCATGCAGCTGATCCACAGCACATGTCACCTGTACCAGACCCCTGGCCACGTCCTGGCTGCAGTGTGCCACCTCGTGCTGCATACTGATGCTGCGCCTTGACAGCACAGAGGTCGCTGAGGAAAGGCGGTTGACCGCCCTGGTGTAGAGGTCTAGGCGGGTGTGCAGGCGCTGCCTCTCCCTGCGCCTAGCAGCACGGTCCGCCCTTAGTTCAACACAGAGTGCCTCCAGGGCACCACTCAGGCCCATGAAGCCAACCCTGATTTGTCTCTGTATTGACCGTATGTTTTTCGCCTGCAGGCGCTGGACCTCTAACATGTGGCCCTCCAGCCCTTGGAAGACTGTGTCGTCTCCTGTGACTGCTGCACTGGTGGATGCCCGTGGTGCCCTGAGCCTGGATGGGATTGGTGGTATTGGTGCTGCACGTGCTCAGGCACGGGGTTGTGGCTCTGGCTGTCCCTGGACTGTTTGGACATTGGAATCGGTGTCCTGGGATTCCTCCTCCAGTGGGGGCAATGGTGGCACTGCAATCCGCCTGCGGCGTGTTGGCGGGATAACTGGGCTGCCCTCGTCTTCCTCTTCCTCCTCCTCCTCCTCTTGCCCTGTTGCCGCTGGGCTGGGGGATTCATCCTCCCCTCCACTGATTGTTCCCTGTGTTTCTGTTGGTGCTGTGGACATAAATGCACACATTAATTGACTGTCTTGACTTGCATTTGTCATGCATTAAATTTCACTGTTTGGAGTTACATGGGCCCTATCTGTCTGTATTTTGACTTTCATGATGCACACATACTGTCTGAGCCTGGCTAGGTGTCATTGCTCCACTGTTAGGTGCATGTGACTACATCTCCCATAATGCATTGCTGTGTGTGCTTGTGCACCTGCACTGGAATTATACTTTGGTTGTGCCCCTGGGTCTCTCCTGGGTGTGTGGGGGATGTAGGGAGGTATCAGGGGTGTGATGGCATGCTTCTTACCTTGTCCTGGTTGTGGGTGGTCGGAGCTGTCCAGGTCTGACACGCCCATTACACTCTCCGGAAGCAGGGTCCCCTCAACCATTTCCTCGAGTGGTGTTGAAGCGGTGGCAGTGGAGGTCCCACCACCGGTCTTGTTGGCCTCCTCCAACCTGGCAGCGACCTTCTCCTTTGAGCGCGCGCGCATGTCATACCAGCGCTTCTGTAGGTCTTTGACGCTACGATGTGTGACGCCAATTGCATTGACTTTGCGCTGGATGTCTGCCCATATCCTTCTCTTGCGTGTCTCTGGCACACGCAGGGACTTCTTGCCAAACAGGAGCTCATGGCTCACAACCATCTCCTGTATCAGGGCCTCCTGCTCACTTTCTGTGAACTTCTGTTTCCTCATTCTGGGGGTCTCCCCCTGCTGCTTGTCCTTGCTGGCCATGTCTCCACTCTCTCCAATGTGTGTAGCACTGCAGTGATGCCTCAGCCTCAACTCCTACTCTCTCACTCTGCTCCTGGGACTCAGGTGCAGCATGGGTAGTCACACTTCCTGGTTGTGATGTCATCCACCTGCACCTGATTCCCCGATTCGCACTTAGCGAATTCGCTATTTTGCGAATTCGCTATTTTGCGAATTCGCAAAATATAGCTTTCGCTAATAAGGAATCGCTATTTAGCTACTCGCTAATCATTTTGCGATTATTAACGATTCGCTATGTTTTTGCGAATTTTTGTTTACATACCGTTTTGCGAATCTCTAATAGCGATTCGCTAAGATTCGCTATTAGAGATTCGCAAAAGGGGTGTTTGATACATATGGCCCGCAATCTTTAAAGACTAATTACAAGATAAATTAATTTAAATTGCATAAAATCTATCTATTTTTTAAAAGTATCACAATTTTTAACATTTAAAATAAATTTTAATCAAACGTATTTAATGTGTTAAAAATGTGTAATCTATATTTTCAGTCTATGTGTTGGTTTTAATTATTTTTAAAAATGTTAATGTTAATTTCAAAAGTCAATAATATTGTAACCTATATTTTAGCTTTTAGCTCAGAAAAGATATGTGCATGCTTATGACATATGGCTGCCCCTGCAATAAATGTTAAGGTAGGGGTATTGGCCGATTGGAGAAATGCAGACCTATCTATGCCTATCTGCATGGGGGACTGCATTCCTTGCCTACGTAAATGTTGGAGAGTGCATATTTACGCTACTTTATACTCAGGGTGCGCCCATGGAGTGATTATCTGGCTCACCCCAGGAGTCCTTTTCTGCTACAGAAGTCATGTTTTGTATCCAAAGGGATACTACGCCATTTTGCTAAGGTCCCTAGATGGCAGGGAGATATGCCTCATAAATGCTTATGCTCCCAATATCGACTGCCCAGATTTTTATACCCGGGTCACAGCAGCAGCCTCCCCATATTTAGATGCAGCCGTCATACTGGCAGGGGACTGTAATTGTGCCTTGCACGGCACGCTAGATCAGGAGCTGCCCTGAGATCGCACTAAGCCCAGCCAAATCGAAGCGCTCTATGATGTGCCACAAGCTTTGCACTTATGCAATGTCTGACGAGATTAACATCCAACAGAGAGGTTGTTCTCCTGTTACACCCCTGCAACAGATGCACATCGGCTTGATTATTGTTTTGTCTCTACTGATTTGGCTCCTACTATTAAAGAGGTCTCCTACCCAGCCCGCTGCCTTTCAGAACATTCCCTGATCCAACTGAGTTTTGGAGGTCAGCCCGGACGCCCAGCGATTCCTCTGTGGCACCTCCATTTGGAGGCATTAACTGACCCCCCATTTGCAGAAGCTGTTAATCAGATATTGGTGTAATACTTAGCTGACAACTGGTGTTCGGCGAGTACCAGGGCCCTAGAATGGGAAGCAATGAAGGGTGCCCTTCGAGGGGTTTGCATTAAAACAATGTATGTGCTTCATTTTTAGTTGGAAATGGACATCAACAAACACAAAAAGTGATTAGAGAAGCTGGAAGTGTTGCTTCCTTCTCATCCATACAAGCTACCGGCATGGCGTGTGGCTAAAACAGAGTTGCTAGAGGATTAGTGCAGACTTGAAAAGCACACTTACACAGTCTATCATCAGAGGCTCCAAATGCAGGGCGATAAAACAGGTCCTTTGCTGGCCCATTTGGTCTGGCAGGAAGCCCCCAGATCCCCCATCCTGACCCTCTACAACACTACAGGAACTTTGGTCTGTACACAAAAGGCTATTAATGGTGTCTTTCATGCCCATCTGCATAGTACGTATGATGAACGTCTGAACCCCTTCCTCCTTAGACCCTAGGAATTCCTGGCGGACTTCCGATTACAGGGCCTCACTCCAGAAGCTAGGAAATCCCTGGAAGGGATACTTGCTGCGATATGCCACCTCAAAACCGCAAAAACTCCAGATAGTGATGGTCTACCTTTGGAATTTTTTCACTAGTTCGCTGGAATTTTAGCTGGCAAGCTCTTGGGCGTGTATGAAGAGGCCCTACGTGCCAGAGGCTTACCAACCACCATGTGTGAAGCATTGATTGCAATGGTACCAAAACAAGGTAGAGACCCGATGTTTGTCTCAGTGTATTAACTGATATTACTCCTAAAAATCGATGTGAAACTCCTTAGCAGTGTGCTGGGGGAGCACCTGCTTCAACAGTTGCCTGGTTTGATCCACATGGATCAATCAGGTTTTATCCCAAAGCAGAACACTCTTCACAATTTCTGATGCTTAGCTCACGTCTACAATGCCCCACAACTCTGTGACGATGCCTATGCTCTTGCTCTATTAGACATTGAGCAGGCATTTGATTCCCTAAATTGGAACTATCTCTGGCAAGTGTTGTGTAAGGTGGGCTTAGGCCCTAAATGTATTCTATAGATCTGTCTGCTCGATTCCGACCCCTTTGTCCGGATACATTCAGGTGGCGTGGTCTCTGAGCCCTTCCAAATGAGTAGGAGCATCAGGCTGGAGTGTCATCTCTCGCCCCTCCTGTTTGCACTTCCATCGAGCCCCTCACAGTAACACTGCAACAAATGATGGGTCCATGGGAGATTACGCTGGGGGCAGTCAATAATGGTGTCTCCCTTTATGTTGATGACGCCGTAGTGTATTCCCGACATCCAGCTGACTTGGCACCTATTCTGCTTAATGTCATACATGAATTTTGTGGGCTGTCCGGACTCTGCGTCAACCCGGAGAAATCTAATTCATTTCCACTGGGGACATTTGTGGGGATTCCCACAAAGGAGCTTCCTGAGGTGGGACTCCCTTTAACCACTGGCGCTGTACAGTATCTGGGTTTCCGCTTGACACACGCAGCCCCAACTTACCTGCCTCTCTGTGTGGGAAGAGTAGTGGGAAGGCTCCGGGCATCAATCAATTTCTGGAAAGATTTACCACTTTCCTTCATGGGTAGGATTACCATTTAAAAAATGGTCATCTCAGCACGGTGCCTCTAAGCGCTTTAAAGCACTCTGAATGCAATCCCTAGACATTATTTTCATTCCCTGGATAGTCTCATAGTGGATCTTCTCTGGGGAAACAAATATAAATGTGTCAAGTTAGCCACCGTACAAAGAACATGGGGCAGGAATGGGTCTTGAGGTTCCAAATCTGGAACTTTATTACATGAAGGGCACCTCCAGTACGGGATTCATTTGCTTGACACAGAAGACAACTGGGAAAAACAGCTACTACAGGGCACTCATGAGGGGAAATCCCTCCTGATCCTGCTAATGCGTGGCTCGCCGCGGGCCCCTTCCACTTTTTCCTATATCATTTGATTAGTGGCCGGTGTTTGGGAGGGACTCGTCGTGCTCCCTAAGCCTCAGACATGCCACTTTGGGTTGTGCAACCCTTTCTACACATCGCCGACTCAATGTCAGTGCAGAGATCAAGGGATGACGGCTGTGATACTATGGGAGATCTCTATCCCGGAGGGAAGTTCATCACACAGGAAAATGCCATAAACTCCTTCTCCTTGGGTACAGGACAATACCTCCAATATATTAAAATTTAGACTGCGGCCCGTATGGTGTGGCTGACTTTCCCCAAGGCACCGCCTCGGTCCAACACCCAGAAGACGCTACTAGATATGGCAGAGAGCTTTTAGATTAATTTCCCACATCTACAGAGCACTCCGTGATGATCTACTGCCACAGACACTCACCATACAGACTAAGGGGCCGATTCCGATTCGGGCCGGAAATCTCTCCGACCGAGGCGGACCCGGAGAGATTACCGACCGAATCGGACCCGTGCAGTCCGACCGAACGAGTACGATACGCACGTATGCCATCGGACTCGATTCGGTCGGCCTCCCATTGAAGTCAATGGGAGCCTGTCGTACAACGCGTACGCGGGCTCCCATTGACTCAATGGGTGCGAGGCGGACAAGGGTGCCCCCTAAAGCGTGTACGCGGCGAAGCGACTCGCACCGTACACGCACAGGTAGGGGGGAGCCATGGGTCCCCCCTGTGTGCGAATCGCGTGGCTACGCGTACAGGGGGGTCCGACACGGACCCCCAAAGTGCGGCTCCGACAGCTCCTTGGAGCCGGGCTGCGCGAGTCGGTCGGAGCGGTCGAGGTGCGCATCGTACTTACCCGGCCGGGGAACGTCTCCATTGCGAGGTGCGCGTCGTCCCCGTGCGTGTCGGTCGGAGCGGTCGGGTCCTGCGAACGAGTCGTTCGGAGATTTCGCGAGCGCACGCATCGTACTCGCTCGCCCGGACGCACGTACGATTCGGTCGGGAAATAGGGCTCCGAATCGGATCCGGTTAAGCCGAATCCGATTCGGTGCCCTACCGGCCGAGATCGGAATCGGCCCCTAAGTGGGAGGAAATAGTGGGGGATCTCTTAATGGCGAGAGAGTGTGTAAAAGTACACGAGGGAGTCCGAACGGATAGCTCCAACGCATGATTCAAGCTACTGAAGCTAACTTTATACACCAAAAAAACCTTACTCCGCAAACCTCACATGCTATATACCCCATCCGATCCACCTGCTGCCAGCGATGCAGGTGCCTACAGCAGACTTCATACATATGGTATGGTCTTGCCCCTGTCTTTCCCCCTACTGGCAGACAATATTGCATAATCTAAATAGGGCCTCGGGTTGGACAGTGCCACTTGAGATCCACCAGGTATTATTGGGCATGCTTCCTTCTCCTGCAAAGAAACAATTGAGCAGGAAGTTTGTCCTCTATGGCCTGGTTTTGACAAAACGCTGTATAGCAATTGGCTGGCTTAGCCCACTACACCCTACGTATGTGGCATGGTTGAAAGACGTTTTTGAGTGTGCAGTGGCAGAAGAGGTACGTTTGAGACTTGTATGCAGGGATAATAAGCTTGAGGATGGCCTGAGAGTTTGGTAGGATGGTATTCAAATTGAAGGAGCATCACGGACTGGCTGCCTCCGGAGACAAGCCTACATGAGTTACTAAATATACCCTAACATTGCTGAAATAATCACCTGGAACACCCTGGACAAAGGAGGGTACATTACGGACACCCACACACCCTTTGTTATGGAATTGTCTTGCACCAATAGCAGGGACTAATCACGAGAGCGAGGGGAGGGGACGGAGGGAGTTTAGTTTGTCTTTATACAGTGGCTTGATCTGAGTCATTGATGCTGCACGGTTGTAACCATATCATCCTATGACAATCTTTATGCTTTATGAGTGGATAGATCCTGTAACAATATTTCTGTCTTCACTTTCCTGAATTCTGATGCACATAGTAGGTGACAGACCTGTACCGTTTGTGAAATACATGTTTATATCTCTGCTTGTAGAAACTGTGAAGTGGAAAAATGGCACTATGTATTATGATGAAACTCCTTCAGTACATGGCTTATGTGCTATCACCCAAAACTAATAACGTTTATTAAAAAGAAAAGTCACTATTCGCCTTCGAAAGGGGAGACCTTTTGGCCATGTTGATGGTTGTTATACATTGCAGCTCCCTGCCAGCAGATCAATTGTTAAATTAAAACACTGCAACAGCTACCATCTAAAGGCTTTTAAAGTTATATTGATATCTTATGTCATGCACCTAAATCACCAATATATATATATATTGTTTTAAAAATTCTCATTTAAAAAAAATGTCATCATGACCTTGCCCATATAATGGTTTTTGGATTTAGAACACTTTAGCCCAGTCCATCATGCAAGCCCTTCTTAAGTCATACTTTGAGTGTACCTTTAAAAACATCTGTTTTCTACACACTTATGGTGTACTATTGGAAGTACCACATCTCGGGCATCAATTTCCTCTTGCTCATTACACCAGTAGTAATAACCCTTAATAACCCTAATCCCAAGACTTCAAAATGTTAGATCCCTGTGTATAATCTGTTTTTGCTGTTTATGATTTAACTCTAGGCCTATACATGCCCTTACATGGAAAATGTTCCCAAGGATAGTGATGCTTGATCTCCGTGATTACCTCTTTACGCTCCTTCAAACTATATTCGGAACACAGGAGAGTTAACCTCAGGTAGATAAATCATTCAACACTGATTTCTCCTAACAAATATCCAACCGATGAGCCAGACTGTCCCACAAAGCACCTCTGGCTCCCAAGGCATCTTATCTCTCATCAGCGGGAGCACTGAAATTCTGGCTCTCAAGAGACTTGGCAGTCATGTTGGGTGAGGTTCTATATAAACTGCACTCAATGTATCCCTCTTTGCTCAGACTTGAGGATCCAGCATTTGAAAAGGTCCCACTCTTCCTTGTTGACAGACTGATGAAGTAGCTTGGAACAAGCCACTTGCGTGCCATCAGCATCAAGTCCTTTCCAGAGATTAGTGTCTGAACTACATAAAACCCTTTTTTCTCAATTTTCAGTACTTTCAGTTTACTGCATGATAGGTGTTCCCTATTAAGGCTGAATGTTTTCCATTGCAGAATTTGCTTAAAGACTATGGATTCTTGACTTGAGCAGCTTCCTTTGTTGACTTAATCATGTACAGAAATAACAAAGAGTTGATGAAGCACCCTATTCAGAGCAATCCTATATTATCATCCTGGATCCAGATGGATGTTTGTGTAGAGAACAGAAAACACTGGCACTCGCTAGAGTTGTGAACAAGAGACTCACATAGCAACAAAACAATACAAGGTGTACACCTTAAAAAAAAACAGAACTGTACTTGATAAACATTGATGCATGTATGTTATTGTGCTTGTTCTTGGTTATTGATTAGAGATTTGGTACTAACTACCATAACAAACTGAATACCGAAATGAGCATTATTTTAGCTGAACTCAATTAACCAGGATGGGTACCCGCTAAAGAAGGTGTCTCCCACTCTTGCTAATCACAATCTCCTTCCCCTTAATGCCATCCCTGGTACCTACTGTCCCAGCAGTGATTACAGTCAGCAGCATGGCAGAAATAGGGTGAAACACATTTCTTCCATGATGGATCTGAAAAACCTGTGGACCTGGGATAACATTTGAGATAACAAGTTAGTGGGCTTGTCAGTATCATTTCAATTATAAATTCTCCACTCAATTGCTTGAGTAGATGGAGACTAATAAGTCTACATCTGGGTATAGATGTACACCCTGAAACAGTGAATTTGATTTACACTTAGATGTAAGTGTTGATCTACACATGAGGAGATGAATGGCACCCATCGGCACATAGCCATAGGGAGAGACAATTAGTTGCATATTAATGTATACAGCAGATATGAGAATATGGCCCCTTGAAGAATACTCAACTTCAGCTCGTGAGGTGACTGTGTCAAAATGATATTATTTATGATTCATTTATTTAATTAACTAATTATAGCACATTTAATAAAAATGTTGGAAACAAACATAAGTCTATACAATACAAATCAACTCAAGAGTATGGCAACACACAAGGTCAATTCTGAGTAGATATCAAACGCTCACTCATAGTTTCTAGGAAGTTGAAAGATAATGGTTAGTTGTTTTCCAAACTTGAGGGGTTTACAGCTCAAAAGAATGGAAACAAAAGGAAGGCGAAAGACAATGAGTAACGGTTAATGAGTACAAAGAGGCAGAAACAGAAGTTTGGTTAGGAACATGAGTTGAGATTAAAAAACATACATATGGCAGTCAGAGAGGGGTACCATTTAGGGACCAGCAAAAGCTGCATTTATTTTAAATATAAAAAAGCCAGCAAAGTTGTTGATGATATGGAGAAATGGGAGAGTGGAAGAGAGAAAAGTAGACATTTGCAATAATTTTGAATAAACTGAAGGAGTAGATCCTACATAAAGAGAGGAAAACTAATTAACACAACACAATTACAGTTTGTAGAAGACATTTTAAGGAAGATATAGGGATTTACGGTTTGAGTTTGCCAATATAGATGTGCATAAACTGACAGGATATTACAGCTGAAACTTGAGGAGGAGTAAGACAAAATCAAAAGGAAAGAAATAAGAGAACCTCTGTTTTACTGGGCTTAAGTTTTAGATAGTAAACAGACACCCAGGATAGAAAGGCCAGTAATCAAGCTCAGACCTGATCCTGGAGAGAGGTAAGGAAAGGCAGAGAATGAGACAGCAAAAGAAATAATGCATACTGAAAATAGTCAGGGGCCAAGAACTGAGTCCTGATGATCCTGTATTCCAGCAAATTACTTGATGACCTGGCCTTTTGAGGACACAACAAATGTGCACTCAGCAAGCTAATAAGAAAACCAATACAGAACAGAATACCCAACTCCAAATGAAGAAAGAGAAGAAAGAAGAATATTATGATCCACTGTGTCAAAAGCAGCAGAAAGATCAAGTAATAGTGAACCATAAACAAAAAGTTCATTAGGGTTCAAAGCGGGTTTAATGTTTTAATAGGTTCATTTATAAGGCAAATTACAGTATCAGTTTTGAATGAAGATGGAAAGACCCCTAAAGAGAGAGAGAGATTGAACAAAGGTACCAGATAAGAGTGACAATACAGGTTTATTCAACGTTGACAGTAAAGGGTCAGAAGGGGAAGCTGAGACCTTAGCATGCTGAAAAAAGTAGCCAAGCCTTTGGCTTCAGTTACTAGAAAAAAGTCTGAAAGGAATTGAAGACTGGACCCATTGTCTAATAAGGACTCAGAGATAGGTCTCATTGAAATAGGGGAAATTTGAGAAGTTAAAAAAAGACAAAAAGGGGCATGAATGCTATTTTGGTGGTAAAAGATGTAAGCAAATTTCCTGGATGAGCAGGATAAGCAAAGTGTTGGGTCCAATGAAGGTGCAAATATTGTTGATTAAAAGTAACAATCAGGTGACATGACTTATGAGCGTGAGGAAGAAACTGATGTTATTATTATTACTCTTTTGCATTTTTACGTGGTAATGCCTATTTGCCATGAACATGTAGGAATTTGGACAGATGTCCTGAGGACCAGTGCTTAGGGCAAGGATGGTCAAACTGCCAAGCTGCAGAATGAAGAGCTGAGAGTTCTGGAGTAAGTCAGGGGCTGTGGTTGGTAAAAAAAAGTTGTAAAAGCCTTCAGAGGGGCAACTAAATCAAAAGATGAAGTCATTGGATAAAGATACACAAGGCAGTAGAATCAATATTAAAGGATGAGAATGGAGGAAGGTTAGTATGATGGTTTGAGACAACCTGATCTAGTGTGACATTATGAAGGTTGCAATGGAAACAGTCAGAAGGTGATGAAGGGAGCTCCGGAATAGAATGAAGTGAAGCAGTGTAAGTAACTGGGTTATTAGGTGATAGAAGTAAAAGCCCCATTAAAATAATAAACCCAATCCTCATCAGAATGAACCACAAAAGTCAATAAATTAACCTGTGCTTAACTGTCTGGTAGCTTGGCACAAAAGCAGTCAGGCTTGACTTAGAGGCAATATGAAACACATTTATGCAGCACACAAACAGTACCAAAGTAAAAATTCAACACAAGAAAAATCCCAAACTAATTTAGAACAATAGAGTACACTTTAATAAATCTAATGATACCAATAGAACAGATATCCAATCAGTAGAACCAGAGATATCAATCTTTAAAGTTTTAGGCGAAAATAGTGCAAAGAACCACAAAGCCCCACTTGAGGTTATCTGGTCGAGCTGGACAAGGGGATAGTCATAAGTTCAGGCCAACCGCGATAGAGTTTAGGTCAGATACAGGGACCAGGCTAGTCCCGCTGAAAAGTTACCTTCTCAAGTCTGTTGTGAAGAGTTCAGTTTGCATTGAAGTGGGCAGCTAGGAGGAGGCTTCCGGCATGAGGCACAGGTTGAATGTTTAGCGTGAAAAGCCAGTCCTCGCTGGAGCTTTGCATTGCTTGGCAATGGACAGTCTCTGTGGGCATGAGGTGTAGGTCTCACGTTGCTGGTCATCATGGATGGCCGCTGTGGGAGTGAAAAACAGCTCCTACTGGAGCTCCACATTGGCGGTCGTCATGGGCAGTCAATTCTGGGCGTGAAGAGGTAAATTGGCGGTTGTGAGGAGCCCACAACTTCTGTTTCTTCACCATTTCTTCGGGAGGAGCTTTTACTGATGCAAGACAAGAGTCGTGGGGGACACCTCTTGGGGATCAGGACTCACTCCAGCAGAGACCAGCAGCAGGGCTCAGGCAGGGACAGGTGAGACCAGTTGGTGCTAGTCAGCTGGGAAGGTACAGGGAGGCTTCTGGAAACATGTATCTCTGTAGCTCGCACAGGAAGTCAGCCAACTGACCTTTGGAGTCACTCTGCGTAGCCTTGGATCAAGACAAGCAGTTCCAATCTTCCTTCTTGAGATAGCAAGGCAGTACTTCTGACTGTAGGACAGTCCTTCTGGCAGCAGGCAGGGCAGTCCTTCTTCTGAATCTTGCACCAGTCCAGGAGTGTTCTGATGAGAGATTATTATAGTCCCATTTTCACACCCGCTGCCAACCTTTGTGTGTGGGAATTTCTTGACCTACCCCAAAACTGGTTGTGGTCAGTTCTTCCCCTGATCCTGTCTCCAAACTATTTAGAGTGACAGAGGCAAGAGCAGGCCGGGTGCCAGGTTACTTTATGTGGGCTGCAGGCAGGGCCCTTTGAAGTGCAATCAGGGCAGGTGACCGCTCTCCAACCATCCTGTCGGGAAAACCATCTCCCCTCACACCTAGGCATTCTTTATCTTACTGTCTGAAAGCAATACACAGCCTACAACAGCACAGCCACTCACAGTCATGTGGCCCAGCACACTGGCAGGAAGGCACAATTGGTTTGGGCAGAAAAACACCAACGCAGCCTGAAGTGATTACCAGTGGCTAAGATCAATTTATAAAGGAAGAGACTGGCCAAACCTATGTTTTCTTTCCGACGTAACCGTACCATTAGGAACTGTCTTGTACATACTTATAGAAGTACCAACGAAAACAAACAACTTAGTATAACAAATGCCCCTCTGCCCACTGGCACATTTTCGTGTAGTGCCTGCAACAGTTGTAACAATATAATTAAAGGACCCATGATTTCACACAATGGTGTGACCCATAAATTCAGGAATTTTATCAATTGCCGCACAAAAAATCTGATCTACCTTATCCTGTGTCCTTGCAACCAGGGGTACATTGGTGAAACATCCAGAGAGATAAGGATTAGAATTAACGAGCACAAATCCGCCATATGCACTAAAAAAAGAACTGCCCCTTTGGTAGAACACTGGATGAAAATGCACCACAAAATTGAAGAACTTAGATGGTGTGGTGTTGAAATAATCCAGATGAGTGCCCGTGGGGGTGACCAGACAATAAAACGAAAGAAACGTGATTAGCTCTACATGTCCCGATTCAACACCTTTAGAGAGGGGTTGAATAGTAAAGAAGACTGGGAAAAATTAATTTAAACACTATTTTTTAAGAAACCCATTTTTTTTTAATCTGGTTTTGTTTTTGGTTAATCTTTTTAAACAAAACGATCGTCCTACCTGCCAGTCTAAGATGGCGGCCAAATTGGGAGAACTAATCAGCCCCTGGTCGACACAATAATTGATTTTTGTCGTTCTATATATACATAACGAAGTATTACATAAAACTGAGTGAAGTGAAGTACCACCAATAACAGAGAGAATTTAAACTTTGCCAAACGTCAGATCTCTGCTGTAATGGGCATTAAAGCCTCCTATTTCCCTTCTTCAAGATGGCCGCCATGTTTACTACCCATTACGAAATATACAGTAATTACTTGTAGTAAAAACTTGTGGTATTCCCAAAACTTACTAATACATAAACAGCTCTGATAACTTTAGGTGAGCTATAGGTCTCAAGATATTTTAATATTGATTTCCAGCACGTATCACGTGGTACGGCAAAAACGTATTTAAACAACCTTCCGGGTCATTGCTGCTGTGTATCCTGACCCGGAAGTTGTTCGTTGGCCGCAGGGAGGCCGAAGTGTTTTTATAAGGTAAGCGCTGGAATTAAGATAACCGCTGGGGGTCCGCCGTAAACACATTATGTGGGCTTTGGTTTTTCAATTTACTGAATTCCCCCGATTACATTGTTATTAGGAGGAGCAACCTTAACTCGACTGCCCCGCTTACATGCGGTTGGCGTCTATGCTTCCCTATGGACGTATCATTGATCAATACGAGAGGACGGTCTTCTCGTTCTCTTTTCTTTTTAGTCTAAAATAAGAGTAGAGGCTATGCGCAAGCTGACATTTGCACAGGCACCAGCAATAACTAAAGACATGGCGCTTTTTTCATGTTTTCATGGATTTAATATTGCGCCAAACTCGAGCACTCGTTGTTGTATTTTACAATAAAGAATAGTAATTAGTGTACCGATGTAAGCCACGAGATTACTTTATCCTGCCCAACTTATTGATGAATTAGACCACATGATTGGTCTAGGGAGTTAGGACTTAAAGGGGATATGTGTAGGCTATTTTTTCAGTCATTTATCTAATTTAATATGAATGTTATTTGAGTGGCAACGTTACGCAGATATGCTAAATACCTTTCAATAAATAGGTTATATTAGTTAATCAAGAATAAACGACGACATGTTTTAGTAAAACAATGCCTCTTTTTGATATTACAGATTTTAACCTTGCAGTTGCATTATCCTCATAGCAACTATACCAGGTAATTATCAGGTTTTCTCAATAGTGAACCATTTTAAATTTAAAATGTTTATCTCGAAAGTCTGATCCCAACTAGCATGACAAGTAAACAAGTCCGTTTCCTTTAATGTAGTATTTCATCGCCAATTACTGAAAACGGGGCAAAATCTGAAAATTAAAGTTCAAGTCACGGCACATTTGTTGTTCTATGGACGTATCAGTCTCGATATGGTAAGCTCCATTCTCTACGGAGTATACCTAGTTGGGCTATAAACCATATTAGGTGTCTGATTTAGTATTTTCATTCTATCACCTAGGTACAAATGTTTTAATATTCATCCCAAGTATTTTTCATCGGTGGCTCCAACGAACGCAACTTTTAAAGAGTAGTTACCAATACTAAGGTATGCAATGAGTATTATCTGCTTTGTAAAGGTAATATTAGTCATTTCCTTTCGATAAATTCTATTCTTTACCTCATTTTAGGTTCCCATTATCAATAAAAATTCCACGGAGGAGAATTTTCCCTTCCATTTTTTGCAAATAACATGCAAAACTTTGTTACTTCATATTTTAATTAGGTAGGTTATGACACTATTTTTTGCCCTACACCATTTGGATCATGTGTTGTAGAATGTTTTTTAATCTGTCTAATCAAAGCAGTACAATGTATATTAGCAGTTAGATGCATGTTTTTGTTAATTGATGAATCACTTTTTGTTCAAAGTGATATTAATAAATTGTTTCTTACTACTTAGATTGTTTTAGAAAACTCTGTCCTGAAGAAGGTGAAGGAGATACATCTCACCGAAACGCTGCGTCAACATTTTTTTGTAGTTTTCTTGTGATGTATACCAATAATAATGTACTAAAAATATGAGATGTTTTTAAACCCACATGTGATTATATTGTTTTAATTGTAATACATTTTTGATACTGCCATATCAGTTTGTTTATTGTATTTATGTTCTTTTTTGTTCTTTATATCTAACTGTTACTTATCATATTTTGTACTTCGTACAACCGTAATCAATAACTGTACTGCATAATTGCTTGTCCAACACATGATCCATACATTTATGTGTTTTGACTAGGGACTCATTTTTACTTCTAAGATCAATTTAAGCATTTCATTCATCAATTTTTGTATACTTTAGTATGTCCAGATGTGGGTCCCAAGCACAATGTGCCACTGGAACCAAGCTATACCTGGCTGATTAGCCCAAACTAGGTCCTGGATTGTATGTGCTCCAGTGGCGGCTCCTCCACTTGGGCGTCGGAGCGGCGCCTCACTACTTTCTCGCAGTGCGAAAAGCAGAAACGTAAAATGGTATAATTACCATTTTAGGTTTCTGCTTCTCGCACTGCGGAAAGGAGCGTATGCCTGGTTGGGGGCGGGCAGGTGGGCGGGTCGGGGAGGAGTGCTAGCCCAATGTTATGGGCGCTGACTGTTTGGTCGGCCCCAGGGCCGACCAAACCAGTCATAGCACTCTCCGTTTTCTTCATGTAGGCTGCTTAGAACTTAAAAACTTAGGCCTGCTACTGGAGGTGCAGTGTCCAAAGGCAGCTGTTTAGTGCACTATAGCAGTTTTACCACACTAGATCACTCACAGGTTTCTGTCAGTCATAGATTCATTCAGACATTCACTCATTTATACACGAATGCCCCGGTTGGTCATTCTCAGTGAACCATACAGTGGAAAGGCACTCTGCTCACTCGCTAGGGGTGTCAGGTTGCAGCACTGTGCTGTTGGACGCACATTCATTCACCTCTAGTGTTGTGTGCAGCACGCTAGCAGAAGTTTGAAGGCTGCTCTTAGGTCTAGACAAGGTGCTGTGCACATCTATACATTTGTTTATGTAAAGCTACACGGGGCAGTGACCCTTGCCTCACAGTCACTGGCGATGATTGATGACGGCCTGAGTACCCAGGTGTGGATTCATTTTTACGACAGGAGGAAACAGACACCGGTAGAGGGAGCTCATGCAGAAAGGGACGGTTTTGAAAGATCATTTTGTGAAATGCTTTTTAAGTTGCGCTTCAAAGTAATGTCACGAGTCACTTCACTGGACTGGCCTGTCCAGACGTCAAAGTGCTCAGATGTCTTAGAGTGTGTTAGTGTGTGAGTTTGATTTCTGGGTGAGAGTGAGACTGGGCCTATCCAGACGTCGAAGTGCTCAGATGTCTTAGAGTGTGTGTGCGTTTGTGAGTTTGATTTCTGGGTGAGAGTGATACTAGGCCTGTCCAGACGTCGAAGTGCTCAGATGTCTTAGAGTGTGTGCGTGTGTGAGTTTGATTTCTGGGTGAGACTGGGCCTGCTCGGTGTTCTTTCTGCAGGGTCGGACTAGTAGCAATCTGCCAGTGCTCGTTGGGCTGGTCTGACAGCTCAGTGTGTGGGCCTGTTTTTTTGTGGCTGTATGTTGGCCTGTTTTGTGTTCTGCTGCTGCCTGGGTTCATGTTTACTGTTGCTTTCTCTGATCATATTACCGCAGACATTCACTACAGCAAAAACACAAATGCATGTACTGTAAGATAACTATACACCATCACCATGTGAGGCTGAATCAGGTCGGAGCCTGAGCGCTTGAGTCAACGAATGTATCTGTAGGCTAGGTCCCTATGCTGCAAACTGTGTTTTAGAATTGAAAGCTTTTAGAATTTAAAAAATTTTAAGAATTGTAATTTCTGTGTGTGGGGGATAGAGCTTGTTCGAGGCTCTAGGGGCGTGGGGGCTTGCTCATTTCCGCATCTCTTATCGCCGGGTCAGCAGTCTAGTGGCTGGGACCAGCGCGGTGCGATTACGATAAATTGCGCTGTAATGCGACCGCGCAGGAGCTGAATCAGGTTGGAGCTTGAGCGCTTGAGTCAACGAATGTATCTGTAGGCTAGGTCCCTATGCTGCAAACTGTGTTTTAGAATTGAAAGCTTTTAGAATTTTAAATTTTTTAAGAATTGTAATTTCTGTGTGTGGGGGATAGAGCTTGTTCGAGGCTCTAGGGGCGTGGGGGCTCGCTCATTTCCGCATCTCTTATCGCCGGGTCAGCAGTCTAGTGGCTGGGACCGGCGCGGTGCGATTACGATAAATTGCGCTGTAATGCGACCGCGCAGGAGCTGAATCAGGTCGGAGCCTGAGCGCTTGAGTCAACGAATGTATCTGTAGGCTAGGTCCCTATGCTGCAAACTGTGTTTTAGAATTGAAAGCTTTTAGAATTTAAAATTTTTTAAGAGTTGTAATTTCTGTGTGTGGGGGATAGAGCTTGTTCGAGGCTCTAGGGGCGTGGGGGCTCGCTCATTTCCGCATCTCTTATCGCCGGGTCAGCAGTCTAGTGGCTGGGACCGGCGCGGTGCGATTACGATAAATTGCGCTGTAATGCGACCGCGCAGGAGCTGAATCAGGTCGGAGCCTGAGCGCTTGAGTCAACGAATGTTTCTGTAGGCTAGGTCCCTATGCTGCAAACTGTGTTTTAGAATTGAAAGCTTTTAGAATTTAAAATTTTTTAAGAATTGTAATTTCTGTGTGTGGGGGATAGAGCTTGTTCGAGGCTCTAGGGGCGTGGGGGCTCGCTCATTTCCGCATCTCTTATCGCCGGGTCAGCAGTCTAGTGGCTGGGACCGGCGCGGTGCGATTACGATAAATAGCGCTGTAATGCGACCGCGCAGGAGCTGAATCAGGTCGGAGCCTGAGCGCTTGAGTCAACGAATGTATCTGTAGGCTAGGTCCCTATGCTGCAAACTGTGTTTTAGAATTGAAAGCTTTTAGAATTCAAAAAATTTTAAGAATTGTAATTTCTGTGTGTGGGGGATAGAGCTTGTTCGAGGCTCTAGGGGCGTGGGGGCTCGCTCATTTCCGCATCTCTTATCGCCGGGTCAGCAGTCTAGTGGCTGGGACCGGCGCGGTGCGATTACGATAAATTGCGCTGTAATGCGACCGCGCAGCAGACGCGCGCAGCGGGCGCGCAGCTGGCGCGCCGAAGGCGCATCTAAGGCAAGCCCGTCTGCGCCCGTCCACGCACGGTCGGGCCCAGGGGCCAGGACCCCTGCATCTCATTCTATCACCCAATATATCTACACCAGCTCCCAACTAAGGAAATTAGATGAAGTGTCTGGGACCAACTGTGGCCACTCATTTTTCCCGGACAAATTTCCCAGACAATGCCCTTATTGTCAGGTTAATCTCTCTCCTTATAGATCACAGCCTACCCCACTCAAGACCCAATATAATATATTACTCCTTAACTGCAGGTCTCTGCCGAAACATACTGCAGAGATCTGGATGCTCCTTAAAGACTATGACCCTGATGTGCTGTTCCTTACGGAAACCTGGCTCAGTGTCTGTTCGGAGCCCGACATTGTGCAAGCACTCCCTCCTGGCTTTGTGATGCAAAGAACAGATCGGTCAACAGGTAGAGGTGGCGGGATTGCCATTATTTATAAAGAACAACTCACCTGCCGCCTAGTAGGGAACCCGTTAGAAGACTGCGAGAATACCCATTTTATTATTGAATTCTCGCCCCTCCTATCATTCACAGGCATTCTTGCCTATACCCCCCCGGAGTGATAGGAGCTTTTAACAAATCTCTTCTCGAGGCAACGGTCAATCTTGCCAGCTCGGCAGCTAACTTTACGATCCTCAGAGATTTTAATCTCCATTTTGATGATCCGGAAGCCGCAAACGCTCTTGAACTGGCTAGAGACCTCACGTCCCTTCAACTTTCTCAAAAAATTAAACATGCTACCCATACTAAAGGACACCTTCTCGATCCGGTGTTCTCTAATTTAGATGACCTCATAGGGACCGACATCATTCCACTCCCATGGTCGGATCATTTTTTGATAACCCTTTCCTGGTCACCTCAGATTACTAGACCCAAGGCTCAAACTACTTGGGCCTTTGGTCGTTCATGGAACAAGCTCCCCTTGGAAAAATGGTCCCAGGAACTGGAGAGGACCAAACCAATGCTGACCCCAGACCCAACCAAAGCCAACGATGATTTTGGTAACTGGATTGAGGAATCACTTAATTCAGTCTTCCCAAAGACTAGGATAAAAAAGACTGCTGGACCACACAATTCTCCGTGGTTTTCCCCTGAACTGCGCATTTTAAAACAGCGCTGTAAGGTTAAGGAAAGACAATGGAGGAAAGATTTTCTACCTGAAAAAAAGCTGGACTATAGGGCAGCTATTCGCACCTATAAACTAGAACTAAGAAGAGCACAGGCCTCCTATTACGAGGGTAGGATTCTATCTGCCGCCAATTCGCCCAAAGAGACGTTTTCCATCATAAAAAAATTACTTAAGGCCTCCGTACCACGAACAATCCCTGACTCTTCTGGGCAACGGTGTAATAAATTAGCTGAGTATTTCACCACCAAGGTTCAGCATATCTTGGACTCCCTCCCATGTAAGGAGGATGAACGTAATCCCTTGGGTGGACAGATTAACTCTTACTCCGGCTCCTTTGAACATATGCTGGAGGTCTTTCCCCCTCTGTCCCTGGAAACTTTTCTCACCCTGTTATCATCGGTAAAGAGCGGTTCTCCCAACGATCCAGCCCCCCTTAATATTCTGAAACAGGTCACTTCTACTATAGCCCCGAATATGACAAATCTGATTAATGCTTCATTGTCTACGGGAAAAGTTCCTATAAAATGGAAAAGAGCTATGGTAAAAGCCCTACTGAAGAAGCCCAATTTGGATCCAGCAGACCTGGGCAACTACCGTCCCATTTCCCTCCTGCCGGCAATAAGTAAGATAGCCGAAAAATATGTCAATCAGATCCTTTCCAGATTTCTCGAAACGTACAATCTGCTCCACTCTTCTCAAACAGGGTTCCGACCACGCCAGAGTACCGAAACGGCACTCTTAGCAGTGGTAGAGGAAAGTAAGAAAATTCTCGATTCAGGAGGTGCCGCAGCCATAATACTCCTAGACCTGAGCGCCGCATTCGATAGGGTGAACCATCTGATTCTGATCGGCCGTCTCAAGAGTTTAGGAGGGGATGGCATGGTGCTCCAATGGCTATCCTCTTTTCTGGAGGGCAGAACCTTCCAGGTGTTTGAAGAAAATATTGCATCTAAAGCTACCCCTTTGTTGAGTGGGGTGCCTCAGGGCTCGTCCCTTAGCCCCACGCTTTTCATTGTGTATATGGCCCCGCTGGCAGCCATTGTAGCCCCATATGGAATCCGGATGGTAACCTATGCCGATGACACACAATTGGTGGTGGGTCTTAACCAAGCTGACCAAAAAACCTCTGCCCTTTATTCCTGTCTTGAGGATATCTCAAGATGGATGGATGCATCACAGCTTAAACTCAATGGAGGAAAAACTGAGATCATGCTAATGGGCAATGCTTTGAATGTTAAGTGTAGCTCTTTCTGGCCTCCCTGCATGGGTCCAGCACCGCATCCCAAGTCAGAGATTAAGAGCTTGGGTATATGGTTGGATCAAGATATGAGCTTTAGGACACAAGCTAGGAAGACGGCAGGCCTTTGCTATGGCCTACTTAGAATGGCTCGAAAGGTTCTGCCCCTCCTCCAACCTCAGGCCAAAAAGTATTGGTCCAATCACTCATACTGTCTAGATTGGACTATGGGAATGTTTTGTACCTAGGAGCTCCCATCTCAGTAGTTGCCAAACTTCAATCGGTCCAAAACAGCGCTGCCAGACTACTAACTGGCACAAGCAAAAGACAATCTGCAAAACCTGCTCTTCGTTCTCTCCACTGGCTTCCAGTACAGGAACGCATTAGATTTAAAGCCCTTTGTTTGGCACATAAGTCTATGCAGGGGATAGGGCCCCCCATTAATTCAACTATGATCTGCCCGTACAAAGCAAGCAGGAACCTCCGGTCAAATAACCTGTACTTAGCAGAGATCCCGAGGATCAAGAGGTCCAGAAGTGGTGGTCGGCTGTTTTCTTATAACGCCGCTAAACTTTGGAACGCCCTGCCCCTACATCTTCGGACAGTTCCCGACCACCTGGCCTTTCGTAAACAATTAAAGACAGCATTGTTTTCTTAGTGCTTTGACCTCCTCTGTATCAGCTTTATAGCGCTGGGAAGCCTAAGGGTAGCTATGCGCTCTATAAATGTCTTTCCATTCCATTCCATTCCATGTCTTCACAAGTTCAAATTTGCCCTGATTTGCAAATGTCATCATGTGGGCCGGTTTGCAGCTATCTAGGGTCTGCCTTTATTTTGGTGCCCGTGCTGGAGCGTATTTTGTGTTCCAGACAGTCTGAGGCTCACCTTGATGTTCTTCATGTGTTTCTGAAAATAAGGTTTGGTTGGTGGAACGCGAAGAGTTTTTAAGTGAAACTGCCTAATAATGGTGATAAAATTGTACAAGATCAGAGAAGCCGCTGCAGTACTGACAAATGAGGGCTGCACTGCACAGCTGGATACAGTAATGACTGTTTCCAGAAACAAGTGACATGTGATCTTTACACTGGTTGAATGCGCGTGCTGCTTAGGGGCAGACAGTGCTTAATTTGAGCCAGTGGTTTCTGGTGCTCAGCACCAGCACTTAATTGGCAGCACTGGCACTTATGACAGTCCGCCACATAGTGGGCTATTTGCCTGATTTAGAGTGAGCAAAACAACAGTTGTTTACTAATTCATTATACAGTTAAAAATGACTAATACCTGCCACCCTTGCTAATCTCATAGCTTTGGGGACCTGGAATAGTCTGAACTGTCACACTTGTAGGAGTGAGATGGTTAGCAGCTGGTTTGGTACTGTCACTGGTAGCATTAGCAGAGGCAATGGGTGGTGTAGGCTGCAGTGGCCTCCTGATGAGGGCCCTGGCACTTATTTTTTTACAAATTAAGCACAGGGGGCAGAGGATAGAGGAGAGGGGCTTAGAGTCAAAAGCTTTCTCTTTAACTGCCGAAAGGCACCAACCATTTTATGCTACTGTGAGCTGCAATAAGTAGGGCTCACGGTGTCATGATGTACGCACCATAAAGCTGGGTTTTAAATGCCATATCCTCCAAAGCAATCCACTTTACAGGATCGAAGGCTCTTTCAAAGGAAACCCAGCCCTGATCTGAAAGAGTCTACATAAAACAGCAACTGACTGCTGAATTGTTATAAAATGAGCATCCAATTCCAGGATGTTGTAGTTGTGCATTTTGTTGTGTAGCATATTTCTCTTGTACAGTTCATACTTTCAACGGAGTCACCTTCAGGCATTTTTAATGGGAGACCATTGAGAGCTTTAGAGGCTGAAGGCAGCGCAAATTTCTCCCAGTGCCTGTCAGTGGGTCAAAAAGGTGCTCAGAATACTTGGTCATCCAATCCTTGGCCTCTCTGCTGAACATAGTGAGCATTGGTCACTTATTCCAGATGCAATTGTGACTCTGTGCAACTGTGTGTGAAGGAGGTGCACGCTTGCAAAATATTGAGAAGGCAAAAGTAAATAAAAATACAATGCTTACAGGTGAGTCTGTGCGTTGTGTGTTTGGGGGTTGTGAAGTTCTCTGGTTATATTGAATAAGCAGCTACCTATGTCATTATCATATGAAATCTCTTAATTGATGTCATATCTACACTTTCACAGTGTTTTCGAATATCAGAGAACTGGGCTGTGAACTCTAAGGCACACACTGAAACAGTTTTGATTAACAAAGCGTCTATTGGTATATGTTTGAGTGTCTGAGAAGCAGGGATGTTGGAAATGGTAATAGTGCAGTTTTGGTCCCACACTCTCATGTCCTGTATCTGTTCCTAGAAGATTGCTTTGAAGCAGTATATTCATTCAGTACTAAGAGGTAAATAGAACATTTAAAAAAAAGGAATGCTAATCAATAAGTGCATAGAAATCGATCTGTGTAACCACACTGACAGGAATACTAGTCTCTGACTGTGCTGGGAACTTGTACAGACAGTGACGCAGACGTAACCAGGGCCGAACTGGACTGCCTCGAGCCAAGAGGCCTGGTGGGATCGTCCTTTCTTGGCTCTGACCCTTGTGAGAACATGCGCTCGCTGTGCCTGTGCTAGTGTGCCATGGTACATGTGGAGAGAGTTATAATCTAAAAATCCCACAGTTTGCTGAAATATAATTTCTGTTTGCCTGGCTAATACAAAAAAAATCAAGGATGAACTGCAATCCTGGGATGGATCTCTTTCGCCATCTAATTTTTAAAGTATTTGCAATGTACACTGTTACCAATGGTGTGAGCCTTGATGACTTCATCAACCAATACAGTAAAGAGGCAGAGATGTGTTACAGGTAGAAAACACTTAGAGGCCCTGTTTCCATTGGTTGTGTGTGCTTGGCTTGGGGGTCAATTTGCAAGCAGACCAGTTCAAGGATGGGGCACGTTTTTGATTTGTTTCTAATGTTTTCTTCACACTTGGGCTTTAAAATGCTATATTTAGATCGTTTTTTTGCAACAATTTGCAGTAAATATGTGGTGTAAAAAGCCACCATTTGAATCCATTTTTTCCAAAATGTACTTGCGGTGGGAAAACCCCCCACGCACCCTCCTTTTGCAGTTCGGGCTCGCTCGCTCGTTATACTACGATATAATTTTTCGCCCTCACCACTTTCAAAATCCACCAGCTGCCACTGATGTGCTCCAGTTCAGGAGGGACCTGGCAGTTCATGCTGGACTGCTCCCATTGGAGCCAGGTCAAGACTGATTTGCATATGACAGTGTCCAAACCGAGGTTTTATGGTGTGCAAAATAATGGATGGACTGGGATGTAGCCCAAGTAATTACCAGTGGCTGAGATTAATTCAAGCATTCAATCCATCACTTTTTTGTATACTTTAACATTCTACAAATGGCATGCTTAAAATTGTAACTTAAAATCTGATGTCACCATTAAAGAAGATTTTAAATAACAATTCATTTGAGTGTAAACATCATTTCTCTATCTGCCCAAATCTGAAGCTAGCATGTATTAAATATGATAGGGTAACCCAGTATTAGTCTATAGGAGAAATAGACGAACAATAGTGAAAAAGGACTTTAGGAGTCTTTTACTGCCAGGATATGAAGTTCATTTGTACTGCATATCTTGCACTGCATTCCCCAATATCTGAATTCCTAGTGCAAGCTGAACATGTTTTTGTCAGAGGAGATGCAGGGAATTCACAAGAAGTGATAAAATGATGCATCCATGACATGGCACTGGCATTGGTCCATCCTGAAAAATCAATTGCACACCTCTATAATAGCATCCAGCATGCCCATGCAATATTGGGCATAGGAAAAACAGAAGGATTATCAAGGTTGAAAATGAAAGAGAAATAAAATCACTGGTAAGTAGCAATGGTTTACTTAACATAAATGTGTCAATGATACAGTTTTAAGATAGACTACCCCTTTGATTCAGTGATAATGTAGAGCAATTTTACAGCAGATCCTAAACTTGAAGAAGAACCTTTGATGCTTAAAAGAGATTCTGAAAAAAAGGGGTTAAAGAAGAAGAGACTGGAGGGCATCAGGTTGTTGCCTTTAATCCAAAAGCTAAAGTGATGTAACCAAAAATGAAAGCAAATTCATCTTTTGAAGATTGGCTGTTCAAATTCGTGAAGACAGTGGCAGGAGTTAGAGCATCAACAAGACATTCTGGATAAGGTGATAAAATCTTGAACAGCACAAGAAGGTGCAAGGAAGTTAAAACAACAAAGAGTCACACCATTTCAAGACGCATTGCAGTGAGTAGGTCAGTATGTTGGAATAACACTGTAGCAAAAATGTCAACAGCTTGGCAGAAAAAACAATGAATCCATCAAGATTTACAAACTTTGAGTTTTGAGGATTTATTGTGGAATTTTTCAAAGTTCTACATGTTGTTTTTCTGAAACTTCAGAGTGCTAGCAGGAAGGAAGCTCGGTTTGATTTTTAGAAAGAGAAGTTAGTGCTCAATCAGGTTGGGTGAGTAACTATGATGAAAATTCTTCACCTAATCACTGTCCCTACACAATGTCAGTTGAAGTTTAGTCTGACATGTTCAGTTTTTGGCATTTTCTTGTGCTTCATATCAATCAATCAATCGATCAGCATATTAGAGCATGGCACTGTCACCCCTGGGGGTATCTGTCAAAAAGTCAGATCTTGATAAAGCAGATGGAAGAAATGAACAGAAAAAGGTAAAACAGAGGTCAGAAAAACGAGCAAGCAGAGAAGGAAAAACAGAGGCCAGAAAAATGAGCAGAAAGGCAAAACAGAGGGCAGAAAAAAAACACAAAGGCAAAACAGAGCAGAAGAGGGCAGAAAAACTAGCAGAAAAAGGCAAAACAGAGGGCAGAAAAATGAGCAGAAACGGCAAAACAGAAGGCAGGAAAACAAGCAGAAATGCAAAACAGAGCAGAAGAGGGCAAAACAGAGGGCAGTAAAATGAGCAGAAAGGCAAAACAGAGGGCAGAAAAACGATCAGAAAAGGCAAAAGAGAGGGCTGAAAAATTAGCAGAAAAGGCAAAGGCAGAGAAAGAAATGAGCAGAGGAGGCACAAACAGAAGGCAGCAGGTAGACAGGCAGCAAAGGGCAGTGGAATGTGGGCAAGCTGGACAGGAGAACTGCCGCAGGGGGAGCTAGCATGAGGACCTTAAGGATTGGTTAAGCTTTTAGGTTGGTGTCAAAGTCCATAACTCCTTCAGTCAAATCCAGAATCCTGGTCCTTGCAAACCCAGAGATATGTTGCCCTGTTTCACCTTCTTTATAGAACACAGGTTTATTTGAAGGGATGATAGTGAAAGTAGTCCTCTGGTGAATATCTAGTAGCGCTTCAGTTTCTGCAGGTAAGTGGATCGGATTGTGATAAGTACTACAATTTAATTCTGACATTTACTGGGATGCAGTGGAGAGCTCCAGTAGTGGGTTTGATTTGTACATGCTTTTAAGGTTAAGCCATATTCTGACAGCTAATCACACAAGAGGAAAGCCAGGAATTTGGGCAGGTGTGTAGGTTTGTGGTCCCCAAGCTGCTTCTATGAAGGGCTAGGTCTTCAGCTTCTTCGGAACTCAAGAAGTGAGGTGGAAGCTCTGATATGTTGAAGGAGGTTGATCCATGGGTGCAATGTAAGAGAATGAGCGACCTCCAGTTTTGCTTTTGCGGATGCAGGAAAGGTGTGCAAGTGAGAGTGAGGCAGAGCATAGGTGTTTGGTGGGTTGGTAAAAGTGTATGCGGCTGTTCGGATATCCTGGTCCTGTGTTGTGTAGGGCTTTGTATGTGTGTGTGTGAGAATTTTGAATTGGCTGTGCTTGTGAATGGGGAGCCAGTGAAGCTTCCTGTGGTGTGGGGTGATGTGGGTGCAGCATGGGAGGTTGAATATGAGTCTTTTAGCTGTGTTCTGGATGGTGTGGAATCTGTGTAGGAGTAGTGTGGAGATTCAGGTGTAGAGAGTGTTGCCCTAGCCCAGCCTGATGATGATGAGTGCTTGCGTGATGGTCTGTCTGGTGTTGTAAGGAAACCATTTGAAGATTTTTCATAGCAAGCGTAGGATGTGGAAGCAGGAGGTGCAAACTGCATTGACTTGAGCTGTTATGTTGAGCTTGTCATCTAGGATGATCCCAAGACTTCTTGCATGGTCTATGGGTGTGGGTATTGGGGAGGTGTTGTTGCTGAAGACCAGCACTTCTGTCTTGTCAGAGTTGAGCTACAAGCAGTTTGTTGACATCCAGTCTGCTACCATGGACATGCAGTTGGTGAAGTTGGTTCTGGTGGTGGTTGTTTTGTCCGTCAAGGAGAGGATGAGTCGGGTGTCATCGGGGAGGAGATGACAGTGATGTCTTTTGATTGGATGATGTTGGCAATTGACGTCATGTATATGTTGAAAAGGGTGGGGCTAAAGGACGATCCCTGTGGGACTCCGCATATCAATTTCTTGGTCTCTGATGAGAAGGGTAGCAACCTGACCATTTGGGTTCTTCCCGTGAGGAAGGAACAGATCTGTTTGAGAGTGGATCCTATTATGCCAATCTCGTGAAGTCTTCTGATGATGGCATTATGGAAGACAGTGTCAAAAGTTGCAAAGAGGTCGGGCAGGATGAGGGTTGCTGTTTCTCCTTGGTCGAGGGTTATTCGAATATCATCGGTGGCCACGATGAGTGCTGTTTCTGTGCTGTGGTTCTTTCTGAATCCTGATTGAGTGTTATCTAGGAGATAGTGAAGTTCGAGGTGGGTTTGAGTGGCTTGTTTATGGCCTTCTCAATCAATTTGGCTGGATAGGGAAGTAGGGAGATGGGTCAGAAGTTGTTCAGTTGATTCGGGTCAGCTGTGGGCTTCTTGAGGAGGGCGTTGATTTCTGCAAGTTTCCATTCATCCGGGAAAGTGGCGGATATGATGGAGGTGTTGATGATTTGGGTGAAGGTGGTGCTGATTGGTAATGTTCCTAGCTTGTAGATGTGGTTAGGGCATGGACACTTTGGGGCCCCTGAGTGGATGGTCACATGATTGCCACTGTGTTGTTTCTGGTGAGGGTTGTCCATTCGGTCAGGTGGCCGTCCTGGTTGGTGGTGGGTAGGCTAGCAATGATGAGACCGGAGTAGATGGTGTTGCAGTAGTCAAGATATGCGGACTCTGGTGAGCTTGTTCGATTCAGCAAAATTGAAGAATTTTCTAAAGAATGGCGAGATGTATATTCATACTAGGCTGGGTTAAATTTTAATTATCTGACATAATACATGTAATTTCGGTAATTTTACGTTGAGCTTGTTACAAGGAATTCCCCAAATTACGCCTTTATGCCACTTATGCATTTATGTGCTATTTACGGTAAATATTTACAGCTAACACACTTCTACAACAGAATGTGAGCAATTGTTGTTCGCAGTGCTTTGTTAAAATGCATTATGAGCTGCAATATAGCAGAAAGTGAAAGATTTGTATTTTATATAATTTTTGCCAGAATTTCATATAATTGCACGGAAGCAAATTATTCAAATTTCACACCATATTCCATTGACTTGAGGTTAGCGCTGATTAAAAACCATACACTGATAATCTTTAAATGAATTTGACTAAAACTAAGACATTTGGCCTAAACAAAGGTAAGGTTAGGTGTTTTGGGGGATATTTGGCCTCTCACTATTTTGGTTTTGCTGTGCATTCAGTGGTTTTGCACTGGGCACACAGCAAGGTACTTGAAGAATAAGGTGGTGGTATTGGTCAATGCTTTGTTATAAACGTAGATGAGGCCAAGTGTACATCTTAGATTGCGCACAGCGTAACAGCGTAATTGTATTTTTGTCATTAATGGATAAGGTTGCAGATGCTGCCTATTGCCTTAATATGCTAGCACTTTTTAAACTGCCTAAATCAGCTTCTAAAGCATCGATTAAAATTGAACAGGCTGTGTCTCGTTTGGCATGCAGAATTGATGTGGCGTTTCTAATTATCTCTTTTATGCACGAATGGCCCAGAATAACATCCTGAATTTGTTGACTAGGGTTAAAGTATAGCCACCCAATAACACTACTAATAAGGTATGACAATCTCATTTTTTTCTAGACAGCTGCTCCCTTAGAGCTCCAGCTTGTGAGGGAAGCTAGAAGAGGATGTGGCGTAATGGTCAGAGCTGCACTTTCGAACTAGCGATCTAGGCAGGGCTTTAAGTGGGTGGGGTCCCTCCAGGTCTCAGACCCGGAAGTAATTTGAAACGGATGTTGAAACAGTTGTCTTTCGGGGTCTGTATTCATGTTTTCAACTTCTCATTTATGTAAAAACACTGATCGGACAATGAGTGTAGAAAAGGTTAAGGTAATCCAAGTCGTTTCTGCTCTTATTTCACATGCTTTACTTAACTTTGCATTCCCTATGATTGCTTCCTTTTTTTCCAGGATGTTGTGTTACCTCTTTGTTTTTTGTTTTTTTCAGGCAGCATATTACTCTTATCTAGTGCATAATTTGAATTGAGTTACATCCGGGTATTTTTAACAAGGTGCAATTAAGTTGTGACTGAAGGCAGTGTGAGTTTCTCTCATTCTGTTGGGGCAAAAAGGTGTTCAGAATACCTGGTCATCCAAACCTTGGCCTCTCTGCAATGCGCACAGAGCAGGTATGTCAGTTGCTGTAGTGATTCTATGCAAATGTGTGGGTAGAGTGGCACTCTAGGTGGGTTTTAGTGTAAATGTTTAAGCCACACCCTTCATTATATAGGCCCCGGCCCTTTTATCAATGCCCCCCTCCGACACACACACACACACACACACACACTTAATTCATTCCAGTTAAAGTCCTGGATCTAAGGAACCTGGTTCGGGTCTCGGCAATGACTCAACCTCCTGTGATTCTGGGCAAATTACTTATCTCCCCATGCCTAACCAAAAAAATGAAT
The DNA here is from genome assembly GCA_963921515.1 of Calotriton arnoldi. NCBI lineage: Eukaryota > Metazoa > Chordata > Amphibia > Caudata > Salamandridae > Calotriton > Calotriton arnoldi. Next base: position 161,886 of record CAWUFW010008515.1, read on the forward strand.
GTGATCTTCTGTAATGTAACTGGTGCTCGTGTAAAGCACTTCAATACCTTTGATTCGAGTTTGCACTTTATAAAACTGCAAAAAAAATAGGCGAAGAGCAAAAAAAGTGCGTCGATATCCCATTGAGTGCACCACACCCACTTAAAAAACAAGGCGGTTCAGCTGCACTTCAACCCCTACTCCCAGGCCCTTACTGTGTCAGAGGTGTTTCTATACTTTAGATTCACCTTGCTACCAATAGAACATTATAGCTTAAGCTGTAAGAATGGGCAATTGAAGTGCAAATCCTGCAGTTTTGAAATTATGCAGTGAAGAATGTATTGTATTGTATTGCATTGTATTGCAATTGCAAATATGTAGCACTTACTACCCCTGACGAGGCATCGAAGCGATTTTTCGGCGAGTAGCACGCTACTCCGGAACCTATAAAGGATTAGTGTTGAATTAGTATAGTGAAATATGAAAGTAATTTGAGTGGTGGATAGGTTAGTCAGTTATTTGGATTCAGAAGGATAGCGGAAGGATAGAAGAGGGAAAAAAGGTTTGTATTTATAAAGCACTTCTTACCCCTGATGGGGTGTAGAAGCGCTTTTTTGGTGAGTAGCACGCTAATCCGGAAACCCATAAAGGATTAGTGGTGAATTAGTATAGTGAAATATGAAAGTAATTTGAGTGGTGGATATTAGTGAGTTAGTTGGAGTGAGAAGGATAGCGGAGGGATAGAAGAGGGAAGAGCTCTGCATTTATATAGCGCTTGCTACCCCTGATAGGGTGTTGAAGTGCTTTTTTGGCAAGTAGCATGCTGCTCTGAAACCCATAATGGATTAGTGTTGAATTAGTATAGTGAAATATGAAAGTAATTTGAATGGTGGATATGTTAGTCAGTTATTTGGATTGAGACGGGTAGGGGAGGGATAGAAGAGGGAAAAAAGTTTGCATTTATATAGCGCTTGCTACCCCTGATGAGGTGTTGAAGCGCTTTTTCGGTGAGTAGCACGCTACTCTGGAACCCATAAAGGATTAGTGGTGAATTAGTATAGTGAAATATGAAATTTGAGAAGTGGACATTTTAGTATGTTATTTTATTCAAGACAGAGCACAGCACAATAGATTAAATTCCTGACATCCGTCAGGAAAACGTTTTTAATGCTAAACAATATAGTCAATATCATACACAATGTACAATCAATTCTAAATCGTAATAGCGTTGACACGTAGATGTAGTAAGCAGAAAGCAGCCGACACGTGTTTCGTCGCTATGCGACTTCCTCAAGGCCAAATCTCGTATGAGTAGGGAAATGCAGTCAAAAAGCGTCTTTCGTCTTGTAAGTATCAAGAACAAGTAAGCAGTATCCACTAGTCTTGTAATTCAAAGTTTTGACATTAAAAGCAGGAACAAAATCAATCCAAACAGCAAAAAAACGCTATGATGGGCGGAAGGGAAGCCATATGGTAAGGCTCCTATACACACTGTACCCGCAACGTAGACCGTACCCGCAACGTAGACCGATAGTAGACAAGTCTGAATCGGAAATGAGCAGGACGTAGCACGACTACTATCGGTCTACGTTGCGGGTACAGTGTGTATAGGAGCCTTACCATGTGGCTTCCCTTCCGCCCATCATAGCGGTTTTTTGCTGTTTGGATTGATTTTGTTCCCGCTTTTAATGTCAAAACTTTGAATTACAAGACTCGTGGATACTGCTTACTTGTTCTTGATACTTACAAGACGAAAGACGCTTTTTGACTGCATTTCCCTACTCATACGAGATTTGGCCTTGAGGAAGTCGCATAGCGACGAAACACGTGTCGGCTGTTTTCTGCTTACTACATCTACGTGTCAACGCTATTACGATTTAGAATTGATTGTACATTGTGTATGATATTGACTATATTGTTTAGCATTAAAAACTTTTTCCTGACGGATGTCAGGAATTTAATCTATTGTGCTGTGCTCTGTCTTGAATAAAATGACTATTGTACATGGAGGACTTGCTCTCCATGTACTTACATAATGCTGTGGGTGGCACGGTATTGATATTGAGCACGCCGGAGGACTATTTGCCCGATACAATTACAAACTAGGTCAGAGGTGCTGGCTGCGTTGTTTAATCACTGCCATCAGCCTGTTTTGTTTATGTTAGTATGTTATTTTGATTGAAAAGGATAGTGGAGGGATAGAAGGATGAATGATTCAGACTTTTTTTGTTTTTGTTTTGGAGGTCATAGCAGTAGGAGGAGGATTGGGATGAGTAAAAAGGGATGTGGAGGGGAAGAGTCAGAGGGAAGAGTTTAGAAAGTCTTGTTTTGGGGGAACGGTATAGTAAAAGAGGTGTCATATGATGATGATTGGGGGGAGGAGTTGGCCTAAGGGCTAGGGCGGTCGACCTCGAATCTGGGGAACCGGGTTCGAGTCTCGGCAATGACGCTGAACATCCTGTGATTCTGGGCAAATCACTTAATCTCCCCGTGCCTAACAAAAATGAATGTGTCCTCATGTAATGCAACTGGTGCTATGTAAAGCACTCTGATACCCGATTTGGGTCAAGTTCGCGCTATATAAAACTCTGTTAAAAAAAAAAAGAGTACAGGAGAGTCTAGACAGGGTTAGTTTGGGGATCATAGTAGTGGTATGGGGTTTGGGCTAAATGAGAGAGTGGATGTAGAGGATACATTGACAGAGGTATAGGGCGAAAAATAGGGTAGTGCATTGGAAAGAGTAGAAGAAAGAAGTTTGAGATGACTCAGAAAGTTGGGGTAGAAGATATATTGAGAGAGGTATAGGGTGAGAAATAGGGTAGTGCATTGGATATGCTGAATTAGAAGAAAGTGATAAATATATTGATCCATAAGTACATGGAAAGTATATAGATGCATAAAGGAGGTAGGTATATGTAGATTACAGATATTGATAAAGGTATAGGAGGAGAAATAGGGTAGTGCATTAAATATGCTTTTTCTGGAGAAAAGTAATAAATATATAGATCCAAGTACATGGAAGGTATATAGATGCATAAAGGAAGTAAGTATATGTAGATTAAAGATGCATTAGATAAACTCTGGTTTTCAAGTGTGGTTGTACTTAAAAATGTATTTTATTTATTATTTAACAACATAACTATTCTACATGTTTATACAAAGCAATACACAAAGATAGGTACATATCTATAGTACAAATAAATGCTTATATACAGGTGGATATGCTGTACATTTCTGTTTGTGTATGGTGCGTATGTGGGGAAGAGCCAATTCTTGAGTAGTTTTCTGAAGAAAAGGTGGTTGTCCGTGGATCTTATGTTGGGGGGTAAAGAGTTCCATAGTTTGGCTGCTTGAACAGAGAAGGATGTGCCACCCATGGTTTTTTTCTTGTATCTTGGGATTTTGAGGCGAGGTGCCACTCTAGAGCAGAGGTTCCTTTGTTGAATGTGTTTGGTGATTTTATTCCTGATGAAGAGCGGTCCCATTCCATTTATCGCTTTGTGGGTGAAACAAAGCAGCTTGAACGCGGATCTTCTGGCAACCGGTAACCAATGCAGGGCTTTCCAGGCAGGTGAGATGTGGTCTCGTGGTTTGATATGCAAGAGTAGTCTGGCAGCCGAGTTCTGAATCTGTAGTAGTCTTTTCATGGTCCTTAAAGGGTGATCCATGGTAGAGGCAATTGGTGTAATCGAGTTTGGACAGAACAAGGGAGATAGTAGCTTGGACCTTGTGAGGAAATCCCAAATGGGGGAAGATTTGTCGCAGAGTTTTTATAGTGACAAAGCTTGATCTTGCTAGTTTGTCCACTTGAGCATTCATCGATAGCTTGGAGTCCATGGTCATTCCGAGTTTTCTTACTTCCTTCGATACTTTAGGTGGTGATCCCAGTTCATCAGGCCAGGCGGCAAGCAGGTCATGTTTCCAATCATCACACGTGAGTATTTCTGTTTTGGAAGCATTCAATTTGAGATGGCTCCAAGTCATCCACTGATCCACGGCTGAAAATTGGAGAGTTTCCAATGTCTTTGGGGCATTCCAGTTGAAGGAGTATTTGTGTGTCATCTGCAGAATTATAGTACGTGCAGTGAAATTGATTGATCAGTACCGGTAATGACTTCATGTAGATGTTGAAAAGCATGGGCGAGATGATAGAGCCTTGAGGCACCCCTGGTTTTGTGGAGTATGGTTTGGACGAGAAAGGTGGGGTATGGATGGCATTAGTTCTGTTTCGAAGGTAGGACGTGATCCAGTCTAGAGCAGTACCCTCTATGCCGGCCTCATAGAGTCTTTGTTTCAGCGTATCATAGTCAACTGTGTCAAAGGCAGCCAAGGGGTCCAAGAGGAGTAGCGCAGCAACCCCATTGCTGTCAAGTGTGTTCTTCAGGTCATCCCAGATGGCGAGGAGGGCAGATTCTGTGCCTCTTCCCAGACGGAATCCTGTTTGGAAGTCTGAAAGTATGGCAATCTCTTCAATGAATTGTGACATCTGGGCGAACGCTGCTCTTTCTATCAGTTTGCCTAGGAAAGGTCCATTTTTAATGGGTCTGTAGTTGTCAGGGTTCAGTGGGTCCAAGTTTGTTTTCTTCAGTAAAGGGCGTATGTATGACTTGTTGAGTTCTTCTGGAAATATTCAGGTAGTTAAGGAATCGTTGATGATTCTTCTTACTGGAGTGGCAGCAGAGGTTGTTAAAAGAATTGTCTTGAAAGTTTGCGGTGGACATGAGTCAGAAGGGCTGCCGGCAGGCCTGCTTGTTTTGACCAGGTCCATAAACTCATTGTGTGAGATGTATTGGAAGGAACTGAGAGGCTGGGTTAGAGTATTCTTGGATTGTTGTTTTGCAAAAAGGTTAGTGCTGGTGCTTTGTCTCTGTTTTAAGTATGAGTCCAACGTGTCTGCTTTGTCCGTGTAATGATTTGCCAGTTTGTCTGTGAAATCTTGAGTAACGGGATGAGTTCCTTCTAGGCAATTTGGTTTACGAAATTTATTAAGTATTTTATAGAATTCTTTATTTGCACAATTAGCATTTTGAATTCTGTCTGAATAGTACCTTTTCTTAGCTTTTTTGATAGGAAACTTGTATAATCTGTTAATTTTATGTTGGTGAAGTTTGTCTTGTTTGGCGTTTCTTTTGAGCCAGGTACGTTGCAGCTTTCTAATTTGTTGTTTTATGTCTTTTATCTCTATATTTCTCCAAGGTGCTTTTTTTCTTTTGTTCTGTGTTGTGGTTTTGAGTGGTATCAGGATGTCAAAAGCTTCCTGTAGCCACTCATATAGTTTTTGAACAGAATTTATTGTTTCCAGATCTGTACTGGATGTTAGTTGTGTTTCTAAGTGTTCCAAATTGAGTTTGTTCTATGGTCGAAAGGAGGATGCATGTAAGGTAGTTTTAGGTGAGTCGCTTAGTGTTGTTTTATGTTGGAAAGCAAGCAAATGGTGGTCTGACCATGTGACTGGAGTTATAGTTTGAAATTTAACTAGTTCGGTATTAGCAAAAATGACATCTAGGATGTGTTCAGCAATGTGTGTGGATTTGTGGATGTTCTGATGCAGGGTCAGTGCGTCTAGGCCAGTGATTATTGTTTTCGAATGGGGCATATTGGGTTTGTCAAACCAAATGTTGAGGTGACCCAGAATGCATAGATTGGAGTGTATTATTATCAAGTTTGAAACCATAAAGCATTTACTTTGCTGTTCTTTGTTTTTAAAATAATTTTATATTTATCTCCAATGTTTAAAGTGTTGGGAATTCGAAGTATATTCGAAGAATGGGCTCGATGTTTTAAAGAAAGCAACTTCAAATTAATCACAGTAATTATGAATATTTTAGATATGTTGTGAAAAATTAACTCGATTGGAAAGACAATTTAAATTTAGCACTTTGATTTAGCTAATGATATAATTCCTTTATTGAGTCCCAGTGGTGGAAAAAACGTCATGTGTCGAAGTGGTGTGGACTGAATTGTAAATGAAATGTGGCCCAGGTTAAAAGTATTAGAAGAAGAGACTGTAATTGTTAAAGGATTTTAAAAGTTTAAATGTATGTTACATACAATATTATTTTTAATTGCCTAAACGGATATCACAAAATGTCATTTCGGAATTCAAGAGGACTATTTAATTTTAGGTTTGATTTGCAGGGTATATTTCATGCACAATTGGAACCTCATGAGTGATATAAAGCTGCCAACTTGGTATACGGAGTGACAAATTCGGCAGCACACCAGTGTGTGGCGGTCCAATAAATGTTTCAACCTATTTTCCAAGGATTGCTGTGCTGGACACTAGCTACCTATTCCTCTCCTGCTCATCCAAATGGCCTCGCACTAGTATTACTTCATCAAAACATTTTAAAGACTTCTTTATTAATTTTGTGGCATCATTTTTCATTTTGTAATTCCCATGGACCATACTATGATTGATGTTTTCCAATTATTCTCTATATGAATAAATTCTTATTATTTTTTAAATGGCTTTATCTCTGAATAACATTTTTATCTCTTTTATTCTGTCATCTCATCTCCTGCCATCATCTCCTACATTGCTCATCAAAACTGCGGTTAAAAGTACATTAGGATAATATTATGTCCTTTTATCGCAAACACATTGAAAGATAATGAAATGTAGTCAATTCTAATCACCTTGTTTAACCTGCAAAACACAACTGAAGCACACTGAGCAAAGTGTTTATGTGCACAAATAGATGCTGCATCCAGTTCTAGCACTGACACTATGTAGTGATGTACAGTTTACTGCTAACGGCTATATAGTTCAACATATTGTAAAGCTAATAAAAATAAAAATTGAGCATCACCGTAATTGTCTATAAACCATCAAGGAACGTTACTGAGGACAGTTAATATCGCTTATATATTCCTGGTTTTCTTACACTTAAACCACTGGGCTGAACTAATTTTGGGGCATATTATCAAGGGCTTTATCGCCGCTTTAGCGGCACTTTTTGCCGCTAAAGCGGCGATAATTTTATCGCCCTATTAGCAAGCTGTCGCTAACAGGCGTTAGCGACAGCTTTCAGGCGTTAGAGGCCGCGTTTACCATCGCCTTGCCTGTCAGCGATAATTATCGCTAATGACATGCAAGGAAGGCGTTCCCTACTAAAAGCGACTAGAAACAGTCACTAACTCCACTACCCCCTATTAGCAAGGCAGGCGAAGCGATAAAATAATTCGCGCTAAGCGCGTTTATCGCTATATTTTATCTCCTGCTAGTGAGGATGACTTACCTGTTTAAAGTATAGGAGGTGGATTCTAATGCTGAATCCACCTTAGCGATAATGCGAGAATATCGCTGCTTTTCCAGCGATATTCTCACATTTTGCCGCTATCGCTGGAAATATTATCGCTATGGAGATAAACCTTGTTAATAGGGTGTTATCTCAGCGATATTTTTCAGCGATAGGCGGCGTTAACCAAAGTCACGCTAAGCGCGGTTAGCGATAAATATCGCTATTCCTTGCTAATATGCCCCTTTGTTTTTTTGCTCAGGTGTACTCGAGTGGGTAAATATTGATGCTCTGATGTATGAAGTATGTGCGGAGAGGTAAATATTCCTCAAATTCCAATATATAAATACCTTGTGCCTCCATTATTGGGTTCCAGAAGATTCTATTTACATGAATCACAGTCATGGTTGGGGTTCAGTCTCAAAGGTTCATTCATATATTGCCTGTGAGAAATTGGGTTGTTGGTTGAGGGGCCTGTGAGCCCTTTTCAAGCAGCAGCCACAATCCTTGTCAGGGTGAACCACAAACAGTCACTAAATTAACCTATGCTAAATTCTCTGGTAGCTAGGCACAAATGCAGTCAGACTTAAGTTAGAGGCAATGTGTAAAATACTTATGCAGCACACAAACAGCAATAAAGTAAAAACACAATACAAGAAAAATCCTACACCAATGTAGGAAAATAGAAAAACATTTAATAAATGATTTGACACCAAAACAACAAAAAATCCAATCTATAGATTTGGAGATAGGCAATTTAAAAGAAGTCACATGTTTAGACCGACCGCGATTGAGCATGGGCCGAATACAGGGACTAGATTAGTCCAGCTGAAAAAGTTACCTTCTAAAGTCCAGTGCAAAAAGTTTTTTTCACAGTGGAGGAGCCCGTGGGGAGCAGGTAGAGAGCATTGCGGATGGCTGTTAACTGCAAAGAAGAAGCTGGTCGTCGCAGACGGTTGATGCTGTAGTGTAAAGATCCTGTCAGGCATCGCAGACGGTCGTTGTTGGAGATTCGCTTTGGTAGTCAATGCAGGTTCTCACTGTTGTAGCAAGAAGTGCAAATCCCACATTTCTTGTTGTTGCTGGTGGTCGATGCAGTGCCACAAGTCGAGTTTACCAGAGCTTTTTGTTAGTGGTCAGCACAGGCAGCAAGATCTTGGTGTGAGCAGGCAAGTTCACTGTCGCAAAGAACCCAACATTTTTAAGATTTCTTCTTATGTTTGTGGAAGCGCTCAACTGATAGCACACCAAGTGTTCAGGACCTGAAAGGCACCTCTTGGGGATCAGGAACTCGCTCCAGCATAAGCCAGCAGGACTCAGGCAGGTCCAATGGCACGTCCAGGTAGGTTCAGTTGCAGCAGATCAGCCGGGCAGTTACAGAGAGGCCTCTGGAGCTCAGAACAGGAGGTTAGTCAGCTTACCCTCAGAGTCACTTCAGCCTAGGATGAAGGGTGTAAGTCCAGTCTTCCTTCTCAGCGAACAGGGGAAGCTTCAAGCAGCAGGGCAGCTGGGGGTGCTACTTTTGTAGTGTCCACCGGTCCAGGGGTGTACTTAAGAATGGGTCTCTGGGTCTCCTTTATATACTTGTTGCTCACTTTGCAATAGGAGACGCTTCTGGAGTTTCCTCCTACAGCGGTGTCCTAAATTTCCTGCCTCCCAGTCCTGACTTAAGTTTGTCAAGGGGCAGAATAAGCTAGGGTGACGTCCTATGTGTGTGAGCTGGGCGAGTGCATTTGAAGTGCAAGTGTGGTAGGTGACAGCTCTGCCCCCCCTGCCAGAGATGGTGTATCCTGCCAACACACAGCCCCTCTATTGTGATGCTGTCTGGGAGGAACACACAAAGGCCAACTGCCAACTACATAGAGTGATGTGACCCAGGAACAGACTGCAGGCACTAAATGATTAGGACAAGAGACCTAGCCACCACTTGGTGTAGTCTAAAGAAATAAAATAAAAAACAGTGTTGCTTTTTTCTAACCACACTCCTCTTTCCATTATTCCCTATGTCACTTTATAAGGAAACTTACTGTGCTAAACCTGAAGGAATCTTGGGACCTAAAGAATTTGAATTCATGAATAAGAAACATCCAAGGATCCCCTTGATTTATTTTCTTTCTAAAATTCATAAATCCTTGGTAGCACCACCTGGAAGACCGATTGTATCGGGGTGTGTCGCCTTGATGGAGCCAATCTATAAGTATGTGGACATTTTTTTAAAACCTTTCTTGAATGAAGTCCCCTCATACTTGCGGGACACAACTATTCATTAACAAAATTGAAGGCCAAGAATTCGACGCTTCCCAACAATGGTTGGTTTCCTTCGACCTAATTTCTTTGTATACTCAGACTCCCCAAGAGGAGGCTTTGGAAGTGATGGAATTTTATTTGGAGACACAAGCACGTCCACATAGGGTGCCCACCAAATTCATACTTCAACTTGCGGAGGTGGCATTAAAGAAAAATTACTTCAAGTTTGAAGACGCATTCTACATCTAAACGAAGGGGACAGCGATGGGTTGTCCCTTTGCGCCAGAAATGGCAATAATGTACATGGCCAGGTTCGAGGACAAATTCGTCGTCAATGGGAACCCCTTCAAGGAGCAGTTGCTCCAGTGGTACAGATATATAGACGATATCTGGTGCCTCTGGAATGGGTCAGAGGAATACCTCTGCAAGTTCCATGGATGGTTGAAAACGAGACATGAGGACATTAAATTTACCATCACCAAGAGCAAGACAGAACTCAAGTTTTTGGATGTTGAAGTCATCCCCCAAGGAAATGTGCTAATGACCACGCAACATAGGAAAGTCACGGACAAAAATACTATTCTGCATTATAAGAGCTTCCACCCCAGGAACATGAGAGACAACTTGTCGTATGGTCAGTTATTAAGGATCAGGAGAAACTGTTCCTGCAAAGAAGATTTCGAAATTCATGCCATGGCCTTTTGTGAACAATTGAAGGATAGAGGATATCCAAAGAAATTACTAAAACATGCAATCAAAAGAGCCTGGTTTACAACACGTGAAGATCTATTAATGACAAAAATATAGAAGCCGCTAGACAGACTGGTTTGTGTCTCGACCTATGGCCCACACACCAACAAATGTTGCCAAATTGTGCTGAAGAATTGGCATCTTCTCCAAAACTTGGATTGTCGATTTGATCGCCCCATATGTGCAATGAATAAAAATACCAGCATTGGCCAACATATTGTAAGAGCGGAGGTGGCTGCTCCTAGTCTGAAGAAGGATTTAAGAGCTCAATGTAATCTAAAACCCATTGAGGGGCACCACAAGTGTGGCAGTTGTTCAGCTTGTGAAACTACTATTGAAGGTATTGAATTTAGACACAATTCCCAGAAGTGGCTACACAAAGACTTTTCGAATTGCAAGACAAATAATGTCATTTATGCGGTCATGTGCCCATGCCCCAAAATATACATCGGTAAAACCAACCAACAAGTGTACCAGCGCATTGTTCAGCACCGTTCCAGAATAAAAAAAAAGGGGATGACAGCACCTATAGTCACCCATTGAGTGGAGCAGAACCATAACGAGAAGGACCTTAAATGGACAGTCCTGGCAGCTATCAAGCAAATCCCTCGAGGGGGAGACCTAGAAGCGTATTTATTACAAAAAGAGGCGTATCTCATTTTAAAATTCAATAGAACGATCAACGGTCTGAATGAAATGTCGGAATTATCAAAGACATAACAGTTTATAATTAACAGAACTCAAAGTCCCAGAATGCATCATCACTAACGTTGGATTATGTGGAGTTCAGAAACGTCAAGTGTCGATCAAAATATGATCAAAAGCGGAATGCAGTGGTGCCATTGACCTTTTAACATCACACTAAATGTTTGTTCTGCGCTCTAAGTGCCTAATAAAGTACACCTCAACTCAAGAGGCATACGCCAAGTTTCTGGTCTTTAAATAGATCCCTTAGGAAACAGGAAGTCATTGCCATTGTCGGAAGTGAGAGAGATGAAGTCGGAAGACCGCGAGTGAATGAAGTAAGCCGCACTCGTCTTCTGCTTTAATACAATGTTGCAACATTAATAAGATAATGCTTTCCCTAACCACGTGTCATATTTATTGAAACAGAACAGAAATACAAAGGTATTCGCTGCTGAAATGGATCCACGCTGAGTACACCTGGGGGAGTTTGTTTGCTCACCGCCTCACAAGTAAGCCAGAGTTGAGCGATGTATTATTGTTTAAACAAATGGAACTTGAAACAAGTATGCAATTGTGTTTCTGCCTTAATACAATGTTGCAACATTGTTAAGAGAACGCTTTCCCTAACCGCATGCCGTATTTGTTGAAATAGAAAAGAAATACGGAGGTATTCGCTGCTAAAACGGTTTCACACTGAGCACGCTTGTGGGAGTCTGATTGTTCACCGCCTCACAAGTAACCCAGAGTTGAGCAAAGCACTGTTGTTTGAACAAATGGAACTTGAAACAAGTATGTAACTGTGCTGAATCAGTGTGTTTCCATCCATAGGAGGGTGCACAGCCAACCCACACAAACTACAGCCTGATATTAAGATGAAATGATCCCGTGGCCACTACTGCCCCCCCGCCCTGCATATCGAAGTAAGACATTCACAAAACACTGTATTTTGGGCAAATGCAGTAGTAATTTCACGTACTTACGACACCTTTTTGCATTACTTTTTATCATTCAACAGAATAGCCTGTGAACTCTAACAACTTCCACATTCGTGACGGACAAAACGTCTAGAGATCAAACCTTGAGTACCATTCAGGTTTAGCACAGTAAGTTTCCATATAAAGTGACATAGGGAATAATGGAAAGAGGAGTGTGGATAGAAAAAAGCAACACTGTTTTTTCTTTTATTTCTTTAGACAACACCAAGTCACAGCCCTGAAGAGAGCCTCGGGATTACAACCGGGTTTCGAAACGCGTCGGCACCTTTCACCATTGAGGATTTTGTCAAATACTAATAGAAGCAACCCTGAGGGATTTTCCTTTAAGATTCTTCCCCACTTGGTCTTGCCTAAAAAGTTTTGTTCCCAATGGGCAGCATCCTAATAAATAGAATCATATAAAGTACATGATCTAGGTTTGCTGCACGTATGAACCCTTTGCAAAAAATGACAGGTGTATAATTAAGAGTGTTATTATAGTTTCCATGTGTTTAATTCATGTGTTTAATGTATTGTCGTTTATTTTATGTTTCGATAATGTAAAGTATTGTGTTGAAATCGAAAGTGTCTTCTCAATCTCAGATGTCTATGATATTGAAAAAGAATCTTACATGTAACAAATGGTTAAATAAATAACCAGGACCAAAGAATTAAAATTGGTTCCTATGTCTGTTTAAACAGTTGACAGCACTGAATGTGGTGGCTAGGTCTCTTGTTGTTTCACTTTAACCAGGCCCTATCTAGCCACTGATCAATAGGGCCAACCCCCTCCATTGTTTTATCTTTCAAAAAGTGGCATTTTGAAAATTTGTGACAGAAAATTCGACTTTACCATTAAAGAGGGTTTTAAATATCACTTCCTCAGACACCAAACATGAAATTCCTACCTGCTACCACAAAAAAGCGATCACTTGTTAAAGATAATAAGGTAACCTAAGAATATGCCCTGAGAAAAGTAGGCCTTGCAGTAGTAAAAGATGAATTTAGGGGTTTTTCACTACCAGGACATATAAAATTTAAAAGTACATGTCCATCTTTTTAAATACAACACACCCTGCCCTACAGGCTGTTTAGGACCTGCCGTAGGGCTGGCTTATATTTATTCATCAGTAGGGTTTAGGCCTGGCAAAAGTCAAAATGGCAGCTTAAAACTGCATACACAGGCAGCAATGGAAGGCCTGCGACACGTGTTTTAAAAGGCTACATATGTGGGTGGCATAATCAGTGCTGCAGGCCCACGAGTAGCATTTAAGTTACAGGCCCTTTGTGCCTGTAGTCCCACTTTACTAGGGACCTACAAGTAAATTACATGTGTCAATTGAGTGTAAGACAATTTTACCATGTTTAAAGGAGAGAGCACAAACACTTTAGCACTGGTTAGCCGTGGTAAAGTGCACAGAGTCCTAAAAGCCAATATAAGCAGGTTCAGAAAACAGGAGAATTAAGACAAAAACTTTGGGGATAACCCTGTAGAGAGGGCCAAGTCCAACACTGCCCCTGATGGAGTGGGTCAAAAGCAGCTAGGACTATATAGAAGGCCTATGCAATGTGGAGCTGCTTGGTCGATATATAATCAAACATGCACAGTCTTTTGGCAAACAAATGCTCATCACTGCATCCACACAAACGTTTGTGGCTCACTGTCTTACATAAGGTACCACTACATATTTTCTTCACCCTCAGTATTGACAAGCACATCCCTGCTTTCTGTTAGTAACTGTTTTGCACTTGATTTGTGTTAAAGTTCAAAGCTGCACCTACACCTGGACAGTAAAGTAGGATCCCTCCTGGTACTCTAACTCACCCAAAAGAATTAGTAGCTTTAACGGTGGCCCTCTACTGTATGTCCCTCATCTACCAGAAGTGCTGGAAGTAGAGGTGCGCCAGCACTCTTGAACTAATAATGCTGGAGTTTGAATGGTGAATGATTATTATGCTGTCACATCTGTGGTACTTCAAAGACAGAGATCAAAAGTCAGGCTATGTCTTCTGACAAACTGATAATTGTTCTTTTAACACAGAGATTGGGTTTACTTTCTCTGATTGCAAAGAATGAGGATTTTGCAAAGTGAACTATGTGACTATCTTGCTAGGGTACAGGAAGTGTGAAATAGCTGCAGGATGTCATTTTTTCTAACAAATAACAAAATGTAAATGCCTGTCAATAAACTGTACAAATATGTCAGAATATATTTACAGTCAGGAAAGTAAAAATGAAGCACATTTCTTTCTGAAGTAGGATGGAAACAAAGATTTGAATAGGAACAAAATAAGTCTATACACTTTGCTTGGTGAAGAGCAAATGATAAATATTCACTGAAACTCGATGTCATTTTATCGGTAAAACTCTATGTCAGCAAATGTACTGCACATTGCAATGGAAAGTGTGTAAATGACAGTGCACTACTGCACCATGCTATAGGTAGATATGTGCACCAGTGTGCTCCAACATGCACTACTAGCTACATAATACACACTAACCACGCTGGATTCATTTGCTACACTTGTTGTTTGTGTGATGCGTGATTTTTCACAATTTCTGTCACTTCAGTGATCTAACATTTATGGCAGCACCCTCACTCTTAACATTGTTTCTCCACCTTTGTCACCTACTGCATGACCAGCCATCTTGGGTCTAGGCTCTTCTGACTCATCTCCAAAATCCAACATTTGCATCTGGTGAAGATAGGCCACTGGGACGCAGACGCTCTATAAAGATTTGTGCTAGTGGCTCTACCTGTTTGAGTGACAAATCTATCATCCCATGAGTCTACAAGGCTCTGGTCTGCCCTCCAGCATGGTCTATATTACTTCCAAGTGTTCCAAAAGGAAGAGTGGCTCTCTCACCCTGGTTGTATGAATCAAGGCCCGATCAGTTAAGGCCTAGTTCCGAGATGTATCAATATTTGATGAATCGCAACGGAGAGAGCAGGAATGTGCCATATTTACTCAAAAAATGGCATATTCCTGCTCTCTATCTGTGCTGGTGGAATTTGTGCTGCCTAGCGCCAACGCAGGCAACCATGAGCAGGAAGGGACATCTTCCTGCACAAAAACAATATCCTTAGAGGTGTTTTCCTCTTTCTAAGTATTCTGAAGAATGCAGCCCACAAGAGGAAGAAATGAGGAGAAATAAAGATATTTCTCTTTGTTGCGCCTCTATCAGAAATGCATACACTTTTTACACATTCCCAGGTTTACTTGTCATGGTAAATCTAGGAATGCACCAAAATATATGGGTGAACACGTGGGAACACCCACTTTCCACACATGGAACTCCTTCCCAGTACACAGTAACGCAGCAACTTGGGCTGTCTTATGCTACCCCATACTTACCGAGTATCCTTGCATGGCTTGGTAAATCTGACTTAAGGATTGCATTGCCCTTGCGTCACTTTGATAAATCTGGCCCTCGGTGAGGTCCGCTGACTGAGACTGAATGTTTCGCATACATGAAGCACAGTTCTATTCGATAACACAGAATTGCTTTGCTGCCGCTTCTCTCCCGACTCTCTTATGCTGCACCTGATTGCTCAGCTTGCCCTTTCTTTAGTCCAAAAGATACTTTGCTAGCTGCTTGCGAAATACAGAAAGGAGCAAAAAAGGTTTCCCTCACATCAATATCAGAGAAAGAATTTTGCACTGGTGCAAAAATGGAGAACAAAATCGTGAAATTATAGATATCTCACATATTGCATATAGGGAATTGAGGTTTAAAAATAAATCCTAATCCATACAAAACCATTGAAAAACACTTTGAGTTAGCAATATTTTGGTAATAAAGAAATAAAAAAGCATCCAACTGTATTTCACAAGGTTTGGAATCAGTTTGCTCCTTGTTTAGCCCTTGTGCAAATACTGTTTTTCCATTTCATAACACACAAGCTGCAAAAACTGCTCCAGTACAATTTTTCTGTGATAGGGTCATCTGTAAGAGAGCACTAGACTTCTACAGTGCAATATGCTCTCTGTGTGGCACTGGTACCCAAAGAGCATCCTTGTCTTTTGCACTTCATCTAATCAAGCAAATTACCAAAATAAAACATTGTGAATTTGATCCTTGTATGTGTGTCAACATATTGTTTTCTCTGTTCCAAGAGGTGCAAAGCCCTGATTAATAATGCTAGGGAATAGTAATTATGTTGAAATTGGATTTACAATTGATTTGAACATCCAGGAAGCTTGATGGTAAACATTTAATTTTACAACCCAACAGCTAGGGCATGCCCACTAGCTATTAATAACACTAAAGGTCATTCATGGCCTTGTTGACAGTTGTGTTCATATTGAGAAGCAGCACTCAATAGGGTATGACTTTATTTAGCGCTGTGATAAAGGTCCATGTTCACATTAGTCCTTAATGTAATCAATAAAGGAGCACAATGATAAATACGTATAAAAGTCAATTGATAAACAACTAGTTTGAGCAGGCTATCATGCAGTGACCTTCCAAAACAGAATTTAAATTGGTTCAACACTGCTTGGGACCTTAGAGTAGAGCTGATGATGTCCATTTGAGGCTTTAGAAGGCCAGTGTAAATGCAAATTATATTACTGGGATGGGATAGTTAGATTTACAGGATTCCACTGTACATACTGAAGTTGGACCGATGCCACTAACAGGAACTCAATGCAACGAAATTGCTTCTAAAATCTGGTGCACGCTTATTTGGCCAGTTATGTTTTATTAATGCACTTCCTTATCTTGCAATATTGTGGAAGGCTATGCCTGCTTCCAATTGCTGTGCTAGTAATATGGCAGTAAAGTTTTAAGCAATTAGAATGAACTATTTGAATTCCACTGACTGATGGAACAATTATTTCCTTGTAATCATTTTTTGGTCACCTCTGTTGTACGAACTAGGGTCCATAGTTATCATAGTGTTGCCTTGCGTCACACAAGTGGGCACAAGGGCGATGTAACACTAAAGTCAGATTTATCAAGGCATGCAAGGCCAACTTACGTGACCCTGCATGGCTTGAAAAATCTAGAGTAATGCAACTCAGCCAAATCACTTCCTTGCGTTACACTACCTTAGGGAGGCATTCCATGAGTGGAATGTGGGTGTTCCCATGCATCCACCCATGGATTTTGGTGCATTCCCAGATTTACCATGGGAGGTAGACCTGGGAATGCATCAAAATGATTTGCCTACCCAGGTGAGGCATAACGAGGAGAAATAACTTTTATTTCTCCTCGTTTTTTCCTCTTTTTATGTGTGCTGAATTCTGCCTCTGAGGATTGTTTTTGTGCAGGAAGGTAAAGAACCAATGGACTAGGATGTGACCCCAAGTAATTATCAGTGGCTGAGATTAATTCAAGCATCCAACCCATCACTTTTTTGATTGCCTCAGCGTGACGCCTTAAGTAAGACAGGTATACCCATACGTGTGCTATTTGCTCACTTTGTCACTTGAACCAGGCAGCACCGACTAAAGAGGCCTCAACTTGGGGAAACTGGTATTGTGTTGCTTTTGGTCTGGTTAAAGGCAGTCTGGACCCGACTGTTCCTACTGGAGCAGGATTAAGGCTGATTTGCAATCTGAGATGGAATTTTGGGCAAAGAAATGATAGACTCGGATGCAGCCTGAGTAATTACCAGTAGCTCAGATAAATTCCAACATCCTACCCATCACTTCTGTAGAATGCCATTAGTGTAACAGGTATGTCCAGTCATGGGTTCCTTGCTTATTTTGGCACTGAAACCAAGCAACACCCGTCTTAAAGCCTAAAAAAAATATGTTGACTTCCCCTTTCCGATTCCTATAGATAAATACCTTATGATCTACAGGGAATCATGTTTGGTTATTAAAATACTCTTGAATCATCTTATCAATTTTTGGATCCATGGTGAGCACACCGGCGCAGCTGTGACCTAGAGGGGGTGTGGTGTCCCGGCATGAAGGATGTAGTCTACTTGTCATGACCGTGTCCTGTACTCCGCCCCACCCCCCCGGGCAGTCCACGCACCACGGTCATAGTTTTCAGAAGTGGCAGAGTAAAAATGTCGCGTCTGAGAGCGCCATAGTGAATATTGTTACTTTTTACGGACCCATTACATCATACTTACCTGCGTACCTGCTTCAGTTGATCCTCCTGATGCATCCTAGAGTCCTGGTCTTTTGCCTACATCCCTGCTTTTTAGGAGAATTCCGAGGACCTGTAAAACAAAGGTTAAAATCTCTTACCAACAGTAGACACTCATAAGATGTGGTAAGTACAAATGTTGTATAGGGTGTTACTTACCGTACTGGATACTCTCTAACTGAACATCAGCATTTTGGATTCTGAAGTTCCTGAAAATTAAACACATTATGTAAATTGAGTGGGAAAAGTGAGTTTTTCAAAGACTATTAATTTAACTTCATTCTTGGAGTTTTGAGAGTTAAATTCCTTTTTCTTCTGATCCAGTTTGTATCTCTTGTTGGCCTCAAGAACTGGAAGTGTTTCTGGGAACAATTATATAATTGCCAAATTTAGATTTTTGTGATTGGTGTCCCTCGGTGCTATATCCAGTAATCAAGAGGGCTTCGAAAAGGGGATAATTTAAAAAAAGACATTATCCCCCAAAAGTCTCATGCAGATGCATTATTTGTGTTTTTCCTCCAGGAGTTACTAAAAGCCCATGTTTTGGTTCCATAACCAGAGCATTAGGTGGGAAAGAAGGAAGTTGCAGGTTAGCTGGATATTAGGGACGGTGTTATTTAAAGGGACCATGAGCAATATATATGAAGGTTTTACGACTCACAAATCGGTCACAAACAGGCTAGCTAATAAAGAGGTTCCATTTTGGTATGTTCGTAAGCCATTCGCAAATTTTATACAGCGATGCAACTGTTTAGTGACTCAATATTTTTTCAACCAAAATTTGCGAGTCACAATTACTGATTCGATATTTGCGACTCGCAAACCTTGGGCCTGATTCACAGAACGAACTTACGTCAAAAACGTAAAGTTAGTACTGTTCAGTATTCACAGAATACACTTACCACAACTAACTTAATGTCCGCTCTCGGGCCAGAGATTCCGGCCCGGTGGCGGAGATTCCGGCCCTGTGGCGGAATTTCCGCCTCCGGGCCGGAATCTCCGCCTCTCGGCCGGAATACCCGCATTTAGGCCGTTTGAGCATTGCAAGTGCCATGAAACGGCCTAAATGCGGGAATTCCGGCCCGGAGGCGGAGATTCCGGCCCGGAGGCGGAAATTCCGCCACAGGGCCGGAATCTCCGCCACCGGGCCGGAATCTCCGGCCCGAGAGCGGACATAAAGTTAGTTGTGGTAAGTGTATTCTGTGAATACCGTAAAGTACTAACTTTACGTTTTTGACGTACGTTAGTTCTGTGAATCAAGCCCATCATGTTTGAGGCTGTCGCAGTTAGTGACTAGTTACAAAAACTCCCATTTAAACATGCAATTTAATACACATTCGTTTCAGGTGGTAAAAAAGCCGGCCAAGAAAGCATCAGGGGTTTCTACAATGGCTGCTCCGTATGTGATTGTGAGGAGTATGCAACTACTGGCTGTTTAGCAGAGTAGGAGGAGACAGGAGTGGATATTTAGAGCCAGGCTTACCATTTTCCACATGGCAGATAAGGAAATATTTGAGAAATGCAGGCTAAGTAGAGCAGTGATATTAGATTTAATTGAAATGTAAAAACCACATCTTGAACGCAGTATTCTGCGCAGCAATTCCATCCACACTCATGTGAAGGTATTCTGCTCATTACACCTTTTGGCCTCTGGCAGTTACCAAGATGTGATTGCTGTTGCTAGTGGAATGTTCCAAAGTGTGCTCTTGCATTTTTGGGGATTTTTCTAGATGCCATGCTCCAAAATATCAACAGATACATATTCCTACCCAAGAATGCTGAGGAAGACCAGAGCACAAAATTAAAATGTTATAGGGTTGCCAAATTTCCCTATGTTTTAGGGTGTTTAAATTGAACAAATTCCAATTTGTTCTCCAGACATCTATGGAATACTTGTTTAGGAATAGGAAAATACCCATTCAATCAACATACAAGGTGTCTCTGATGCAAACAGCTTAATTACTGGTATAGTGTCATAATATACATAAAGCACCCGTGACTCTTACATCTACAGGCACAGTGGAATACACCAAAGCCTGGAAAGGGGGAAGTTTAATGATGGTTATTTATTAGGGAATGTGATGCAGTACAATGACACATATGATTGTGTTCATCAAATGCAAATTTTAAGCATGCTCACACTTATGTTTTTGGTTGCAGGTGACAATGCGTAACCCTTAAGGTGTTGGATACCGACACCATATTTAGACCCAGCAAACCAAAACGAAAGGTATTACAATATTTCCCTTTGACGCACCAGGGCTGTAATAGAATGCACATTTGGCATGCTCAAATCTAGATTTAGACACCTTCACACCAGTGGAAGTGCTCAACAGTATGAGCCTGCAAAATGATGGCAACGTGTGCCATATTGCTTAAGATAGCTACCAGGCGAGGTCTACCCATCACTATGAGTGACACTGATTCTGAAGATGAGGATCCTGAACCACCTCTTTAGCAGTCTCGGGACCAGAGTACAGCAGTGGAAGGGACACGCCAACTTCAGCATCTACAGCATGATGTGGTTCATGGTGGTGACTGCACACATGACATGCTGCTGTTGTTTTTCTCACACCAGGGTGCCGGATGGGACTAGTAGACAGAGTGACATCATTATCCTCCATTTATGGTGCCTGTGGTAAAAATGTAACAGTGCTTCATTGGGTAGGAGGTGTGCTTGGCACAATGGCTATGGTTTTGGGTTCTTCAGCTGCCATGTTTGAGTCTTCCACTCCCTCCACATTGGTGTCATCAACATATTTCTCAGGGAGAGCTGTGTACAAAATTATATTGTATTTAAACACTGATATGATGACATAGCAATGTTTCAGTTTTGATAGCATTAGAATAATAAATGTCTAACAGTGTCTACAGTGCTAACTTTTTGACTACTGTTTCACTATGACGATGCATTTTTTACTAACTTAAAACCCCCCGCCTGTTGTATGCTACAATTTTAATGTAAGTTGGGCATAGATTTAGGTTCAGAGATGTGATAATAGAAACATTTTTATACTTACCTTGTGATGTTCCAAGTGCAGAGGTGTCAATGTTTCCGAATCCCACAACACCTACAAGGTGGTCTCACTCATGGACTATAGAGCAGTGGGTGGGGGTACAGTTTAGGGGCCACCACCTGTTGCCCGGGACGCAGACCGTAATGGTACCTTCTCCTTTGTTTGCGACCTGCAGCCATACCACCTCTTCCTAATCTCATTAATTCTGCAGTGGGTGACTCCAACTTTACTGATTTTGTGCTGCATATCCTGCCATATTTTCTTTTTTTGGGGCCTACAGGACAGACATGGAGGCACTTGCAAACAGCACTTCATGATTCTGGCAGAACTCTTTGTAACGTGTATAAAAGTGATACAATACACATTCTTGTGGGTGAACAGGAGATACTTAATTATAGCACCTCCTCCAATAAGTCCCTAGTGGCAATAGACCATTTTAAGTTCTACGTGACATCACATAGCTAACTGGTACACAGACAGCAAGAAGCAGATATCACACTCTTCGGTAAGGATCTCCAGCTCCTTCCTGCCTCCTGCATCCTTTTCTGCACTTTAGCTGGCTATTGCTGTTAGTGAGGCTTGTTTTGAAGTTCAAAAATATAAATTGGGTATGGAAGCCGCTCTCCATCTCCACTCCACATCTGCTCAGGCGGATCCCCAGGCATTTACTGTAAAAATAAATGGCCAGGATGTGTTTTTCATCTATCTGCAATCGCGTTCGAAATTTGCGACCTCAGTAGCGACTAACAAATTGAGGGGTGAAATCATATGTACATAATGAATTGTGATATCCTAATAGCGATTTGCAGCGATTCGCTATTTCGAAATCGCTATTCATATTGTTTGCACATCTATCCCCATGTGTTAGAAATGTCCTACTGTTTACACTATCTCTTTTGTTTTGATTGATGCATGTATACACATTTCCACTGGCAACCTGAGAGGGAACCAATGTGAAGTATGTATGGTAATAGGGGACCAGGTTGAACAGAGGATGTTATTCTTCTTTTCTCAATCCACTTCCCCTGAGGAGTTGCACAGTGTTAGATTTACATTTGTATTACTGCCAGTGCTTATGTCATACATCTATGTGAGGTAACTTGATTCTCTGTTGGAATGTAGGAATACTAGGAATACTAGGAACCATTTTCTATCAAGGCGATTGGAGCTGTTGGAGGGTACTGTGCTGCAAGGAATAAAGTTACCTTTTCAGACCCACTACTTCGTCTCGTTTTGGATTTAACACACAGCTTGAATATTCAGACAGGATTTGGGAAGTGACAGTGTCGGTTGGTGTTGGGAACTCGCTTCTGGGTTCGCTCCTACAAGATTGCAATAATAGAAACAGGTTAGTGCTCAAGTGGTACACTTTGTCCTTGAAGAATAATGAAAATGTTGCACACCCACTAATGCCTTGAAAAGCAGCAGTGCTTGCAGTGCCATTTTGTATTTTACAGAGTTTTATATAGCGCGAATTTGACCCGAATCGGGTATCAGAGCGCTTTACATAGCACCAGTTGCATTACATGAGGACACATTCATTTTTGTTAGGCACGGGGAGATTAAGTGATTTGCCCAGAATCACAGGATGTTCAGCGTCATTGCCGAGACTCGAACCCAGTTCCCCAGATTCAAGGTCGACCGCCCTAGCCGTTAGGCCAACTCCTCCGCCATTGATAGCCTTTTCTTAATCCCCTTGACGGTGAGGGTGCAGGGATGCCCAGATAGTTTGCAGCTTGACTACTGGCTCACGTGATATGCATACACCACATAGCGCACTACATAAGTGCTGCAGCAACAATCCAAGCACATGACTATGCAGCATTGGCTCATTGACAGTTCAGAAATAGTACCAGCTTGAACCTTCCATTTGAGATAAAGGTGATCCACAAATTCCAGCACCCCTTCTCCTCTCACCAAACAAAATGGGAGAAGGACAAGTACCAACATTTTTACAGGTCCAATGGCATTGTGCATTATTGTTGAGTGCGGACTTGACAATGCTTTATTTGTCTTTATTTTTGACCATCTAGGCTTCCATGACTTCTGTGGTGATTGGCTGCCAGGACACTTTGAGGTGTGCTATCCAGTATCCAGCTTTTTCTTGTGCCAAGCTGAGCTTGCTGTTGGTGGTGTGATACACATGAGTGTTAGGGCTTGTTGCCCTGACAATAACATAGTCTTCATTATCATCATCATCTCCTTCTACAAATCCGAATGGTCTCTTTCTTGGAAGCCCCATTGTGTGCAGGTGCAGGGGGATAGGAAACTCAGGGGCATATTCTCAAGGACTTATCGCCGATTTATCGGCACTTTAGCGCCGCAAAAGTGGCAATAGATTTATCGCCCTATTCTGAAGCTGGTGCAAACTGCCTATATCGCCAGTTCTCCAGCGATAGCTGCCGCAAAAAACATCGCCACGGATGAGTGCGACAACTAACGCTAATGATATGCAAAGTAGGCGTTCCTGTGCAAAAACACACGAAAACACCACTTTGCGAGATTCTCAACGGCCAGCCAGATCCGCGATGCGAACCAAGAACAGGCGATAAGGCGCGTTAGCAGCAGGGATTTAACACCTGCCTTTTGCTGGTGTTAAGCAGGACGACTACCTGCAGTATGAAAGGGAGCCCAGCCCAGAGCCACATCTGAAGACCAACAGATGCCATGGAGACAATGATCATGCAGCTCAGAGAACCAAGAGGGCCACAACACCCACCGCCACCACTCCCAGGCCCCCCCCGGACCACTCCCCCCGGATTACCACCTAGGCAGTGCAGGACAGCGGACGACCCTAAAATGCACCAGCCCCAGAGACTCAACGCCAGAGGAAGCCATTGGCCAACACAGGCTCAAAAGGACAACCATCCACCGCATCTTGACCCACATTGCCCACAGGCTGACGGTACCAACACAGCGGACAACCCACATCCCCCGCAGACAAAGCTGCTGGCTGTGCTGCACCTGTTGGCCCCTGGTACCTACCAACCAACATCTGCCGGATTCGGAGGAGTCTCACAGCCAGCCCCATCAAACTCCCTCACATATGTCATGGATGCATGTCCACAAAAGCAACGGCGGGCCCCTGTATCCAGACCACACGATAGTTCCAATTCGTACTGCACCTGCGCAACCAACCCCAACGCCAGCCCTGCTAGACGCCTCCGTGCCCCATGCCCAAGATCGTAGTAACCGAAATGTGGGTGCGCCAGGTCATGAAGTCCAGTAGTCAACAGTAGTGTAAAAACAGAACTTTATTACAAATACACAAACAAACAAAACGAAAAGCTCAGCCAACGCGTTCCATTCCCAACGGGGAACTTCAACAGGGCAACGTGTCTTCAGAAACCTGTGGGAGAAATGGTGACAATGGTCAAACTTCCATATAGTCACATGCCTAATCTGGTACAGTGTACAGCACTTGGACAAACCGGAATGCTCACAGGCATGATAAACCATGCATGAGAAGACCGTAACAGAACTATGTGTGGCCGTAACCGTCGTAGGAATGAAGAGGAAGGTAACAACCACACGAACTGCTGTTACGGTCACATCATGCAGGACTCATCATACCTGAAAGCAGCACGGTGTGTGTCAGCTTGATACCCCTGCGCCTCACTCCCCCCACACTGCGCAGGAACATCTTGAGACCACGCAAGGGAACTACGCCATAGCTGGCGTCACGCACATGTTGGGGGCAATTCACAGCACACGTGTATGACTAGTGCCCCCTGCCGACACTGCACACAATTACCGCAACAGCAACCACACGCATGCCATCACTGTGCATACAGAAGTGGACCACCGTGGCCTGTCCACCAATGTCATCGCAAACTCCCCAGGCAGTGTGCATGATCCCCACATGTCTGCAAGTCCGCCACCAACCAGCACTTTGAGGATGGCCCCATGGAAATGCACTGCCCATCGGCAAGTACCAACTGAACACACCACACACCTCAACTCCACAATCCCCCAAATCACAACTGTGGGAATGCACACGTCACAAATCCACCACCAAAGTGACTACTGCATGTGTCTCAGTCTCCGCCACAACCTGTCCATAGGCCTACACACACGTGGCCGACCACCTTCAACGGGCACATTCACACTGGAGACGAGGTGGCTACGTCCCAAACCAACCCGCGCACATCACGATCATCGCATGCAGGGTCATGTCAGCAAGGGTGGCACACCCCACCCAGCTATGAGTCCGCCGCCGTGACCCGGTGGTGCCTGCGCGATCCTGTGTGCCTAATGCACCCCAGCCCTGGTCCCCAGACCGGTCCTCCGCCCAGCAATGACTGGCCGCCCCTGCGCACCCAGGCCTCAATGCTCACCTGCCACCACCGGCATGTCTCCAAGAGGGCCCACCATGTGCCGGTGCATCCTCCTCAGCCGATCGCTGGATTCCGCGCCACAGGCCTTCAGCGCACCCTGCGGAACCGCACCGCGGAGTCATTTTTGTGCTGACTGCTGACTGCTGCCTGCGCGTACACTGCGGTCCAGCAGGACACACTGTTCAATTTGAGTCTTGATTCGCTGGACGCCGTATCGAAGCCAACGCATCATCGCAGGCTGCACACCCGCTCAGCTCTTCAGGTGCCACTGACCCTGTGCAACGCAAGTCATCGCCACGTGGCGGTAGGCCCGTGCAGGCCGCGGGCCATCGGGTGCCGCCAACTCAGTGCACCGCAAGTCATTGTCCAGTGGCGGTAGGCCCGTGCCGGCCGCAGTGCAGCGGGTGCCACCAACTCAGTGCGCCACAAGTCATGGACCCTTCATGATTGGGTCGCGTGGTGCGGACGCCATCATGTCGTCTCTGGCAGTGGGGAATGTGACGTGCTAGGCCCCTTTTATTGGCAGGGTCACATGTCCTGTGACACGTGTGCTGGATGGGTGTGGTGTGGGTGTGAACCAGCCCTCAGGGAGTGGCTGTGGCATGCTGACAACTAGACCAGTGATCAGCAGATCACTACAGGAAAGACCTGGGACATTTAGCTTTGTCGTCCCCCCCTCTGAGCGTAAGCGAAGTGGACTGGCCTGGCGTATGGCAGGCCAGTGTAGGGGTGGGAACAATGAGCCTGGAGCTCTGGGCGTGCTTCAGTTCTGGGCTGGACATGGAAGTAACTGATGCTTGTGTCTCTGCTGTAGTGTCTACGCCACCCAGACCGCAATCGGCAATGTTGCACCCTGTGACTCAAGTCCCACGACATGAGCAACATGGACGTAAGGGGGAATCACTGACCCTACATTCATCCATACTCTCATACTTGAATGATCAAAGGCATGACACATCTGTGGGATTCTGAATGTTTAATTCACATCCAGTGGAAACACTGAGACGTGACAATCTCTTGCCCGTGTAAGGACGCGGTCGCATACTGGCGTACATTGCAAAAATCATGTTTTTAGCGCGTATGTGAACTCCGTTTTTAATTCTTTTAATATTAAGAATTGTGAATTTGAATCTGTTATTGCTTTTAAAATCACACTAAGGAGTTGTAAAAGAAGCGGATACTATTGTAGCTGGCTCACTGTTGGTGCACGCTGATACTTCCTGACACGCCCCAGCGGGCTGCGGTATCCATAGGGGTTAGCATTCTAGTTGCCTATCCCCGCGCCACGGCCTATAAAACATTGCGCTGGAGCGATCGCGCAGCATGGAAACACTGAGACGTGACAATCTCTTGCCCGTGTAAGGACGCGGTCGCATACTGGCGTACATTGCAAAAATCATGTTTTTAGCGCGTATGTGAACTCCGTTTTTAATTCTTTTAATATTAAGAATTGTGAATTTGAATCTGTTATTGCTTTTAAAATCACACTAAGGAGTTGTAAAAAGAAGCGGATACTATTGTAGCTGGCTCACTGTTGGTGCACGCTGATACTTCCTGACACGCCCCAGCGGGCTGCGGTATCCATAGGGGTTAGCATTCTAGTTGCCTATCCCCGCGCCACGGCCTATAAAACATTGCGCTGGAGCGATCGCGCAGCGTGGAAACACTGAGACGTGACAATCTCTTGCCCGTGTAAGGACGCGGTCGCATACTGGCGTACATGGCAAAAATCATGTTTTTAGCGCGTATGTGAACTCCGTTTTTAATTCTTTTAATATTAAGAATTGTGAATTTGAATCTGTTATTGCTTTTAAAATCACACTAAGGAGTTGTAAAAAGAAGCGGATACTATTGTAGCTGGCTCACTGTTGGTGCACGCTGATACTTCCTGACACGCCCCAGCGGGCTGCGGTATCCATAGGGGTTAGCATTCTAGTTGCCTATCCCCGCGCCACGGCCTATAAAACATTGCGCTGGAGCGATCACGCAGCGTGGAAACACTGAGACGTGACAATCTCTTGCCCGTGTAAGGACACGGTCGCATACTGGCGTACATTGCAAAAATCATGTTTTTAGCGCGTATGTGAACTCCGTTTTTAATTCTTTTAATATTAAGAATTGTGAATTTGAATCTGTTATTGCTTTTAAAATCACACTAAGGAGTTGTAAAAAGAAGCGGATACTATTGTAGCTGGCTCACTGTTGGTGCACGCTGATACTTCCTGACACGCCCCAGCGGGCTGCGGTATCCATAGGGGTTAGCATTGTAGTTGCCTATCCCCGCGCCACGGCCTATAAAACATTGCGCTGGAGCGATTGCGCAGTGTGGAAACACTGAGACGTGACAATCTCTTGCCCGTGTAAGGACGCGGTCGCATACTGGCGTACATTGCAAAAATCATGTTTTTAGCGCGTATGTGAACTCCGTTTTTAATTCTTTTAATATTAAGAATTGTGAATTTGAATCTGTTATTGCTTTTAAAATCACACTAAGGAGTTGTAAAAAGAAGCGGATACTATTGTAGCTGGCTCACTGTTGGTGCACGCTGATACTTCCTGACACGCCCCAGCGGGCTGCGGTATCCATAGGGGTTAGCATTCTAGTTGCCTATCCCCGCGCCACGGCCTATAAAACATTGCGCTGGAGCGATCGCGCAGCGTGGAAACACTGAGACGTGACAATCTCTTGCCCGTGTAAGGACGCGGTCGCATACTGGCGTACATTGCAAAAATCATGTTTTTAGCGCGTATGTGAACTCCGTTTTTAATTCTTTTAATATTAAGAATTGTGAATTTGAATCTGTTATTGCTTTTAAAATCACACTAAGGAGTTGTAAAAAGAAGCGGATACTATTGTAGCTGGCTCACTGTTGGTGCACGCTGATACTTCCTGACACGCCCCAGCGGGCTGCGGTATCCATAGGGGTTAGCATTCTAGTTGCCTATCCCCGCGCCACAGCCTATAAAACATTGCGCTGGAGCGATCGCGCAGCGTGGAAACACTGAGACGTGACAATCTCTTGCCCGTGTAAGGACGCGGTCGCATACTGGCGTACATTGCAAAAATCATGTTTTTAGCGCGTATGTGAACTCCGTTTTTAATTCTTTTAATATTAAGAATTGTGAATTTGAATCTGTTATTGCTTTTAAAATCACACTAAGGAGTTGTAAAAAGAAGCGGATACTATTGTAGCTGGCTCACTGTTGGTGCACGCTGATACTTCCTGACACGCCCCAGCGGGCTGCGGTATCCATAGGGGTTAGCATTCTAGTTGCCTATCCCGCGCCACGGCCTATAAAACATTGCGCTGGAGCGATCGCGCAGCGGATGCGCGCAGCGGGCGTGCCGCCGGCGCGCCGAAGGCGCGCCAAAGGCAAGCCCGTCTGCGCCCGTCCGCGCACCGGCAACGCACAGCGCCAGCCATTATGCTGAAGGTAGGAGAAATCTACCAGATAACATTGCCTATAGGTACTCGAGTGCCTCATTGCGAGCAATAGGGGTGCAGGGTGGTGCCTATGGGGAGTTCACATTGAGAGACACGGCTGGGCCAGTGGCTGACTTTATGAAAGGGGACTCTCTAAAATGTGGCTGCTCAATGTTAGATCCCTGTGTAAACACTACACGGAGATACAGTTGTTATTAGAGCTACATGATTTAGATGCCCTGGTGATGACCGAGACTTGGACTCATCCCGGGTCTGACCTAGAGCTGGGTTTGGCCTGCCCTCAGGGCTATAAAGCTTTTCATAAGCCACGCCCAAGCGGTAGAGGTGGAGGGCTGGGAATCATATTTAAGGAGGTATGGAACTTTTCCCCTATAGATATCGATGAGGTTGAAGGGGCTGAACTGTTGGGCTTTGCACTAAAGGACCAGGGAGACATGTACTGACTGGTATTATCTGTTATAGGCCTCCAGGAACGGCCAGTCTCCTGCAACAAAAAAATATGACTGATGTTTTTAGTGACATGGCTCTCTCACATGCCAAATTATTAATATTAGGAGACTTTAACCTATGGGCCAATGGGAGCATGGACCCTGGGTATAATAATCTCTTACAATCCTGTATGGATTTACAGCTCCCTCAAAGGGTGATGGAACCTACTCATATAGGAGGACATGTGTTGGACCTTGTTTTGCGGGGAAAGACTCAGTGGAAGTGAGAAATGTTTTGCCGATGGGCTGGTCCGATCATCATTTAGTTCAATTTGATGTACTTAACGTTAAGCAGAACAGCCTGGCAATTGTGAAGGAGACTAGATGTCTCCTTAGTAGGGACTGGAAAGGTCTCCTGAGGAAAGCTAGTACCACCCCTGTATTCCACCTAGAAGAATCTTTCGACCCCGAGAAACAGGTGGATGAAAATTATACCACCTTTTGTCTTCTGATCAATGATCAACTTGATCAGCTTGTTCCACAAAAGCTAGTGAAAAAAGTAGGCAAACCCTCTGCTCCTTGGTATAATGCTGAATTAAGAAAGCTAAAACTTGGCTGTAAGCAAGCAGAACGGCGATGGAGGAGGGGATACTTTGATACGGCTAAAGCTGAGTGGAAGGAGAAAATTCTCCATTATAAGAATTACACTGCCTCGGCTAAAGCGGAATTTTTCGCAAATGCAATTCTGAAAGCACCTAATAGCTCCAAAAGTGTTTTTAAAATAATAAATGACATCATCACCCCCGATTGCACAAAAAACAAGACTCCCCCAACACAGGAACTCTGTGACAGCTTGGCTGTTTTTTTTAAGAGAAGATCTGTAAGATTATTAAAGGGATGGAGGGAGATAGTACAGTTGATGGGGCTAGTAGTCTGCTACCTGACAGAAAGGAGGACTGGAAGGGAATGAATGAAGTGCCTGATCAGGGACCTTTTCTAGATCACTTCGAAATTCCCACGCTGGAGGATTTCACTCGGTTAGCCTTAGGAATTTCCTCGGGCTCATCACTGGACCCTCTCCCCCACAGGATTTGGAAGGCATTAGGCCCTGAGCTGTTCCCTATGCTAAAGCAGCTGTGTGATCAGTCCCTGGGTAGCGGAATGGTCCCCCCCTGCTAGAAGCAAGCAGTTGTAACCCCTTTATTAAAAAACCGTCACTTGACCCAGCCTGTTTAAAAAACTACAGACCTATCTCGCTCCTCCCATATCCGGTTAAGATCATGGAGCGCCTTGTAAGCAGGGCACTGTCCCAGTTTCTGGAGGTAAATAACTTACTGGATGCCAGACAATTCGGCTTCCGCCCAGATCATGGGACTGAGACTGCCTTGCTGACTGTGTTGGATGACCTTCGTTTGCGTGCGGACATGGGTCAATCTACTATACTGATCCTGTTGGATCTGTCCGCCGCATTCGACACAGTCAATCACAAGGTTCTCCTGGAACGATTGGAAGGAGTGGGGGTAGTGGGCTTGGCCCTGAAATGGCTGAATTCATATTTGTCTGACAGATGTCAGGCTGTGGCCCTCCCCCCTTTTCAATCCAAGTTTACTAAGATACATCATGGTGTACCGCAAGGCTCTGCTATCAGCCCTATTCTTTTCAACGCCTATATGCGTCCCTTGGTGGATGTCATTAAATCTTACGGTATAGGTCTTGTAAATTATGCGGATGACACCCAGCTTATTCTCTCTTGGGATAGAGAACAGTCACTTTCGGTGGATAACTTTCATGCATGTATGCAGAGTGTGGTACACGGGCTGCGAAATAATTCCCTGCAATTTAATGCAGATAAAACAGAGTTTCTTTATATTGCAGGTGGAAGAGTACCACATCCTCTCCCAGCCAATATGTGGCCGACTACTGCTGATGCCCCGCTGGAACCCTCTAAATCTGTTCGTAACCTGGGAATTTGCTTTAATGATGAGTTGACTCTGGAAAATCAAGTCAACAAGATGGTTGGGAGTTGCTATTCCCTTATCAGAGTTCTTAAAAAAGTACTCCCCATGCTCCCGGAACATACTCGTGCTCTGGTAGTAAGGAGCGTCATCCTGAGTAGGATTGATTACTGTAATTCTCTGCTATTGGAGTCTCCTAAATATTTAATGGGGAGACTGCAGAGAATCAGAATATAGCAGCTAAGTTGGCCTTGACGAGACCTCGTCAGTCCTCCTCCTCTCAGGCTCTGATGTACCTTCATTGGCTTCCAATCCTGCAGAGGGTTCATTTTAAATCCCTTTGTGTTGTGTTTAAGGCATTGCACGGTCGTGGGCCATTACCTTTGCAGAGGAAATTCAGTTGGTATGTTCCCACCCGTTGCCTCAGATCTTCCTCTGCTAACTGGGTGAAAGTGCCAAGGGTTAAGAGAGCTAAACTGGGGGGGCAAGCTTTCAGCGTCGCTGCTGCAAGACTTTGGAATAGCCTACCCACGGAGCTGCGACAGATGACAGATTTTATGCCTTTCAGGAAGAAACTGAAGACCTGGCTCTTCCCCAGAGTTTGATGCCTCCTACTCCTTATCACAGGCTCTCTTTCCGTCTCTCAGCGCCAGGATACCCGACGGGTCACAGTGCGCTCTATAAATAGTCCTTACATTACATTACATTACATTACATTACATTATGTGGAGTGTTGCAGCTGGAGCAGTACAGGGCCATGCAAACCCCACTTCACATTATTGGCCCGTGGAGGGCCAGCCAGAGTCCTTCAGGGAATGACAAGTACATCGGAAGAGGAAGTGTTCAGTCCGCAGTCTGATCGCTGTGTCATTGGTGACCAAACAGAAAATGGCAGTCCATGTCGAGGTCCAAGGTGAGTGTTGTAGAGTGTATTAGGGGACAGTGGAAGGTGATGATGCAAAGGGCAGAACCAAGCAGAAACAGGCCATATGGCAGAGATGAATGCTACTGCCTCCTCCTTACCAGTAAGGTTGATTCACCCACATCTTCGTCCTCTGATGTCACATGTGCCTCACACATGGGTGGTGGTGGATTGCCTGCCGCACTGTGAGGCACTGACACATCAGGGGGCGGAGATGTGGATGTAGAAGCAGCAGCAGCATTCATCTGCGCAAGGCCTTAAGGCAGCAATGCCATGACAATGTGCTGCAGGGCATGGAAGGTCCCAGCCATATCTCGCTGGTGTGCAGCCGTGGCAGCCATTCTTTCCGCCGTCATCCGCTCCATGTTCTCCATGAGCCCCCGCATGTGTCCCAACTCCCGGCTGACATCGCTGGAGCCACTATGACTAGACAGTTGTTCTTGTCTCAGTATCATGACTCCAGCGATGTCAGCCATGGATCACTGGAGAGCATGGAGCGGACTGTGGGTGTCCGTTAGGGACTGTAAGTGGTCCCTGATGGTACTCAGACACCCATGTATGGCATCAAGTTTGGCTGCCATGAGGTCGAACCCCACCCGCACCTGATCAGCCATCTTCTCCTGGCACCCTAACACACGGCATTGGAAGGCCATGTGTTGTTCGTGGGGGTCCTGGGAGTCAGCCGTGGTGGTGGGTGCTTCCTGCTGTGTGGTCTGTGCAGGGGGTGGGGTCTCCTCGATGCAGCTGGGCTGCCCTGCTCCTGGAGGTGAGGTGCCGTAGCTGTCCATGAACTCTTGGAGGGCGTCGGTGTCGAAGGTGTGGAGGTCCTCTTCATCATCAGTGAAGAGCTGTTGGGTCTGCTCTGCAGGAGGTGTTAGTTCTCACTCAGCAATGTGAAGGGGAGATGCAGTTTAACATTGTGGGCCTGATTCACAGAACTAACTTACGTCAAAAACGTCCTTGAGGACTTTACTACTCCTAAACTGAGAAAAATCCTAACTTTAAGACTTTCGGTATTCACAGAAGGCATTTAGGAGTCCTAAAGTTAGGGCTACTAACTTCTGTGAATACCGAAATGAGTAAGTTCATTCTGTGAATACCAAAATGAGTAAGTGTATTCTGTGAATACCAAAAAGTACTAACTTTACGTTTTTGACGTAAGTTAGTTCTGTGAATCAGGCCCTGTGTTCACATGTATGTTGATGCATTGTACAAGTTTACATACAAACTGCATGACAATGTACATTGTGACTGTTTGGGAGGAGCTGCCTATTTGATGCGGGACAGTGGACATTTTGACAACATCACGGATGTGTGTTTGTCCTTGTACATTATCATCTCACATTTCCCTGCTATGCCAAATGTGATTGGCCAGTTTCTACACACAAGCGGCACCAGTTGTGTCCTCTGTCCTCTTGTAAACGTTGTGTTGCAGTTTGTACCACATTGTTGTCAATGCTGATGTGCTCTGGATGTCATGTGTGTGTGCTGCTTTTTGGGAGAGTCACCCCTGCAGCTCTGATTTTGCTGCCCCTTGTCCCTTTCAGGCGGTGTGCCTTTGACTTCTGTGCCCATACAGTACTGAGATGTTGCAGACTTGGGTGAATTTGGGTCTTGGTGGGAGTTGGGACTCTGGGGCATGGTTTGTCCGCAGATGTATTGTTGACGTCAGGGGTTGTTTGTGCAGGTGGATGTGTCAGAGTGTTACCTGCTCCTTTACGGATGTGGTCCACACTCAGCCACCTCAGTGTGGTGGCGTGCACCATGTCATGATGATCGGACTGCAGCCATGCCAATCGTCATGCAGTGTCACTTGCATTGTCAGTGTGGCTCACGGACCCGCAGCTTTGCTGGGTTCAGCACATGTGAATGGGTTGGTTGTGAGATTGGTGATGTGTGGGAAGGGCCCCCTCTGGGCACATAGTCGACGCGGGCCTACTTACTGTTTCTAGGTGTGCTGCAGTGTGCCAAGGGGATCAGGGACATGATCCAGAGTCATTGTGGGTGTGCAGTGTGCTGTACTTACTTGTGCATGTGTGCCATTGTGCCCATCTCCCCCCGTCCCCCCCAGTCCCTGGTCGTTACTCACCCTGTTGCTGTTGTGTCAGGTCATGTTGAGCAGTGTCGGGTCCCCCAACTCCTGCCACCGTCTCCCTACTGATGACTGTGGCCACCATTTCCTCCATCTCATCCAGCTCCTCCTGTGGTGCTGGACTCCCACCCCCGGTCTGCATTGCTGCTTTCTGGTTGTTGCCGAGTTTCTGCTTGGTCTTGCGCTTCACATCATTTCAGCGCCTCTTGAGCTCTTCCATTGTCCTCCTCAGCACTCCGACTGCATTCACCTTGTCCAGGATGGACTGCCATTTTGCATTTTTTGTTGCCAATGACACAGTGGAGGTGACGAACAGTTGTTGATGGTGTTCTATCACCTCCGTGATCAGGATCCTGTTTTCCTGCGGACTGAACCGTGTCTTCCTCTTTTTCTTGTCCTTGCCCTTCCCCGTCCCCGAGGTCCCAGGCTGCTCCTCCTAGGGGCTTGTGGGGTTCTGGCCGTCCTCTGTACCTGCTCCGGCTGCCTGACGTGTGTGATTTGCAGGCCTGGCGCTGCTTTTCGCTGATTGTCTTATCGCGGTTGGGCCCATCACAACTTTTTTCACGTTCGGGTTTGGATTTTCATCGCCGTCCCGGTAATGTTATCGCGGACATTTGACGCGTTATCGGGAGACTATCGCATGTTACCGCCGTGTTGAGAATACGACTTTAACACAGAGTTATTTTCCCGCGATAGACGGCGATATGAAAACTTGCGTTAACCTATTTTGGCGATGTTTATCGCACGTTCTTGAGAATATCCCCCTCACTTTTTTCGTGCACTGTTTCTTTGAATGTGTTTGTCTCTCTTTCATGTTCGCTGTCTTCCCTGGTAAAAGAGAGGAACATAATATGACACATAATTTACGTATTGTACTGCAAACCTACAGGATGCTAGAAAAGTGTAAAATATTTTCAGAAAATGTGTTAATAAAGTATTAATTGGATCACAGTGTTGGGTCAACCTTTTTACATCAATGGAGTGAAAAACGTTTATTTAAATAAACAGAAGTGTTTACCCTAGTTAATGAGAAATGTAGTCCATTTTAATGGGAACTTCTGAATTTTCATGCTCATGCAAATCTGATGTATTGGTAGAAGTAAATGAGAACATGTTCTTGTGTTAATTCTCTGCACAGTATTTGGGAACGTTCCTTTGCTTTCTTCAAGGGCAATATTAAAAATTCAGCACACTTAGCAATCCCCTGGTTTACATTGCAGCATTGGCAAGTGCCCAGGAATATTTATAGTCTCGAGCACATCAACTGCAGAACAAAGATCTCTGCTAAAGAAACAATGGAATGGAATGGTGTAATGACACCAAATGGACAGCAATCAAGACTTCAAACTGAAATAACGAACTCCACAAATGTGTGGTGGTCAGCCATCGCTTCATTAATGAAGCACTTAAAATACATGGCAGCAGGTCATCTTCGAAAAAACAAAAAACAAAAGGGCATAATAGAAAGCACATGGGAACAATACATCTTTTTCGAAGACACTGGGGTGGTGGTGTGCTTTGAAAAAGTGCAAAGAAAGTTTCGAACGCCACGTAGCAGTTATTAAAAACAACGAAGCATATTAGCAAGAACCTGCGAAAATTATCGCAAAGCTTGCTTAGCGCGCGTTTTTCTATTGCCGGCTATCGCTGGATATTACCGCGGAGATAACATGCTATTAGCAAGGTTTATCTCCAATGCGATAAAATATCCAGCGTTAGCGGCGAAACCAGCAATAATGCGAGAAATCCAGCGATAGAATCCGCCGCTAATGCTGGGGACTTAACCTTACAATCCACCTCCCATTGACTATTATTGTTAAGTCATGTTTTTACCAGTTCTAAAAAACCAGCGCTAATCGCGGTTACGCGCGTATTTTATCGCTTCGCGGTTATTGCTAATAGGCGATAGCGATGTTAGCGACTGCTTTCAGTCGCTGTTAGGTTGAGAACGCCTCCTTTGCATGTCATTAGCGATCAATATCGCTGACATGCAAAGCGGCACCCAAACCAGTCGCTATCGCCTAAAAGCTGTCACTAACACCTGTTAGCGACAGCTTGCTAATAGGGCGATAAAAAAATCGCCGCTTTAGCGGCAAAAAGTGCCGCTAAAGCGGCGATAGAGCCCTTGATAATATGCCCCAACTTTTTTATCATTGCATCTATTGGAAATGTATTACCTGAAATATGCTGAAGGATATCGAAATCAAATAATTTGCTACAAATAGTACTCAGATGCTGTGCACTTACATGAGGCATATCCCTTCAACATTCTAATAGAATTAGCTGATACCTCACAGAAAAGATACATTATTCTTGTTTGTATTTGAGGTAAACGCCGTGTCATAAGCTACTCTTGTCCTTTCTCTTAAGGGGAGAGATTTGTAGGTGACGATTTATAAACTTCCCCAGAGTTATTCTTAAGTTTAAAGCACATTTCAAACTTTATACGGATTCACAGTACCAGAAGGAGTCAGGAAATCTACACAGTTCTCCGATTTCTTAGAGAAGTCCAAAGGGGAACATGTCTGCATGCAAAGAGTTAACCAATGGTGAAACTATTACTGCGTAAATGAAGGCAATAGTTTTCGGGGTTATACCTCATGCGTCACTACCATGCATACATGAGCCGCTATGGAAAGTTTTATCTATCTGGAGATAGAAAAACATCAGGGGCAGCTCAGAACAAGGGGGCGGGGGCGGTCTGGTAAGGGCGCCTCGGCAACTGTCAGCAGCATAAAATTCTGCAAGACCCTCCAAGCTGCTCACAATCCTTTTGCAAACCTCCTACTCAAAACTGGACGGCTGGTCCAAAACAGTGGTGTTGTGTGGGAGCGTGCAGCCTGCTTCAGGAACCCCCTGCCTGCTCATGTGCCATTTGATTGACGTTACACTTAGGGACACCACAGACCCACTATTTCCTGGGCCAAGGAATGTTTTCTCCCCTTTCCATGCCAGACAAGCACAGCACATTTTCCAAGGTGGGAAGATATCTGCAAAAGGTATGTGAGTACCCACAAACTTTGCGATTGTTTATCTTAATTCATTTTTCCAAAGAGATACTTAAACCATATATTTAAACACCTGTAATTTGCCCTATCCAATACCCGGGCTCCGAAACAAAAGAGAATGCACTCTTGACATGATGCATTTTTAAGAGTGAAACAAATGTGTTTTCCTAGTAATTAAGGGCATGCCCACCAACATTAGCTCAATACATAAATCTAGCCTCAGGCTAGACAATTTTCAACCTTGCCCTCCCATCACACCAAGACTGCCTCACTTTTCTGGTACCAACGCAGTTTCCACACAATCTATGTCAAGTATATTAATATTAATGTTGTGTATTCAGAACCTGTTAAGAGCATCTCATTGTATGAACATACAATACAGTGTCAGTGTAGGTTGGAGAACACTCATGAACCTGTTTCAGCTCTTCCCCCAAGTCTGAGATATTGAAGTTTAATAATATATGGGGAACACGCATTGCTGCCTAGCACCTGAATAGCAGCCAACTATCTGGTCCAAACACCTTTACTAGCCACCTTCACCATTGGCAATCCATTGATGCAGTGCTCTCAATAGGCTACGAATGGTGCGACCCAGGAACCACATTCTGCTCCTGACAACCTTGCCAAGGATGCTGTGAAATCACAAATACACACTGTAGTGGACTGGTCATTTGTACAGTGTATTTGCTAAAGCCAAATCACTGTGTAGTACGGTTGTTAGATTCTTGAAACCATTTTCATGTTTTGAAATCTTACTAGCTCAAAGTCCATGGCCCTCTACTCAAGAGGTTGAGCTTGAACCTTGCTCACTGGCTCAAACCCAGAGCAAAGTCTTTTGATAATAAAGCCCGTTGTGGACAAACAATGCATTGCTACACATTTCCTGGGCAATGGTGATGCTTCAGATATATATGACTATAAGGCACTAATAAGAAAGTTGTAGTCAATGTGAGGAATTGGGTTCTTGGTTCAGTGGGGTATTAACCCTATCAGGAAACAGCCACAATCCCTGTCAGAGTGAACCACAAAATTAACCTGTGCTTAACCCTCTGGTAGCTTGGCACAAAATAAGTAAGGCCTAACTTAGAGGCAAGATGTAAAGTATTTATGCAGCACTCAACTA
Source organism: Calotriton arnoldi (assembly GCA_963921515.1). Classification (NCBI taxonomy): domain Eukaryota; kingdom Metazoa; phylum Chordata; class Amphibia; order Caudata; family Salamandridae; genus Calotriton; species Calotriton arnoldi. The sequence continues at coordinate 200,201 of CAWUFW010008515.1, forward strand.
GCAATAAAGTAAAAACACAAAACACGAAAAATCCCACACTAATTTAGAAAAATATAATACATTATTTGACACCTAAATGACAAAAATCCAATAGGTGGTACCAGAGTTATGCATTTTTAAAATTTGAGGTAAAATTTAGCACCTAAAAGATGAAAGCACCACAAAGGACATCTAGTCACGCAGGACCAGATCAAAGTCGAAAAATATGGCTGACCGTGCAGCACGAGTCAGATGCAAGAAGTGGATTGGGCATGGTCAATGCTTACCTTTGGACTTAGAAGAAATTTCAACAAAAATGTTCTGAGAAGGTAGAAGTTTAGCAGGGCAAGGCTGGAGGCGGTGTCCGAGAAGGAGGTGTTGTTATTGGCGTGCCACTGGAAAAAGTCATGGTGAGGATTTCAACAGTCAGGCATAATCTCTTTTTTGGACTTCAGAATCCTATGACCTCTGAACAGGATTTGCTGCTGTGGGGAAGAATGTAATGGTAGCTGCCGCAAAATCAGGCCGACCAGTGAAGCACCTTGGGTAGATAGACAAGCAGGTTGGTTCCGGTCTCCTCTCGGTTTTCAGAGCAGTCTTTTGCCAAAAATGTTCTAAGTTCCTGTTAGAAATGGGATTCCTGGTTGCCTGAGGCATGCAGTCAGTCGGGTCAATGCGTTGAAGTCAAGCCTCACTGTTGGGACTTTAGTCTGGTGCTGCGTCGTCATCGAACCTCGCAGTCAGTTCTCATATCGTTGTCGAGCCACTCAGGGCTGTTTCCGAATCATCACTGAGTTGGCTTCAAAGGGCACTGTGTCAGTTCTGATCGGCACAGTAATGATGATCCATCGATTTTGAAGCAAAACAGCTGCAGAACCCACTTCTGAGGCCTAGAACTTGGAGAGGGCACCTCAGAGAAGGGTGGGACTTACAGATGGCATTTTTAAAATTGTAATTTAAAAATGTAACTTTACCATTAAAGAGGAATTTTAATTACAATTTCTCAGATAGTAAACACAAAATCCTTACCTTCTCCCAATCAAATGTTAGCATTTATTAAATGCAATAAGGCAAGACAATGTTATCCTATGGGAGAGGAAGGCCCCACTGTAGTGAACAACGAATCTTTGAGTTTTTCTCTAGTAGGACAAGTAAAACTTAAAAATACATGTCCAATCTTTTAATTATAATGCACCATGCCCTATGGACTACCTAGGGCCTATCCTAGAGGTGACCTTTATGCAATAAAAGGGAAGTTTAAGGTTTAAAAGGGGGTTATTTTGCCAAGCTGAATTGGCAGTTTAAAGCTGCATGCAGTGGCAGGCCTGGGGTATGTTTTAAGGGGCTAACTAGGTGGGTGGCACAATAAGTGCTGCAGGCCACTAGCAACATTTCATTTACAGTCTTTGGGTATATGGCATACCGCTTTACTAGTGGAATATATGAGTAAATTAAATATGCCAATCAGGTGTAAGCCAATTGTACCATGTTTTAGGAAGAGAGCACAAGCACTTCAGCCATGATTAGCAGTGGTAAAGTGCACAGAGTCCTAAAGCCAGCAAAAACAAATACAGAAAAATAGGAGCGTGAAAGTAAAAAAGTTGGGGCTGACCCTTCAGAGAGGGCCAAGTCCATCAGTGAGAAAATAGTTTTTCAATAAAAGACAGGATTTTCCAGTATGACTAATAACACTTTTAGGAATCTACCTCAGTAATATTTCTAAATATTCTCACTTATTCTGCAATAGGTTTCTTTACTAATGTAGAGCATACTTCTGGACACTGTTTTCCACAATGAAACATTAACATTTATGCATAAGTACATATCATTCAATTTGTGCATTTAGGGGCTAATTACGATGTCGGGATTCGGATTTTCCTAACCCGTGTCGGAACCTATGTTTCCGACCGACTTGGAAACATTTCCGACTGACCAGGTATGATGGAAAGGAAACTGTTCAGTCCTTCCAACTCGGTTCTGACCGGCATTCCGAGACTCTGAGTCGGTTAGAGCGGAATCGTGCAGGCCTATGGACCGCGTTTCTGACCGACATATTACAATGTCGGATTCAGACAGCCTTTCGGAATCGGTCTGTCCACCACAAAACGGCTGTCGGAAACTGACTTTGGGGGCCTGTAGCAGGCCCCTCTTCACCCGGTGGCCTCCGGTTGGGGCCTGTGGGGGTGCCCATGGGACCCCTCTTTACAACCATGCACAGGGTGGCAGGCACCATGGGGTGCCCACCACAGGGTGCAAGGTTTTCCACAACCACCCCTTTTTTCAATGGGAGCCTGTGTTGTCGGTAGGAACACAGGCTCCCATTGAACGGTGTATGGAAAGATCGTAATCGGTAGGTCAGACTCCCCGAACCCGAGTCAGCCCCTAAATTGTAATTATTCAATTGGGTCGATTCAGAAACTGCATTTTGTAGTATTACACTAGTACTTCTCAAATACTACAAAATGTAATTCTCAATCCTATGGCAAGAGGCCTTTACCTCCATCTATCCTATCTTTTCTGCCACTGTGGTGACCTCCACATGCAGCAGTATGCAGATTAGTAGTAAATGTAGGACAGACTAGGAGAGTGGTGTAACAATGGGGAATAATTACTACTAAATAGGGGGGTTTAGGAATATTTAAGGATGGGCTTTGGAGGGACATTTTAAAACCATACATACATTCCCAAACGAGTAGGATAAATGAAATGCAAGAAATACAGTTCTATAGTTACTACAGTCCTAAATGTATCAACATGGGTGGCCTAGGGACTTGGTCAACAACAGCAGCAGAAGAGGCAATCAAGTCCCCAGGCTCAGACCTAGCAATGAGCAAGTGGATATCATGTATACTCCACACGTTGTAGGTATTTTAGCAGCATGTTTCCATGAAGGTCTAAATTCAGGAGATTATGAATGAGTTGCTGAAAAGCTCCAGGTTGTATGCACAGAGTTGAGCAACTGGTTGAAGCGACACTGCCAGTCAGTACCCTATGCCCTGTCACAGCTTCCAAGAATCAGCCAAAGGTTTGGGTCATATTTGCTCTCCTCGGAGTGGTGGATAGGAAGGCACAAGCGTCTACTTACATGCAGTTACTTGGGTGGAAACTCTGCCAGGAAATTATTAAAGTGGTGAATTCAAAATATTTTGTTGATAATCTTGGCAAATATGAGCATTATACAACATGTAGTCCACTGATCTTCTGCGTGAATATTGTAAGCAGCAGAATGATGCTCCGCCCTTGTGCACAGGGCTTGGGTCTATGCGCACATGATCTTTTCAAGAAACACTCACACGATGCGCTGGGCTGGAATCCGCCTGTACACCCAATTTATGATTCACATATGCAGCCTTGGATTCAGGCACCACTGAAACTGCGTTCTTATTCCACACCTTACCATTCTCAAGAACAACCACACAATCCTTCACCTCCCTCACCCAGACATGAACACAAACAGGCAACGCCCTGCACACTCATCACTGGTGCCGTACTTCTTCTGCACAGCATCTCTCACGTCCACCACACCTTCCAACTTGCCCATATCGACTGACTTCCTGGACATCCAATCCTTGTTCAATTTAGATCCTGCAACTCTTCCTCTCAAAAGCGTAAAAGGAGAAACTTCCGTGCTGACGTAGAGTAGTCCTCAAAGCCCACAACATGTCCTCTACTGCTTTCCTCCAATGCAAACCATTCACAAGAGCCAGTTGCAACTGATCCTTAATCACTGGGTTCAAGCGCTCAACTAAACCATTGCTACGTGGGTGGTAAAGGGACGTGAGAACATGTCTGATGCTGTTCTGCACTAGAAAACTTTCCATCTCCCTGGATACCAATTGTGTCCCATTATCCGACACCAACTCTTCCAGAAATCCCTCCTTTAGGAACACCTGTTTAAAAATCTTGATCACCACTTCAGCATTCAGACTGTCCACAAACCTTAATGCACTGGCCATTTTGTCATGTAGTCCACCAATACCAAACCGTACTTGGGTGAACAGCCCATGACCCCGAAAGGTCCAGCAATGTCGAAAGCAAGTTTGCACCAAGGGGTATTCTTAGCAACAACCGGATCAATAGGGGAAGGGCACGTGACTTGGGTCTTGTCGCTAAGTACACACATGCAGCAATCACGAACATACTGTTCAATAGCCCTGTCCACCAAAAATCTTCCCTTACTCTCCGTTTCATGGCCCGAATGCCCAGATGACCCTCATGGGCTAGGTCTAAAATCTTCATGAGCATGCAACTAGGGACCACTAACTGACAACACCTGCGCAAGATTCCCCTCACCACGGACAATTCCTCACTAACCCTCCTGTATGGAACTAATTCCATGGGCGTGTCCTTACAATTGGGTCAACCAACAGAAACACAATTTTCCACTGCCTTGAGCTCCTCATCCTTCGACACCGCACTCAATCATTCCTGTTCAGACAAAGCACCCTTAGCTACATCATTCACAGAAGATACCAAACACCCGATCTCCAACTCATCAGTAGATTACTCCCTTTCAGCAGCGTCTATTTGGGGTAACCTCGATAGACAATCAGCCATGAAGTTCTTTGCACCGGCCACAAACTCAAGTTTGTAATTCAATTTCTGCAGCCTGTACTGCCACTTGGCAATGCGTGGAGTAGCTCTGCCGAACCCCTTTAGTGGTGAAAAGATCCATCAGTGGTTTATGATCAGTTCTGAGATCAAATACATTTCCCCAAAGGAAATTCCTGAAATGTTGCACACCCCACCACAACGCCAAATCCTCTCTTTCGAAGGTGGAATAAGTGCCTTCCGCCCCTTGCAACGTGCATGATGCAAACGCAATGGTTTCCTCAGAACCGTCATGCCATTTCTGCATGAGGACAGCACTAAGACCCACATTGCTTGCATCAGCAGACACAATAGTCATTTGTTGATGTTGAATGGACTTAGTGGTTGTGCCAACACAATTTCCTTTTTGATATGTTCAAAACTGTCCTCACACTCCTCGTTCCACACAAATATGCTATTTTGTTTTCAACAAATTGCGCAAACACACAATTTTATCAGAGAAATTTCCTACGAATTTGGCATAATACTCCACCAATCCAAGAAAGGAACGCAATTGGTCCTTGTCAACAGGTCTGGGAGCATTTTGTATAGCTTCCAAGATCTTCCTCTTAGTCTCCACACCCTTAGCTGAAATGTGGTGATCCAAATAGTCCACGCCTTCCTGGAAAAACTTGCACTTGTCCCTCCTCAGGGTTAATCCACTCGATTTCACTATAACCAGGACCTCTTTCACTCTTGCATTGTGTTCAGATTCAGTCTTCCTATAAATCAGTATGTCATCCTGGAAGAACACAACCCCTATGGTATTTCCAAATAAACTCCCCATCAAGCATTGGAGTTCTGCTGATGCTGACGCCAAGCCAAAAGACATAGCGGTAAGCCCCTTCGGGCGTGACAAAAGATGTGAGGTGCCTGGAATCCTTACTCAACTCAACCTGGTGGTATGCTGAAGAGACGTCTTTGCACCATCCAACGTTGCCAACATTTCATTGATGTTCGGCAAAGGTTGGCGATCAATCCAAATACTGGAGTTCAGATCACGCAAGTTCACACAAAGTCTCATAGACTTGTCAGCCTTGCACGCCAAAACTATGGGCGCCAGCCACTCAGATCCCTCGATGGGTTCAATTATGCCCATGTCACACAACCTTTTCAACTCCACACGTAATGCATTTCGCAGACTCAGAAGTACTTTGCACACTCTATGGGCACCCGCTTGTGCACTCTCCTTGAGAATGATTTTGTGCTGAAATCCTTTCAGCTTAGCCTAAATGTTCACTAAACACCTCAGGATAGTTCCGGACTTATTCATCAGCCATCAAATACCCAACCATGCCAGCACAGGACGAAGTAGTTGACAGGGACACATTACTATATTTTTCATCTTCCGACTGGATAACACCATATCAGGATGATTGGGGTCCAAGATTATTCCTAACTCCCCTTGTTCTTGCCATCCCAGCAGATTTGCACCCTTTTTCACAACATAAACGGGTCCAGTGGCAGAATTTCCATCAAACTCCAGACTTCCCTGAAATTTCCCTAAAACATCCACCCTCCTACCCCCATAGGCAAAGATTATTATACAGGATTGCTGTAGCTAAATGTCTTCCAACTCAGAAAATCCTTCTGGTTTATGAGTGTGAAAGGAGAGCCAGAATCAGCCAAGAAGTTAATCTTCCTGTTGTTCACAACAACCACACAAACCAGAGCTTTCCTTTTACGTGATCCCAGAAAGGCAGATATTTCTACTTCTCCATCAGTTTGCACAGTCGAAGAGGACAGCATTAATAATACATTGTTCTCTTCGTCCGAACTATCCAAACCATCTTCAATGGCTTTGACAGTGTGCATGTAGGGTTTTGGGGTCAATGTTGCTTTGCACATCCGTGCAAGGTGTCCTTTTCTACCGCACTTGAAACAAATTTGGTTTAGGGCAAAACAGAATTTGGCATTCCCCAGATGAGACTTACTACCACACCTGAAACATATGAGCTCTGATTTATTGAATCTTGCCTTACTGAATGCTGTTTCAGAATTCCGTGCTTTACTGGACACCATTTCAGAATTCTGACTTGGGGTAGAATTAACCCCCTTGGCAGGTTTGGAAACATGTTTGGCACTTAATTGTTTAACATCACCGAACTTGGTAGTTTGTTCATTTCTCGCATGCACTGTTGGGAATGTTCAATGCTCCTGGCAAGTCTAAGGGCAGTTTCAAGATTGGGATCCTCAGTGGAAAGTAGCTTCTCTTGGACCTTTTTGTTGATGGTTCTTTCAATTAATTGATCACGGATGATTTCATCTTCGAACTCTCTGTAATTACAGGTGGCGGCCAGAGTTCTTAGAGAGGTGACAAAATCATCAATTGATTCCCCAGGAATCTGTGCATGTTGCAAAAATTGTGTCATTCCAATACAACATTTTTCTTGGGGTTGAACTTCTGATCGAGTGTTTTGATGATAGACGCATAATCGTCAATTAACATGGAATCACAGTCGTCGCCAACACTGACATGAGTCCTAACATCCTTTAAGGGTAGAGTCTTCAGGATGTTCCTGCCTTTACCCAAATTTTAAATTAAAAGTGCTTTCTTTTTTTTAGAAGTGAAGGTATCACCATCAATGGCTTCTAAATATGCCTCAAAAGTGTCTTTTCAATGCTGCCAGATCAATGGAGGGGTGCCTGCAGTTTGCAGAAAGTTGGAGGTGCAAGAATTCTATCCATTGTGTAAATTTGCGTGGGTGAGTGGCTGCCACACAATATTGTTTGCTTATTATGAGTTTCAGATACCAACAGTGAACCAGGGTTCAATAAAACACAGATTAGTGCATTATAATGCAGATCACAGATGTCAATTTGCACAAAAGCATGCCCTAGTCCAGGTACAGGTGTGAATGTAGATATAAGGTGCGCCTGTCACCGATGTCGCAAGAATAAAGGTGCAGGCTTCATAAGAATGGTGTGCCTGTCACCGGGCAATGAGAAAACACAGTCAGCGTACTAGGCTTTTGGTCCCACTGCAAGATGGCGACCGTGTTGCACACATTATGTGTGTTTCGAGAGGAAATTGGGCACAGAACAGGTGGGGATGCGCAAGCGCCATCACAGGGTAAAAATGGCAGAACGTGTCACCTGACCGTTGCGGTCTCAAGCCCAACCTGCGCTTTACCTTATAGCGCTGTCGCAACGCTGTCTTGCGTACTTCACCCTCGAAGTGCTGACAATGGTCATGGCAGTATTTGGATGGCCGTAAATCTTCCGTTTGGGCACAGCTTCGCCGCATGCGGCAGGGAACTGCCACCAACAATAGCACGCCGGTCACAGCCTGCCCAGGGAAACAGGCGTGCAGACACAGGGACGCAGAAGCGGACGGACCAGCTCATCGCCAGTGAAAAGAAGCAGACTAGCAGTGCAGGTAAGTGCTTCTCTTTAATTCATCCATCTCGATCCGCGTCCGGCAGCAACTGACATCCAACCCTGCTCCAGAGTTCCAAGCAGGGAACTCCTACGCCCCCGCATTCCACACTCACATTCCACACAACCCAACACCATACTAAATTAAAATTCTGCAAAATATGTGTAACCCCACCCCCCAAAACGTAAAGTATACATATGAATGGATCTTTGTACTTCATTTAAATTAGGTGGCAAGTAGTCAGATCACCTAGGTGCATTAAGCCACTCCAAAATTCCTGTATCAGTTGCCACCACCAAGTGCTTGGTCCAATGGTGCCAGTGAACTGCCTCATAGAGACTAAAGGTGAAAAGACCCAAGGGTTTTCCCCCTCACGGCCTAGCCAGGTAGGACCCGTGAGGGCACCACACTCCGTTCCTGGGGGTACCTAGGAATTAGGTCTCCCTCAACCTGTTGCTTACATTCATAAATCTCAGAGGGAGCATCAGGGTCAAAGGAAAAACTGGTAAAATGCAAGCTTTTCTGAGATTGTCGTCTTTACAAGGTTAATAAAATTGAGGAGTTATGTAGGCCATGTTGGTCCACATCCTCCTGCCCTGGGATTGGCTCTCTGCAAGAACCACAAGCATCTTCTTTTCAGGAAACAAATTATATCAGTAACTACATTGAAGGAACATATCTTTTCAAGTCCACCCCTCAATGAAATGCAACTGAACATTACACTGATGTTAGCGGAATGAAATAAAAAGATTTCAACATTGCTTATGCAAAGCCAAAGGGAACACAACTACTGCAGTGAACATGAACTGCAGCAGTGCAAGCAGAGCATCCGAATCTCAGGGAAAATGCACCACTGTAGATTGCCCCAGATGCCTGGCGTCCCTGGACTCAGCCTTCAAGATGTGTGCTGCAGCAAATGATAAGCCCCAAAAAGCCTAAAGGCAGGAAACAACAAGCCGCAGCCCCTGCTCTCCACTACTCACCCCTTTCTTGGTGCAGAAGCCAATTTGTGTGAGAGTCTCCTATTAAGCATTCTGCTCCAGTCAGAGGTTCTTGTAATTTTGAGCACCTGGTCTACAGTAATACATCTAACCTGCACATCCTCAGTTGTAGCCACGAGCCAATGGAACGGTAAACAATGAGCACAGCCTAATCAGCTAGATTCAGGCGATCTGTAGGAAACATTGCAATGCCTCTACAAATGTGCAGCTGTATGCTCCACCTGATGCATTTTCACCCATCTTAATTATCTAGCACCAGGATGCCCAGGGTTGAACACTGCGGTTTACAATAAAAAAAAAAATAATAATAAAATAATATACTTTCTAACAAGGTGTTACCTATATGATTTCAAATCTGACTGTCTTCTATAAAATGTATTTATGACATTTCGCAATTGGTGTATTTTGACAACTGCACCAAATATCCTGAAATAGATCTGTGTCACATTTAGAGGGAATATGAAACACTGAATTGTTGGCCTAGATAGCACCCTGTCACACTGAGGTGTGTGGAGTGAAATTTACTTTTTCTCTTAAAGCCTAATTTAAAGAGCGTCTAGCAACAGGTATAGATAATATTTTACAAATGTTTTGTTTTTTTTAATCAGAATTCTTAGGTACATACAGAAACCCTAGTGCATAAGGGTGAGGGGTAGATTAATTTACACAAAAAATGCTGGCTGTGGCAAATAATTGAGGGGCATATTTATGTTGTTTTCACACAGCGCAGCTCAGCAAGCCACTTGTTGCACTGCTGAAAGGGAAGGGGCAGGAATGTGCTGAATTTAACATAATATGATGCATTCCTGTCCTTTCCTTGCACCCTTTTGGCTGCCTAGCGCCAATGCAAGCACGCCTTAGACTAAAGTGCAAGAGCAGGATCGTTTTTGGCAGGAAGGGGCACCTTCCTGCAAAAAAACATTCTTCTGAAGCCTTTTCCTCTTTCTAAGTGTGCTGCAGAATGCAGCATACATAGAAAAAGGAAACAATGAGAGAAAATAATGATATTTCTCCTCGTTACGCCTCCCCTGCGGAGGCGTAGCATTTTGACGCATTCCCAGGTTTACCAGTGTTGGTAAATATGGGAATGCGCCAAAATTCATGGGTGGATACATGGGAATACCCACACTCCACCCATGGAACGCCTTCCCAGGAGTAACGCAATGCAGCAATTTGCTCTGCCTTGCATTACTTTGGATTTATCAAACCATGCAGGGCCATGCAAGCTGGCCTTGCGTGGCTTGATAAATCTGACTTAGGTTTTGCGTCACCCTTGCGCTCCCTTGCGTGGTGCAAGTGTGACACAAAACTTTCATAAATAAGCCCCATAGTCTATAAAGTGTCAGAACTTCATAAATGAGTGGACAGAAAAACAATACGTTTGCATATTATTATTCGGTAGATGGAATATACAGACTAGGAGCCTGATTTAGTTTTCGACGGATGGGTTACTCCGCCACAACGGTGACGGATATCGCGTCCACCGAAATATAAACCAGGCCCTAAGTTTGACATGTTCCTTGGGTGTGCAAGCCTACATGAGTTGCATAGGCTTGCATTTTTTGTTCTGCAGTATGGAAATCCCTCATATGTTACTCAATGTTTCTATTCTTCTTTCATACGATACATTTTTAGAGAGAGAGAGAGATGTCTACTTCTGTGCTAGTTGGTTCGAGCCGGCTGGTGTCACAGGATGGATCTGATGGTCCTAAAGGACAGGACCATCTCCATCTTGTACCCAATACAAAGAAGTGGACTCCAATTGTCTGTTGGCTGACCTCCTATCTGGCTACAAGGACACAAAACGTTGCAAGAGGCCAGTTGGCCAGCACCAACTAGACCTGGTCTGAACCTGCAAATGGCCTTTGCTGGACTGAGTCCTGGCACTTAAATTTAGTTTCTAATGTTCCAGAAGCCGTAGCAGTGACCCAAAGGAGCTGCTCCTGAAACCCTGAGGACTTACACAATTTTCAAATGGATCCATTGTTCACTTATTCAGATGCATAAACATTTTACTAGTGCTGAACATTATAAATGCTAGCATCTTGTATGCTTATATCTAGTATGCAAGTAGTGTCAACCATTTCTAGTACTGCACACTCGTATGGCACACTATACAGAATTATAGCATGCTTGCGGATGGTTGCCAATGCCAGGCTTTTTTCCCCTCCAATGTTTGTAGATGTAAAGTCAACCTGGCAATATTTAAGGTAAGATTGCAGTTGTTGTAAACTAAAAAGTACAATGGAACCTCTGTTTTCAATGGAAAATGTGTCACCCAAAAGGCATTTTCACTCTCGTTTAGTCTAACTCCAAGGAGATAATATGAAGGTTGATTTCAAGTATAGTTAACCATAATTATTGTTGGTTCAATACCGATGTCAGTTCAGTTGCAATACGGATGCCAATGTCATCCAGACTGTTCATGAAAAATAACCCTGTAAGAATACAAAAAATATAAATTGTATATGCAATCCATAGGTAAATATATACACAATGTAAAACATGTTAATCAAATAAAAAAATCAGTTGAATAAGCAAGAAAATAAAATAATGAAATGCAGCTGCAACACTAGGCATCCAAGTTCCAAACCCCATATTCTGTTTGTGACCACTTATTGCAAATTCTGAGTGTTGGAAAGTGGACTATTAGTAGGGGCATATGTATTTCTGCCACTGGCAATAAGGCCACTAACACATGATAGGACTCAGCATAGGTCTTAGAAAATTATTTCCATGCTCAACCCTTGGTAGCTTGGCTGCGAGCAGGCAGGCTTAACTTCAAAGACAGGTATGTAAAGCATTTAAAAACAACAATTCAGTAAATAATTAAAACACAATGCACAATAAAAATCTAACATGAGCTTAAAAAAATAGGAAATATTTTTATCGTTAAAATGACACCAAAACGACAAAAATCCAATGTAGGGAACCGGAGATATGAATTTTTACAGATTTATCACTTTATAGCACTTAGAAACTTATACCACCATATTGGGATATCTGGTCGCGATAGACCGGCTCAAAGTCAAAGTTTCAGGCCGACCGCGATGGAGCCCTGAGCGGCTACCCCTCGCGGTAGGTCCCGGTCACAGTTTTTACCTTCGGACTTAGAAACTTTTCTGGAGCTTTTTCTCGTGGGGTCCCTCGATGCTCTTCACCAGGCCGGATTCGGTGAGGGTTCGCCGGCCCCGGATTTCTTCTACGCCCGGTCAAACTTTGGAAATCGGACCTGCGGAGCTTTCAGCGGGACGAACCTGAATGGCTTGGTTGGCTCGCGGTTGAAGGCAGGCGGCTTGGCTGACCAGGTTGAGTCGGTCCCCTTATGGAGCTTTTTTCCAAAGTTGCTCCAAAGTTCTCCAAACTCCTGGAACTTCTTCCTGAAGTTCCCCAAAGGGTCCCAAAGTGTCTCAAACTCACTCCAAGGGTCTGGAAGCTCCAAGATTGTCCTTGAACGTTGAGGACTTCAGTTCCCACAATCCACTTGGACAAAATCCTTACAAATCCACTGGTAGTTTTCCAGGCTGAGGATTCTTGGTGGTGATGATCCAGGTGAGCTCTGTTAACCTGTAGCTTGCAGGGAGTCCACTCTTTACTCTTTTTCACAGCAAGGTAGTCCACAGGGCTGTAGTTCCAGATAAGTTTTAAGCAGCAGATCTGAGAGACTCTGCCCCGCTCAGATACTTATTCCAAGTTCTCTGGGTCAAGCAGGAGGTCACTCCTGACCAATGGGGGCAGGGTAGCTCCCCAAGGTTATGATCACATCCTGTAGAGTGTGACATTATTTTGTCCCAGAGTGCACTAAATCCTCCAAATTCATAATGGCGGATTTTCCAGCAGAGAGTTAAGAGCTGGCTAAACACACACCTAGGATTGCTAATTTCCCTAGACTCTCCCCCTTGCATCTGCTCATTCCTTCCTTAATCCTAGCTCTGGCTTGGGGTCAAAAGAGTAGAGTGGTAACTGACACTGAGGCCTTCCCCTTTCCTTTGAAGACCATGGTTTACGACTCTTCCCCCTGCTCTGGCATTCCTGTGTAGCAGCACACTGCCCTCCCAGCAGAGCTGGTTAACCCCAGGGGCTCTTTATCGCCTCTTCAAAGCAGCCTGGCTAATCCACTTAACTCTGACCAATCAGGACAGAACCCTGGAAGGCTGAATCTGGACCTACAAACAAGAAAGTCTTATAACTTCTTGTCTGTACATTTTAGGAGAAATTCAACAATGTCATATTGTTGGATTTATAACTACCATTCTGGGAAGTCTTTGAATGGAAGTTCTATCATTCTCCTGTCAGGAGTTATTAGCTAATAACTTCTTGCCATGTTAACCTATGTGGTATGGGATTTGCAATGGGAAAAATGACTTGGGCCATTTTTCCAGCACCAGGACTTACAAAAACATATTTTATAAGTGATCCGCCTATATCTACAGGACCCCCACCCCATGGACCACCTTGGGGAGATTTTAGGGGTTCTGAATCTGTAGAAATATTGCAGATCCTCCCTCCACAGTGCTCCTAAGCATCAAAGTTGAATTTGGGCAGCACTTTATCACAATGTGGGGAGTGGAATGTGAAATTCAAGAGCATATAAAACTCGTGTTATAAGGGTCCACCTTATAAATACCTGCCCCCCACCCCTGGGACACCTAGGGGAGACCCTGGGGGTTCCTAATATGCCAGAACATTGTAGGTTATCCATTTCTAAGTGCCCCAAACACCAAAGTCGAGTTTGGGCACAATTTACTTTTAAAAGCAGTCATGGAACCCAGGGCTGCTTTTAAACTGACCTCAGGCTTCAGCAGTGCACACATGCAAGTGCAGAAAAGGCTGCTGGCCTCTAAACTGCCATGCCCTACTATATACTAGGGACTTATAGGTAGTTTCAATCCCCCTGCCCTAATATGTACTAGGGTCTTCTAGGGTAGGTCATGCCAATCACAGGGGTACCCCAACCCATAGTGAAGCCTAGTGTATGTAGGTGTTTTCGCTGTATTCTAAGTGTTTTCAGCATAGCACTGGCCCTGGGCCTGGTTAGGCAAATCCCAGGGTCAGTCAGAGTCAGTTAGCACCAGTACCAGTCAGCAAAAAGTTGGGGGGTGCCCAGGGCATAGGATGACTTTGCAACATAGCCCCCCCCCCAAACGAAAGGTGATGGGTTACTAACCTACACCCTGGTAGTCCTCATCAGCTAAGTGTAAAAACCTGGAAAGTCCATCCGCATTTGCATGGGCAACCCCAGGTCTGTGTTCCACTGTAAAGTCCTTTCCCTGTAGGGAAATGGACCACCTTAACAGCTTGGGATTCTCCCCTCTCATCTGCATGAGCCATCTGAGAGGCCTGTGGTCAGTTTGAACACAAAAGTGAGTCCCAAACAAATATGGTCTCAACTTTTTCAGGGACCAAACCACAGCAAAAGCCTCTCTCTCAATGGCACTCCACCTCTGCTCTCTGGGAAGAAGTCTCCTGCTATTAAAAACAACCAGCTGATCAAGGCCCTCTTCATTTAGCTGTGACAACACTGCCCCAATCCCTTGCTCTGAAGCATCTGTCTGAACCAAAAATTATTTTGTGTAATCAGGGGCCAGCAGCACTGGTGCTGAACACATAGCAGCTTTCAGAGTGTCAAAAGCCTTCTGACACTCTGGGGTCCAATCCACCTTTTTGGGCCTCTTCTTAGAAGTGAGTTCTGTTAGGGGCTCCACACTGGTTCCATAATTTTGAACAAACCTTCTATAATACCCTGTCAGTCCAAGGAATGCCCTGACCTGAGTCTGGGTAACAGGAGCTGTCCAATCCAAAATAGTTTGGATTTTAGCTTGGAGAGGCTGGCCATGGGCCCCACCTACCAGGTGGCCCAGGTACACCACAGAACTCTGCCCTATTTGGCACTTACTTGCCTTAATAGTCAGGCCTGCCTGATGCATGGCCTGAAGCACTTCCCTTAGGTGGCTTAAGTGATCCCCCCAGGTAGAACTGCATGCAGCTATATCATCCAGGTAAGCTGCACTGAACTGTTCCAACCCAGACAAGACCCTGTTCACCAACCTTTGGAAGGTGGCAGATGCATTCTTTAAGCCAAAGGGCATTACCTTGAACTGATAATGTCCCTCTGGTGTGGAGAACGCTGACCTCTCCTTTTCTCCATCAGTGAGGGCAATCTGCCAGTAACCTGAAGTCAAATCAAAAGTACTCAGGTACTTAGCAGCCCCTAACCTATCAATGAGCTCATCAGCTCTAGGTATAGGGTGAGCGTCAGTCTTTGTGACTGCATTCAATCCTCTGTAGTCCACAAAGAACCTTAACTCCTTGGGCCCCCCTGAGGATTAGGTGTAGGTACCAGCACCACTGGACTGGACATGGACTGTCAGACGGTTCAATTACCCCCAATTCCAGCATCTTAGCAACCTCAGCTTTAATGCTGGCTCTGACATGGTCAGACAACCTGTACATTTTATTTTTGACAGGTAGGCTGTCACCAGTGTCATTGTGGTGCACACCACTCAGTGATGACTGGGGTCAAAGAGAACAGGCCAGCAAACTGCTCCAGCACTTGCTTACAGTCTCTGTGCTGCTGGTCTGTCAACTTGGGAGAGAGAACAACCCCCTCCACTGACCCATCTTGCACATTAGTGGAGAGGAGGTCGGGCACAGGCTCAGTTTCCTCCTCCACACCCTCATCAGTGACCAGTAACATGGTCATGTCTGCCCTGTCATGGTGGGGTTTCAATCTATTCACATGCATGACCCCATGAGGGTTCCTGGGGGTGCCAAGGTCAACCAAATAGGTAACCTCACCCTTCTTTTCTAAGATTGGATAGGGCCCACTCCACTTGTCATGGAGGGCCCTGTTAGCCACAGGCTTCAACACCCACACCAGTTGCCCTGGAGTATACTCAGGCATAGTAGCCTTCTGATCATACCAGTGCTTCATGAGCTCCTGGCTGGCCTCCAGTTTCCTATTTGCCTTGTACATGTACTCTGCCATTCTAGATCTCAGGCCTAGCACATAGTCAAGCACATTGTCCTTTGCTTCTTTAAGAGGCTTCTCTAAAGACTCTCTCAGCAGGCTCACTGGCCCCCTCACAGGGTGTCCAAACAACAACTCAAAGGGACTGAAACCAACCCCTTTCTGTGGTACCTCCCTGTAGGCAAACAGTAAGCATGGGAGGAGAACATCCCATCTCCTCCTGAGTTTCTCTGACAACCCATTTATCATGCCCTTCAGGGTTTTGTTGAATCTCTCAACAAGACCATTTGCTTGTGGGTGATAGGGGGTGGTGAACTTGTAGTTGACACCACACTCATCCCACATAGCAGTCAGATAGCTGGACAGGAAGTTCGTGCCCCTATCTGATACCACCTCTTTCGGAAAACCCACTCTGGTGAACACACCAAGCAGTGCTCCAGCCACTGCAGGAGCATCAATGGTTCTAAGAGGATTGCTTCGGGGTACTTAGTGGCATGGTCCACGACCACTAAGATATACCTATTCCCTAATGCAGTAGGTGGGTCCAGGGGACCGACAATGTCCATCCCCACCCTTTCAAAAGGAACCCCAACCACTGGCAGTGGTATTAGGTGAGCCTTTGTCTTGCCCCCTGCCTTGCCACTGGCCTGACAGGTGACACAGGAGCTGCAAAACACCTTTACCTTTTCAGACATATGGGGCCAGTAGAAATGGTTCACCAACCGGTTCCATGTCTTTGTCTGTCCCAAATGTCCTGCCAAGGGGATATCATGACCCAAAGTCAGGATGAACTCTCTGTACTTCTGGGGCACCACCAACTCCCTGGTGGCCCCCTCCTTGAGGTTTCTTGCCTCAGTATAAAGCAGTCCATCTTCCCAGTAGTCATCCCCCTCCTCTTGCTTAGAGGCAATCCGCCTCAAGCTCTCAAGGGTGGGACAGTCTCTCTGTCCCTTACCGAACTCCTCTCTGGAGGGTCCACCTGCTCCTGTCAGTTCTGCCAAATCTGACAGCTCTGGCAGGGATGGAGTCCCTCCCTCAGAGGCTAGATCCTCCCCATCAGGGTTAGATTCTTCCTGTACCTCTGGAGTTCCCTGGGCTGGCTCACCAGGCCCAGTACCCTTGTCCTCTGATGCTTGGACCTTTTTTCCAGAGTCCAAGTTTCCAGCCCCTCCCTTCTGGCTAGTCTGTGACGTAGTCACAGCACATACCCACTCAGGGAGCTCCAATATTTTCATATGGAGTCCTCTCTCTACCTCTGACCACTCAGAGGCTTCAAGATAATTGCCCAGTAAACACTGGACTGGGAGCACCTTTGACACAGCTACCTTCATAGGGCCTGTCACACCTTACCATTCCAAATCCACCACAGCAATAGGATGGAGTTTGGTAGTGCTGTCTGCATAAGTCACCTGGTGAAACGCACCAGGTAACAACCTCTCTGGAGGCACCAGCTCATCCAGGACCATAGTTACACTAGCCCCAGTGTCTCTGATAGCCTCAACCTCAGTCCCATTCACTTTAGGCCTCTGCCTGTACTTGTCCATGTTTGGAGGTAAGGCAGCAAGGGTTGCAATATTCACCCCACCCAGGGACACTAAGGTTGCTTCCACCACCTGACTACCCCTTTCTGGGACACCACTCTCCACTCCTACACTTACACTGGCAATCCCTGTGGATGGCCCCTTAGGGGGGAGCTTCTTGGCGCAGACAGCATCTCCCTGTTTGTGCCCTGGCTGGTTACAGTCAAAGCACTTACCCACCTTTGAGGGATCAAAGAACCTACCATTCTTTCCATGATACCCCCTCCCTTTGAATTTGGGTTGGCTTGGGGCCCCCCCTCCTTGTTCAGGTTTTTGTGGGTCTCTGGAGGACTCCTTCTGGTTTTGACCTTCTTTCCCTTGGGCTTTCCCTTGGGGAGGGACCTGTCCTCCTTTCTTCTGGTCACTCCCCTGGTGCTGGATGGAAACCCGGGTTCCCACCCACTCATCAGCTGCTTCCGCCAGCTCTCTGGGGTCTGTCAGCTTAGAGTCCACTAGATACTGGCGTAACTTCTCTTCTATACAATGAGTCAAAATATGTTCTTTCAAAAACAAATTATACAATCCCTCATATGTGTCAACAGTGTTACCAACAATCCAGCCTTCCAGTGCCTTCATTGAAACGTCCACAAAGTCTACCCAGGACTTTGAACTCAATTTCTGGGTGCCTCTAAACTTCACCCTGTACTGCTCTGGAGTCAGACCAAATCTCTTGACTAAGCATGCCTTCATCTGCTGGTATGATTCTGCATCCTCTCCCTTCAGGGTCAGCAGCCTATCCCTCCCAGCTACTGGAATCAACTCCCACAGGAGTGCACCCCAATACTTAGAGTGGACCCTACTCATTCTAAGGGCCCTCTCAAAAGCTGCTAGCCACCTGTCAATGTCATCCCCCTCTGTGTACTTGGGCACTATACCCTTGGGAAGTTTGGGATCAAATCCACCACCCCTGGACATCTCAAAATCTTCATCATTGTCACTGCCACCATTTCTTTTGAACGCCTCCTCCCTCTCCCATTTCTTCTTAGCCAATTGGAATTTCTCCTTCTCCAAGGCAATCAAAGCTAATTGAGCCTCAAGCTGTCTCTCTGCAAGGGACAGTGGTGGTTCCTGAGTAAGGGACCCTTCCCCACTCCCACCATCGGGAATCATATGGTTAACACTAGAGATAATGGAAGAGGCACCATCCTCACCTCCTCTTGGGTGAGGTTGGGGGGAACACCCTCGATGCCCCCTTGAATCTCCTCAGCTACCCCAGCCCAGGCCTTTAGGGACTTAAGCAACCCTGCCTTCCTAATCTTGTTGGAAGCAGGCAGCCCCCTAAGCCTACACTGTACCCTAAGATCAGCTATCCTGAACTGGGACAGTTTAGCCAGGTCCAGCTCCATGGTTCCCTAGTTTTGGGTCACAACAACTGGGCACAACAGACTTAGAACAATTTGGAAAAATCAAAACAATGGATTAAAAACAGTTTAGTCCAAATTCCAAAAATCAAACTCAAAAGGTTTGTTCTAAGGCAATTTAGAGGATTTTTATAATCTTAATTCACTTTACTGAAAGGTGTACTTTTTAAACACAAGTCCTCATCCACACCGCTGAGCACCAAATGTTGGATAGTGGATTATTAGTAGGGGCAAATGTATATCTGGCACTGGCAATAAGGCCACTAACACATGATAGTTGGACCTATCGACGGCCTTCGACACGGTCCATCATGGGGTTCTGATGGACAGGTTGTCGGGGGCGGGGGTAGAAAGCACTGCCTGGAGCCTCCTGAAGTCCTTTTTAGCTGACAGAGTCCAGACAGTTGACCTGGGGCCTGATAAATCTAAGCCTTTTGCCCTTCCGTGTGGGGTACCGCAGGGATCATCTCTGAGCCCCACGCTTTTTAACATTTATGTCAGCCCACTGGCGGCTCTGATAAGATCCTTTGGCCTGCAACTCACTTCCTATGCAGATGACACACAAATTGTGTTATCCATACAGCGAGGGTCCCAAGTGGATATGGTCGCGAGGTGCCATGATTGCCTGAAAGATATTGCGGGCTGGATGGCCTCGAATTGCCTTAAATTGAATGCAGGGAAGACCGAGGTCATGATATTTGGGAACAATCCTAACATCTGGACTCCGGATATGTGGCCTGATGCGCTGGGGATGCCCCCAGTCCCCACGTGCACGGCAAGGAATTTGGGCGTGATCATGGACCAGAAACTTGATTTTGGGGATCAGGTTAGTAAAGTGGTTTCGACATGCTTCCATATCCTTAGGATATTGAGGAAAATTAAATTTTTCTTCCGGCCGATGGTTTCAGGTTAGCAGTCTCAGCCTTTATTCTGTCACGCTTGGACTACTGCAATAGTCTGTATCTGAATTTTAAAAAAAACATCTGCACAGATTACAGTTGGTCCAAAACGCGGCGGCGAGACTGCTGACAGGCATCCCAAGGTTTGCCTCCGTTCGAGAGGGACTCCGGCTACTGCACTGGCTGCCGGTATCAAGACGAGCTCAATTTAAGGCTCTGTGCCTCGTTTTCAAAGCATTGAGGGGCAGTGGCCCAGAGTTCTTGAGTCGGTGCTTCACTTGGTATGTGCCAGGGAGAGCGCTGCGCTCGTCCGAGGACAGACTAGTTGTGGTACCCCGAATAAAAAAGGCTAGTTGGGGAGGACATAGCCTTTCATACTGTGCAGCGAAGGCCTGGAACAGCTTGCCGGTGCATATCAGGAATGCCGAGGAGCTCCTTTCTTTTAGAAAGGGGCTGAAGACTTGGTTATTTAGGGATTAGGCCCCCCGTGCTCCAGGGACTCAGTGTGCAGCGCCAGGACACCCTTGGGTAAAAGTGCACTTTATAAGCTCATAATAATAATAATAATAATAATAGGACTCAGCATAGGTCTTAGAAAATTAATCCCATGCTCAACCCTTGGTAGCTTGGCTGCGAGCAAGCAGGCATAACTTCAAAGACAGGTATGTAAAGCATTTAAAAACACCAATACAGTAAATAATTAAGACACAATGCGCAATAAAAATCCAACACCATTTTATGAAAATAGGAAATATTTTTATCTTTAAAATGACACCAAAACGACAAAAATCCAATGTAGGGAACCGGAGATATTAATTTTTACAGATTTATCACTTTATAGCACTTAGAAACCTATAGCACCATATTGGGATATCTGGTCGTGATAGACCGGCTCAAAGTCAAAGTTTCAGGCCGACCACGATGGAGCCCTGAGCGGCTATCGCTCGCGGTAGGTCCCGGTCACAGTTTTTACCTTCGGACTTAGAAACTTTTCTGGAGCTTTTTCTCGTGGGTTCCCTCGATGCTCTTCACCAGGCCGGATTCGGTGAGGGTTCACCGGCCTCGGATATCTTCTACTCCCGGTCAAACTCTGGAAGTCGGACCTACGGAGCTTTCAGCGGGACGAACCTGGATGGCTTGGCCGGCTCGCGGTTGAAGGCAGGCGGCTTAGCTGACCAGGTTGAGTCGGTCCCCTTATGGAGCTTTTTTACCAAAATTGCTCCAAAGTTCTCCAAACTCCTGGAACTTCTTCCTGAAGTTCCCCAAAGGGTCCCAAAGTGTCTCAAACTCACTCCAAGGGTCTGGAAGCTCCAAGATGGTCCTTGAACGTTGAGGACTTCAGTTCCCACAATCCACTTGGACAAAACCCTTAAAAATCCACTGGTAGTTTTCCAGGTTGAGGATTCTTGGTGGTGATGTTCCAGGTGAGCTCTGTTAACCTGTAGCTTGCAGGAGTCCACTCTTTACTCTTTTTCACAGCAAGGTAGTCCACAGGGCTGTAGTTCCAGATGGTGCAGTCTTCAGAGTACAGGACTTAGAAATTGCACATCAAACTTCTCAGCATGGCACAACGTCTTGCTTTCTTAAGTTTCAAGCAGCAGAGCTGAGAGACTCGGCCCCTCTAAGATACTTATTCCAAGTTCTCTTGGTCAAGCAGGAGGTCACTCCTGACCAATGGGGGCAGGGTAACTCCCCAAGGTTATGACCACATCCTGTATAGTGTGGCATTATTTTGTCCCAGAGTGCATCAAATCCTCCGAATTTATAATGGCTGATTTTCCAGCAGAGTGTTAAGAGCTGGCTAAACACACTCCTAGGATGGCTAATTTCCCTAGACTCTCCCCCTTGCATCTGCTCATTCCTTCCTTAATCCTAGCTCTGGCTTGGGGTCAAAAGAGTAAAGTGGTAACTGACACTGAGGCCTTCCCCTTTCCTTTGAAGACCATGGTTTACGACTCCTCCCCCTGCTCTGGCATTCCTGTGTGGCAGCACACTGCCCTCCCAGCAGAGCTGGTTAACCCCAGGGGCTCTTTATCACCTCTTCAAAGCAGCCTGTCTAATCCACTTAACTCTGACCAATCAGGACAGACCCCTGGAAGGCTGAATCTGGACCTACAAACAAGAAAGTCTTATAACTTCTTGTCTGTACATTTTAGGAGAAATTCAACAATATCACATTGTTGGATTTATCACTACCATTCTGGGAAGTCTTTGAATGGAAGTTCTATCATTCTCCTGTCAGGAGTTATTAGTTAATAACTTATTGCCATGTTAACCTATGTGGCATGGGATTTGCAATGGGAAAAAGACTTTTCCCAGCACCAGGACTTACAAAAACATATTTTATAAGTACTCCACCTATATCTACAGGACCCCCACCCCATGGACCACCTAGGGAGATTTTAGGGGTTCTGAATCTGTAGAAATATTGCAGATCCTCCCTCCACAGTGCTCCTAGCATCAAAGTCGAATTTGGGCAGCACTTTATCACAATGTGGGGAGTGAAATGTGAAATTTCACTTAACCCAGAGCATATAAAACTCATTTCATAAGGGTCCACCTTATAAATACCTGACCCCCCAACCCTGGGACTCCTAGGGGAGACCCTAGGGGTTCCTAATATGCCAGAACATTGTAGGATATCCATTTTTAAGTGCCCCAAACCCAAAGTCGAGTTTGGGCACAATTTACTTTTTAAAAGCAATCATGGAACCCAGGGCTGCTTTTAAACTGACCTCAGGCTTCAGCAGTGCACACATGCAAGTGCAGAAAAGGCTGCTGGCCTCTAAACTGCCATGCCGTACTATATACTAGGGACTGATAGGTAGTTTCAATCCCCCTGTCCTATTATGTACTAGGGTCTTCTAGGGTAGGTCATGCCAATCACAGGGGTACCCCAACTCATAGTGTACCCTAGTGTATGTAGGTGTTTTCACTGTATTCTATGTGTTTTCAGCATAGCACTGGCCCTGGGCCTGGTTAGGCAAAGCCCAGGGTCAGTCAGAGTCAGTTACCACCAGTACCAGTCAGCAAATGTTGGGGGGTGCCCAGGGCACAGGATGACTTTGCAACACTGAGGATCTCAATAGTAAGGTATTTAAGCACCATTGCATGAATCTGTCAAAAGCAAGCCACTTTGTAAGGAGATGTCTCCGCCAACTCCATGCATATCAATGGCCTTGATTACGAGTATAGGTGGTATTTATTGCACTTAATAAATAACAATACCACAGGGTACGTTATTTATCGAGTGTGATAAATACCACCTATTAGGGTCGTTGGGAAATAACATGTGGACTTTGTTTTTTAGCCACCAAAAATCTGCATCATATGGTAAATACTATATGTTTTTTCCCTGTTAAAATTTGTAGATTTGACCTGCCAAAGTTTAACGAAGTTTGAGTACAATAATTGTTGGATGCGTTAAATACCTAACAACTTGTAATTCCACCGGTACACAAACAGGGGTTTACACACGGGCCAGAGTTAACCACCCAAATCAAAATCAGGCCCTATGTGGGAACATTCATATTGATATTGGAGGCAGGTGGTGGTAGAATTGCCCAGTAGGCATACTTGTGAAGCCTAATGTATAAACAGCAGAGAAATGCATGTCTTCATTTATGTCTGACGAATTAGTAAATATGTTAATTTCAAAGAACTTATACCCAACTGGTATGAAAAGAAACCATGGTAGCACAGGCTATTAAAGGGGCAATCACAGTGCATATCAGAGTCAGGTGCTTGTCTCCTTCTAGCCAAACCTTTTATGTTTGGTAGTGCAACCTCTGAGCAATTGGTGGCATGCTTGCACTGCCATGCGGGGTGCCCTCCTTGCATTTCACCCCTCATAAGGCTACTTAAAACTACACTGAGGACTCCTGGTAAGCAGAGTATAACTACACATAACACGTCTGATTAATTTTCCTTATCTGGACACGGGCAGCTATGGTTTGAAGAACTTTTGAATGAGCATCTATCACCAAAATGGTGGAATCTTGTGAGGGGCAGTGTTGGAATCTACCTTTTCTGCAGTTTTCTAACCTTGGAACATCTAGTTTGATTGCACATGCTTTGTTTTCAGACGCAATATACTGGTGCTTGCTTTTTCTCAGTTGTGACTGTGTTGTGTTGGTTTTGTCTAGTTTCACCTTGACTAGAACAGGACAACACTTTTGGGTTGGGATTGTCAGTCAGTCAGTCAGTCAAACCACTTTATTCGATTAATTAATATCATAAAAGTACAATACACAAAACAGAAAACAGAAGTATTATCATTCAATACAAATGAGCGATATAAAAAATATAAAATTCCTACAAGAGATCTATAATTCATCAGGACTTAAAAATTATCAGGCAAACACAATTACATTAGAATAAAAATTGAAAAATTCATACGTCATTAATCATAGGAAATCTCCTTTTCCTAAGGCGGACAGCAGCAACAAGGAAACTAGCAATGTTAAAAATATTCCGTGTATCATCTAGCAATTGAAGATACATTAAGGCTGGTCTAACCTGTAGGAAGCCCTTTCCCCTCAATAGAGGGGCTAGAAACCTCCTCCGTATGTCATTGTAAAAATCACAAAACATGATAAAATGCATTGTATCCTGTGGTGAGAAATTGTCGCACTGACACGGGCCTATATCCTCTGATTTACACCATCCAGGAGGTTACCCAGCGAAAAACGAATCAAATTGAAGCGGAACCTAGTCAGGAGCCAACGATGATAATGCTTGGACACAATTCTCAGGTAGGGCTCAATTAATGGGGAAGAATTAATTAAATAATGAGCCCTAACCAAAGGTTTTTCTATCTCCCGTTCCTCCCGTTCCAACATCAGTATATTCAGAAATTGTGATTTCACCCATTTTACATCATCTTTTTTTATCCCTTCTGGGACGTTATAAATATCGGGTCGCCCTAGTTTAAGAAACATGCACTTAACGTAAGACAGCCACGGAATGCTGTTGGCTTTATCCAGGGCAACACAGTCCCGTAAGATCTGGTGGTTCAAAGTTATCTCTGGATTGAGCCAGGTTTTAATCCAGCAAACCAAGGGCGCCAGTCTCAGCGAGTCAGTCACATATCCCAACCCCAGTTCCTGATGAATGGCAAAAGTTGGGGGTTGATTGGGGCACAGACAGGAGGGTACGTAAAAATTTATTTTCAGCCAACTGCATCCCTGCCAACTGTTTGTAGCCCCAAATGGCAGAACCATATGTAGCAATAGCCAGACATTTAGATCTATAGATGGAAAGAATAGCTTCAAAAGGCCTGGCTCCCAATCGCTGTGAAAACCCCAATAAAGCTAACGTCGATCTAACTACTGCGTTTTTTTTAGCTTTATGTTGGGGGACCCAGGAACATCTGTCATCAAATAAAACCCCCAGATATGTAAAAGAGGTCACTCTGGACACCTCAGCTCCATTGCATGAGAAAGTTTTATCTTTTCTATTTCTTTGGCCCATTATCATAACATGTGATTTCGACATATTCACAACCAGAGCCAGGGATTTCATGTAAGCCCCAAATGCATCCAACAGTCTCTGAAGACCTATGGCAGTTCGGGATAATAAAACGGCATCGTCCGCGTATAGGAGGACCGGAATAGTCATAGTCCCTACACGCGGAATATCCAAACTGGCCTGATCCAGGGTCTTATCTAGGGCATTGATATAAAGGGTAAAAAGTAATGGCGCCAATATACAGCCCTGGCGGACACCTCTGCCTGATTTAAAGTGACTAGTGCATTTGCCGTCCTGAGTGACCCTGACAGCTGCTGAAAGATCCCGATGTAAATCTGCTAAAAAGTGAACCAAACAGGGATCAATACCCATATCAAGTAAAATAGGCCAGAGCTTCGATCTGTTTACCAGATCGAATGCGGAAGGTGAGGTCCATAAAAGCCATTTGCAAGGAACCTTTTTTGGCTACGGTGTATTTGCCTATTAATAAATATAAATTAAGGCACTGATCCATGGTGCTTCTGCCTTGTCTAAAACCATACTGAAGATTGGATAAAACCCCATTATCATTTACCCAATCAGTGACTTTAGCCAAGATCACTTTACCTAAAATTTTGACAGCAGAATCAATCAATGATATAGGTCTGTAGCACCGTGGATCTCCTCTCTGTCCTTTTTTAAAAACTGGTATAATTGTAGACAGGGACCAGGATGCAGGAAACCCCTGCACAACTGAGGCAATTAAACACATTTGCCAAAATCTTGGCCCAAAATTTAGGTTCACCTTTATACAGGTCTGCAGGGACACAATCAGGGCCAGGTGCCTTATTGCTGGATGTCTCTAGTATTGCCTTTTCAATGTCCGCCTCTTTAAAAACCAACAAAGGTAAATCACCATGTGTATCTGAAGCTGGAAAGGGATCCTGAACCTCGCTTGATCCATAAATAATCTTAAAGTGCGCTAGCCACTGTTCTTCTGAGATATTAGTTTCCAGGATGTCATTCTCTGAACCCAAGAAGAAAGGTGTGTTAACAATAGCCCAAAATTTCGAGCTATCCTTTAGGACTTCAACAGACATTAGAGCGTTCCAGGCCTCTGATTTGATCTCACTTTTACGGGTATATACCGCTAGCTTATAGTGCTTCCTGAGACTAGCTATCTGCTCCCTGTCTCTTGGTTTATTTTTCAGGGCTTGTACTAAATTTCGATGGGCCCTAGAGCAATTTGCGTCAAACCACCTTTCACCTGGGTTAGATCTGGGTTTAGTTTTAACAGTCAAGTCAGTTGCTACCTGGCCGCAGATACCTTCAAAGGCTCTAATGACCTCAGCCTTTGGGGTGGAATAATCCGCGCATTTTGCGATATCATTTTTAGCCTTCATGCATAAATTAACAAAGAAAGATTCAGGAATTACCTTAGACCATTTGAGCCTCCTCCCCTGGTCACTTGTTGCCACCTGATTAACTCCTGTGTCCTGCCCAGTGAGCACAGAAGACCCAAGTCTTTGTTTAATTCAAGAATTACTGGGTTATGATCGCTAAAGGGGGACAACCTAGCGTTATAGAGCACTACATTAGCTAGCATTGAGGGGGACAAGAATATGTAATCAATAATGGTATCCCTTCCCTTGGCCTTAAATGTCGGAACCCGCTCAGATAAATCATTGAAACCAGGTTCGAAGAGGTCAGCTCCTGCCAGGAGGTCCTCCAGAGCCTCCCCCTTTTGCGTATGCTCAAAGTGGGGTGACACCGAATAAACAGGGCCCAAATGATCTCAACATAACAATTCAGATCACACAGATGAATATTAAAATCGCCCATAAGTATGATATAATAAAAAGTGGATTGCTTCGATCTATAAACTTCTAAAAAACATTTCAAATAAGATAGGTGTTCATTCATAAAATCGCATTCCCCAGAGTTATAAAAATTAATTAATAATGTTTTAGGGCAATTGGGGGTGCATAATTCTATTATCAGACAATTATGGGAGCTTACCTCCATCATCTTTATGGACCCTTTTAACTTTAAAGAAAAAAGGAGCACTAAGCCCCCCTTGGCTCTACCTGCCGGAGTAGGACGTGCAGGTGAGCAGAAAGTTTTAAACCCATCCAGCCAAAAATTGCTCTAACTCTCTCCCATGTTTCCTGGAGAGCAATAATGTTGTATTTTTTTATAAACTCAAGCCAGCTAGGATCATCCCTTTTAGATCTGAGCCCCGCAATGTTCCAACTAATAATCTTGCAATTGGGGGCAACTTCTAAGTCAATAGGCTGGAGACTCCATCGCCGACTTCATCAGCACGCACGCCCTGACCTCTACCGACTACATCCTCCTCGGAGACCTGAACTTTCACCTGGAGAACAACAACGACAGCAACTCCACCACCCTGATCGACAACCTCGCCAACCTCGGTCTGAGCCAGCTCGTCACAACACCGAAGCATTCCGCCGGCCACACGCTTGACCCCATCTTATCCTCAAGCTCCCACGTCTCCTTCAGCCACACCACGGAACCCCTCTGGACCGACCACCGTTTCATCCATTTCACCTTCCAGAAACCCACCACACACCACCGCACCCAACAGATCCCACGCCGCTGCTGGAGCAAAGTCACCGAAGACCAACTTCGGGCAACCCTCGCTCTCAGCCCTCCCTCCGACCCATCCAACACCGACGACGCTGCCTGCAACCTCAGACGATGGATGGACGACTGTGCCAACACCCTCGCCCCGCTGAAAAAACTCACCTACAGTGACACCACCAAAAGAGCCAGCTGGTTCACCTCGGAACTCCTAGCTTCCAAGCGTACCTGCCGGAAACTAGAGAAGAAATGGCACAGTGATAAGACACCGGACAGCCACGCAGCCCACAAAGACGCCATCCGTAACCACCACCACCTCATCAAGTCCGCCAAGAGAATCTCCTTCAAAGACCGCCTCGACAACAACGCACACAACAGCAAGGAGCTTTTCAACATCGTGAAGGAACTCTCCAACCCCAGCTCCAACACCAACGACATCCCGCCGCCGCAACCCTGTGCGATTCCCTCGCCACCTTCTTCCACCGCAAGATCGCCGACATCCACGACAGCTTCAACACCCAGACAGCCCCAACTAAGATCGATGCACCAGACCCGCCGCACACCATCGACCACGACCCCCTGCCAGCCTGGGCCAGCGTGAACATCGAGGACACCATCAAGACCATGAGCACAATACACTCCGGCTCCCCGTCAGACCCTTTCCCACACTACATCTTCAACAAAGCCAGCAGCTCCATCGCACCCCACCTGTGCAACGTCATCAATCTCTCCTTCGAGACCGCGACCTTCCCAGAGAGCTGGAAACACGCAGAGATCAACGCCCTACTCAAAAAACCCAAGGCGAACCCGAGAGACCTCAAGAACTTCTGGCCCATCTCCCTGCTTCGGTTCCCAGCCAAGGTCATCGAGAAGATCGTCAACAAACAGCTAACCCGATACCTCGAAGAAAACAGCATCCTGGACCCATCCCAATCGGGGTTCTGCAGCAACCACAGCACTGAGACTGCCCTCATCGCCACCACCGACGACATCAGGATCCTGCTGGACAATGGTGAGACCGCAGCCCTCATCCTGCTGGACCTCTCCGCCGCCTTCGACACTGTCTGCCACCGCACTCTACGCGCACGCCTCCACGACGCAGGGATCCGAGACAAGGCCCTGGAATGCGCCACCTCCTTCCTCGCCGGCAGAACCCAGAGAGTCCGCCTCCCACCATTCCGATCCGAAGCCTCCGAGATCATCTGCGGCGTACCCCAGGGATCGTCCCTCAGCCCAACACTGTTCAACATCTACATGGCTCCGCTCGCACGCATCGCCAGACAGCACGACCTCAACATAATCTCATACGCCGACGACACTCAACTGATCCTCTCCCTCACCAAGGACCCCTCGCCGCCAAATCCAACCTCCATGAAGGAATGAAGGCCGTCGCCGATTGGATGAAGATCAGCCGACTAAAACTGAACACGGAGAAGACAGAGGTCCTCATCCTCGGCTCCAACCCCTCAGCCTGGGACGACTCCTGGTGGCCAACGACGCTGGGAGCAGCCCCGACACCCACCGACCACGCACGCAACCTGGGAGTCATCCTCGACTCAACGCTCTCCATGGCCAAGCAAGTCAACGCAGTCTCATCCTCCTGCTTCAACACCCTCCGCATGCTTCGCAAGATCTACAGGTGGATCCCGACAGACACAAGAAGAACAGTCACCCAGGCCCTCGTCAGTAGCAGACTTGACTATGGGAACGCCCTCTACGCTGGAGCCCCGGCCAAGCTCATCAAGCGACTGCAACGCATACAAAACGCCTCCGCACGCCTGATCCTCGATGTACCACGCCACAGCCACATCACCCCCACCTGAGGAACCTGCACTGGCTCCCCGTCGACAGGAGAATCTCCTTCAAACTCCTCATCCACGCACACAAGGCACTCCACAAGACTGGCCCAGCCTACCTCAACAGACGACTCCTCTTCTACATCCCCAACCGCCAACTCCGCTCCGCCGACCTCTCCCTCGCCACCGTCCCTCGCATTCGAAGAACTACCACCGGCAGCAGATCCTTCTCCCACCTCGCCGCCAAGACCTGGAACACCCTTCCACTAAGCCTACGACAGACCCAAGACCTGCTGACCTTCAGGAGGCTACTCAAGACCTGGTTGTTCGATCAGTAGCAGCACCCCCCCCCTTTTTTCCCTAGCGCCTTGAGACCCTCGCGGGTAAGTAGTGCGCTTTACAAATTCTGTGATTGATTGATTGATTGAGATTATGACTGGAGTCAGGTAAACAATCATGGGGTAACTCTAGTCAATCATTCTCGTCTAGCTGAGACAGTGGAGAAAATCTATTTAATAGGGCTATGCCCACTCCTTCGCGGCCTATTTGCGTAGGAAGAGTTTGCGGGACTATTATGTCTCTAACACTAAAACTTTCTGGGTGGAGCTCCAAATTTTTAATTTCAACAAGGCGTTGAGGAGACTGATAGGGCCTCCTCGAGTATACCTCATAGTGGGTTTTAACAAGTACATTCGATCGTCTTACTGGGGGATAAAAATAACCCAATGGCAGGGCTCTGGTACCCCCTTCCCCTTCTCCAGGTCCAGGTCCGAGGCATCCCAAAACAGTCTGTCAGCTGCATTTCGTGTGTTAAAATTAACAATAATACAATCGCCGTCAACTTGTTTCGGGCGATTACCCACCCACCCCACCCGTCTGGCCATTATAATGCTAGAAGAGATCTCGGTATTTCCAGTACAATATTGTTCACACCATTTTTGGGCTTTTAGTAGGAGGGCCGGGGTGGATTCATTATCATCAGCACCAAGTGGTGGTACCCTTACAAGGACCGCAACCAGTGGGGTCGCTTCTGAGGGGAGATTAAGACTACAGCAATTGGGTTTTACAGGCCTCTCATGTGAGGGTGGGGGCTCCCTAGTAACCAAGGTCTGGGCATTAGCTGTCATGACCACAGGGTTCCTGTCGCGACGACTGGAATTCCCCCACCTCTCAGGGCGGCCCTGGTGTGCCCCAACTCTCTCCATGAATCCGGATTCTGGCCTTACCCGTGATGGGGAAAGTGGTTGACCACCCGAGTTGTCTACACCAGTGCGTAGCCTGGTCTCTAGCTGGGCTTTAGGGAGCATAATTGAACTAGGAAAAACGTGCAGAGGTTTCAGAGCTGTTAAAAAAGAATCAATACGCTCACATTTTTTCAAAATCCCAGCAACACAAGTGTTCAAAGTGTCAATAATGTCTTTAGCTATGCTAGTAAGAGCAGGTTCCAGCCGTGAGGTAAAGATCTCCTCCACCATACTCCGAACTATCAGGTCGATATTTTCGCTCACAACATTCCCTTGGGAAGAGTTACTTTTTTTTTAAGCCTATGTCCCGTTTGCAGGTTTTTCTGGTGAATCTCCTTTTCCCAGCGGGCCCCAGGGAGATCCTTTTTGGTGCCTTTTCCAACACAGGCAAAGGTTCTTTAGTGACGTCATCCATGCCCCCAGTCTGAACAACATTGCATGTTAGAGTGCCCTTCGCGACTGACGGTGTCGTTATCAGTACCGTGGGTTCCAAGGGAACGGGAATTATTGTCACAAGGTCGGGTGTAGCATTCCCCTCGTCTGGCTCTTGGCTCGTGCCCAAACCCAGCTCTTTTTCTGCGTTAGCGATTTCCTTGTTTAGGGCTCCCACCGCCGAAGTTAAATATGATATAATAGATGCTTTTTTGGGGGGGGGATTTTTGCTTTTACCCCCCCCGATCTTGACTGCACAATTGTTTTCGCTTACCCATTGTTGACGTTAGAGGGGTGGCCCAGCCCGGCCTCTTCCGGACACTGACGGGCAAGGACGGGCCCGCCCTTGGCCCGGGCGCGCCTGCGCGCGTCCCGCGAAGCGGGAGCCATGAGGAGCTTTATGCGCCTCCTGGCGCGTGTTGGACACAGCTGCTGCAGCCCAGGGAGCAGTCTGGGAGCTGTAGTCTCCCCCCGTCAGGAAGTTGCTGGTGGTGCCGGTGTTGGGATTGTCCTTGTGGTGAATTTCCATTTTGTTACTGTTTGAGAGCTGCATGAATACTTTACACATTGCTTCTAAGTTAAGCCAGACTTTCGTGGTTCACCCTTACAAGGTTTATGATTATTACTTGAATGGAGTTCGCACCTCTCTCAACTAATAACCTAATTTTCTTATTTCTTACAGTGTTAAAAAATGCTCTTTTCACAGAGTGTCTTTGTTTTTCTGGTGGCCTCATGTTCTCCCTTATTCACTGCAGATAGGTGATTCCTGTTAGTTTCAGTGGTATGAAAAGCCTGTGCTGCTTTTCAGGAACTCTGTCCTGTGACTGTAACCTGGCTGTAGCTCGCCAGCTTTAACCCAAGCAAAAAGTCAACTCCAGAAACTCTTCAATGAATGAACAATCAGAGTAAAGATACCCATGACATCATCTTTTTGCTAGCTGGGCCTTTGCCTTTAAGATTGCCTACTAATTGAAGGTACCCATATGAGTCTGCAGGAGACCCACATCTCAGAACCTAAGGCCACAATTTGGTTATTGCAGAAAGATGCCTCCTCCCCCCATCTGCCAATTACATTGTGGTGGTGGAGATAGAAATAGCAGCAATCAAATAGCTATTTCTACACCTCCCCCATCACCACCACCAGCTCACCAGACACTCATGATTTAACCATCAGGTGGTCGTATTTGTCACCTCATTGTTTCATGGTCTAGTAGGACAGATGGATGGTGAAAGCCACAACCTCTGTGATGACAGTAGTCCCCGTCTTCCGTGTCCTGGAGATTCTCTGGGGCATATGTCCAAGCCCCTATCGCCATCACAACGTCACTTTCAGTGATGTGGTGGCGATAGGAGCCACACCTTATTTACAAGGCAAAGGTTAAGCCACTTAACATGGCTTAACACTGCCTTGTAAATAAGGCCCCCTTTCACGCTATGCTTAGCGTGAAAGGGGTGGGCAGTGGGTGTTGCAGTGGGCGTTCCACCGCAACACCCATTGTTTTTTCCGCTGCCCCCTATTTACAAGGGCAGCGTAAATAGGAGGCAGTGCCAAAATTAAGACCAGGAAAAACCTGGTCGTAAGTTGGCAAAACGAGGATAAATGCTTTATTTCTCCTCGTTTTTGCTTTTTTCATGTGTGCTGCCTTCTGCAGCACACATGGAAGAAGCAAAATGCCTTGGATTGTTTATGTGTAGGAAGGTGACCCTTCCTGCACATAAACAATCCTTAAAAAAATGACATTTTGTAACTGCCATGTGTGCTGCATTAAGCAGCACACATAGAAGTGACAAAATGGCATTTCAGGATTGTTCATGTGCAGGAAGGGACACCTTCCTACACATAGACAATCCTCCCCTGCACGCAGACACCCTTGTCCTCTGGTGCAAGGGTGCCTGCGTTGGCGCTACACTGCTACGTGTAGTGCCAGCACAGGGGGAAACGCAAGGCTGCATCATATCCTTGTAAATATGGTGAAGCCTTGCATTTCTGAAGTGGGGGAGTGAGGCATTAAGCCATGACGGCTGACGCCTCACTCCGCCACCTCCTTGTACATATGCCCCTCTGAGTCCCTGGAGGGGTTGAGAGCTCTAATTACCCCCTACGTTTGAAGAACCATGGTAATCTTAAAAATTGCTTTCCGGTGCATGCAAGCATACTCCAAATAAAAAGGAATCCTGTGGATGTCTGTAATTATACTGCACAGATTCCAAATACTGGAGATAGTATCCGGGCTATTCTATCACTGAGACTCCATTTTTGTCAAAGGGTGCTTTTCACCACACCGTGAAGAATTCCCTTGGTTTCTTCGCCCTGCCTACATGCACAGCAAGATGGCAAAAATCTGGTTATTCCCTAGGGTCTAGGGGCCTTCGGTAGGTATGTTACTGCCAACCAGCCCACCAAGCTGATAGCCTTCTCCATCAAGCCATTTGATGCCTTGGCCAGCTGATTCTGTAATTAAGGGCTCTTGCGCCTTTGTCCTTGGTGATGGTTTTGCTGGAGACAATGCCTCTGCCCAGGTATGGATGAAGGTCCTTTATATTTTTGAATTGTGCACTTCACCGTTATTTGCACACGGTTTCCCACAATGATTCCAATGAGGGGACTTTTCACATTTTACTTTGTGAATTGAGTTATATGTGATAGTTCTTTCACTTGTTTCCTTTGACAATATGTGAATTTTTTTACTCTTGATATCTGTTGGAAAATGCCACTTTTTGAATGGTCTGCCCAATCCTTTGTGGGCCTTTTTAAACTCTTCACACTGGGGATCTGTTGTCGAGCCCTCTTGTTGAGCCCTAAGAACATGTGCTATGACCACTAAAGATGATAACATTTTCTAACACATTTAACATTTCTGTAGGGACCTTCTATGTGGTGCATAAAATTCAGTGGAGTTTAAATGCCATCAGTGGACTGCACCATGTTGTGCCATCTACTAGACTGGGAAGGAAACCATTGCTTCAGGCGTGTTTATGCAGCCTGACTGCTGCAGCTTTTAAGCTTCTTCGCATACCTGTCAAAATAACCCTTGTCGACAGAAGGGAACTATACTTTTAAAATTAAGAAAGTCAGTCCAAAGTAGGCCTTTTAGGTGGGGTGCCCACTGTTTAAAAGTGAAACATGTAAGAAATTAGGGTGGCCATGCTCCTACAGTAACTAACCCCAAAAATCCATCTTCACTGTATAGGGATATGACTTCCTTCATAAACTGTATTGCTAAAATACTATTCTAACCAATATTTAAAAACATTATGAAAAAGCCAATTTAATGGTGAAGTTGGACTGTTGTTAAATATACATGAACAGTGACTATAAGAAAAGTATACACCCACTGCCTGAGGTTTTAGTAAACTAATTAGTATTAACCTATATGTAGCTGGGCCTGTCTCTGCTTCCCTTTTGCCTACCATCCCTCCCCAACATGGCCGACCACCGTCACCCCATACCCAGTATATGTATATATTACCCCCTACGTTTGAAGAACCATGGTAATCTTAAAAATTATTTTCCGGTGCATGCAAGCATACTCTAAATTAAAAGGAATTCTGTGGATGTCTATAATTATACTGCACACATTCCAAATACTGGAGATATTATCCGGGCTATTCTATCACTGAGACTCCATTTTTGTCAAAGGGTGCTTTTCACCACACCGTGAAGAATTCCCTTGGTTTCTTCGCCCTGCCTACATGCACAGCAAGATGGCAAAAATCTGGTTATTCCCTAGGGTCTAGGGGCCTTCGGTAGGTATGTTACTGCCAACCAGCCCACCAAGCTGATAGCCTTCTCCATCAAGCCATTTGACGCCTTGGCCAGCTGATTCTGTAATTAAGGGCTCTTGCGCCTTTGTCCTTGGTGATGGTTTTGCTGGAGACAATGCCTCTGCCCAGGTATGGCTGAAGGTCCGTTATATTGTTGAATTGTGCACTTCACCGTTATTTGCACACCGTTTCCCACAATGATTCCAATGAGGGGACTTTTCACATTTTACTTTGTGAATTGAGTTATATGTGATAGTTCTGTCACTTGTTTCCTTTGACAATATGTGAATTTTTTTACTCTTGATATCTGTTGGAAAATGCCACTTTTTGAATGGTCCGCCCAATCCTCTGTGGGCCTTTTTAAACTCTTCACACTGGGGCACTGTTGTCGAGCCCTCTTGTTGAGCCCTAAGAACATGTTCTATGACCACTAAAGATGATAACATTTTCTAACACATTTAACATTTCTGTAGGGACCTTCTATGTGGTGCATAAAATTCAGTGGAGTTTAAATGCCATCAGTGGACTGCACCATGTTGTGCCATCTACTAGACTGGGAAGGAAACCATTGCTTCAGGTGTGTTTATGCAGCCTGACTGCTGCAGCTTTTAAGCTTGTACGCATACCTGTCAAAATAACCCTTGTTGACAGAAGGGAACCATACTTTTAAAAATTAAGAAAGTCAGTCCAAAGTAGGCCTTTTAGGTAGGGTGCCCACTGTTTAAAAGTGAAACATGTAAGAAATTAGGGTTGCCATGCTCCTACAGTAACTAACCCCTGAAATCCATCTTCACTGTATAGGGATATGACTTCCTTCATAAACAGTATTGCTAAAATACTATTCTAACCGATATTTAAAAACATTATGAAAAAGCCAATTCAATGGTGAAGTTGGACTGTTGTTAAATATACATGAACAGTCACTATTAGAAAGGTATACACCCCCTGCCTGAGGTTTTAGTAAACTAATTAGCAATAACCTATATGTAGACGGCCCTGTCTCTGCTTCCCTTTTGCCTACCATCCCTCCCCAACATGGCCGACCACCATCACCCCATACCCAGTATAAGAGGAGGGTCAACCCATCCCACTTCCTGTAGAACTACCAAGCCCCAAAAACCACATGAAGCCGATAGCCAAACAGGGAGGGAGGGATGGGAACTCATGTGGCGAGGAAGACAATACTCGGAATAATGAAGATTACCGGTAAGTAACTTGGGCATTACCTCCTCGTAAGTCTTCATTGCCACCAGAGGTACGAAGTGAGCACATACCCAAGCCCAGCGGCTTGATGTAAACTCACAAGAAACCACAGACAATGGGACAACGCAAAAACAAGACGGCGTAATGCAAAAACAAAACAGTTGGACAACAACCAAGAGGAAGCAAAGAAAGCGAGATCAACAAGAGCTGGAAGGACCAGCCCAAGAACCGCCCAGCAAAGACCCCTGCAGAAGGACCACTCAACACTACCCGGCAGTGAACCAAGAACATGTGTGGGTAGGACCAGGCACTGGCTCAACAGACATATTCAGTAGAGAACCCCCCACAACGAGGCCCTGCAGACAGACAGACCCTCGGGAGAACGACCCAGCATCCGGGCAGACACCACAGAACCCTGTGCAACAAAGGCCAGCAAGAGAGGCTGTGTAACCCATCAACACAGGGAGGAGAGAGAAGGCAAACACCA
Organism: Calotriton arnoldi; assembly: GCA_963921515.1. Taxonomy (NCBI): domain Eukaryota; kingdom Metazoa; phylum Chordata; class Amphibia; order Caudata; family Salamandridae; genus Calotriton; species Calotriton arnoldi. The sequence continues at coordinate 236,939 of CAWUFW010008515.1, forward strand.
GACCGGACAGGACCAAAAGAGACAAACAAGCTGACACAGCAGCAAAAAGATGCAGGCAGCCCCAAATGCAGCAACCCCGCCCATCGGACAACAAACAGCGAGAGAGCAGAATCCACCCCAGACCAAACGATGGGAGGGAAAGTAGGCAACACACCCGCTCGGGAATGACAGACAACCAAGGGGACCTAGGGCAGAAAGGTAGGAACCGGACGCAACACAACACGGACCAGCAGGACCCACAAGACCGGAGGTGAGCGAAGAAGGATCTCAGCCCCCCAACCAACCAGCAGGAACACCCCACCAAGGCGAATAACACGAAGTCCAAGGATCTCTGGAGCACAAACGGACCCACCAGAAGGGCCCGCAACCCCAACGGAAGAACCCAGGAAGGCACAAGTCAAATCGCCCTAGGACGCTGCAGGAAACAACCCCGAAGCAACCAGGCCACCAAAGGATCCAAACCGCCAACAGAGGGCCGCTGGATGCCTGCAAGGCTGCCCACTGAGCCCAAAGAGCAGAAAGGGCCAGGCCCAAAGCAAAGCCCACAGAAAGGAAATTGTGAACACCCTCACAGGGATCACCGAAAAAGAGTTCAATCCCTTAGAAACACACCATCGAGAAAAAGATTCCCAATGGTGAGAAAACAAGACAGAAGAGAAGCAGGGCAATGGGAGCCCTAAAGCAACTCCATCGCCACTAGGGAGCAGCCCCGAGACAGCAGGCTCAACCAAAGAAGCCAAAAGAGGAAGACGAGCCAGAACCCCTACTGGAAGCAGGGGGCCCCCCGCCAAGGGGAAGGAAGATCCGGATTCACCCAGACCACCCGTACGGCCACCACCACCAGCAGAGGAAACCAAGGGCGGTGAACCACCAACAGAACATACGACATGTCCCGGTGAAAGAAGCACAGAACTAGTGCAAGCAAAGAAAACGGAGGAAAGCGTAAGCAGAGAGACCGGCCAACGGAACAACATTGCACCCAGCAACCATACCCCCGTGCACGGGAGGAGAGCGCAGCAGGGAGGCAGGCAAGTGCCCAACCCCACTGCAAACAGAACCACCATTGGGCACCCAAACAGGGCCTGCAAAATATGGAACACGGCCCCGCTCAGGGAGAATGAAGCCATGGGGGAAAAAACCCTGCACAGGTGACACGCCACACAGCACACCGTCCCGTGAGATAAACTGCCCTGAGCGAGAACACCCTCACCACTGCTCAGGACAGAATCCCCTGCGCAAGGAGCCAAAGGGAGCGAACCCTGCAAACCCCCGGAAACAAGGTAGCCTAACACCACCAAAACGACTGTCTGGACCAGAACAGGAAGTCCCCGAAGGACAAGGGCAAACTCCAGACAAGTCAAACGAAACGCACACAAATCCCGGAAGTCGGACCAGCGACCCGCGTGCAGCACAAATCGGGAAACCAACACCACCCAGGATGGGGGCACCAGTTAGGATGACCCATGGAGAGAGAGGACTCCACCAACCACCAACTCAGAGCGGACCGAATCCGCAGAGACAGTACCACCAGTAGACCATAGCCCACGGAACCAGGAGCCCACGGGGACAAGAGAAGGCACATCAAAGGGCAAAGATGAAAGCTGGCTTTGCCGGGATCCAAACTTGTGATCTCCAGATGACAGCAGATAAAGACAATCAGTGTGCATCGTAAAGAGCCATCAAGCCAGCATAGGCACAGGAGGAGAGTCACAGAACAAGACGAGCCCAGGGAAGCAGAATTAGAGTCGCAGACTTCAACCCCTGCACCCCAACCACCGAAGGAGCGCGGCAAGAAAAACAGCACAGGACAATGCGCATCAAACACCACACAGGCAGCCTGTAAGAGGCGATCTCCCCCTGACCTTTGAAATACCCTCAAAATGCAGAGAACACACCCGGCCACGCCGCGGTTTGGGAACACCAACCGGGATGAATTGGGCCAAGCCACTGAGCCATGGTGCCTCTGAACATGCTGCGCAGATGACAGCCACTCCAATGAGGTGAGAAATGCATCCGAAACAGGATGTGTAAGAAGATTACAACCCAGACCTCCTGCGCAACTGAGCACCGGGCTCCTAAAAGAACTGTCTAATATTTTACAACCGCATTATATGTGGACAGCATTGGTGGGTTTGAACCCTTGGCCTGTCCGAGCCTTTGCCACCAAAGGCAGCAGACTTACCATTGAGCTATAGCTCTCTGGTCATGAAAAACAGAAAAAAAAATCCAAATATCCGGGAAAGAAAGACAAAGGATATGACCATGCACCACAATCCCAGACCTAGAAGGCTAGTACCCTATACAATAGGTCACTGAGGCCAACATCGGAAAGAAAAGACCAAGCTCGGATGCTGCGGGGTACAGGAGACAGGGCACGGAGCAGAGTAAATCAATGCACCCATCACACCGACCGACAAACAACGATCCTGGTCGTGCACAGGAGAATGTAAACGTGAAGAGCAAACACAAAAACAGGACAGCTACACATTACTGAAGAATACCAATACCGGTAACCCTGACGGAAGGCAACAACAATAAGTTCACCTAGAGGGCGAGAGGTTGAGGGATCAAAAGCATAGCGAAAAACAAAAATGGACAATTACAGCCGTCATCAGCCGCAACCACCAACAAGATATCGGATAGCCCATACTACACCCCTCAACCTGACACACACGCTCAAAATACATAAAAGAAATGTGTGTGCTGCCCCGCCGGAACGTAAGCAACACCAGGAGAGACAGAGGGAGTAGGCAAAAATGTTAATGCTGACTAACAAAGGAAGAAAAACGCCCAAGACACCAACGACTGGAAGGGTGAGCTGGAAATCAGTACCTGCGCACCATTGGCCACCGGTACCCCCATCCTCCCCACCACCAGAAGCCCATAGTGTCCAGGTGTCCACGGCCAGAACCGCACGCACCCACCAAACACGCACCATGGATGGAGGAACAGGTGCAGGGCACTGCACACACTGCATTAGTGAGGCGAAAGGAGAGCGCCGGCCACAAAAGTGCAGTAGAGGGGAAGCCGACAGGAGCAATCCCCAATGAAAAACATGCGTCCATTGAGTCTGCACGCGTCACTGGGAAGCCCCACCGCATGTGTGCACCCACTGATCCTGAGCCAGCACCGTGCCTGGGGCAAAAGGCCAGCCTAAAAACTCCCCCAGGGACTGTCAGCAGCCATCGAAGTGGGAGGAGGGAATTCCAGGCAGGGTTTGACCGGCCTCCAACCCCCGGCAGAGAAGTGGGAGGAGGGAGGGTGGGGCCGTGGCAGGAGGTGTAAGGTGAGCCCGGAAGTGATCCGGCACCAAAGGGGAAGAGAGACCATGTCACCGCAGCGCCGCCCGGTGTTAAGCAGTAAACAGTGAGGCCGGCCGGCACACACTCTCCGGCAAATAGTGAAACCAATGGGAGCACAAGAAAACCCCACAGCCGCAAGGACCCTCCAGTGATGACAGCTGTCGGGCCCCACTCCTGCCGGATGCACGGCCGCAGAGCCAAGCTCCACCAGGCGGAGAGCACCCAGCCCTACTGCTGTGCCCCCTTGCATGAAGAGCCCCCGGCCCACTGTATGCCAGTGGCCCCTGAGCGCCCGGAACTAGTGCGAGAGCCAGGCTGCAGCCTGACCTGTCAACTGCCCCGTGGCACCCTCTGTGGTGTGGGCTCAGCAGCCAGGACAGACACAGGTACCGCCCACGCGTTGGGGACAAGCCTGTAGAGTGCCTGAAGGGAGGAGGGAGGGAGATCCAGCCGCAAGCTCTCCTCACCAGGCAACCCACAACCAAGCGGGAAGCCGGCCGTGCGAGGTGCTACCCCCTGGAGGCATGAAGACCGTATGCCGTAAAAACCTCCAGTCGCCCCACCGCAGATCAACTAGAAGAGTAAGAGATGTGCGAGAGAGCGGCTGGGGCCCCAGGTCCCGAACAGACTGTCCGCAATCACAGCGGGTCCCTGGAAAGGTGCGCAGGACAGAAACTCTGCCGGTTGCTCGGTTCCCAGCAACGGAGCAGAGATGGCAAATCAAACAGGTGAGCCCGCTAGTGCAGGGCTGAACAAACACAGAGGAGCCTACCACCGCCAGAGCTCGCTAGTGCATGGCTGCAAAAAAGAGAACAGCGAGAGGGCTGCCAGCCACAAGGGGGGGGAAAAACCGTGTGAATGAGCCTGCTCGCGGACAGCCTCCTCCCCAGGGCCGTGGGACCTGCTAGAGCAGGACCTCGGCCCCACTTACCTGATACTTCTTCACGCTCTGGAGAATCTGCAGCGCAGAACAATAAAAAACAGGAAGTGGGATGGGTCAGCCCTCCCCTTATACTGGGTCAGGGATGACGGTGGTCCGCCATGCTGGGAGGGGTGGGAGGCATGGGATGCTAATTTACTTTGGAGGGTTCTGGTGTGGAGCTAAAGCTCACTTCATAATGAGGAAGTCTTATGAGGAGGTAATGGCCCCATACCAGTTTGGTGTGAGTGATTGGGAGGGGACTGCTCAATATCCTAGACTCAGCCCTGGTTGTGCCATAAGCCTTCTCCAGTGGCAGAAATGTTTTGCCATGTTGGATTTCACTGAAAATGATGCACTGTGAAACAGGTTGAAGTAAGACAAACAAGATGTGCTGGAAATGAGGAAAGAGTTTCAGTTGGGAACTATTTACCCATTGGTCATGGAGTATTCAGGAGTCACCCCCACCCAAGGACTAGTGAATTTAACAAAGGTAGCACCTCACTACCAGCTCTTTAGAACACATCTGAACCTGCAAAGCACAGAAGAATTAAAATACTTTGATCTGTGACCTGTGTGGATAGCTCATGGGGTGAACCTGCTCCCACTTATACCCATAACTAAGATGTGGACTCAAAGGGTCAGTGGCTGACCTCCTATGCGGTTACAAGGACACCAAAAGCTGCAAGAGGCCTTTTCTAGAATGACCAGTTAACAAGTGGCAAGTAGAACCGGAATGGACTTTGACTGTGGCCTTTTCTGGAGTTCGTTCTTGCCTCTGAGTGTTGTTCCTGATGTCTTGGAAGCCTATGAAGTGAAAAAGAGGAGCTACTCCATCCAAGGCTGTCGGGCCGAGGGGCGACCTTGATGGGCAAGTCTCTACATGGAAATCTAGACTGGGCAAAGGACCAAAAATTACATGACTGTCAAGAGGACTTTGGTGGGTGCAATATTTGAGTTTTCCCACTCAGAGCTTCTCCTGATAAAACCAATGGCTTCAGTGGGACCTCATGCAATGGCTATCAGAGGACTTCATTGGATGCAGCCTTGAAGCTCGACCTGCTGGAGAATTTTTGCTTCCATAAAAAAGACTAAGGGACCGATTACGATGTTGTGCGGAAACTTTCCGCCCGACTCCTTGTCCGATTCGGTTCCTACCGACTCGGGGTTGGCGGTTCCACATGACCGATTATGACGCTTCCGAACACCGTTCGGAAGGTCTCCCATTGACTTCAATAGTACCCTGTGCTCTGACTGACAACACAGGCTACAATTGCGAAAAGGGGTGGTTGCGGAAAACCTTGCACCCTGTCGCAGGCACTAAATGGTACCTGCCACACTGTGCATGCTTTTACAGGGGCGCCCCATGGGTACCCTCACATGCCCCAACTGGAGGCCTCAGGATGAAGTGGGGCCGGCTAGGGGCCCCCAAAGACTGTTTCTGACAGCCTTTCTGTGTCAGACAAACCGAGTCGGAAAGGCTGTCCGAATCCGACATCATAATCTGTCGGTCGTAAACACTGTCCGTAGAGCTGTACGATTCGGCTCCGACCGACTCAGATTCTCTGAATGCCGGTCAGAACTGATTAGGAATGTCCCAACAATTTCCATTCAAACCGAGAACATCGTAATCGGTCGGTTGGAAATGTTTCCGACCGGTCTAGGGGAATCCGAATGCCGTTCGGAGGCTTTCCACCTGACATCATAATCGGTCCCTAAGTCAAAAGATAAAATCCGCTTTGACTGGGATGACCACTTTGTGTATCCTAGACCCACATCTTTGCATCCGGCCTTAAACTGCACCTAGGTCCTTGTCAACCACAAGCAGTGTCTTTTGAGTGGCACTTTAGTTTTCTTGGTGCTTTTTGCCTTAAAACTTAAAAAATTCATATCACTGTTCCCCTTGTTCGATGTGAATCATTTTTGTGTCATAGTTAATTAATAGAAATGGGTTGTGAGATTTTTCCTGCATTGTGTTTTAAATTGTTTTGGTATCATGAAATGCTTTATACATTTCCGTAAGATAAGCCTATCTGCTCTGTGCCATCCCTACCAGGGGTTGAGCCCAGAACCTGACAGTATTTGTGCATTACTTGGGAATAACTCACATCCCCCTCAACTAATATCCAGTTTTCTTACACTATGGGGCCTATTACGATGTCGGTTGGACTTGCGTCCGACCGACACAGTCTCGAAATGGGACCGACGGACCTCCAGTCAGTGGTCCCGACCGACTGATTAGGATTGGTCGCATTCAGACATTTCCCTATGGGAGCATGCGTTACGGCCGTAACCCAGCCATAGTACATGCTCCCATAGGGAAAAGGGAGGTGGTGTTAATCCCTGCACCCCGTGGAAGGCATCTCAAGGTGCCTGCCAAGGGGTGCAGGGATTACGTGCCCCCCTGGCCACGAATCGGATGCTACTAGGGAAAAGGGGCCCTGCCAGGGACCTCTTATTCACTCTCCGACAGGCTTTCCATGTCGGAAAACCCAGCATAGAAAGCCTACAGGAGACCGAGTATTGTAATCCCAAGGGCAGAAAGACCTCCCTTTGGGATTACGGGCTGGCCTCTGACTGGACAATGGCTCCTTGAGCCCATCAGAAGCCAGACGGAATGACCGGCCAGTTTCAGTTCCGACTGGCTGATTCATAATCAGTCAATCGGAATTGAAACCGACGACCTTCGTTCAGAGGCTTTCCGACTGCCATCGTAATAAGCCCCAATGTAATTTCAAGTTTTTGAGTTTTCAGTTGATATATTCATACTCTAAATTAAGAAGAAATTGAGGGGGTGCCAACATTTAAAAATCAACGTTTGGTTATGTAAATTATTGTTACAATATCTGCAATATTCCACATAAGAATCAATGAAATTCTAGTAAATTAATCAAATATAAGAAAATGGATTGTTGTTATGGTACACAATTTTCTGTGTTGATTGAGAAATGTTTAAATATGTGTAAAGTTCATCAGTACAAAAAGGGATAGAAGGTAGCAACATGTTTATAAGTAATTTCATAATAGCATTCATCCAAATAATTCTTAATTAGGGTTCTTATGCATTCCATAGTAAAGACATTCTTTGTGCTTTGTAGATAAAACAGTCAGCCAACACCTATTTCGGACCCTGTGGGCTTTGATGCTTGGGGCTTTTTCAAGGCTGAAATTAAATATATTTGACGATACTCATTTCTTAATTATAGTGTTTCTTTACCTGACATATTAGCCTGGTTAATTAGTAACCACACACGTGTCACAGCAAATGTGACATAAGTTCAGGGATAATTGTTCTGTGATATGTATAACCAAGTGAGAAGGAAAAAAATCATTAAATAGCTAGGCTTAGAAGAGAGAAAGTAGTGCACAATACTTAAAAGACGAATATCAAGCAAACTTTAAAAACAAGGAGTGGTTTTGTAAAAGTATGAAACTGCCATATATATAAGTAGTTTCTAAATGGTTTCCAAATTTTATGAGGAATAAATCCAATTGGTACTATTACTGTCAACAATAAATGTTCAATTTTTGGCTACTTCACGATTGGGAAGGGTTAATTTTCTCCACATTTCTCAAAAGATTTTAAATTTGCCATATACTTATAAAGTACATTGTATTATCATTTTATGCCCAATTGATCATGCCCTGGAGAAACCCAGTAATATAATAATCTGTTTTTCATAAATATGAGTGAATCATAGTAAGTATCCAAATTTCAATAGAGAGAGACAGTTTTATCTGATCGATGTATTTCAGAGGTATTGGAAAATGTAAAGTGGTATATAGTAGCTCACGACCAGTAGTGTAATACATCTATTTGGGGTGTTTCAGTGTTAAAGATGCTGGTATTAGGGGCATGGCCAGAGAGGCCAAGATGGCAAGCGCATTTTAATAACTCTCCTGACCTCCTCCGCCCTCTGGACTCCCTAGCTGCCTGTTGTGATCATCCCATGGCCTGCCCTGGTGCCTGTGGTCCCCAGGTGCCTGTCAGGCAGACTGCTTGTCCTCTGCGGGTCCGACATACCATGAACGGCAGTGACCGCAGAGGCAAGCAGAGGCCTCGCAAGATGGTGGCCACCCTCTGGGAGGAGCTCCGGGCAGCCGAAGGTGGAGCTGGCACCTACCTGTGTGGTGTGGAGCTGTAGTTGAGGCCAGTGACCCCAACTTTGTGGGCCTTCGCTGGCTGAGGAGTGATCAGCCACTCCTCTACAGTGGCCACCCATGACATGGGACCTCACTGAACTGCGCATAGAGGCATCCCATGCTGGATCGGGCCCGACTACTCTGCTCCCTTTTCTTTGGGGCTTAGCCTGTTGGGTGGCCATGTCTGCTGCCTGAACCTTTGGCACCATCTACTGCAGCAGCTCCCTGTGTGATGGGCCTGCTGTAGCTGCCTGTGGACCCCCGGGGGCCAACTCTTGTGAGGAGTTTTGCGGGGGTGGTGGTGTTGGGTTGTCCTCTTCCATCCCTTGCCTGCAGTAAGTCCTCAGGGGACCATGGCTGCCCATGCTGCCCAGTAGTGTCTGGGAGGCAAGTGGGCCTGGTGGCCCCCCACTAAGCAAGTGGCTTTTCTGTCAGGGGTGGCATCAGAGGTTGTCTCCCCCACTGCTGGCTCTTCTGGATCAGCTTTGCAATGCGGTGCCACAGATGGACTCATCGGAACCTGGCGGCCACTTGCATCGGTCCTCTCTCCTTGCCTTTTCTGGCCAACTGGAACTGAGACTTTGCTTGCCCTGGCCTGGTAGTCATTGTTTCCTTGGATGTGTCAAGTAACAACAATGCAGTGCTTACCTTGTAGCCCACACAGTTTGCTTTGCAGGGACGATATGGGTCCAACTCTGTGTATCCTACCTTTCTGCCTGTGAATGTAATGCCCAGAGGGAGCTCGGTAGGAGCCAGGGAAGAGGGCCTGGTTGGACGTCGTCTTCAGCATCCTTGGAGATAATTGTTGAACCTTTAAAGAGAAGGTATTTGTGAGTTGTCTGTCTGTATATTTGGTTTCCTCTTCCCTGTGATACTGCAAACCTAATGTTGTAAATCACCCCTTCCTACCTGCATGCAACTACGTAAGCCATGACATCCATGGAATAGTAGCAAAGCTTGCCTTCTCTGAGGTATGCATCCACGTACCTCTCTGGCAGTTGCGTTCAAAGTGTGCATCAGCGATCATACATATATATCTAGTAATAGAAACATAGACTTTATTGCCATAATACCCAGATCCAATACTGAAATAACATTCAATTAACATGTATCTATATTCATCTCATATCAATCAATCAATCAATACTTATAAGGCATGGCTTAGCACCCGTGAGGGTATCCAGGTGCTGGGTTGCTGGACCTAGTCAAAAAGCCAGATCTTAAGTCTCTTCCTGAAATCCTTAAGTGAGTGTGATGTTTCGAAGTGGAGGGGGATGGTTTTTCAGGACTTGGCAGTGAGCTGGGAGAAGTAGTGGTCTCCGCTGTAGCTATGGCTGATGTGCAGTGTCTGGGTGAGGGAGGTGGAGTGAAGGTTTCTGGATCGTTGGTGGAATTTCAATCAGTGGTTCTTGTATTCTGGTCCTTGGTCGTGGAGGGCTTTGTAGGTGTGTGCCAGTATAGTATCTTGAATTGGCATCTTTTCTGGATGGGGAGCCAGTGAAGGTTCCTCAGGTGTTGGGTGATATGGGTCTGTTTGGGCAGGTTGAGGATCAGTCTGGCTGCTGAGTTCTGTATTGTCTGGAGCCTTCCCATGAGTTTTGTGGTGGTTCCTGCACACAGTGTGTTGCCGTAGTCCAGTCAGCTGGTGATAAGGGCTTGCAACACTGTTTTTCTCGTGCTGATGAGGAGCCATTTGAAGACTCTTCGAAGTATGCTTTAAAAATGAGCTATGAAGGAGCTTCGGCTAGGATCTTGCTAAATGGGGTTTTGACATCCAGTTTTCATATATCGAGAGGGACGCGACAGGCTGCACCCTTTCACCTCTGTTATTTGACATATACATAGAGCCACTGGCCCAGGTGTTGAGATCCGATGTTTCCGTAATCTCTTTCAGATCTCAGTCTTACAGTAGTAAGGGTTGCGCTTTATGCGGACAATCTGTTGCTCTACACGACTGACCGGGTTATCTCTATTCCGAGGGTCGAACATCTCCTAGAGGAATTTGGGTCCCTATCAGGATACTCAGTCAACACATCAAAAACTGAGGTGATGTGTTGGAACATCAAAGACTGGGATGGGAAAGTCAGCCCTAATTTTAAATACCAGGGAATTATAATTGTCGACGAGATAGTTAAGATCTCACAGCTTAATTTAGATAGGGTAGCAAGAGAAATAGGCCGTTTACTAGCAAGATAGAAAAATCTCCCCCTAACCATATTTGGATGGGTCAATTTAACAAGATTTGTTATACTCCCTAAACTAACCTACCTTTTTAATGCCATCCCCCTTGGGTTCCCTAAATCAGGTATCAATAAAATTCAGGGGAAGGTTGTAAGCTTTATATGGGCTTATACGGGTGCAAGGCTGGCATGGAAAAAACTTAGATGTAGGCTTATTAAAGGGGGATTGGCTCTGCCAGATTTTAATTGGTATTGTGCAGCTTTTCAATTTAAAAACATCTGGATGCTGCTTGGGAAGGTGGGTGACTCTACTTGGGGGAGGCTCCTAGGTGAAATGGTAAAGCAGTGGGGCGGAGATGGGTTCCTATATTAGTTTGGTGCCCCCAGTTACTTTAAGAAAGTTTGACTAAAAATACTGAGATCGGCCCTTCGCTTGTGGTGCTAAGTCAGGAGGAGGTGGGGCATAGGTTATTATTCTGACCTAGCTCCAATCTGGGGCTCTCCTGGGACCCCGTTATGTTTAAAAAATTGCCTGAGCGTACCAATCAGAAGGGCAGGTATTATAAAATGGTCAGACCTGATGACATCAGAGGGCGTGTATGCATGGGAGGTCCTAAAAGCAAAGATTGGTAATGATTTCCCCAGGTTCAAGTTCATTCAACTTTCTTCCTGGTTTATAGCCGCCAAAAAGGAAGTTCGAGGCGATTGGGAACTGGAGCTATCTCTTCAAGATGTAAGTCCTAAGAACAAAGAAGTCTCTAAGTGGTATGAGAAGCTTTTGGAGGCAGACGAGAAGGAGTGTGCACCTCCCCATTCAGTCTGGAATGGGACCTCCTTCGAGTGTGACATTAAGACTGTCTGGGACCACTCTTTGAGGCTCCTTTACAGCCTAGTAATACCAGCAAATCTGAAGAAGAATAATTTTTTTACTATCAATCGCTTATATTGGACTCCAGCTAAAATTGCAAAGTTTGTCACTAGTCCCCTTCCCAAGTGTCCAAGATGTGGCTGTATAAGAGCAAAGGACCTTCATATCTTTTTTGATTGCACGAGGCTGAGGGATTATTGGGGCAGAATCGAGATCGCCTTTAAAGGTATTTTTGGCAGAGAGATCAATCTGAACACAGCTCCTGTTATATTTGGAGGAGAGAACGAAGTTAGTAAGCTGCTTGAGCACTCACATAGAGGGCTGTTATTTTACTTGATCTTGATTGCTAGAAGGAAATCTGCATAAAATGGAGGGATCCTTCGCACTCCAGGGAGTGGAGAAGGGGATTATCCCTGATATTTAGTCTGATTTTATGGTATGGAGTAGAGTTCTGGGTATCGACTCTCTAGTCCAATGATTACACCAAGACACCGACAAAGGTGTTGGTCTGGTAAGGCATACAGACCAGAGCGAATGCAGTGGTCGCTGGGCCGATAGTTCAGTGGAGCGGCTCTATAAAGTATTGCAGACTCTTTCTGGTGATATGAGGATAAAAAAAGAAGTATGCGGAGAGTGTAGAAGAAGGTGGAGGAGACTGTGTTATCTTATTGTTTCATGGTGAGTTTGCTGTGGTTGCGGGCGTGGGAGTGGTTTCGAGTTCAGTGGGCCACCAGGTGTTGTTTCCGAGGGAGGAGTGGTTGCCACAACTACGCGGTACAATATCACCACTGTGCATGTATTTCTTCTTTGATCTTATCCCAGTATTATTCGAAGATTTTGACAATGACCGGCAAATAACGGCGTACTGTATTGCTATCGACAATATGGGGCCGATTCCGATTCGGGCCGGAAATCTCCCCGACCGAGCCGGACCCGGAGAGATTTCCGACCGAATCGGACCCGTGCAGTCCGACCGAATGAGTACGATGCGCACGTATGCCATCGGACTCGAGTCGGTCGGACTCCCATTGAAGTCAATGGGAGCCTGTCGTACAACGCGTACGCGGGCTCCCATTGACTCAATGGGTGCGATGCGGACAAGTGCGCCCCCTACAGCGTGTACGCGGCGAGCGATTCGCGCCGTACACGCACAGGTAGAGGGACCCATGGGTCCCCCTGTGTGCGACTCGCGTGGCTACGCATACAGGGGGTCCGACACGGACCCCAAAGTAGGGCTCCGACAGCTCTTTCGAGCCGGAGTGCGCGGCTCGGTCGGACTGCTCGCGGCGCGCATCGTACCTACCCGGCCGGGGAACGTCTCCATTGCGCGGTGCGAGTCGTGTCCGTGCGGAGTCGGTCGGTGCGGTTCGACCCGGGATCGAGTCGGTCGGAGCGGTCGGGATGCCCGGACGAGTCGGTCGGCGAATACGCATCGTACTCGCTCGCCCGGACGCGCGTACGGATCGGTCGGGAAATAGGGCTCCGAATCGGATCCGGTTAAGCCGAATCCGATTCGGAGCCCTAGCGGCCGAGATCGGAATCGGCCCCTATGTGTTAAGAAACCAAATATCTACAACAGATCACTGACACAATATCCAAATCAAAAATATTGTGATAGAGAAATATTGTGGCAAAAATATTGATCACAAAAATATTGTTTTGCTATACATATAATGGTAAGTACAATAATATCGGGAAAAATATTGCTTACACTAATATTGAGAAAATATATTCAATAATATTTTTGTTAATATATATACATATAGTTAAAAACAGTAAACATTAAACATTTTAACACATAACACTAATATAATGCACATTAAATATGTTTAAGTAACATTTAAACATATATAAATGCAACCATATTTAAACAAACAAACACACAGATATATGAATTTGTGTGTATTTATTATAATTTATATTTGAATTTTCTAATGTTTTTTATATATACCAATAGAACAACTATATATATAAATATGTATATATATATATATATATATATATTTATATATATACATATATAGATATATAAATATTATACGTTTTGCAGTTCATTTGTTAACATGAATTAATTATTTTTAAACCTGTATGTAAAAAAAATATATATATATATATATATATACGAACCAATGCTTTCTCCCAAGTAATTCAAAAGCACGACACAGCTTCGGGTTTTGCAGATGGCTTTATTGGTATTATTTGCGTGGTGCTGCTAGTCCATGAAACGCCTTGGCATACGCGTTTCAGCCTCAATCGGCTTTCATCAGTGCCGGTTCCACGGGCTGCTCATTCTCCATGGGGGACAGGTAGAGTGTAGCTGTTATCTCGACCACTCCCTGTCAGGTGATTCCTTGCCCCTCCTCCAATTAAAGGATCATAGCCATCTCACGCGCTCCCTGCCAGGCAGATGCATGCTGGTAGTTGAAGTCCCATGGCTGCCTATACAGTGATAGGGAAAACCAAACATCAGGTGATGTCCCAATTATATCGGTCACGGGCCTCACACCAGCTCGAGTGCCCAAGAGGAAGTCCAAGCCACCCGCAAAATCCCTTTCTCAGGCAATGAGTATTGCCTCCTCTCTCCCCATTGCAGAAGGTGAGTCTCAATAGATGATAAACTGCTGGGGGGCAGCGCGTTGCAGTTTAATGCGTATTCAACTTGTTGCCGGTATTCCGCGCTGCTCCTTACCGAGAGGGCGTGTCGGAAGCCAGCACCTGCTAGCTGGCCAAACATACGAACCAATGCTTTCTCCCAAGTAATTCAAAAGCACGACACAGCTTCGGGTTTTGCAGATGGCTTTATTGGTATTATTTGCGTGGTGCTGCTAGTCCATGAAACGCCTTGGCATACGCGTTTCAGCCTCAATCGGCTTTCATCAGTGCCGGTTCCACGGGCTGCTCATTCTCCATGGGGGACAGGTAGAGTGTAGCTGTTATCTCGACCACTCCCTGTCAGGTGATTCCTTGCCCCTCCTCCAATTAAAGGATCATAGCCATCTCACGCGCTCCCTGCCTGCCACACTAGAACGCTCGTTGAAACCTAGGGACCCATGGAGGGTGGTACATACCCCGGGAGAGCACCCGGTAAATTCAATCCCAAACAATCCTTCGTGATGCACGAAATAATGCACTCTCAGGACTTGTGCAAGGTATAATCAGGAAGATTTATTTCTTGCTTCCACGCTTTTTTTTTTTTTTTTTCAAGGTATAATCAGGAAGATTTATTTCTTGCTTCCACGCTACGCGTTTCGGCGAAAAGCCTTGCTCACACGTAGGAAGTCAAATATCAGTCATAGTTAAATACCTGTTTACACATCTGCATTAGATAACAAAAATAGAGGGAGGACTCCCAATCACTCTAGTAACCACAAGAAAGACGGCGGCCATTTTACCACTTGCAAATATATATACAATAGTATACAATTCATCAAGTACTTGGTCTCACGAAATACATTCTGCATTCTGATACATATTTTAAATATTCAATGCGACATATGAAACTACATTAGCTAAAATACTTTGCATTGTGTATTCAATACTTATACTATAAAGCCCTTTTTACAATTGTAAAATTCGTAGCTACTGTGCTGTCAATAAACTTTATTGTACCCGCGTCCTCCTTGTACAGTTACCTATATAGATATGCGTAAATTACTCGACATGCGGAGAATAGATTCCCTGTGATGGTACTTTTATACAAACAAATGTGTAAAAATCAATGAAAATTAAAACCAAGTGAATCACCCTAAAAAATCCCAATAGTGATAATACTGGAAATATGTCCTCTGTGAGCGCAGCCTCAAAGGGAGATAACCTTTAGGTGCACCTAAACGTTTAAATAAGTTACGTGCACATCTGAGCGCTCACTGGCAAAATGGACCTATAAGCCCTGCATTCCTGCATCCTGTTATCACGATTGAAATATATAATATATAAAACAAGATGTACTAACGTTGCCAATGTCAAGAGCTAATGCATAAATGACAATAGAAAATAGTAACCAAGTTCTCCCAAGACTTGAAATTAATATTCACATATCCTGTTTCATGATAGACACACTAGGTCCATGAATAACGGGCTAGTGCCCACAATGACTTGGTAAGTTTATCTAATGTATCACCCAATAAAATGCTGCATATACAGACACGTCACAGGAAGAAACAAAGGGAGAATATTAAACACAATAGTGTTCATAAGGGCAAAGAACCAGTAATCAATATATGTTAATAAAGTAAAATCAAACCACAGGTGAAATTTCGACTGACGTAAAACTGCGACGCCATATGTCTCTGGAAAAAGGTTAGGGAACCCGTGAGTAACTATCAAGGTTGTGAGGGCCCCTTCCTTTCCTCCTGAAATAAAAGAAGGAGAAAGAAATGTTACAGAAATATTAAAGAACAGAGGTTAAAAACATTTTTGCATGATTTGATCATGTACCAGCTTGTCACAATACCCTTGTATTGAAGACAACTAAATGTAAGCACATATCTAATTAACAGACGAGGAAAGGACCGTACTAATGTTATCTTGTGTATAGATGTACACTCAATTCCTCATCGAGGTTGAGACCCCCGGGGCTCTTTGTTTGAAGATCAATAATATACATTGATTCTCGCTGTCTTAGCTTCAAGGCTCTGTTTCCCCCTCTGAGTGGTCTAGGGATCTGCTCAATTGCAAAATAGCTGAGAAGGGTACTGTTGGAGAAGTGATGTTCTTGAAAGTGACGTGCAACTGGGTATTGCTGGTCTTTATTGGTAATGGCCCTCATGTGTTCAAGGACACGCTTCTTGACCGGATGGATGGTGCTCCCAATATATTTGAGTTTGCACGGGCATTCTAAACAATATATTACAAATGGAGTACCACATGTAATAAATTGATTGATATTTATCACATTGCCCCGCCTCCTAGAACTTCCTTTCTCATGAGAATGTTTTTGCAGGCTTTACAGTGCCCGCAGGAAAAAATCCACTTAGGCCTTGTATATTTTCAGTGTTCTGGATGGAAATGTCACTGTGTACTAATTTGTCCCTTAGACTATGGCCTCTCCTGTAAGTGATACTGGGTTTTTCATCCAAGAGATGACCAATATGAGGGTCACTTTTGAGGATGTTCCAATGTTGGCATAGAATCCGCCTGATGTTTCTGGCGTTCCTATTATGTGTCAATATAATTCTGGTGCTACTCTCCTGATCCTGTGTGTTTGTGGTCTTGTTGGCATTCCTGTGTAAGGTGTTACTTCTGGGTACCAGTTCTACTTTTTTTATTGCTTGATTAAGTACCCATTGTGGATAGCCCCTGGTTCGAAATCTTTGGACCATCGTGGACATTTCTTCTTCAAAGGCAACCTCAGTACTGCAATTACGTTTGGCCCTCAGCAGATCACTGACACAATATCCAAATCAAAAATATTGTGATAGAGAAATATTGTGGCAAAAATATTAATCACCTGTATGTAAAAATATATATATATATATATATATATATATATACATATATTTTTACATACACATATAAAAATAATTAATAAATATAACAAAGAAACTGCTAAAAATTTAAAATATTTCTAATTTAATTATACATAAAACAGTAAACAATATATCAAAATACGTTTTACTAAGAATATTTTAAAAATTACGTAAATATATATATATATAAATATAAAATTAAATACATAAACACATAATAATAAATACGTAAACAATACTAAAAAAAGCAATTCAACTCCAAAAATAATAAATATACTGTTCCTGCTCCAGTAGGTGCAACAGTAGGGAAGGCGTTGGGCACCAAAGGGGAAAAATGTACTATTCCCACTTCAGTGTGTGCAACAGCAGGGGGAATGTTGGACTCAGGAGGGGTTACATTTACTATTCTCACTCCAGTAGGTGGAACACTAGTGAAAGTGTTGGACTCAGTAGGGGTAAAATGTACTATTCCCACTCCACTGTGTGCAACAGTAGGGAAATCATTGGACTAGGAGGGTTAAAATGTACTATTCCCACTCCACTGTGTGCAACAGTAGGGAAAGCATTAGACTCAGGAGGGGTAAAATGTAATGTTCCCACTCAAGTAGGCGCAACAGTAGGGAAAGCGTAGGACTCAGGAGAGGTTAAATTTAGTATACCCACACTAGTCAGTGCAACAGTAGGGAAAGCATTGGACTGAAGTGAGGTAACATTTACTATTCACATTCCAGTTTGTGGAACAGTAGAGAAAGCGTTAGAAGGGGTAACATTCACTATTCCCACTCCAATCACTGTTACATTACAGAGACAGTACTTCAGTTCAACAAGTAACATATTTTAGACAAGTAACATATTTTAACAACTCTATTAAATACCCAAAAATATAAAATTCGAAATATAACTATTAAGTGCCTTAATTTTAACAAACATAAAAAAAACATAAATATTAAAAATTGTAATAAAATAGTAATAATTAACACAAATATTATTAATATAATTTATAAATCAACACTATATTCCCACAAACATAACAGACAACAATTAAAATGTAATTTTTTTAACTAAATGAATACCATTTTTTTTATTTTTGATTACTTAAATAACTTCCCCCATTCCTCTAAAAACTAAACAATACACACCTAAAATATAACTTAACAAATATAAGTTCAGAATTAACATATTAATCAATTAAATAAGTAATAATAAAGTAAAAATTAATTATCCATAAATTATTTCTTATGTAACTTCCTACCCTGTAACCCTAAAAGCACAACAACCCACACCTGACATATAATTCATTTTTTTTACAGAATGTACTTAATTAGCTATCAATTAAATAATTAATTAAAATGTAAATGTATTATTAATTAATTGTAACTAATTTACTTCCCACCCTATACTCCTATAAACCCCCAAAACTGCACCTAAAACATAACTCGAAAAATAACTTAATTACATAATTTACATATTTAATTATCAATTAAAGAATTATTACTTCTTAATTAAAAATCTATTATTAAGTAAAATGTATTTACTTCCCACCCTGTAGGCCTAAAAACCCCTAAGCCCACACCTAAAACATAACTTAAAAAATAAACTAATTGTACAATTTACATAATTAATTATTAATTAAATAATTAAAAATGAATTTGTAATTCATTATAATTAAATTACTTCCAACCATATACCCCTTTAAAACCCACAACCAGCTACAACACTAAAAATTGCAATAAACAATTACATTAAAAAACAACTAAAAATATACAAAATATATTGAAAAACATTAACAATAATTATAAAAAGAATTTATAACATATACAATTAAAACCTAATAAACTATACATAAAAATAATTCTAAAACGATACTATTAACTACAATAGTTTTGTAAACGGTATTAAGAAACATAGCTATTTTTAACATCAATATTACGTACCTTAGAAAATTGATATTCTTCTCAACAATAGTCCTGCATAACGATGTTTGTGGAGTACGATATTAAAAACTCGGTATTTCAGCATCTCAATATTTTTGCTCACAATTTTGTCCGAATACCATATACAACCTATGGGTTAATGCCACATTCAATATTCTCATAATACATAGCCTAAAAGTAGTAATTTTCGCACATGGATGGCCGTTAGTCTGTTGATAGTATGTTAATGTTCATAAAAAGTGGCCTTATTAGCGCTCAGCTTATATTGCAATGTATTAACTCGCTACTATTGGCTTGCATGGGGTACCTTAAGTTAGTAGTTGGTGTCTTAATGCTGCCGTCGCATTCTGCACTCAGTTACTGTTCCATTGCTATATCCAATTCAGGCGGGGCCGAGTGGCAACCTTCTGAGATTGTGTCGAGAGCGGCAACCTTCTGAGATCGGGGCAGGATTGCGATGTGAAGATGCAGGCAGCATTGTCATGGAGCAACATGAGGCCCAGGAAAGTTCCTTGAAGAGTGCGCTCCAGCGTGAGATGCTGCCTCACCGAATCCTCTTGAGGCCAAGTGGCTTCCAGAACTTGGGAGCGGTTTAAATAATATAGGCACCCCTAAGATGGCCACAGGTATTTGCCGCAATCTCGCAAGAACTCTGCATATCCTGCAGTATGACTCATATGCAGTCCCGAGCAACACGCAGTGTTGGGAACTGCAACTTGTTTACAAAATAGAATGCTGCTGAGATATTGCAGGGACCAAATATTGTACAAGGGTTAAAAGTCAGAAACAGGCATGCAGTACCATTATGCAGGCCACTCTTGGATAATGTAACATAAATGATATAATCAATTATGGCACAATCACATTATCATTTGGGCATGTTATGCAATTATCCTAACGTACTCCACCACTTGGGTGTTACGTACACAGGTAGGTGATTGCAGTAGTGACAGTGATAGTGAAGGGTTTAATAAAGCGCTCAGCTACTCAAGAGTGTCCTGTCACTATACGGTCTTTGACAAAACAGATGAGATGACAATTACTGTGAGAAAAGCCAGGTCTTCAGCTTTTTCTTAAAAGCAGCTTCAGCCTTTGTTTGACGCAAGTCTAGAGGGAGCTTGTCACAGCCAACTGGGCCCAAGAAAGAGAAGGAGTGACCCCTGCTGAAGCCAGACGAACTCTAGGAATTCTGACCAGATGATTATTGGTTGAGCGTAACACTCTCACCGGGATGCAAAAGATAATCCTGACAGAGAGCTAATCAGGTCAGATTGATGGAGAGCTTTATGCATTAAGAGAGCTGATTTTAAAAGATGGGGGGTAGGGTTACTATGAAACCTGACTATGTGACCTGGAACCTTGACAGTACTCCCCTGAAAAATCCCCCCTAAGACAGTGGGAATGGGTCTTGGTTTCTCTGGATATTGTGAGTAAAAGGAGTGCAAAAACGAGGAGTGTGTTGAACATGAGCCAAATGCTCCCACAACTGTTCTTCTGGGCCATACCCTTTCCAATCCACTAGATGGTGGAGCTTGCCATGGATTCTTTTGGAATCAAGAAGAGCTTGGACCTAATACTTCTTTTTCCTTACTATTTCGATAGGCGGTGGTGGTGATGATCTTTATCTAGTCTCAGAGTGGCATATCTTGACTAGGGACACATGGAACACTTGGTGGACTTTTAACAAGTCTGGAAGCACATGTTTCACAGCCACAGCGTTCAAGCCTGTACAGATGGGGAAGGGACCTATGAATCAGGGGAGGAGTTTCTTCTTGCTGTTCAGTTCCAGATTTCTATTTGAAAGCCGGACTTGATCACCAACAAATATTTTGGTTCTTCTGTACGATGGAGATCTGAAAATAGTTTCTGGGACGCTTTAGCTAAGTGATAAGGGCCTGCTGTAAAATCTTATATAAGTGATCAAGAAACTCTTGAGCAGTGGGAAACTTGATTGTGATAGTTTCATTCCAGGAAATATCCTTCAGATGGTACCCATGTGTGGAATAAAATAGGGACATGCCTAAAGATGAATGTGAGCAACTATGTAAGTCAGGACATCCGCAGAGTAGTAGCATAGATTGCCTTCGCTGAGGTGTGCGTCCTACTTCTCTGGCATTGCGTTCGAAGTGTGCATTAGTGATCATATATATACACGGCCCTGGCCCAATGTCCACCTCCTGGTGGCCCCCAAACCTTTGAATGGGAAGATCCTGAACCACCTGACCATGATGTGATCCATCGGGAAGCCTGCAGGAAAGGAGCTCCTAACTCAAGTTGTAACGTGATTTTCCCAGATTATACTAAGTTGGTTCAGACTCAGCGCCAATCCTTCGACGCAGTCAAAGTCAAATTGAGGGATCTTGTTTTGCCTTATAAGCTGATGTACGTGGCCAAGTTGACAGTGATTTGCGATTCACGCTCCCATTTCTTTACAAGCCCCAAGGAGACTGAGGAGTGGGCTACAGAGCGCCGCCAACTCTGCAGGCAAGATCCGCAGCCCTTCTGCCAGCAGGAGCAGGGACTTCCGCTGCCCCAGAAGCCTAGACCATCGGTGGCCAGGAGAGCCCTGAGTTCCCGGGGGGGTTGGAGACGCCTCAGGAACTTGTCTAATTTCTCTGGAGCTGACGCGACAAAAGAGATAAAACATTTGGAGGCCCTACTCGTTTCCTAACATTCCGGCTGGAGTGTTATCTTGACAGAATCACAGGCACAGCCTTTACAGATTCCCCAATTCCTCACCCATTACAAATAATGCAAATAACAGGTCGTGATGAAGATGGAGACCATTGATATTGTCCATTGAAACGTACGTCGGCCAGAGAGAGTGACACCCCAGATATCAGCACAGCAATAGAGGGTTGATGTGATCACCCCGTTTTTGGTCCATCTGTGCATGCAGTGTTGATCTGGGGCGTGGTATGAAAGTGTGTAGTATGCTAGTGATATGGATGTGGGTCACATGAATGAGGTGTAAATGTGGGGGATTGTCTTTTTGTCTCATTGTTTAATTTTAATCATTACAACAGAAGTTACAATTCTAAAGTAAATGCAATACATTGAGTGTATGTATTTTTAGATAAAAATTGATCTACATCAATGTATAGATAAAATGTTGAAAAGAAATGTAATGTCTAAATGTTAATTTTGATACATATGAAAGAAGAAAAACAAAATAAAATATTAATCAAAGTTGTTGTGTGGAGATTAACATTGTTGATGCCCCATTTTAGAGCTTGTGAAACGCAGTAGTAAAGCAATATAGGTCACGAGGGAGTTTGTTTTGAGAATTTTGCTACCACACGGGACATGTCAGCAGTTCTGGGGGGGAGGGGGCTATACTCCTGCACAGATCACTCTCTCTGGTGGTGTCTCAGATGGCCTTGGATCCACTAGGCCGCTACATAGCGCAGAGGGTATGCTAGATGGCAAACCCGTCAACCTATTGAGTGTTAGCGTACTGCCTCATTTGCTAACACAGACCCTCACTGCACTCACAGGGATTGTTTCAGGGTTTCCCCAGTGGACTTCTATTCTGGGAGAGTCTTCAATGTAACGACCCATCCCGAACTAGATGCCTCAGGTCCTTCAACAGGTCATCATCAGCTGAGGGCTTGACAGCTACGTTCCTGGATGGATTCCCTGAGTCTCTGCGATGCCTGGCAAGTTTGGCAAGCCACTAACAGGGTTTACACATGCAGTAGCCTTGACTAAGACCCTCTCATAGACTGATCTATTTCTTCTCCTGACTGCCTACATGCTTTGCACAATGGCGGCACGTATATTCCCTCGGGGCATCTCTGACGACTCTCCGTGCTCGTTTGTCTCAGGGCCCCTAACTGATCTAGATGCCCAATGTGGCAGCTTAACAACTGGTGTCTCATGGACGAGAGGTTCAGGGAGCACCTCCAGGTGGAGATTGACTTCTACTTTGAGGTCAATACAGGCCCAGTGGTCTCTGCCAGGACCCTATGGATGGCTGGCAAGGCCACGATTCGGAGGATCGCTAAATCTTATCTCCGTAGGGTGGAGAGGCTCAAGGGGGAGCAGCTTCCACATCTTGAATCCCGCATTCTTGCACTGCCGGGGCTCCTGCCGGACTCCTCAGCTACTCGAGGTCGAGTGTGCTTGCTGCACCAACTGGCGCTTGACAAGGCTCGACAATGCTGGTATTTGTCAACTCAGATGGTGTACGAATACAGTTATAAGAATGGGTAACTCCTCTATTGGCTGACCATGGGAGGAATGAGATCTTGGATAATTCCTGGTGTCAAAGATGCCGCGGGTTGAGGCCTAACCAGTGCTAAGGATATGGAAGAATCGTTTGCTTACTACTACCAAGCCCTGTACGCTCACCGTCCTCGGCCTGAGCAAGAGCGGGAAAGTCTACTTCTCAACTATGTATCCCTGACCAGGCTTACTGTGCTTCAAAGTGCAGGCCTTAAGTCTGCCATCTCAACGGATGAGGTGGAGGCAGCCATACAGGGCCTGAACACTGGGCAGACCCCTGGGACGGACGGGTTCCCTGCAGAGTACTATTGGTGCTTTGGTTCTGCGTTTGCACCTTATTTGGCAAATTTATGTTCTGAATTTGAGCGAAGGGGCTCCTTTCCACAGGAGCTGGACATTTCCACTATAGTGGTCCTCCCCAAAAAGGGGCAAGCAGCCCATTTCGCTGATCAATGCGGAGCTTAAGGTTTTTGTCAAAGTTTTGGTGACTAGATTGCTGCCGGTGCTGCCCCTCATTATTCATGCCAATCTGTGCGGATTTATGCCCTGCTGATGCACCCATCACAGTATTTATTAGCGTCAACATTGCACTAATCCTACTGTCATGAGATTATGTCCCACAGTGAGCTGCTACTAGCTGATTTTGAGAAGGCGTTTGACACAGTGTACTGGGTCCATTTCGACCAGATTTTGTTTTGCATGGGCTTTGGCCCAAAGTACCGTAGATGTGTCTGTCACCTCAATAGGGAACCCTTCATCCAGGTCCTCATCAACTGAGCGATTTCTGCGCCCTTCCCCATCCTTCTGTTCCCCCGGCTGTTAAACCCTTGGCTACAATTATCTGGCATGATGCTCAAGTGTGGGAATGGCGGTGGGGGAGTGCACAGAGGATAAAATAGCCTTATACACTGATGATGTGCTCCTGTTTTTGACCCAACCACGGCTGTTGGGGCCCTCGAGTCCTACACATTTTGGGTGTATTTGAGGAGGCCTCTGACCTTCATGTAAATTGGTGAATGTCTCTTCTTGTCCCAATGAAGGGCGACTCGGCAATACTGAGTTGGCTGAGTGCCATTCTGGTTCAGCACCTGAGTTTCAAAGATCTAGGGGTCTATATATTACTCCTGCCGGATCTGGCTCATACCCTTAATTTGACTCCTCTGCTCACTGACACAGAGCGAGCGCTAAAGTCCTGGTCTGGCCTCCCATTTACCATCCCCATCACTTGGTTTAAACAGCTCAATGCTCTCTTTCGTTCATTCATTTGTCGGGGGCTTTGTAATAGTTAAACAATCATATACTGGTTTAAAAGGGACAAAATGAAATGCTGCCTAACTGACTGACTGTTCACTCCACCCAGGACGTGGTTTCTAAGAGTGGAGAGGCATTGGGCCGAAGCACAATTTTTTTTTCCTGTCCCTGTTTCATGTCCTTTGTGGTAAGATAAGTCAGCGCTTGTTCTAAACACCTTTTACCATCATATAATGGATACAAGATTCTGAAGGTGACATTTGTGACAAGACTTTTTGTGAGCATTTGTTGTGTAGCATAGTTGTGTTGATGTGTTCTCTTTTGAGCTCACGTGTGTCTTAAGTAGTTCACGAGCTGCAGCAGTGATATTTAACCACTTTAGATAGTAGCAAATAGTTTCTTGTCACAGAAACCTTCAACTGAAAGAGTCAATGGGATAACCCTGTGTCCCACAGAAACCTTCAAGGTATGTTCTGCTTTTAGCTGAAAATGTAGCAGCATTTGTTGATACATTTGAAGTAATCAACAGAACATAAAGGAATAACATACACATAGGAATAACATACACAGGGTAACATAACAACACATTTAAAAACAATCAGGGCACATCACAACAAAACAGTCACAACAAAATGCAACACAACAACCACAATCAGCACAACAATTCAAAATCACATTGCAGTAATGTAGCACAAAACACAGCAGCACAAGAAATAACAGACCACCCCACCACCAAAATAAAATGTCACATAACAAATGTATGCAAACATTCTTCTAACACATCGGCTTTACCATTCTGTTTACAAGATATGGTGATAAAAGTTATCCGAGTAAGCACTGCAATATCATACCACCAAAGGGTGTATAACCTAAATATTGAACCCAGAATATGGTACTAATGGTACACAAAATCGAGGATAAAATATTGAAATAAAAATATCAACAAGTCTAGAATATTCTTTAATTAACTCTACATATATGTACTTATGTGGTACATAGATATACAAGGTACGTAGAGTTATGAATAGGAAATCTATACTTCCCTATATGCACTTACCTTTCGATATTGTGTCACTGTATATTCTGTCCTCTGTATTCCTATTCCATGAAATTCTGGGAGTTGATATTAATAACTGAATAAAACATGCAAAATAACGAAACACATTTAAAAAAAAAAGAAGCAACATTACAGCAAAACATGGTCAACAAAACAAATCACATTGCAATAATGCAACACAAAAACACAACAGCAAAACAAACAACAGAACACCTCACCACCACAAAAAAATGCCAGCCAACAAAGGTACACAAAAATTCTTGTCACACACATTACCATTTCCTCATTATCATTCTAGTTTCATAACAGGGTGGTAAAAGGTATTTGCCTTAACTTACCACAAAAGACATGAAATACCGCCAGTCAAAAATGTTTTTCGATCCAGCCCTGAGTCTTAACTTGTCATTCGGAGTGAACACTTTATGTGATACAGCCCTGTGTCTTACATTAGTCAGTAAGTCAGTCAGAACATCTTTATTCGGTCTAACCGGACCATAAAAGTATAAAAGCAATAAATCCATACAGATTAAAAACAAACCGCAATAAGATCACACAGCAAGCAGATTTCAATTAACCCGTTGCGTGCGTCCGTCGGCCAACGGCCGTCGCGAGCACTACCTCTGTAGTGCTGCGAACGTCCGTTGGCCGACGCAGCCCCGCCCACTCCGCTAAACCGCCGCACCGCGGCGGAATTGCCGCCGCGGTTAAGAGGTTAAATGGCAAAAACCGTTGAATGCAAATAATCATAAGAAGTGAGAGAGTCAAACAAATGCATACAGATAAAAAGTACATCAATTTCTATGTAATCAGCATCGTCCTCTGCACATTGAATGAAAGTTTAAAAACAGATTTTCACAGAAGGAAGGGTCTGCTTTGCAATATCGAATGTTCGCTTGTTCTAAAAAGGTAACAGGTAGTGATCCCTCAGGGATGTGTAAAATCTACAGAAAAACAGAAAGTGGATCATGCTTTGTGCTGAGTGATCATCACAGGACAGGCTGTGGGAGTAAGAGCCCTGTCAAGGAAAAGCAGCCAAAAAGTGCACTGTGCATAATCTAAGTCTAACCAACAAGAATCTATGGTGTTGATTACACACCCAGTTTAGACAGGGTTCAGTGCCAATATTTGAACAGATCCGCATATACGCTTGAACTGTGGGTATATCAACCACACTCCAAAATCTCTCATTCATCCGGATGGCCAAAACATTGTGCTAGAGGGAAGTGAGGGAGGCAACTACTGCTGTACTACTGGGGGAAGTAAACAAGTCTTTGTGTCCCAGACTCAGGTAGGTATCTCGAATATACCTTATACAGGGAATTGTCAGGCCTTGGTCAAGTTTCAGACAGTCAGCGAGCACGGCCTTGTTGAAAGACGTCTGGGTCCTGAACCAGATTCTAAGCCATAGGAGGAGTGGTTGCAGCATTATGAAATCATTAATGTGCCCAATCCTGACCTCAGAGTCTCATATAAAGGTACTGGTGATTCTGGGGAAAGATGGTAACCTTTTTATAAAACCATTCTCAATTACTTCCAGACTCTGCTGATCATTAATGCCACACAACCCAGCCATAGAAGGCAATAGAACAGCATTTAGCTTTCTAGATGACCACAAATTCCTTGACTGGCTTGTTGCCCAATCTGCGGACAAAGTTGAGAAGAGCTTCAACAGGTTTGGAGAAAGCCAAAGCTCTACTAGTCTTTAGGGGGACCCCATGCAAAGTGAGTGTCAAAGGTGATACCTAAATACGAAAAAGAAGGCACAGTGCGAACCCTGGAGCTGTTAACTACAAAGGCGGTGCTGTCCTTTTTCTTTGCACCAAAGATCATAACGAACATCTTAGCCCGACTGACCCTTAAATCTAAGCTAGACATAAACTGGCAAAAACGGTCCCGCAAGCGTTGTAAGCCAATTGGTATCCTGCCCATTGGCACAGTGTCATCCGCATAGATTAATGTGGGAACACCTATGCACAGGCAGTCAGCCCTGAGATCAAGCAGATTCTCCTCCAGGCCATTAATAGACAGTGAGAATGAGGACAGGGCCAAAACACAGCCCTAACGTATGCCTTTTGCCAGGTTAAAGACTGAAGTTGTCTCTTCATCCAGGTCATATCTCACACTGGCAATGCCCTCATTATGAAGCTCTCAAAGAAAATTGACAATGTACTGATCAACCCCCATATCAGTCAGTATTCTCCATAGCTCGGACCTGTTAACAGAGTCAAAGGCAGTGCTCAGGTCAATAAAGGCCAGATAAAGCTTGCCCTTCCTGGCTACCGAATATTTTTCTTATAATCAGGTATAAATTGAGGGACTGCTCCACAGTGCCTAAACCCAAATGGAAGTCAAATTAGACTTCTGAAAGCACATTTCTTTCGTCTGGCATGTCTGGATGCAGTCAAGCAAAATACGTCCCATAATTAGCATGAAACCGACCTTTAGGTGGACCAGTCACTAAGGCTAGATTGAAGACATTGGTCAAGAGTGGGGCCTATAATGGAGTGTTAGCCTTAAACATGTCTGAAGGTATCCCATCTGGGCCTTGAGCATGCCCGGCCAGCCAGCTGGCTATTACCATCAGAACCTCACTCAGGGGCTCATTATGATGGCGGGTGGACAAGAGTCCGCCCGCCATCATAACGGTGATGGGACCGACCGCCAGACGTGCGGCGGTCCCACCGGCCCAATTAGGATGCGCCCGCCACACTGGCGGGCGCATCCTGACCTTTTACCATTGCGGACGGTGCTGCTGGCTGCAGCACCGTCTGCAATAGTAAAAGGGCATGCACAGCATTTCCCTGCACCACGCGGTGCCTGCCACTTGGTGCAGGGAACTGCAGGGGGGTACCATGGGTACCTCCAAAGTGCACCCCCCCACCCGCTGTCCCCCCGGGGGCCCGCAACGGGCCCCCAAAGCAAATCCCCGCCAGCCTTTCCATGGCGGCATCGCCGCCATGGAAAGGCTTTAAAATACCCAGATCCTAATATGGCTGGCGGTGCCTGCTAGGCACCGCCACCATATCAGTGGCCCAGCTCCGCCCAGCCGGCAATCATAACGATTGCCGACCAGCGGAAAAGCGGCGGACGGACTTTGCGCCCGCCGCGATACCCACCGCCATCATAATATGGCGGGGGTATTACACGTTACGACGGCGTAACGGTTGCCACCGCCGGCCCGTCGGTGGCGAATGTTATGCCATCGTAATGAGCCCCTCAGTTCTATCTCAGGGGCAGCCAGGGATAACACCGATGACTGAGAATGTGTGGGGAAACCTAAAAACAGCCCAGCTAGGTCTTTAATAGAACGGTCTGAGGTCTCCATGGCAGGACCCTCATAAAGCTGCGTAAAGTGGGCAACCCAAAGATCAGGGGGGATCACAGTGTCGATGTCAGGGCTATTGGCTTTCTCAAAATAGTTGCAATTGACTACTGCCAAGAATGCCTTCCTGTCTCTTAGCTCACTTGCTTGTAGTAGAGAGGAAAATGCTTCTTCTCTAATGGCAAGCTTCCTGGCTCTGAGGGAACTCTTATATATGGACCTGCAACGTCTGACCACTTCTTGTTCCCCTGGGTCCCTCTTCAGGGCAGCTAGCAGCTGAGTGTGCGCCTTGGTGTAGTTGCGATCGAACCATTTGATGGGCTTTCTGTTACCTGCCTTACCAGGGCCCAAAAACAGATCATAGGCTGGACTGCAAATTCTATTGAAGCTCTCCAGAAGCTCCCGGCCACCACCCTGTTTGTAGTCGTCGACTAGACATTTTAGAAAATCCTGTAACAAAGAGACCAGAGCTGAGTTAGAAAGGCAGTTTCATCAATCTTTGCCCAGCTTTTGAGCACCACATGATTCCTAGAAAATGTTAATGTCTTGCATTAACACCTGTAGTGCTCATTTTATGTGGTATGACTCAAATCTGTATAGGTGGCAAATATAGGAATCTTTATGTCATCTCATTACATTCAAAACATGAACCCATGGAACCTTCATGCAAATCCAAGCCATAGGGTCAGACAGTACCAATGACCATGCAATCAGCTTTGGGCTCCTTCTTCA
The DNA here is from genome assembly GCA_963921515.1 of Calotriton arnoldi. NCBI lineage: Eukaryota > Metazoa > Chordata > Amphibia > Caudata > Salamandridae > Calotriton > Calotriton arnoldi. Next base: position 266,342 of record CAWUFW010008515.1, read on the forward strand.
AATTATACTGGAATATGAATTAAAATGTATTTAGAAGTGTATACCTATGGCTTTGTATTTGATTACAAATGCCCAAGCTGATAATCTCTGATTTTGGAAATGATGTTAAATTATCTGTAAAGAAATCGACCACTCTGCCTTATATTCTCGTGTGGATTCATTGTGGCATATTTTTTCAATTTCCTATTGAAATCGCACATTTTTTCCAGACATAAATGCATTTGCAACTTTGCAATATCTTACTCCATCAGCCTGCATCCTGAAATTGCTGCACCGATATTTTAAAATACTTATTCACTTTTGACAAAACTATTTGCATAGAACATTCTTATATGCAAATATATTTTGAGACTAATTTTCTTGTACTGGGATTGACATGAGTTTCAAGCCAGCAATCCACAGATCTAAGGAACGAGCCTTCAAGTGCATTTGATCCAGGTTTTATGCACCATGTGGCTGCTGGGGATGTCTAATGTAAAATAGGCTGCTTGTGATTGGAGCAGCTTTCAGCAAAGGATGCTAATTGTGATGCATTTGCCTGTGTCAGAGGTTGCAGCACAGTGAACTGCACCACTAAAGGATAATAATTATGTGTTTTTCCACAGAAAATAGCGCTAATGGGAGCTCTTAAATTGCTGCTTAAGGAAGGGAGATGCAGGATTCGTCTGGTTTTCTGTTTTTTAACCACAAAATGTCAGAAGGTCACCTAATGAACCCATGAGGTGATGACTTTTTAAGATAATGGAACAGAGGCATAATGAATTGTTAAGAGTGTTTATACCTCTCCACATTAGTATTTCGTGCACTGCACCGTAGCAAGAACGCAATGGGCCTTGGTGCACTCAAAGAAAATGGCTCCGGTGGCTGCTATTGGGGTGGTAAAAAAATAGTGTTGTCGTTGTTCATTGGGTCCCGGTGTCAATGAACCTGCTGCGCCAATAGTAGATACCACCCCGCGTACTGCAAAGGGCACAAAGGCACATAATCCTGTAACAGGAGCAGCCGGCACAGGTAACAGTGGTGAGGCGGTGGGCCTTGGACGGTGGGGGGGGGGTGGCGGAGTGGACAGACAATGGGATAGGGAAAGTTAAATAAAAAATAATAAAACCACTTACCTAGCGCTCGCCGCATCGCCGAGTCGGCCATGTGGCGAGTGCAAGCTAAGTGGTTTTATTAATTTTTTTATTTTACTTTCCCTATCCCGTCGTCTGTCCACTTACCCCTCCCCCCCAACGTCCCGCCCCGCCGCTGTTACCTGTGCCGGCCGTGCCTTTCCTGTAAGTGAATACATTACAGCCAGACTGTCCTAGTTTTGTTTTGTATAAGAACATTTCTTGGAAACTCCATACTGCATTGATTTTAAAATGTGGTTTCTCACTCATGCAATTTTTTATGACTGGTCACACCACACTCTAGAAGCACCAGATGCAGGATATAGTAGGACACCTGGCAGCTTCTCTGGGGGCTGGAGCTATCCATGATGGGTGAGATCCCCATTCAGCCATGAAAAGGTTGTAGTTTTGGAATATTGAGTAGGGAATATTGTTATACATTATTATTGTATCCAAAATATCGAGGACAAACATATCGAGCGGTAAGTGCATATAGGGAAGGATACATTTACTAATCTTAACTCCACATTTAAGCACCTTGACAATATACTTATATTGTCAAGGTACCCAGATGTGAAGTTAGGTGTATAAAATCTACACATAATTAGCTATCGATATTTTTGTCCACAATGATTTGGCTATGATTTGAAAGTATTACAACATTCCCTGATCGATATTAAGGTCCCACATCAAGGTCAATAAAGCTTGGGCTTACGAGCTTTGGGCCTACGAGCCCCTATTGCCACCAGAACATCACTTTTTGTGATGCTCCGGTGGCATAGCATCATTCCCCATATTTACAAGGTGGTGCTAAGCCAATTAACGTGGCTTAATGCTACCTTGTAAATATGCCACTTTCTACCGCAGTCGTCTGCCCATTCCTGCACATAAACAATCGCCCCTGCAGCACATGCACCCTTGCAACATGGCAGTAGGGTATCTGCGCTGGCGTTAGTCAGCTTTTTATCAACAGAGATAGGGGAAATAAAGGGGTGCACCGTATTCTTGTGAATTTGGCGCATCCCTGCATTTTAATAATGGTGGAGCGCAATGTAGCCAAATTTGGCTTAACACCGCGCTCCGACATTTTTTTGTAAATATGTCCCCTTGTGTCCCTGCCCATAGCCCATCGACGAAGTTGTGAAATCCTCATGCTTTCCTCATTAATATCATCTGTTAACAAGGACAATAGTGCCATTTTAGACATGTAATGTTATTATAGCCACCAGCAAAATAAAATAGGAAATTCCAGGAATACAGCATTTTACGTATGTAAGCATCACCGACCCACGCAATAATAAAGTAAGGAAACATCCTGATTTAGTAAAAGGGAGACATATATAATAAATGCAATGGCATAAAAATAAATTAAGGGAACTAGACATCAGAATGTTCCTAAAGTTTTAATTAAACAAATAGGAACAGAACACTGGTGTTATACAAAGGTGTTGTACAGTCTGGCACTAAAAGCGAAAAGAAGTTACAAGCATAACTTAGAAACTTGGAGGGTAGCAGCTAGTGCTTAATTTGAGCTGGTGATTTTCGGTGCTCAGCACTCACACTTAGATGTCAACATCGGTACTTTTGACATTCTGTCACATGGTGGCGATGTCTACCTAATTTAGAGATGAGCACAAAAGCAGTTCTTTATTCAATCAATCAGGGAATTGTGAAGCACGCTACTCACCCGTGAGGGTCTCAAGGCGCTGGGGGGGGGGTGCAGCTCCGAGTCAGTCGAAGAGCCAGCTCTTGAGGCTCTTCCTGAAGGTGTGCAGCATGGGGGAGCGTCTGATGTTGACCGGGAGCTCGTTCCAGGCCTTTGCCGCGACGTAGGAGAAGGCTCTTTCGCCCGCTCTGGTTCTGCGGATGCACAGGGTTTCTACTAGGGCGAGGTCGGCAGAGCGGAGGTTTTTCTTGGGTACATGGAAGAAGACTCTTTTGTTGAGGTATTTGGTCTGGTGTTGTGGAGGGATTTGTAGGCGTGGGTGAGTAACTTGAAGGTTACTCTCTTCTCGACGGGGAGCCAGTGGAGTTCTCGCAGGTGTTGGGTGATGTGATCCTGTCGTGGGATGCTGAGGACGAGTCTGGCCGCGGTGTTCTGGATAGTCTGGAGTTTGCGCAGCAGGGTTTTGTTCATTCCAGCATAGAGGGCGTTTCCGTAGTCCAGTCTGCTTGTTATGAGTGCGTGGGTGATGGTCTTTCTGGATTCGGGGGGTATCCATTTGAAGATCTTGTGAAGGATGCGGAGGGTGTTAAAGCAGGTGGAGGTGGCAGCATTGATCTGACGGGTCATGGTGAGGGAGGAGTTGAGTATGATGCTGAGGTTCCGGGCACGGTCCATTGGGGTGGGGGGGTTGCTGAGGGCAGTGGGCCACCAGGTGTTGTCGTACCAAGCAGAGGGGGAGGGTCTGAGGACAAGGACTTCAGTCTTCTCCAAGTTGAGCTTTAGACAACTCCTGCTCATCCAGGATGTGATGTCTTTCATTCCTTCCTGGAAGCTGAGTCTAGTGGTGTCGGGTTCCTTCATGAGGGAGAGGATAAGCTGGGTGTCATCGGCATAGGATACTACGCTGAGTCCATGCTGTCTGACGATGGCGGCGAGGGGGGCCATGTAGATGTTGAAGAGCGTGGGACTGAGTTATGATCCTTGGGGTACTCTGAAGTTGATCTCAATGGGTTCGGAGAGTAAGGGTGGGAGTCTGATCCTTTAGGTTCTGTTGGCGAGGAAGGAGCGGAGCCAGTCGAGGGCGCTTTCCTATACGCCGGCGTTGTGGAGTCTGGCTGCGAGAGTGCTGTGGGAGACGGTGTTGAAGGCTGCGGAGAGGTCTAGTAGGATGAGGGCCGTGGTGTGGCCTTGGTCGAGGAGCGTGCAGATGTCATCTGTGGCGGTAAGGAGGGCGGTTTCAGTGCTGTGGTTGCTGCGGAATCTGGATTGGAAGGGGTCGAGTATGGCGTTATCTTCGATGAAGTTTGTCAGCTGGGCGTTGACGATCTTCTCAGTGACTTTGGCCGCAAAGGGGAGAAGAGAGATGGGTCGGTTGTTTTTCAGGTCCGTCGAGTCTACCAAGGGTTTCTTGATGAGGGGCTTGACTTCTGCGTGTTTCCAGTCATCTGGTAAGGTGCTGGATTCGAAGGTGGCGTTGATGGTACGTCGTAGCTCGGGTGCTATGGCGGCGGTGGCTCTGTGGAAGATGTGTGGCAGGCAGGGGTCCATGGGGGCTCCTGAGTGTGTGCTCTTCATGGTTGTGGCGGTATCTTCAGAGGAGACCGGTCCAGGCAGTGATGGTAGGCTGGCTGTAGTCACTGGAGGAAGGAGTGGTTTCTGGAGTCTGTTCGCTGAAGTTGTCGTAGAGGGCCTTGATCTTCACATGGAAGTAGGAGCCCAGCTTGTTGCAGAGGACCTGGGAGGGAGTGACGTACGTGGCTTCGCTGGGGGGCTTGGTGAATTGCTGGATGACGCTGAATAGTTCCTTTGAGTTGCTGGAGTTGGCAAGGATTTTGTTCCGGATGAAGGTCTTTTTGGTGGATCTGATGAGTTGGTGGTATTATGTCATGGCGTTCTTGTAGGTGGTCTGGTCTTAAGTGGTTTTGCTGTTACTACATTGTTTTTCGAGATGTCTGCAGGTGCTTCTGGATTTTTGGAGGTTAGTGGTGAACCGGGTGGCCTTCATGGGGCACTGTCTGTCGGGGTTATGGAGGGGGGCAAGCTTGTCTGCGCAGTTGGTGATCCACCGGTGTAGTTCTTTGGCTGCAGAGTTGGCGTCGATTGAGGCGGGAGGGGGATCATGTTTGAGGGTGGAGTTGAGGTGTTCCTCTGTGACCTTGCTCCAGTTCGTTTGCGGTGGGCTTGGAGTGGGTTTGTGTGCGGTGGCATTGTTGAAAGAGAAGTGTACGCAGTGGTGGTCCGTCCAGAGGGGCTGCGTGGTGTGGCTGAAGCGGATGTTGTTCCCTCCTGCAAAGATGGGGTCGAGGGTGTGTCCTGCCTTGTGGGTGGAGGTGGTGACGAGCTGTTTCAGTCCGATGTTGGCGAGGTTGTCCAGGAGGGCGGTGGAGTAGGGGTCGTTGGGGTGTCGAGGTGGAAGTTCAGGTCTCCGAGGACTATGTATTCCATGGAGGCGATGGTGAGGGGCGCAATGAGGTCGGTGATGGTGCTGGTGAACGAGGTTCGAGGTCCGGGGGGTCTGTAGGCAAGGGTGCAGCACAGCGTTGTTCTGGGGCTGGTCTGGATCTGGAAGTGGAGGTGTTCAGTGGTGGAAGGGGAGTCGCTCGTGCTGGAGGTGGAGAGTCGGAGGAAGTTCCTGTGTGCGATGGCGAGTCCTCCTCCCAGGCGGTTGGGGCGGTCCTTCTTCTGGATCTTGTATCCATCAGGGATGGCGGTGGCGATGTCAGGGCGGCGGAGGCGTTGGTCCAGGTTTCCGTGAAGAAGGTGACGTCTGACGAGAGGGCGTTGAGGAGATCCCAGATCTCTACTGTGTGTTTGTGCAGGGAGCGCACTTTGAGGAGGATGCACCTCAGGACTTCGGTGGTGCTGGCGTTGGCGCGGGTGCTGCGGCCGTGGGGGTCCGAAGGATGGTAAAGGAATGTCAGCAGTGTCGGCAGGAGAACTGCCCGTGGGTGGTGTTTGGCGTCGACAGCTGGCAGCTGTTGTTCCTTCGGGGTTGAATGCGAGGAGGGCAGCTGAGTCGTAGCAGTGGGTGGTCGGAGAACCAGGGTCCCTGGCGCTGGTCACTGTCAGGTCGTGGATGGGCCCAGATGGGAAGCCTTTGGCACGCCCACTGCGCGCGGCCGCGCAGCAGCCACCATTAAATAGGGGAAGGGGGAAGGAAGTGCAGCTGGGAGGCGGAAGCGGGAACCGGCAGGGCGGAGGGGCAGCGGGGGCAGCAGCGGTGAAAAACGGGCACAGAGGGCACAAACAGGAAGAGAGGCAGAAACTAAGAAAGGGGGCAAAATAAAATTTAAAACAGAAAATAGAAACACAGAAGGACAAAAAAGACAGACAAAGACAGAAAACAGGCACAACACGAAGACAGACAACAGCGGACCAGCAGAAGAGCAGAAGAGCAAGGCTCTCCCACTGGACCACCATGAATAAGGTGCAGGCAGGAGCCAGCAGGTGGAGGAGGGTCTCGAACACCTACCTAGCAGAGAGGTGAAAGGGTCAGAGGCAGCGACACAACAGCGGAGCTGCAGGTGCGGAGAGCTAGGTCTCTGACCAGGAGGTCACAGGTCTTGCTCAGACGCCCGCGCAGCGGCTGCCATTAAATTGGGGAAGGGGGAGGGAAGTGCAGCTGGGAAGCAGGAGCAGGACACTGCAGAGGGGAGGGACCGCGGGGGCAGCAGCAGCAAAAAACGGGCACAGAGGGCACAAACAGGAACAGAGGCAGAAAATAAAGAAAGGGGGCAAAATAAAATTAAAAACAGAAAATAGAAGCACAGAAGGGCAAAAAAGACAGACAAAGACAGAAAACGGGCACAACATGAAGACAGACAACAGCGGACCAGCAGAAGAGCAAGGCTCTCCCACTGGACCACCAGGGATGAGGCGCAGGCAGGAGCCTGCGGGTGGAAGAGGGCCTCGAACACCTACTTAGCAGAGAGGTGAAAGGGGCAGTGGCACAACAGCGTAGCTGCAGGGGCGGAGAGCTAGGTCTCTGACCAGGAGGTTCAATTTACATTACAAATGACTAATCATAACCAATACCTGACCTCCCCACCCCCCAAATCCTTCTTACAGCTATAGGGCCTGGAATAGTTTGAATTATCACACTTTTAGGGGTGTGATGGTTAGTAGTTGTGTTAGTACTTTCATTGGCAGTGCTGACAGGAGGAATGAGTGACACAAGCTGCAGTGGCCTCCTGGTGAGGGCCCTGGCACTTATTTTATTACAAATTGAGCACTGGTTGCAGCAGAGTGAGTTACCTTCCAAAGTGGTACCGTCAAATGCATCCAGCAGCACATCCCCTGGAGATATGTACTTCCTTGTCCCTGCTTCCAGCAACAGACAAGAAGCCCAATTTCCATAGATGGTGGATATGTTCCTACTTGTCACCCTGAAAGCTCCCAGGCTGCTGGTGAAAACTTCCAGAGAAGCAGATCTCTCTCCAAAAATGGCTTTAGCAGGGTCCAATACAATCCACTCCTAAAGAGGAAGCTGAAGCTTCCAGAAAGGGGTTTACTTTATTCAGCCTTGTAAGTCCCTGTGGCAACAGAGGCCAGGCGCCTGGGCGGAAGTACAGGGCAGGTGCCTTCTCAATCCTCTCGTCAGCTAGATGCAAAGAGAACTTAAAGCTTATATGTGTTTTTCACTATTTACAGTTGTGCTCTGATGGGCTGGTGATGGAAAACTAAGGGGCATATTATCAAGGGCTCTATCGCCGCTTTAGCAGGACTTTTTCCCGCTAAAGCGGCGATAATTCTAACGCCCTATTAGCAAGCTGTCGCTAACTGCTGTTAGCGACAGCTTCTAGGCGATAGCGACCGGGTTGGGTGCCGCTTTGCATGCCAGCGATATTTATCGCTAATGGCATGCAAAGTAGGCGTTCCCTACCTAAAAGCGACTGGAAACAGTCGCTAAGCTCGCTATCGCCTATTAGCGAGGCAGGGGAGGTGATTAACGAACCAGCGCTAAACCCGTTTAGCGCTGGTTTGTTAACGCCTGGTCCAGACCTGACTTAGGGGCCGATTCCGATCTCGGCCGGTAGTGCTCCGAATCGGATTCGGATTTACCGGATCCGATTCGGAGCCCTGTTTCCCGACCGAATCGTACGCGGGTCCGGCCGAGCGAGTACGATGCAGGCACCCGCGAAATCTCCGACCGACTCGAACGCTGCTTCAACACGCTCCGACCGACTCGCATGGACACGACTCGCACCGCGCTATGGAGAAGTTTCCCGGCCGGGTAAGTACGATGCGCGCCGCGACCACTCCGATCGACTCGCGCCATCCGGCTCGAAAAAGCTGTCAGAGCCGGACTTTGAGGGTCCGCGTCGGACCCCCCTGTACGCGTAGCCGCGCGAGTCGCACACAGGGGGGACCCATGGGTCCCCCCTACCTGTGCATGTACGCCGCGATGCGCATGGAAGCGTACACGCTGTAGGGGGCGCCCTTGACCGCCTCGCACCCATTGAGTCAATGGGAGCCCGCGTACGCGTCGTACGACAGGCTCCCATTGACTTCAATGGGAGTCCGACTGAATCGAGTCCGATAGCATGCGAACGCATCGTACTCGTTCGGTCGGACTGCTAGGGTCCGATTCGGTCGGAATTCTCTCCGGGTCCGGCTCGGTCGGAGAGAATTCCGTCCCGAATCGGAATCGGCCCCAAAGCCATGTAATCCAATGGGAGGTGGATTACATGGCTAAATCCCCCTCGCCCTATCACCTAGCTAACACTGGTCACAGTGTGAATGTCGCTTGTTTTCAAGCGATATTCACACTGTTCTCCAGGGTTTCTATCGCTTAGGAGATAAGCGTTGCTGATAGCACGCTATCGCCACGATAGAAACCTGCGATAGCCGGCGATAATTATCCAAGGGCTAACTGCGCTTAGCGATAATTATCGCCGGTTATTGCTAATAGGCCCCTAAGTTTATAATGCAAACTAGCTAATGAGGGGTAACAGCGTCTAACTCAGTTACCAAATACTTTTCACTGATTTCTCTGCCCCCTTTTCCAGCACTTACTTTTTTAGCACTGAACCCCGTTTTAGGTTTTTCAGCTGTTACTGTTCAACACCGAAAGCCAGCCTTAAGAAAATGCAGCTTTAGATGCCAGACAGCCTTCGCATGCTAAATCTCAAAATGGCAGAATGTATACACATCAACCCAAGGAATAAAAAAAAAACTTGACAAGACCATTTTGAATGACCTCTTCTTTGATGGTTTTTATTTACCCATCTATCTTACCATCTAAGAATGTCTCAGAATTCACTATCTATTGACCACACCCTCACTCTAGGACCTCAAATCAATTGTAGGCCGAATATAAAGTTTTTCCTCCATTTGCTGAGAAAATATGAAACACCTCCTGCCTGACCAATTGAAAACTGCAGCCCATGTTCTGATTATCGTGCAAATTAATAGTGGTCCCAATCTGCACCTTTTCCTCCATGGTCTGCGAAAACTAAAACACCTTCTGATCAGTTAAAAATTGCAGCCCATGTTCTGATTTAACAAGATCTATTTACTTTCAGGAAGTAGTCGAAATATTAATATTTCATTCGCTCCCTGGTTTCTTTTTTTTTACAGCTTTCACCGTTTTATGATATGCTTTCATTCCTGGATTGTATTTCACTGCTCATTAGTAAAGCCCACTTTCACATCCCAAGCTATAGCAGCGCTATAGAAAATGATAAATAAATAATGAAGTTACTGTTTGGAGTAAACATGCCCTGAAATCTTTCAAGATGGAAGGACAGGTTTCAGAGCCCCCAAACCCAACCCAAGTGCTTCTTTATTGAGCTAGTTCTGGGAGCTAGTTTCCCCCAACTCTGAGAAGAGAAAGGAAAGCTGGGAAAACTCCCAGCTCAAACCTTTCTCACACTAGGCCTTGTTGAGAATAATTGTGGCAAAATGGACATTTCTATTCTGATCTTTTGTGATGACATTGGTGTTTCTGTCCAATTCCAGCTTCATCATTCTAGAATTAACAGCCAGTGATTACTCATCTCCGTCATTCTTCCAACTGGGCCGTGTCTGTTCAAATCAAATCAAATCAAAAATGTATTATTTAGTTAATTAAAATCAGAACAATGTTCCAATAATCAAGATACATTACACCGTTAAAATGCACGCTAAAATAAATGCATTTTTAAATTCATATTTACATCCGTAAAATATTTCAGTTTGGGGGTGTAAGGTCGAGATGAGTAAGTGATACACCACAGAGTGTCCGATATTAGTAATTTATACAATACATTTGAAATAGTTAATTTAAACAGTACAGTTGATGTTAAAGGAGGCAGACATTGGCTTCTAAAGTGACACTGCGCATTGCCACTATCAATGTTTTAGGTCTTTCTCGCAGTTGATTAGAAATTTTATTAAATGGCAACTAAGCTGCGGGTCGTTCGGGTCGAGGCATTTTAATATAGTGATTCTACAGGAGCTGATGCCTCTTTCATTGAACAGTGTTTTCAGCAATTTACAGCGATACAAACTCAAGGCTGGGCAGATACATATTAAATGAATGAAGTCCTGTGTAGGTGACTCACAAAGAGTGCATGATTTAGAGCCGTGATGCTTCCAGCGGGGCAGGTCTGCATTAGAGGGCAACATCCCCAAACGTAGTGCTAAAAACGTAATTTTCAAGTAAGGGGAGACCCAGGTATGCAGCTGGCTCTGAGTTTGTGTACGAGTGCAATACCATCCATGCGTGGGCTCGCTTGCTGAACATAGCTTTATCCTCTATAAGCAAGTGCTTTTTTGCCGCCTTCTTTGTTATAAGCTGAAAGGAAGCAAAAGGTAGGTTCCGCTGCCAGAGGTCTGCCATCCTGGTGATTCTTAAAGATGTTTGTAAATACTTTGTGTAGGCTGACTGAGGGTCACCTTGTAGTGCAGCCCAGAGTGCATTATTGATCTCAAACCCTCGATTGATCCAGATTTTATACCAGGTTTTATCGCCACGTACCTTCTGTGTAGTTGTTGTTGTTGCAGCCCAAACTCTAACCGGACCTGGGCCGGCGAAGAGTCGTGTGGCAAGGAAAATACCGCTTTATGCACCAGTGTTTGGAGGCTGTCCTGGATCGCTGCATCTTTCCCATGCTGGACTTCACTTCCATAGGCTATAGTTGGTAGAAGTTTGGCTTTGATGATTGCAAGTAATGGGGTGAACAGTGGGCCTTTTAGGGTTTTTGCCAAAGTACAGAATGCAAATATCAGAGCGTTTCCCTTTTTTTGTGTGGCTTCATTCTGCTTTTGGAAAGACAGTCTTCTGTCCAGGTGTATCCCTAGATATGTATAACTACTCACCACTTCCAACCTCCCATTGTTAATTATAAACAGTGTTTGTTTATAAAGACAGTAACTTATGATCATGACTTTTGTTTTCATGACATTTATTTCTAACAGGTTGGATTTGGCGAAGTTACCTAGCTCATTAATAGCTTTTTCGAAGCCGATTCTCGTGTAGCTTAGGAGCACTATGTCATCCACGTAAGACAGGTGTGTTAATGGCAGTGGGCCCAGACGTGGAGGTTGTGAGTTGACATCGTCCAGCCTTGGTCATAGGTCGGCCATAAAATGGTTTAACAGATGTGGGGCCAGGACACAGCCTTGCTTTAATCCCGCGCTCGTGTAGATCTTCCTTGTGAGCCTCTTACCATCGGCTATTTTGACCTGCATCCACGTATCGGTGTAAAATTCCATTATTGGTTTCAATATCGATTCTGGTAGACCCTGCTGCTTCAACTTACACCATAAAATGCGTCTGCTGACTTGGTCGAATGCAGCCTTAAAATCGACGACGCATAGGTGTAATTTCTTTCGCTGCCGAAGGCTTTTGTCTGCAATTAGGCCTAGCGCAAGGGCATTAGTGATTGTGCCTGTTCCCCGACGGAAGCAGGACTGATTGATGGGGATCATTTTTATTAATTTGGCTAAAATCAGGGAGGCGTAATATTTTGATTCAGCATCTATTAAAGCAATCAGTCGGTAGTTGGTTGGGTCGGTACGCTCCCCTCCTTTAAATACTGGATTCCTTATTGAGCCTCTCCAGCTTTCAGGGAGGCAACTCGTTGTGCCCACCATGCGAAACAGACAATGCATCCTAGTTGCCCAGAAGTTAGGATATTGCTTATAAATTGCTTGGGGTATACCTTTCGGGCCCGGGGCCCCGTCGAGTCTACTCTTTGCTATGACCTTGGAGATTTCTTCTTCGGAATAGGGTGAGAATGGTTGATCTATTGCCAGGATACTCTGCGATTTTGTTCCTGCTACTTTGTCGGTCATGGAAAATATATTAACCCTGTTACTCTGCTTTTTCGAGCACGCTAACAGTGTTTGGTCTGCCCGTAAAGTATTTGGCTGCAAGGTCGTGTTTTGGTCCTCGGCTGCAGGGGGGGTTTATAATTCAGGGTTCTTGATCCCACCCTCGGCCAGTATTGAGAAGGTGGTGATTAGGTGTTGTTCCCAGGCTAGTTCTGTGACGCAGGTCACGCTTATTACTTTCGACGTTCTAGCCAGCGAGTTTACTTGGTCCCAAAAAGCTCTAGTGTTCAATCACTTAGCATTGTATGGACCTTTCAACCAAAAATTGTCCCGTTGTGTTCTTTTATCATCCCAAATTTGGTTTTTGTACTGCTTCTAACGTTGTCGTATTTGATCCCATGTAGTAGTTGATGCACTGTGTCGCCTTGTGGACCTGATAGCTCTTCTTAGTTTTTTTCTTAAACTTCTGGTTGTTTGACTTAGGCGACTGCATTGGCTGGTCCTCATGCTGCATTGCGATTTTGCGGTATCACTGACTGGGAAAGGTTTGCTAGGAAGGTGGCCCATGATTCGATTGTCAAGCTATTTTGTAAATCGAGGGTTACCATCAGGTCTTTTGCCCTCGAAGCAATTTGAGGTAGTGTACTGTTTGTCCATCGCAATCGCTTCAAATTTATTGTTGATGTGGACCCAACCTCAGTCGGGGCTTTTATATGCCTTAGAAATGTTGTTGTTAATTCTAGCTGTTGACGCAAATGATCGCTCTCAGTAGTGTATATGATCAGAAACTTTTTTATTTGCGCTAAGAGCGGAAGAGTTACTATTGTGTAATCTATGATGGAGCTTGCATGAGGACCATGATACGTGCAGGTCGGTGGTCTGTCCTGTGCCGTTCTACCATTTAGTACTCGCATCCCTAGATGTTCAAGATCTGTTACTAGTTGCTGTCCACCAGAGTCAGACCGTTTGGAGATAGAGTGGAGTTGCGTTTGTACAGCCCAGATTGCATTCGCTTCAGTTATGTTGTTGTCTTCTTCTGGTGTGTGTATTAGGTTTGAGTTAAAGTCTCCTGTTAGTATTATTTCCCAGGTCGGTTGTTCAAACCGGAATTCTGCAATGGTAGCAATTAGTGTTTTCAATAATTCTTTTTTAATCTTTTTTTTCGGATGTTTGTAGAGGTTGATAAAAATGATGGTGCTTACAGCTCGATTCGATCCCAACTCCATTTTTATTATTTGCATATCCGCTGTGGTGGTTGGCAGCTGGATAGAAGAAATATTTAATGTTGTGGAAATATAGACAGCAAGGCGGCCTTAGGTCTGCTGTACTGCTGTGTTCGTGTGGCGTTTACATAATGAAGAATGCGCCCAGGGACCTCCACTGGAGCTGCTAGCCATGTTTCTTGGAGGGCAACAATTTCATAATTGTCCCAGTTCTCGGGGGACCCGTTATCCTGCAGGCTTCTCTTCGCGCCTGCTATGTTCCACGACAAAATTTTGATTGGGAGAATCTCTGGTTTCCTTTGCATCATTGCATGTCATTCTCTTCGAGTATCTTGTCTGGAGGTCCGGACTGTGTTGTATTTTGTGACTCTTGTATTTGTATTTGTACCTTTCGCGCATCGTAGTACCGAAAAAACTGAGTTTATGCTAGGATTATTGCTTATGGAGTTGTTTGAGTGTAGAAAGGGTAAGGGGTAATGTTGTTTCAGAGGAATAGAAAGAGAAATACCCCAATCTTCAAAATTTGAGGCAGCATATAAAATTGCTGAGACCATTTCATCTGTCTTCCAGGTTGCGAGTCTTTTTTCCATTCTGTTGTTGTTCTCCTGTTCAATGAACTCTCTTGCTAACAGGTCTGTTGATGATAAATGCTTTAGAGTTGGTATGGCTACCATTAGGCGCAAGATGTTGCCTCTATTTAAATAATCTTGTGGTCCTTGTGATGTGTAATGCGGTGTTAAAAGGATCCTGTTATTTAAATATTGTTTATGGTCATCATTTTGAGAATGAAATAGAGACGCTGGGCTAGGGCTTTGATTTCTAAACTGCCCCTTCGGTTCGTTGCTTCTCTCTTTTTCACGTTGTGAGGTTATTTTTTATCAATACCTGATCACTCAGCTCTCTGCCAGACTGTTGGCCTCTCTGTAAGATGACTTCCCTGTCTCCTCTGCAACGGTTGTTTACCTCGGTATGAGTCTGTGGAACGGGACCTGGAGTTATTTGGGAACGGCAATCTTATTTTCTGTTGATGGCCGTTGTCTGCTGGAAGCTTTTTGGGGCATATTAGCAAGACCGGCGATAAAATTATCACCGTTTTAGCGGCAGGAAACTGCCGCTAAAGCGGCGATAATGGGCTTGCTAATATGCGTTATAGAATTCCAATAGAAGCCCAGGTTAGATGCGCAGGACATCTAACCTGGGCTTCTATTGAATTCTATGACGCATATTAGCAAGCCCATTATCGCCGCTTTAGCGGCAGTTTCCTGCCGCTAACACGGCGATAATTTTATCGCCGGTCTTGCTAATATGCCCCTTTGTTCTTTTATAGTTTTTGGTTTTAATTGAGTTGCCCGCAAGGCACAATGATCTACTCACTCTAGACTTTGGGGCATATTAGCTAGACCGGCGAAAACATTATCGCCGTTTTAGCGGCAGGAAACTGCCGCTAAAACGGCGATAATGGGCTTGCTAATATGCGTTATAGAATTCCAATAGAAGCCCAGGTTAGATGTCCTGCGCATCTAACCTGGGCTTCTATTGGAATTCTATAACGCATATTAGCAAGCCCATTATCGCCGTTTTAGCGGCAGTTTCCTGCCGCTAAAACGGCGATAATTTTATCGCCGGTCTAGCTAATATGCCCCTTTGTTTCTTCTCTTTGAGTTATATTTGAGGAGAGACCGCTATTCACAGAACTCAGATTGGCCTTGTCTAAACCGTTTGGCCCTGGCAATTCACCTGGAAATGAGTCTGACAATTCTGTTGTCCCCAATTGATCATTGCAGCGAGCCTCACCGTCCTCTTTAAGATCTCGATTCAGCCCGCCAGTTGTTAAAGACGGGACTTTGCTACCCTTAAAGTTAAAGATTGGGTAAATACCATTTACCTGTTGTTCTGGCGCCTTGTTATTATAGAGGTGCTTTCTAGCTTTTCTGGCACGTTTCTTCTGTCTTTTCATTAGAGGGGGAGGTTGTTTATTTGATCGACCTAGGACGTTGTTCGTTGGTTCGCTAGGGTTCAGAGGACGTCATTCGGGGTGACAGGTGGTAGCGGAACTGATTCTATAGCAGTTATCTTGTCACTTTTTTCCGATGCGTTGGTCCATTTACTAATTGCTAGAGGATTTTTCTGTTGGATGTTTAACGGGACAGGAGATTGTGGTGTTCTTTCCCCGCTTAGTGACTCTTTCTTAGCTGCGCTATGTGATGCGGGTAGCTGGACTGACTGCTTGCACTCCTGAAGGATGGTTGTTAGAATAGTTGGTAGTTCACTGAGTTTTTCCAGGATTGGGCAGCACGCACAGTTGAGTTCTTGTACCGGTGTAGGTGTACTATTTTTTGTAGATAATTGGCCCATCAGCGAGTCGAGTTTGGTGTTTATACCCGAGATGTAGTCTGCTATGACACTCATCAGGCTGACTTGGATGTCAAGTTTATCTGACTGCATGTTAAGGGCGCAAATTAAAGTTTGCAGTGCTTTTATTAAAGAAGTGTGCAGGTTTGAAAGGACTTCAACTTTTAATTTGGATTTTTGATTCCGTCCCATTGGATGATGAGTAGTATTGAAGTCCCCCTGCTTGTTTTGTTCCATTATAAATTCGACTGGTTTGTGCGTACTATTTTTGTCTGCTGTATTGTGAGTTTTGGACCTCTGGTCACTATTAGATTTGTTTTTGTTATTGATGTTTATTGCTAAGTACGAGGCCTCATTGCTTAACTGCTCGTGTCAACTTGATATGTCTAACATTGTTTGTTGTTGGTCTGTAAGTTTAGGTGTCATCTTATTCCTCGGTTGAACCTCAGGTGAAGTCTTGTCGATTAGTCCCATATCTTGTGCTGAATTGAACTTTTTTGTTGTTGAGGGGTAGAACCTTGCTGTCTTTGACTGGTTTCTACTCTTGGTTACTATACTTAGTGTTGTTTGTTTTTGTGGTATTAATATTTATTGAATTTATTGCAACAATTTTTGGCCACTCGGACGTACTTGATATTTCTACTATGGTTTGTTGAGCTTCCGGTTGGGGTGTTGGTGGGTTACTGAGTTGAACAGGGGTTTTGGTGGTAGTTCCTATTGCCTGCAATATATCTTTGTTGTTCATCATTGGTTGGGACTCCATCCAGGGGTCGCTAAAATCAACTGAGTTACAAGTGTCTTCCTTCTTATAGTGTTTCGACTGTTGTTGTCTAGAGGTGGAGTGATCATTAGGTTTTTCGAAGTCACAGATAATTTCCAACCCGTTTTCTATCCTTGTGTCAAACGTAGGTATGGGATGCCCTTCGGTGCTCGAGTGAACTTGAGCTTGAATGATTTGCACCTTATTGCTCCAGCAGTTTGATTTTATAACCTCTTGACCCGTGTCTGCTATCACTGGGATAGCTCCTTGGCTGCTGCTGCTATTTGGAGCTACATTCATTGTTGTTACCGTTGCTTTATGTTCTTCTTTGTCTTTTTCCTCTTCGTTCTGCATAGAAGATAGTTTATGCGGGGTCAGGGGTTTAAGGAGTCCAGTAACTTTGTCCGGTGTGGAGTAAATGACTGCGGTGGGATCCTTTAGAAACGTAAATTTCCCAGTTGGAATCATTGATCCGAAGATAGAGTAGGTTGGTGATATTAGCGTCGCTCCTAGGTTCTGGGGTGATTTTGGTGAGCAACCTGAAGGGGGCACGGCGCCTTTAAGTTTTGTTTTTGGCTTCTGGTTTCTCTTTGTTGGCTGTGGTGGTTGCTTCCTGCTCCTGCCTGATCTCATTGCCCTGCTGCTGGGTGGTAACCGGGCTGGGCCGGGCAGGTAGATAGAGAAAGTTCGTGAAGTTAGCGGTCGTGAGACTGGTCGGCTGTAGCAGGCTGTAGCGATTGCTTTAATTGGCTCACTTGGCCCAGTAAATTTCACTTGTTATATTTCTGTTGTTCCACAGGTAGTACAACAAGTTTATGATGCGTGGCAGCGGCAGTGCGGGAGCGGGAGCACCAGGGCTGTAGAGGGGGTAGAGAGGGGTCTACCCTTAATGATTACGGGCAATCTGAGGGCCTAAATCCCCTGGCGCTCTCCGACATTGGATGTCAAGTTATCAGTGACTCCACGCTGTTGCTAAGAGTGATGTGGGTAGATTCTCGCACTGCTTGTCTGTCTATCAGGAAGCTAGGGAGGCTAGAGGAGCTGTCGAGCAGGGCACTCTTGGCGGAGCAGCAAGCCGCACCCAGAACTAGTTGGGCCGCTTCCGCCACCGCGCCGGGGTACACACTCAGCAGCTGCCTGCTAATGGCAGCCGCGCTCACAGCCCCCGCCCCCCCACCGCTTGCACCTTACCACTCCAGTTTGTTTGCAGCTGGGGCTATTGCTAAGGCTGTTCCTGCCGTCCGTGTGTCTTCATGCTGTAATGCTGCGTCTTCGTTGCTGCGTTGTTCACTAGCTCACCAGCACACCCTCCTCTGCGGACTATGAAGGCTCCGGATCGTTGGGCCTCACCCCAGACAATGGCAATGTCAGGGGGTGATGGGGAGGAAGGGTGACAGGGTGACAGGGAGCGAGGATGAACGGGCCCCCCCACGGCACTCGCTTCCTCACTTCTTCGCTGGCTCCCACGGGAGGACGCTTAAAGAAAATGTGCGAGACAACGAAGTGGGGGTCCCGGGAGTCCTGGGGATCCTGGGGCGGCAACACAGCACAGTGCAGCGCACCCCTCCTCACCCTCTCTGCCTCTCTGTGTCTCTGCGTCTCCTCTGCGGCCATGTCTGTTGTCCTCTCTAGAGAAGATTTTTTCACTCCTAGGGGGCATATTTACAGCAGAATGGAGAAGAGTGGCACTAAGCAAACATTGCTAACGCCACGCTTCTCCATTCTAAAAACGCAGGGATGTGCTGCATTCACAAGAATGAGGCGCACCCCTGCGTTTCCCCTAGCGCTGGAGATGAGTTCAGCTGCCTAGCTCCAACGCAGGTACCCTTGCACCATAGTGCAAGGTTGTCTGAGTTGGGCGGAAAATTGTTTATGTGCAGGAAGGCCACCCTTCCTGCACATAAACAATCATAGGCAATTTGCTGTTTCTATGTGTGCTGCACAAGGCAGAACACATGGAAACAGCAAAAACAAGGAGAAATCAAGCATTTCTCCTCGGTTCGCCTGTTTAACACCAGGTTTTTCCTGGTCTTAATTTTGGCACTGCCTTCTATTTAAGCTGCCCCTGTAAATAGGGGGCAGCGTCAACATTTATGGGTGTTGCGGTGGAACGCCCACCGCAACACCCATTGCCCTCCCCTTTCACGCTAAACACAGCCTGAAAGGGTGCCCTATTTACAAGGCATCGTTAAGCCAAGGCTGCTTTGTAAATAAGGCGAGGACCCTATCGGTGTCACCACCTCACTGAAAGTGATGTTGTGGTGGCGATAGGGGCTTGGTAATATGCCCCCTAATTTCTTTGCTAACTACTGTCACTGAAGGGAACAGTGTGGCAGAACTGACTCAATTACTGCCAAAGAAGCCAGGCTGCACCTCCTAGGCACCTACATGATATTTAGCATAAAACTAACTTTTCATATGAATCAGAATTTTAAGGAATAGTTAGTATGATCTCAGTACAATTTCTCCAGGCTGAGCTATACAAAATAGTCATGATATTAAATAAGCCTTTTCAAAGGTAAAAGCCACAGTAACCTGTACAGTGATATCAATTTGTAGCAAGTCATTGTGGGGTCTTGCTAATCTTATCACTTTTATATGTTAAGCACCCAGCCTGGTGGGCTACAAATCACTTTTAAGTCGACTTAGTTAATATTAAATTAAAGTAAATGTCAAAACGATTTCCTTTGACTTGTGCTGCGGAAGTGTTCTCGGCTGTAATAATTCTGACTAAAATACTTAGGGGCAGATTTACGAGGAAGTGCCGCAGCGCGGCACCGCAAGCCCTTTGGCTGCGCCCCACTGCAGCACTTCCAAAGCACAGCAATGCGACATATTTACAATAATATGTTGCATTCCTGTGCTCTCCCCTGTGCTGGCGCACAAACAGCTGCCATGCGCCGGCGCAGGCACCCTTGCACCAAGGTGCAAGGATGCCTGCGTCATGGGGAGATTGTTTTTGTGCAGGAAGGTGCACCTTCCTGCACAAAAACAATAACTACAGGCATTTTCCTCTTTCAATGCGTGCTGTAGAATGCAGCACGCATTGAAAGAGGAAAAAACGAGGCGAAATGAAAACATTTCTCCTCGTTGCGCCTTCCTACACCTCCCCCGGGAGGGCGTAGCATTCACACGCATTTCCATATTTACGATTCCTCGTAAATCTGGAAATGTGTCTTATTCCATGGGTGTTGCGTGGGAACACCCACAGCAACACCCATGGAACGCCCCTTTCACGCAAAGTGCTGCGTGTAAAGGGGTCATATTTACAAGGACAGGAAAAGCCACGCAGGGTAGCTTTTCCTGTCCTTGTAAATATGGGGCAGAGAAATACGCCACCAGTATGTCACAAAAAGTGACGTACTGGTGGCGCAGGGGGCTTTTAAATCTGCCCCAAAGGGGCTTATTTACAAGCCCCTTGCGCCGCCGGTGTGTCACTTTTAAAATGGGAAAAAGTGGCGTACTGGCGGCGCAAGGGGCTTGTAAATAAGCCCCAAAGCCTGAAGCCAGAGTTTTATAGTCAAACGCATTTGGTGTAGGTGTAAACTATGGTCACAGGTGACTTTTAACTTTATATACCACTGCTGTAGTGCTTGCGCAATGTTGCTGAGACCTTCCAAAAAAATAGGCCAATTGGATTTTGCCAGTTTTAAACAGGGGCCAGGACAGGCTCGATAACACTATCACAGTACAACAACAGGCGATGAATACAGTCAGGTGAAACGGAGGCACCACACAAAATATGCACTTTACTACACCTGGGAATTCGCCAATTGCTATGGTCGCATGTGCATCACAAGGAAGAGATGTGTTTGCTGAGGAATGGTGCGCGGATGGCTTTCTCGCCATCAAAGACAGCATCATTTGTCTCCCGCGTAACACGCAATGCTGACGAGTATCTGCAGCCGTGCCTTTCTGATGAACATGAGCTGTCGCTGTCATTGCTGTAGCAACCCATGCTCGGATGGTCACATACATTACATGTTGCCTTATTGACCTTACGATGAAGCCACGCGGTCAACAATGCAAAACTAGGAAGAAATCATTCCTTCTCTGACACATGCATGTTTCCTCTCTGTCATTTCCGTGCTGTAACTGATGAGATGACAAGCAGCCACTCTCTGACAAACATGAGCTGTCATGTTGTCACTGTCGCCTTGTCCTGTGATTGATTTTACCTATTAAACTTCACTCTGTGGCACGTATATGTTGCTTTTTGGTTGATGCTGCGACTTTAATTTCAATGCTATGAATCCAGTTACATGTTAACTACATGTAATGGGCAATGTATGAATTGTAATTTAAAATCAAATGACAATAAACCTTATACCCATCAGGTATAGTTAAAATACAACGTAGAAGGCATTACAGTGCAAATACTGCTGGACCGCTTCAACATTTTAGTAATTTGTTTATTTTTGATGTATACATATCTTTTTCACAATCAATTGTTCTCTCACCTTTGTTCGATATTATTTCCTTTTTATCTCACAGATATGCCCAGTGTACACATCCAACCATGGCACCTGCTCGTTTATTTTAACCTTTCATATATATTACAAAGACAACATTTCAGGCAGTAAGTACTACAGTGATGATTACATTACTCTTACTTCACTCTAGGAGGGAGGTGGAAGGTATGACATAAAGAAGGGAAACAATGACTCATTAAGAAAGAATCAGACATCTAGCACGCGACACAAAGCTTAATATTTTTAACAGATGAAGACATCTACCAGCTGTGTTGCTGTGTGTCCAGTCCTTCGGATTAAACCTTGTGAAGTAGTCTGATGGCAACAGAAATCAATAATCTCAGCGGGTATTGTGGAATTGCAGCCTTCTGTAAGAAAGATCAAATGGCCGAGCAGCAAGAACCTGTTACAAATTGTCTTGCAATTGCTTGAGTTAAAGGTGACTGTGCGAGGGATGACCTATGGAGGACCCAACCAGTGTAGGAACTTCATTTAATCAATCAATTCATCTTTATTTGATCGCAATCATGAGCACATAAGAATCAATCACAAAACATAAAAGCAGAACAGAATAAAACATTGCATCTCATCATAAAATTGCATAAATATCACACTCTTGACAGATATCCATAAAGAAATAGTGCAAAAGGTCAAATCTTCTCAGAGAGAAATAACATTTAGAGAAAAAAACATGAAATGAAAAGTGCTTTGCATAGAACAACCGTCACAGGGACAGGCGGGTAGATTCTTGAAATAAGGGCCCTGAGCAGGGAAGGCCACAAGTAAGTGAACCGTACCAAACCTAAGCTTGAACAACAAAAACCTATGATGCTGATTTCCCACCCACATTAGGTATGAAGCCAGGCCAAGGTTTAGTCGGAATCTCTGCATATGCTTGTATGCTTTTCTTATTAACCCCCCTCTGCAGGCTATAGTCCTCACAATAAGCTCTGGGAGATTTGGTAGATGTACTTTAACCAAGGCAATTTTACCCAGACATTGATCGAATTGCAAACAGTCAGTAAGGATAGCCCTATTAAAAACTGTCTGCTCCCTTGTCCAGATTCAAATCCACAATAGCAGCGGTTGCAGTTTTATAATATTTTTAATATGGGGCAACCCAAACTCCATGCGACAAACAAACGCGCTAGTGCAGATGGTGACAGACAGTGGTCTTTTGAGGAAGTCGTTCTCTGCAATTACTGCCTATGCCCCAAACCCCTGCCCCATAAGACGCAATTGCATAGCACTTGGCCCTGTAAATGGGTATGAGTTCCTTGGCTGGTTTCCATCCCAGTCTACTAGCAAAGTTAAAAACAGTCTCCACCATTTTAGAAAAGGCCACAGCTCTACTGGTCTTCAAAGGTCTCCATGTAAGATGTTTATCAAAAAGGAGTCCTAAGTAAAAAAATGTGGGGATGGCACATACTCTGTCACCATTTTCCATAAAGACAGAGTTCTCCTTCCTTTTCGCCTCATAGACCATGACATGGTTTTTTGACTGATTCACTCTTAGATCAAGGGTCATCAGATATTTGCAAAAATCATCCAGTAAGCGCTGCAACCCATTAGCTGTCCTGGCTATTAGGATCGTGTCATTGATTAGAGCTGGGACACTACAGTGGCCTACCCGTGGACAATCTACCCCAAGATCCACCAACTACTCTCCAAGCCATTCATATATTAAGAGAACAGAAATGGGGCCATCACACAGCCCTGGCGTAGGCCCCAGGCCAGACTGAATGCTGCCATAGTCTCCCCTCCAGACCATGTCTCACGCTAGCTGTGACTTCATTTCGGCAGCTGCCTTAAATAAATTGACTATATACTGCTCCACTCCCATATCTGAAGGGATGCTCAACAACTTGGCTCTATTGACAGAGTCAAACGCAGAGCTTAAATCCATAAATGCCAGATACAACCTGCCTTTCTTAGCAAAAATGTACTTGCCAATTAAAAGATAGAGATTGAATGCCTGCTCCTCCATACCCAAGCCGGGCCAAAAACCGAACTGCAGCTCAGACAGTACATTATGATCCCCGACCCATGACTGCAGCCGTTCCACCAGAATTCTCCCATGACTTTATAAGTGGAGTTAATCAGAGATATTGGCCGATAACAGTGAGGATCGCCTTTAGAGCCCTTTATAAATATCGGGACTATTGTGGCATCCCTATTTGGGAGGGCCTATGGCTAAGAAAACATGGAGGACATTCGTCAAAAGTGGATCCCACAACTAAAGTGTTGGCCTTAAACAGGTGCACAGGGATCCCATCGGACCTGGAGCTTTCCCAGCAGGGCAGCTATCTAATGCCATCAGAAACTCAGTTTAATCTTCAGACCAGCTGGCGGTGATACCTATGGCAACTGCTCTGAGGAACACGCACACAAGGCACTCCACAAAACTGGCCCATCCTACCTCAACAGACGACTCTTCTTCTACGTCCCCAACCGCCAGCTCCGCTCCGCCGACCTCTCCCTCGCCACCGTCCCTCGCATTCGAAGAACAACCACCGGCGGCAGATCCTTCTCACACCTCGCCGCCAAGACCTGGAACACCCTTCCACTAAGCCTACGACAGACCCAAGACCTGCTGACCTTCAGGAGGCTACTCAAGACCTGGCTGTTCGACCAGTAGCAGCACCACGCCCCCCCTTCCCTCTCCCCAGCGCCTTGAGACCCTCGCGGGTAAGTAGTGCGCTCTACAAATTCTGTGATTGATTGATTGAGGAAGAACCAGGCAAGCTATCCACTGCCTCCCCCGGAATATCTGTGACCCTGACATCAGTGTCTGCATAAAGTTTCCTAAAATGGGCACCGCAGGTGTCGAGGGGGATGACAACAGCGATCCCCGAGTCATTAGTGTTGCTGAAATAATTGTGATAAACCATCACCCAGAATGCTTTGCTGTTGTGTCTCACTGGCCTGAAGCAGGGAAATAAAAGCGTCCTCCCTTATGGTGGCTTTCCTCACTCTTAGGGTACGCTTATGAACGGCCTGTACTCCTGCACCTTCTCCTGATCTCTCGGGGTCTCTTTCAAGACTATCAGTAGCCGATTATGCGCTGCTGTACAGTCATCATCAAACCACTTCATGGCACTCCCGTTACCAAACTTGATCGGGGCCAGGAAAAGATTGTGTCCAGAACAGCAGATCATATAAATAGACTCGATTAGCTCCCACCAGCCCCCAGCATACAGTCATCTGCTAAACAACTTAAAAAATCTGGCAGTAAAGGAGCTATCGGATTTGTTGGTAATCAGTCCACAACCACCTCAGACCACATGTTGACTACCCCTTTAGTCTTCGAACATTGGAGAGGGAGAGGATTATGCATTATTGAGACTTTGGCCAGAAAGGATACATTCAGTGAGAGAACCAAGATGCTGTGATCACTGAGTGGCAAATACCTCAAACTATACTCCAGTACCCAATTCCTCAAAGATAGAGAGAAAAGAATAAAGTCAAGCTCACTAGGAGTGCCCCTCTCTCCATAAGTGGGTGACACAACAGGCTTCAGCATCAAAGAGTCAAAAGAAAACAAGTTATACTTCATAATGACTGGAGTAAATTCATCCCCAAGCGGGTAATGGGCAAAGTGAGTAATCAAGTCCACCTTACTGTCCACCTGCTCACAAACTGAAGTCATAGAGAACTGGCAAGTTCTCACTTTGCAGTCCCCCATGACCAGCACCACATAGTTTCCTCGCATGTTACTTCTACATTCATCAATATCTTCAAGCACTGACCTGGGCAGATCTACCTTAGAAAAGTCAAAGTACAGAGGAGGGTGACATTACCAAGGAAGTCAAAGTACAGAGGATGGTGACATTACCAAGGAAGAAGTTACTGCAGCCATCTCCAAATTACCCTATCATAAATCCCCGGGTGAGGATGGATTCCCTGCGGAATATTATAAATGGTCTGGAGAAGAAATGATTGACACTCTTCATTCTGCTTTCAATGAAGCTGTGCAGACATCCTCTCTTGGACCCATTTCTAATAGAGCAATAATTGCAGTTATCCCTAAGCCGGGCAGAGATCCGCTCGCTTGTGGTAGCTATCGCCCCATTTCCTTAATAAACAGCGATATTAGAATTCTGGCAAGTATTTTAGCGTCACAACTCCGTAAAGTTATCCCTTCCCTTATACACCATTCACAGGTTGGCTTTGTCCCAGGTCTTTCCTCTAGAAATCATCTCCAAACACTAGCCCATACTTTATGGTCTGCTAAGGGACTGATGGAAGACGCGGTCGCTCTCTCTCTGGATGCAGAGAATGCGTTTGACCGTATTGATTGAGTCTATCTTTTCGCCGCCATGAAGCGCTTTGGCCTAGGTGACCAGTTTATTTCCAAGGTCCGCTTATTATATGAAAATCCCATAGCCCAGGTCAATTGTGGAGGTTTTCTTTCTGACCCCTTTCAATTCAGAGAGGTACTCGCCAAGGCTGCCCCCCATCCCCGCTTTTATTCCTTTTAGCGATGGAACACCTTGCTTCACTCATTCATCAATCATCACAGATTCAGGGTATACCTATAATGGGAGGAATGTCAAAACTATACTTACACGCTGATGATTTTCTTCTTACTTTTAAAGATCTCTCTCATTCTTTACCCACCCTACTTGAGATTATTAATGAGTTCTCAGCCCTTTCTGGGTATAAGATATATTGGGACAAAAGTGAAGCTCTCCCTCTCTCTCCAGGTACCACAAAAGCTTCAATTGATGGATTTACATTTTGCTGGAAATCATCCAAATTAAAATATTTAGGAATTCTGATTAATCGCAGTCTAGTGGGGATGGTTTCGGATAATCTCTCCCCTCTTATAGCGCAAATGGAAATGGACTTTGCCAAATGGTCACTCTTGAGCTTTTCCATGTGGGGAAGAATACAGGCAGTAAGAATGGTCACTATACCTCGCTTTACTTATGCACTAGGAATGCTTCCGATTGTAGTACCTCTGGCCACACTTCGTAGTATAGATTTCAGTATACAGGCCTTTGTTTGGGGAACTATGCATCCTCGTTTAGCTGCTGCTAAATTAATTGCTCATCGTTCCCATGGAGGTTTAGGCTTACCATCATTAGAACACTACTCATTAGCCTTACATCTTTCACAGCTGGCTTACCTACTCCCAGGTGTGAATGATCCTCCGCAATGGGTCACAACAGAACGATTAATAATTGAATGTGATGATGGTCTTAACTTCTTATACAGTACTCGTAAGCCTCGAACTTCCCCTTCGCATCCTGTGCTTCATGCCACATATCAAGCATGGCAGCGTGCGCATCGCCTTTTAAGGACTGCACTCTAAAGCTCCAATATGGGGGAATGAAAGTATTAGAATCAATGGTCATGCGCTTCACTGGACTAATTGGAGTTCAAGAGGTATACAGACATTAGATCAGATCATAATAAATGGTGAATTTAAATCCTTTGATCTCCTTCGTGAAGAATTTGACCTTCC
This sequence comes from Calotriton arnoldi, assembly GCA_963921515.1. Taxonomy (NCBI): domain Eukaryota; kingdom Metazoa; phylum Chordata; class Amphibia; order Caudata; family Salamandridae; genus Calotriton; species Calotriton arnoldi. The sequence goes on from CAWUFW010008515.1 coordinate 292,655, forward strand.
CTGGCATCAGGCTCCAAAACATCTACAATTACAGCATTGCCTGAGGAGATGTTTTGGTTCTTCTCCCTGGACATTAGAAACATCGCCGATATTGGATTATCTCCATACTTGGGGTCAGCATAAGGGAGTTATGTCGGGACTATATTCCACTTTAACTAATCACCTATACTCACAACCACTTCTTAAAGCTCTTGCACGCCTACATATTACCATAGACAAAGATGCCTGGCCGGACATACTGGAAGCACTGGATAAAAACACTCGTGAGGCGCGCCTGAAATTTTGTCTTTTTAAAACTTTACATGACTGGTACTGGACACCATCGAAATTACAGCGAGCAGGACTACTATCGCACTCTAAATGTTGGAGATGTTCTGGAACTAACTGAGACCTTCTCCATATACTCTGTGAATGCCCCTCTATACAATATTTTTGGACACAAATAGGAAATACACTTAAGGAGACTATTCCTCTCCGACTTCCTCTTACCCCTTTTATTATTTTATTGCATGATCCTGGGAGTCCACCTGTCATCTCACGTCATCAGTGCCGCCTTTTACATACTGCACTCTCTACAGCCAAAATCTGTATTTTACGATTGTGGCAATCACCTAGCCCTCCATCTATGGAGGATTGGATGGTTGCGATGATTCAAACGGCATCACATGAGAGTATAATATATAAACTTCAGGATCAAGAAGAAATATTCAAACAAGTGTGGGCTTCTTTTCTCCACGATTCTTACAATCTTCCTCTTATCACCTTGTCTACTATCTTCCCCCTTTTTATTTCACCTTTTGTTTGTTTCCTTCCTCTTTCTTTTCCTCCCTATCCTCCTTTCCCCTCACATTCTTTCCCCTTCTGTCCTTTCACTTCTTACCTCTTCTTACCGGGTAGAGAGATGACTTTGACTTTGACTTTCATTTCCTCTCTTTTCACTCCCCTATCTATTCACTCTTCCATTTATTCACCCACCTTTCTCCTCAACTATTTCATCTATTTCCCAAATATCTATTGATTTATTCATCTATTTGTCTATTTATCTATTTATTGATTTATTTATTAACCTTTATGATCTTTCATCATTCCCAATATATACCATATTACATATTTTATACATATAATAACTTAGTGGCTCTAAATACATTTGCTCACTCCATAATTCATTCTGTCTAACTTATTCTGTGATTATAATAAACCACAGTTAGGATCTTTTAAGATTCTTTAGTTTATTATGTTCAATACCCTTCTTTTCCATTATTAGCTTTGTGTCTTTTATCTTACCCCTTCCCTCCCCCTCCTTTCTTTTCTTATATGATATTCTATATCTCTCTATATTACATTGTATATGTTATGTCATTAGACCACTGTGGGTCTATTATGTTGTACTACATCTATTTATTTATATATCTTTAATTTCTTAATAAAGAATTACGACACAAAAGAAAAGTCAAAGACGTTGTCATACACATTGATTCGAAGCAACTGAGCTGATAGGCACTGCAGAATTATAAGTTGATAATGTGGGGAGTTAAGGTTCGATCATATAACCTGGGCAGGGAAAGCAAGGGAATTAAAAGTTATAAGACCTCCTTTTGCCCTGTCTGCAGAACCAGAAAGAGCAGATGTAAAATGTGTGTCATAACCATCCATATACACAGGTTCAGTGAGCCATGTCTCCTGCAGGCATATAACAGCATAAGGGTTAACACAATTATGCCAGTCAATCTTGCCCCACTGGCTTGCCAAGCCCACAACATTCCATGAGTCCAGCGTGAGGTATGTGCCCCCTGATTAATGAAGCCCCCAATGGGAATACTGCTAGATACAATAGTTGGAGGCACAGTAACGTCCGCCCTCGGGTTCAGTGGTCCAATCCCCTCCTGAAAATTTGTATCAACATTGGTCACCGGATCAAGCTTAATTAGTCCACTCCCTGCCACCTGAATATGCTAGGCAGAACTGATCTGGCAGGGGTAAGTTAATCCAGCTGGTCCAAATGTGAGATTGGCTCAAATCTGTTTAAAGTAGTGATGGGCTGGACCAACTATGATGGAGAAGTCATGCCTCTCTTTGGCTTGTAAAAATATCCGAGCAGGATGGCCTCAATGGCTGCAGGAATGGCATAGCAAAGTTTGTCTTCATCAGGATCTCTTTAATTTAATTAATCACTGTACAATCATTTCCATCAGGCTTTGTTGAGCTGCCCATCCAAGCAACCCTCCATACAAGATTACTCTGGTTATGTGATAGCTTCAGCCCGCCCAATCTGCCATTAATCAAATTAACCACTTTGTTGACTAATTGGCCGTGCTCCTCCTTTAAATCCCTTCTCAGCGGGGCACATTCTTCAAAATGACCACATATGGGGCTGCCTGGGGAGGCAATTGAAGAGTAGACAATTTAGGGAAAATCAGGGACTCCAGAGACTTCCTGGTCCCTAATGGATTGCTCTAGAATTACGACTGCCAATACATTGTGACGATGCTTCCGACCTTCCCTCTAACAAGGGATACTGCCCATATCTAGCAGGCCTGTCAGAGATATTAGGTACTGAGGCCCGTTGGCCTATGGTCTACTGAGGCAGAGTGATAACTGGATCGCCCCGAATTGGACCCATTGACAGTGCCCTAGCAGTGGGCTGCACTGACAGATCACTCTTCAAATCTCTTAGGGCTGCTTCCAGTTTCTCAAATCTGACCAACTTTTGGCTCAGCGAATATGTGAAGGATAAAATGACCCTCTCACAGATTTTTTCCAGACTGTCAGAAGTAATTTGATCAGGATTACTTAATAAATGACTGTGCCGGCCAAAATTAAATGCAGGGACTGAACTGAGTGGGGCCAACAAAGATCTTGGACACTGTCTTTAGACTTAGAGCCTGATCATGATAGCGGTCGGACCCCACACTGACAGGCTGTCGGTGGCTGTTCGACCACCGACAGCCCTTTGGTCCGACCACTGGATTACAATGCCGGCGGTCGGGCCCACAGCAGTCGAAGTGAAGACCGCTGCTCCCGCTAGGATCTGAGATCCCAACAGAGCGGTGGTCAGAGTTGTATCGCTGAATAGCAGTGGTGCTGAGGCAGGCACTACTGTTGGGATTACGATATTCCTTTCCAACAGCCTTTTCATGGCGGGAACACCGCCATGAAAAGGTTGTGGGAAAGGGATTGGGGAGGTCCAAACAGGTCCCCAAGCCTTCCTAGGCCTATGGAGAGTGTCCCTGGGGGGACATGCAGTGCCCCCACTGACCTCTGTGCACCATGTGCCATGCACAACATGTACATTTCACACGGTGCAAGGACGTGCACAAGGTGCTGCACCTGGGCAGCATCTGTTGCGGCCCTTGTACATGGCCCAGCCATGCCGCTGTGGTGGGACCGCCAATTTTATGACTGCCAACATGGTGGTCGCATCGTAATAGGGCAGTTGGGCTGCCTGCATGCTTGTCGGCGGTCTCCTGACCCCCACAATAGCGGATGGTGGTCCGACCGTCCGGCATCATAATGATGCCCTTAGTTCCCTTCTCCACTCTCTTTCTCTTCACACCAGCCTTATTGGCATCCCATTTTCTTTGTCGCATACGTTATTAACAGGTGGTGGCCCATTGCAGGATTCCCTAACTTAAGACAGAACCTCAAAAACCTCATTAACCAGCAGCCGGACATACTAGTAGATGTGGAGAGGTAACAATCGAAGCAAACATCTCAGTCATGGGAGGGGACCCTGAGTCAGAGTTCCCGGAGGATGATAGTGACAGGTAATGCTCAGCAAGCTCTATCTCCGTGCCCATTAGCCCCACTGCACGCTGTAGGTAACCGTCTAATGTGGACTCCAATGTACCTTTTGTGGCACCAGCCATGCATTTCCCCATCATGTGTTCTCAAGCAGTGCTTGTGCTTCGTCCAGGACCAATACCTACAATTAAGATAACCTTATGCCAGCACAGATCAAGTAGGAGAAAGCTGAAAGTTCAGTACCTTATAATTAGGTCTCCCTGTTTTCCATTTTTACTGATTTTTACAGATAAATACAGACAGAAAACATTTATTTTTGTGTCTGTATTTATTTTTAAATGTGGATAAAAACGGAAATTGGGTTGTTTTTTGAGTAATTCTAAATTCTGTCTCCCATGACTGCCAAGCCAATAGCTGTGTGGGTTGATGGGAAAGGGGGTTAAAAAAGAAAGGGATTTTTGTTAAGAGGCTTTAACAGCAGTAGATATGCACAAGGCTCATACTGTAATTTACATGTTTTCATAAGTGCATTGAATTAACTTCAGCTGGTGTTCCTAGCACTGAAACCTGGCAGGCATTCAAGCATGAGTGCATATTCATTGGTTACATAAATGTGGAAATATAACAATTACAGCTTCATTTTTTCACAAAGACCAAAATAAATATGGATAAATACAGATAAAAGTAGCAAAAAATAAATATGGATAAATACAGACGGAAATGTCAAAAAAATAAATACCATAAAACCGGGAGCCCTACTTATAATGGAGCAAAAGAAAGGAGCATGGCCCAGCCAAGCCTCTGCCGGCTGATGACGGACATAGACGGGCTAAGTCTTGGCCCGTTCTTGGCCCGGGCACGTACTCTATGTGTCCCAAGCTGCGGGTTTAAACAGCGCTTTATGAAGAGCTATGCAGCAGCACACAGGTGCGAGGAGCCCCGGCAATCCAAACTGCAGGTCAGGATATGATGTCCCCCTGTGATGAAAGGAACGTAAACAGTGTAGGGTGTGCTGCGGGGATAGAAAATTGCAAAAAGAACAATTGATGGACAGAATGCAGAACAATGTCATACATTCACCCCAGTACAGAGATTGGGCCTAAATCCATCGTTTTTTTGCTCACCATGCCATTCCAGTTTGGACCCAGCCATATGCAAATCAGTCTTGACCCTGCGCCCAATGGGAACAGTCCAGCCCGAACTGCCAGGCCAGGTCCTCCCTGGACTGGAAACAAGCATCCTAGGACCGGTTTCGGGCTTTCAGTCCTCATCAGCCAGGATAGCTTGACTCCAGTGGCATGGAGAGCACGGGACCCACGTCTGGGCATACCCATCCCACTCGGGGTGACAAATGCAAAAAGAACAATTGATGGACAGAATGCAGAACAATGTCATATATTCACCCCAGTACAGAGATCTGGGCCTAAATCCATCGTTTTTTTGCTCACCATGCCATTTCAGTTTGGACCCAGCCATATGCAAATCAGTCTTGACCCTGCGCCCAATGGGAACAGTCCAGCCTGAACTGCCAGGCCAGGTCCTCCCTGGACTGGAAACAAGAATCCTAGGACCGGTTTCGGGCTTTCAGCCCTCATCAGCCAGGATAGCTTGACTCCAGTGGCATGGAGAGCACGGGACCCACGTCTGGGCATACCCATCCCACTCGGGGTGACAAATGCAAAAAGAACAATTGATGGACTGAATGCAGAACAATGTCATACATTCACCCCAGTACAGAGATCTGGGCCTAAATCCATCATCCCCTTTGGTATCGCTTTGTTCACCCTAAGTTGGAAGGGTATGCCCAGACGTGGGTCCCTTGCTCACTTTGCCACTGGATTCAAGATAGTCTGGCTGATGAGGGTTATGAACCCGAAACCGGTCCCAGGATGCTTGTTTCCGGTCCAGGGAAGACATGGCTTGGCAGTTCGGGCTGAACTGTTCCCATGAGGCACAGGGTCAGACTGATTTGCATATGGCCATGTCTGAACTGGGGTGGTGGAGTGAGCTAAAGAATGATGATGGATTAAACCCAGATCAGTTGACTGGGGGTGAGTGTTTGATTTGCTCTAACGCTCCGTCCATCATCCCCTTTGGTATCGCTTTGTTCGCCCTAAGTTGGCAGGGTATGCCCAGACGTGGGTCCCTTGCTCACTTTGCCACTGGATTCAAGATAGCCTGGCTGATGAGGGTTATGAACCCGAAACCGGTCCCAGGATGCTTGTTTCCAGACCAGGGAAGACATGGCTTGGCAGTTCGGGCTGAACTGTTTCCATGAGGCACTGGGTCAGACTGATTTGCATATGGCCATGTCTGAACTGGGGTGGTGGAGTGAGCTAAAGAATGACGATGGATTAAACCCAGATCAGTTGACTGGGGGTGAGTGTTTGATTTGCTCTAACGCTCCGTCCATCATCCCCTTTGGTATCGTGGGGATAGAAAAAGCAGAACAGGAAGACAAATAGAAACAGGAAGGCAAGAAGAGAAGGAGCCGTCCAGGCAGAGATGGAGGTGCTGCATGATTGCAAGTCACCAGAGCATGATGGGAAGAGGTGGCACTGAGTTATAAAAACAAAGCTTCACCACAGGTGGCATCCAGGCGTTCTGATCAGTGGTCAGATCCACCACCAATGCCCATAATCAGCGATGGCCTAGGAACGCTGCCAGCGAGGGTTCATGGAGGTCAGGCATCGAGATGCAGCCAGAGAGTGACTCCTTTGCCTCTCAGTGACAACACTTCTAACAAGCAAGGATTAAAGAAGGGGGACCAAAAGTCCCTCTATATGTATTACTGTTCTTCATACTTGTGCTACCTTTGCACCTGATCTAAAAATAGGAGCCCAATATTAATCACCATAGATTAATAAAGAAGTGGTTAGTTATCCCAAAACCACATAGAACAAGCACATAATGTGCTTGCAGCCACCTAAGAATCAAGGTATGGGATAATTTTGAGTTTCCACTTTATTTATAAACCTGCAGCTTTCATTCAAAGTTATCTTGGAAAATGAGTTTTCATTACAATTTCCCAATAGAAACATAAAAAATGGAGAGGCGCTGCAACTCCGGGGAAATACCTCTGCAAAGTGGAAACAAAGTTCCAATTGGGCCTTTATATCACACCTTCCACTGATATGTGACAGTTTCAAACTTGCTTCAAACTACACCACTGATTGTGGAACAGAACCTGCACTGTCCACAATATCCACATGGCTCGTGACATAACCCATGCTATTAGCGTTGCCAAGGAAGAGACCTTTAACAGCGCATACAACTAAGGTGGGTCTTCAATGAGATATCTATTGGTCTCTAAAGGTATCCACTGACCAGAGTACAGTCACCTTTGAACTGACTCCCCTCAGTTTGTTGTCATTGCCACATTATTAGGCATCAATGGTGGCAATGTTCCTTGCACAGCTCAGTGATTGAGTTGATATATAAGCACACTATAAAAGAATTGTCTGTGGTTCAGAGCATCTGTAAAACAACAGGAGGGCAAGAAAAGGCTATCCAAACAGCAAGTCTGCTCAGTAGTGATAAGGCTATTTTTTATAGTAAATGTTTTACATTTATATCGACATTAATAGTTGTGCATTATTCACTTTAAGACTGACCAACAGCCGCTGCAGGTAAGAGCGGTGGGGCCAGCTTGGGGGGGGGGGGAGGGGTTGGGGACTTCCAGAGGCGACCACAAGGGGAAATTAAATAAATAATAAATTTTCCCTCATGGTCGTCTCTTGAAATCCCCCCCAGCCGGCCCCACCGCTCCACCGCTCTTACCTGCAGCGGCTGCTGACCATAGCCAATGTAGGCCTGTAATTAAATTTGCTAACGTCTATTTGGCATCTTGTTTCACATCACATGGCTATTTTTTTCGTCCAGGAGAAGCTGAATTCACAATTAACAAATGCAATGTTGCTTTGCTTTCTTACTCATGCAAAATGATTTATTTCACATGATAACTGCAGAGTGTCTTAATTAGTTGCCACAGTGCCCCTGTAGAGTACTGACTGGCCAAATGGATCTTGTTTGTTGCAGATAACTAGAGAAGCTGTATTGTGTAGTATCCTGAGAACATAAAGAGAATAGACAGTATTAGTATGATTTAACCTGATTTATGGGAATCGTGTGTAGGTGTAGCAATTGTTAAAATTGAGTGATTTAAGCTAGTACAATGTAGATGAGAGTTGAGAACAATTTTGATGATTTAGCAGAGTAGGGTGCTCTCTTTCGGGGAGAACTGATGTGCTTAACCCTTTTTCTTTGAGATGATTTTCGATTAATTTCTCCTCTTACTTATATGACTTTCATTGATTTGAACTTCAGATATACTAAATGAATTTCTGTATTGAGTATTGATTGTCACCAATTTGATGAGTTTGAATCTATAACCCCTTTAAAATTCAAGTCTTACTTATATGACTTTGATTGATTTGATCTTCTGAATTACTGAATGCATTTATGTATTGATTATTGATTGACACCAATTTGATTAGTTTGAATCTCTAAACCCTTCAACCTTTCAATAAATCTTCTATGTTTAAACCTTAACCGCTCTCTGTCTTCCTTGTGGAGTCTAATGTGCTTCATGTTATTTAACTGTATTGCTGTGATAGCTAGCTTCAATTGTGGATTTTAATTCGTCAGATAAGACTTTATGGGACCGGGATTTGCACAAAGAAAAATGCTAACCAGTAGCACCATCCGACACTTCTGGAATTACTTTAAATTGTCTGTTACTTATTCCTGGTCAATAGAGTTTCTTCCCAAAAAGTATTATTGCAGATGGCGACCATTTAGAAAGGAAAGAACACAGGGTTAGGTATAAGTGGCCAGGTGCCTTCACCTCCAAGACCAGCCCACTGATCACATTCAAGTTAAAGTCCAACCTAAGGAAGTGTATGATAATTTTTGATTTTCAATTATTATAATTCCATTTGACGTTCCTTTATCTGAAATTAATCAACATTCCTGCTTCTGTGTGATTTTATACAAATCAATAATTATTTGAAGTTAATACACAGCCTGCAAGTTAGAACACTGAAGAGAGTTTGCTGATACCACTTGATTGCTGATACCGTAAAAGAGCAATCAATAATTAAATTATTAAAAGGTTTGCGGTATGAAAAATCTTTGGATTCAACTGTTCATATGAATTATCACCCTGAAGAAGAGGGTACTTCCCCTTCAAAACACGTACTGGCTGGTTGTGCATTAACTACAAATAAAGATGGCTTCGTATAAAATCACACAGAAACAGTAATGTGGATTAATTTTAGAAAAAGGAACGCCAAACGGAATTATAATAATTGAGGATCAAATATTATCATTTATCTCCTGAGGTTGGCCACTGAGAAAGGGGTAGCCCAATCTCAGAGGCTTAAACATATTGATACGTGTCAATTTATTACTTAGTTAATAAATGCATTTCTCAGTGCCTCTACAGACAGTATTTTTATCAATCATTCCCCAGATAGTCATAAAGCAGGTGATACAATTTGAAAATTGTCACTGCTTTAATGGCTTTTATAGGCAATTGATGTGTGCCTACCTATTTAGGCCTACACACAGTCCCAGTACGTGGGTAACAAGACGATCTGTGAAGGCAATATACAAATACAATGACCACCAAAGAGTTTACAAGGGGCCCACACCTACACTCATTTTCCAGGTTATAGTAACCAGAATCTGTGTATATTTAAGAAGTTGAAAGTATGCATGCTTAACCACATTGCCCACAAGTGGCTTGAAGGGCAACTCTGTGCCCCACAACCTATCAAGATTCTTAACAGTTTTAACATTTTCTACTCAGCATGAGTGATGGCCTTCCAAACAAAGGTTATGGTTGTATGTGTTTTAAGTAACGTCTAAGCTCCTACAGAGTAACCACAGTTGTTGGGGACAGAGTCAGTCGGCTTTCATACTCTACCAACCACAGATATGGTGCTATGAATGGCATCAGGGTTCATTTGGGCTTTGGCAGAGTGGGCCAACCACCTCGTTCCTTGACAAACTCCATGTCTGCCGATTAATATAGGAGTGAGTAAGCTTCCTAGACTCCTATGACAGAGGCTTCACCAGCAGCTCTTTTGCCACTTGGCCCAAGTCTTCAGAGAGTTTAAAGTTCTGACACATTTACGAAAACATTGGAACAATAACTTTATTTTTTATGGGGTTGGAAAGAGCTTTTCCATTAAAGAATTAAAAATATTCTGTTAACTTCTGATACACGTTTATAAATACACATTTTAGCGCTCTGAAACCTTTACTGTGCTAACTTGCAAATTTCGAATCCTCGGCACCAAAGATGCATTTTGCCGACAATAACGAGTGATCTTTGACATCTGACCCTGCATAAAACTAAAGGAAACAATGAATGTAGCCCAGCAGATGTCCTTTAATGCACCTATTTTGATGAGGGTAGTTTTTCCTTAATTGAAGTGGCGGTAGAGGATGTGGCCTGGCAAGGTGGCCAAAAACAACGAATTGCAGAGAACACTTGGGCCCCCTAAATAATCCTACATCATTCTGGGCTCAGATAGGCCATTAAAAATACTACATTCACACTTGTACTCGAGGTGACTTCAACCCCGGGAAATCATTAAAGACTGGCATGAGGGAACGAAAAAAAAAACAGCCAACTCACAAGATGTACTCCAGTTGCAACCGCATGACTCGCGGGTGGGGGGGGACGTTGCGCGGGGAGGGGGGTAATTTAATTTAAAAAAAAGAATTTTTAAAACGTACCTTCGCCTCCGCTCCCTACATGGGGAAAACGGGCGAGTGCTCATGACTGGTTTGGTCGGTCCTGGGGCCGACCAAACAGTCAGCGCCCATAACATTGGGCTAGCCACTCCTCCCTGACCCGCCCACCCCCAACCAAACCCTTCTTCTGCTTTCTCGCAGTGCGAGAAGCAGAAACATAAAATGGTATTTATACCATTTTATGTTTCTGCTTCTCGTACTGCGAGAAAGCAGTGGGGCGATGCTCCTCCGCCCATGTGGAGGAGCTACCCCTGATGTACTCATCTCACCACTGCACCCCCATAATCAAAGCGTGCCTGGAGGAGTGTTGGGGCACCGAAGAAATACAGCTCCAAATGAGTTGCCCTCTTCGCATAGCACCCATAAAGAGGAGGGGGGTATGATGCGTGATGGTGACAATTCTGTGAGCGCCCATCCCCCGCCTGGGCCGTGAAGGGACACTAGTGATGATCCAGGGGCTACCTGGGTCTGACACTGACACATGGGCGTTGCCTCTCTTTCAATTGTCGGAGGACCTACCTCTAGGAAAAGAGGGACTCTCCTCATTGGCACCGACACTCAGGAGAATTAGAGGACCTCATGAGACACAGAGGAAGAGGATGAAGGAGAGGATGTGGCGCAGTGGACAGAGGTGCCGACTCAGGAGCTGGAAATCCGTGTTCGAGTTTCAGCATCCGCTCAACGACCTGTGATTGTGGGCAAGTCATTTAATCCACCTGTGCCTGTGGACAGCGCCTGGATACCCTCACGGGTGATAAGCCTCGCTATATGGATCTAAAATGTAATATTTAATAGTAATCTACACCCGTGCCAGACAGGCTACAGCTGCATTGGAGACCGGATTGCTGGGATCACAACAATTACAGAAGGTGCTGCGACCTGGCAGCTGCAAAGATACTGCTGTGGCAAGGTGGCTATTCCCCCACTGAAATAAAAAACACATGCAAACATGCCAGATGGGTCACAATACTGAGCTAGCGGGAAAGATGTAGCACCTTTCACACTTCCCATGGGGCAGGAAACCGATTAATTGTCCCCTGGTCTGAGGCTTTGTAGTTAGATAGACTAAAGCGCTCGTTGACTTTCTGGGACTTATCTCTTGCCTATCCTGTCCAATTTAGCTTATTTCTGGGATTGGAAGTTCATTCTACAACTTTCTTTCCCATGTATATGTTGGATGCCTTTGTGTAAGAATGGGTCTCAGGCGATGAAGAGTAGTGAAATGTTTATTAAGAAATAAACATATAAAAACCCACCAGTGCGGATGACAGAGCACCTCCAGCACGGATAAGCACAGCATACTCAATGACTCTAACACATTCTAACCTGTGACCTAGCAACATAGAATTCCACTCAACATGTTACTCTCCTTTTTTTTTTTTTTTTAAGAAAAAGAGAAAACACAAGAGAAAAACATGAAAACCACAAAAAAAAATTACTTCAAAACAAAATCATCAAATTTCTTGGGTAACTTAACAACCCTTTTCAAACAAGCATCAGATTTGACATTTTCAGGAGCAAAGCCCTCAGAGGAAGAGACGTCAGGAACATTAGAAACAGGAATTACATGTGAATTAACAACAGAATCAGATAATTCAGGACAAGAATTAGAATCACAGTCAGAAGAAATACTGACAAAGCGTGTATCAACATTAGAATGACTCATGTTGGGAACAACTCCACACTTTTCCTTAGAAACTTGTAAATCAAAAAATGAATCATCGGAATTTAATACCTTAAACATTTTTTCTTGACCAGGTTTTAGAAGAACTATGGAACTTTTATTCCACCAACCTCTTTTGTGTAAAAGAACAGCACTTTCAGAGACTTTAATGACCTGTAAAGGAGCAGAGAATTTAGAAGTACCTTTGCGTTGTAAACCAGGCTTAATAATGCGCACCCAATCACCAACACATAAACTTTTGTTTTGGGTTCAATGTATGTCATCATGGTATGCTTTGTTTTTTAAAGCAGCTTCATCTAAATTTTTCTTAACTTTATCTATTACCTTCTCAAAATCCTTGTGAACAGTAAAATCAACACAAGGCGAAACAAGAGTACAACTCTCTCTTCCCCTCATCAAATAATAAGGAGAAACACGAGTTACAGAGTGAGGGGTGGTATGATAGGACCAAAGCTTCTCTTTAAGAAAATCAAAAACATTCTTATTACTCTCTAAAGCAGACTGAATGCCTTCTTTAATGAACCTGTTGGCCCTTTCAACTTGACCATTTGCTTTTGGACAATATAAAGGAGCTCTTTGTAATAAAGCGAGGGAATCGAGGTTTATGTAAAAATATTCTTCTTTATTCCAAGTGCCATGAAAGGACCCACTGGTGCAAGAGCCAAGGCGTCCACTCCAACCAAACTCCAACCGCTTTCTCAACTTTCAAACCCAAGCTCCTGCATCAGTGAATTCTCTATTACACATACACATTCCAAATGACATAAACAATAGGGTAATGACACGAGAACTCTAAACTCTATAAAGAAGATAAAGAAAGGACACAATACCACACTCTTTCAGCTTGAATACCACATTTTTTAAGAAATTGTACCATTTTAGATGAAATAAATTGAACACCATTGTCGTACATAAGTAACTTGGGAAAACCTTCAATTTGAAAGGCTTTCTCCAAAAAGTAAATAACTTCATCAGTGTTTGGATTTTCAACAAAGGTATGATAAATCCATTTTGAAAAATTGTCAACTAAAACAATCAAAAATCTGTGTTGTCTGCCTAAAATATCATAAGGCCCTGAAAAGTCAACAGATACCTTCTCCCAAGGTCATTTGGGAGTCTCTTGTAAACCAACCGGCTCACAGGAAACTTTACAATGTTTATCCGATCGCACACAGACAGCACAGGCATCAACAAATTTATCAACAGAAGTATCCATTCCAGGCCACCAATAGTGTTGTCTAAGAGATCTCTTAGTGCTAGAGACACCATTATGACCATAGTGAGCTAATTCAATAAGCTTAGACCTGAGACCCATAGGAAGAACAAATAAGTTGTGTCTAACCAAAAAACCATTCTCAATACTGAGCTCACTAGATACTTGAGCAAAACTGTGTAACCTGCCTCAAGATTCCTGGTGGGAGGCCACCCTTGGACAAGAAATTGTTTGACTTTATTAAGCAAAATATCTTCTTCAGAAAATTTGATCCATTCAGCTTCTGAAACCTTACCCTCACAACTATTTAAAATGTCCACCAAAGCAACTACACACTCATGATGATCAACATTGGAATCTTCATTAACATTTTTAGCTGGCAACCTAGATAAACAATCAGCTGTAATATTCTTTCCTCCAGAAATATGTTGGATTACAAAATTAAACTCTTGCAATCTGGCAATGAGTCTAATAAGTCTAGAGGAAGCGTTACCAGAACGCACACCATCCATCATATACACTAATGGTTTGTGATCCGGGACCAACTTGAAAGGTTTTCCCCATAAAAAATTCTTAAACTTTTCCACAGCCCATACACAGGCAAGCGCCTCTCTTTCAATCGTACTATAATGTAGTTCAGAACCCCTCAAAGCTCTAGAAATAAAAGAGATAGGGGCATATTATCAAGGGCTTTATCGCCGCTTTAGCGGCACTTTTTGTCGCTAAAGCGGCGATATTTTTATCGCCCTATCAGCAAGCTGTCGCTAACAGGCGTTAGCGACAGCTTTCAGGCGTTAGCGGCCGGGTTTTACATCGCCTTGCATGTCAGCGATAATTATCGCTAATGACATGCAAGGAAGGCGTTCCCTACTAAAAGCGACTGAAAACAGTCGCTAACACAACTACCCCCTATTAGCAAGGCAGGCGAAGCGATAAAATAAATCGCGCTAAGCGCGTTTATCGCTAGATTTTAACACCTGCTAGTGAGGATGACTTACCTGTTTGAAGTATAGGAGGTGGATTGTAATGCTAAATCCACCTTAGCGTTAATGCGAGAATATCGCTGGTTTCCCAGTGATATTCTCGCATTTTGTCGCTATCGCTGGAAATTTTATCGCAATGGAGATAAACCTTACTAATAGGGTGTTATCTCAGCGATAATTTCCAGCGATAGGCGGCGTAAAAAAAAAACGCGCTAAGCGCGGTTAGCGATAAATATCGCACTTCCTTGATAATATGCCCCATAGTTCTCTCTTTACTATCCACAAATTGGCTAAAAACAGCTCCTAATCCAATAGAACTGGCATCAACAGTTACAACAGAATCTCCATTGGGGTCAAACGTTTTTAGAACAGGAGCTTGTGAAATGAGTACCTTGACTTTCTCAAAAGCATTGTTATGATCTTCTGTCCATACAAAAGATACACCTTTCCTAAGCAATTGCCTCAAAGGTTCAACTACTAGAGCATATCCCTGTACAAATCTGGCATAATACTCTCCAAGTCCTAAAAGGATCTTAAGGAATCTTTGTCATACGGCTTAATAGCATTGTTAAGAGCACTGATTAAATCAACCTTGGGAGAAATGCCCTCACAAGAAATTTTGTGTCCAAAATAATCAATTTCTGTCACAAAAAATTTGCATTTCTCTTTGCTAACAGTCATGCCCCTGTCTTCTAATTTGGTAAGAACTTTATCTAGTATGGAGTTGTGCTCCTCATGAGACTTAGCAAAAATAAGGATGTCATCTTGAAAAGCTTGTACTCCTACAAGATCTTGAAACAAAACATCAACCAATTTTTGAAAAACGCTGGCTGCGGAAGCTAGTCCGAAAGGCATTCTCAAAAATCTATATACTCCAAAGGGAGTTACAAAAGCTGTCAAATCCTTAGAATCTTCATCCAAGATTACCTGATGATACGCCGACTTAAGATCGATAATAGAAAAATATTTAGCATCATTGACAGCCATGAGTAGTTCTTGAATCCTAGGAAAGGGACGACTGTCAATGATAATGTTCTTATTAAGTGATCTTAAATCAATTCACAGCCGTAAATCGCCATTTTTTTTAAGTGCAATCACAATAGCCGAAATCCATTCAGAGCTATTGGTGGTTTCAATTATGCCTTCAGTACATACATTGTCAAGATGCTCTTTAAGTTTTTGACGAACCCCTAATGGTACCATACGTACTTTGTGCTGTACAGGTATAGCACCTTTCTTTAACTTGATGTGATGAGTAAAACCCTTCACATGACCAAATTTATCTGCAAACACGGCATTGTGTTTTGTTAAAATGATATCAGTACTTGAATGTTGAGTTACAATTTGATTAACAGAAATGTCCCGTAATCTAATTGGAATATCAGTACCTGGACATAGCATTATACCTAACTTGCCCAGATCATACCATCCAACAATGTTCTTACCATTGACTACTACATAGATTTTGGTGAAAATGCAGCGTCCCTGAAAATTTAATTTATCCTCAAAGAAACCTAACATTTCAATGTCAAAATTGCCAAACGCTTTGGGATTGACATCCGTGACTTTAAGTTGTGTACCTTTCCATTTTTCCTCAAATGTAACATCAGAAATGACAGTAATTGGAGAGCCGGAATCAGCCATCACCTCCAATATGATATCACCAATATGGACTTCACCTAACGGTGCTTTGAAACTAACACCAACCATATTGACATTAATCATGGGATCATACAAAGTAATAATCATATTCTCAAGATCATTGGTCACCTCACTAACAGAATTTACACTTACATTAGTACTATTTGCATTAGTACCACTTCTTATGTTCTTGCATACAGTTTGAAAATGACCGATTGTATTGTTTTTTGTGCATCTTCTCCTTATAGCTGGGCATTCTGTGTTATTAGCAAGATGAAACTTAGATCCACACCCGTAACAAGAAGGTTTAACAGGCCTAACAACATTGTTAGCTTTAAACACTTTCTTACCGACCTGAATTGCACACACAGGATTGTTGACCATACCCTCTTCAGAAGATAGCACTTTAGATGACTGTATAGATCTTTCAATACCCTTGGCTATATCTAAAATTTCATTTAGCGTGGGATTACGACAAGCCAATAACCTTTCTTGTATTTTTTAGACTCGCATTTGAATACAAATTGATCCCTTATACAAATATCGACATTAGATCCAAACTCACAATTGGCAGCAAGTACCCTTAATGCTGCCACATATTGTTAAAAAGTTTCATCCGCAAACTGTTTCCTCTTGTTAAAAGCATGACGTTCAATTAAAATATTAGGTTCATTAGTAAATTGTTTTTCTAGTCTAGCAACAGCTTCTTTGAAAATATTCCAAGAATCACCTGCTCCTGCTGGTGCTGCAATAGGAGGTAAGTTTTCAAAAATTTCAATGGCAGCTGATCCTAAATAAGTAAATAGGAGCGCATGTTTCCTTTCGGCAGAAAATTTTGTACCATCAATTGCCACAATATAGTTTTCAAAAGTTTTGTACCATTTCTTCCAGATTAATGTAGGTTTTCCAGGTACATTTAAAAATATTGAAGGTTGGTTGCAGACTTGTGACGAAGCCATGACTGAATGATAATATAAACTTGTAAGAGAAAGTTATATATAATAAGAAATGTAGAATTATGTTAATCAAGAGAAAACAAAAGCGTAAAATGTCAAAAAGCATACATTCAAAGTGTGCACATCACTGATGATAATGCGCGCTAATTACAAAGTGTGCGCATCACTGGTAGTAAAAATATACTCAATTCAGAAGAATGCAATCTCAAATGTGGATCAGCAAAAGTATGAATAATCCGTTGAAATAAGTGCACTGCTGAACGTAAATACCTTTAGATTGATGTCTGTAGAAGCTGGCACGAAGTAAAATGAAATGAAGCTTCGAGAAATCAAAGTGTGTGTATCACTGATACACTGCGTGAAGAATATCCAATTGCATTGCTGCTGAATAACAGATCCTGACAGAAACAAAACAAACTGGAAATGGCCGCCACGTACAACGTCGTGTGACGTACAATTTCTGCAGGAATTAGGTCTTGTAGAGGCAGCGTGTGACGTGAAGATTGTGACGAGATAAGGAACGTCAAACACTGCTACAGACAGCGCGAGGGAGCTATGGAGGCTCGAGCAGAGACCGCTCCAACTGCCAACCGTCACCACAAACTACTGAAGGTAAAGGAAATACCTTAATTCTTGTAATTCTCTCCAGAAACAGCAGCGGTTAGAATATAATTGTTCAGGAACGTCGGAAAAAATTCACGTAGTGAAGACAGCTGTAGAAGGGAAATTAAAAAAAAAATTCCACAAGTAGAAGACGTGCAGAGGATAATTCTCGGGTCTTTCCTTCACGGTGGGTGATCCCAGTCATCGCCAATGTAAGAATGGGTCTCAGGCGATAAAGAGTAGTGAAATGTTTATTAAGAAATAAACATATAAAAACCCACCAGTGCGGATGACAGAGCACCTCCAGCACGGATAAGGACAGCATACTCAATGACTCTAACACATTCTAACCTGTGACCTAGCAACTTAGAATTCTACATTCACGAATGTAATGACATAAAGAGGATTCCACTCAACACTTTGGCTCTGGACATTTTTCTAGTGGACAACTGACAGCTCACAGGTGGTCTGAGTGCCACTTTTACAAATTTTATGAATTTACTTTGTCATCATTATTTTTATTAAATTTGCTTTCCAAGGAACTACAACCACTAAGGGAGCTTAGGGGCTGTAGCATCTGGGCTCCAATGTAGGGTTTTTTCTTTAACCCATTTCTTTTTCAGCCTGCCTCATTGTGTTCAAGCCACACCCACTGTCTCCATGTAGCCCGATTTTACCAGCACAGCTGTGCTTTTGCGCAGCGAATGAGCAGAGCAGGCACAGCCAATTCGCACTTGTGCGCGTCCAGCACCTAAGGCTTGGTCTTTTCCCATCAGACTCAACCCCACGTTAAGTTACTCCACCCTGAAACTATGTGATTTCAATACCTCAGGTAAGCTTGTTACCTCTTTCCCCTACTTCCCTGTGGAAAAAGTCTCTATCTTGCATGTGCTGTCACTTTTTAATCCTTAAACCTAATTGCTTCTTAATTAACTCCTGGTCTCTCCCACGGCACCTGCTAGATATTTTTTAATTCCTTCTCACTCAGGCCCTGGATCCTATTTTTCTCACTCAAACCTGACTATGTGATCATCTGTATCTGAATATCGCTGCTGCCATCCCACCAGGCTATTTAATCTCACATTTTAGTAGGCAAGGAAATCATGATGTAGTTCTAGCTATAGTATATCATGCCTCTTTCCTGCTCCATTCTCGACAACCTTACTTTAGCTCAATGCAAAGTTATACTACTCACAACCCTACCACCTCATATGCAGGAGAACGTTTTTATCCTCCCCCAGGACCTAAAGCCCTGCGAAACCACCCTAATTGAGTTTGTAGCCTTGTTTATATTTATATATAATAATTTCATGGTTCTGTGGGATCTTAACACCCACTCATATGACCCCTCTAACATAAATGGAGTCACCCTCAAGGTTCAGTCAGTACTTTAGAACTGTCCCGAACCTCTTGATAAGGTATGCCATTTACTAAGTCAAATCTTCACCACTAAGATGAAGATTGTTATCCCTCTGCCATGACATGGTCAGACCATTTTGCTATTCCATCCGAAGAGTGATGAGCTCCAAAGCCAAGTCCAACTCATGCAGATCCCTCCCAAAATGCCACTGGTCTAACATCAACTCTAATAACCTCACAAATGTGCCTCTATCTACTCCTTTTAATCTCACCTCTGACATTGCTGCTGCTTCCATTTCTTTTAACAAATGGCTTAGAGGAGCCCTTGACTTACTAGCCATGGTCAAACCCAGACACTCCTTCCTCAAAACTCCTAAAGCACCCTGGTACAATGATAATCTGAGAACAGTCAAGCACCATTGCATAGTTCATGTGACAATGCGACATACACAGCTGCAAATAAACAATACCGATGGTTAATCCGGTCCTCCAGAACAATTTATTATACCAACAAAATTGAACCCTCCCATAATGTCTCCAGAGAATTCTTCTCCATAGTTAAGAATCTATCAAAGATATTCCTCCCTCTCAAGAGCTGTGCTCTAATTTATCATATTTGTTTTCTTAGAAAATTCTTATGTTCCAAGCACACTTTTCCCATCAACCAGAACTGGAGTCAGCCATCTCCATTTTAGCTTCAGTGCAACATGACGACCACTCCTCCCTCTCTCAATTCAATATGCTTTCAGTTGAAGGTGTTGACAGATTTATGTCTAGCATCAAGTCATGGTCCCCTAGTGATCCTTGCCATCCTTTTATCAATGTTCTTGCTTTCCAAAATTCTACATCCTATTCTAACAGCTCTCTGCAGTCTTTCCATCCTCTCTCTTTCTATTCTGGATATTTGAAAGAATTCCTTCATTGCCCTTCTTTAAAAAAAAAATCAAACCTTCATCAGAGCCTAACATTCTAAGCAATGGCTAATCTCACTTCTACCTTTCCCTTATAAATATCTGGAGAACGCAATCAAACGTCAGCTTTCTGCTTTTCTTAAAAACAATTGTCTTCTCAATCCTTCTCATTGTGTCTTCTGCCTACTCCACAGCATGGAAACCACACTAGTAGCTGTTCCTGATAATAGAGGAATTTTATTAAACCATGGTACTTACACTCCCCTCATAGAACTCCACTCCTTGGCAGTGTTTGACACGTCTCACATGCCACCTTTCTGCATAGTCTGCTCAGAGTTTATGTCTATAAATAGGGTCTTAGGTGTGTAGGATCCTTTCTTTCATCCAGATTTCAAACTGTCATTCTTCCTCCTTCTCATTTAGAAGCCTATCAGATGAACTGTGGCATCCAGCAGGGACCTTCCATCAGCCCTAATCTTTTTAATGCCTACATTTGACCTCTTGCCTCCCTGATCATTTTCTCTGTGTTTGGCACAGTAGCTTATGCTGATGATACTACAATTATCATTTTTTCCTAACTCCAGACTCATACTAATTTCTATTCATGCTTGAGAGCTGCTATCTCCTAGATGCAGGATACTTGTCTAAATCTAAACATTTTTAAAAAGGAAGTACTGTTTTTCGGTCAACATGACCCTTGTTCACCTGCTTTATGGCACCAGAACTTGCCTCACCACCCTATCTGCCAGAAATCGTGCCATAGTTTGTTAATAACTTATTCTTCACCAAACAAATCAATTCTTCTCAGATATATGTTTCTCCCGCCTATAAGAAATAATATTCCCAACTTCCAATTGCAGTAAGCAAAACTATCAAAAAACTCTCTGATCATATCCAGGCTTTATTACAAGAATTCTTTGTACCTAGGTCTTCCTGTTTAACTCCTATACCAGCTGAAAATAGTCCAAAAATCTGTTGCCCAAATGATCATGAGACTCCCACCTTCTTCATCTATCTCCTCCAACTTAAAAGATCTTCACTTGCTTCGGGTTAAGTAATGATCCATCTTTGAGGCGCTGTGCCTTACAGAATCATTTACAATTAATAATTGTGCACTATACAAAACCACATAACATTAAATACCTGCAAATATAACAGCGAGCTATGACTAGTTGGGCTTCCAATGGTGAGCAGGACACACTGACCAGCAGAGGGGGCCTGAGGCCGCAAAATGTGGAAGACAACATAGAATATTGAGCCACACACTGTTATGTGCACTACACTGGGGAGCAAATAATATGTCCCCATGGCAACAAAATACTACACAAATCAGATTGTCATAAGGGATTAAAAACATTTTATGAAGTAGAGAGACAAATTTTCTGAAGCAACCAATAAGACCTCAATTGACCATTACATGGCTGAGATGAAGTCAGGAGACCTACGGGTGAACAGTGGGATTTACAA
Organism: Calotriton arnoldi; assembly: GCA_963921515.1. NCBI lineage: Eukaryota > Metazoa > Chordata > Amphibia > Caudata > Salamandridae > Calotriton > Calotriton arnoldi. The sequence goes on from CAWUFW010008515.1 coordinate 313,978, forward strand.
GCACCAGAAACATCCATTACCTCATTAGCGACCCAAATCATAGTGGCTATCCAGAGAGGCCCAGGAAAATAAGATATCATCTCAATAGAGGTGAACCTCCTGAAAGTAGGCCTTTGCAAGGCCAGCATTAGATCATTAGAAAATGAAAAGGTAGTCAAAAACCTGAAGGTGAAGGCACCTGATCTCATAACAATAGTTAGGTTCATGTCTGAGCTGCTCATCTTCTAGATCAAAGATTGAAGGATGATGAGGGTATGTCACACCAAATCAGGTTCTGTTTTGTAGGGATTCTGGAGCAGGTGGAGGGCTTGACAACAAAATGCTTTCTAAAAAAAGGGATTATAGATCCTCTCGAAAACATGGTGCCGTGTCAAACTTTTCTGTGGAGAGGGCTCATAGGGAATTGAAGCATCTGCTGCCCTCTGGGGACACATTCTTGGCCTTCATAGCAAAACATATCAGACATAATTCTTCAACATGTAAGCTAGGAAGGAGATCCAACATATGAAGATCAAACAATAAGGATAGTCCCTGACTACACTAAGAAAGTACAAATAAACCAGGAAATTCTTTGAACGTGTAAAACAGTAACCTGGGGTCATGAATATAAAGTACATGATTTTATTCCCATCAAGGTTGCATGTGATTAATGATGGTAAATGATGCTTTTCACAAGTCCTGAGGAGGTGTGAGAATGGTTGGAGTTTGGCAACAGGACACTGGCTGTCCCATCCAGGACAGGAATCAGGGATTCTGTGGATTCACAAGAAGGAATACTCACCCTACTCCAGCAAAGATAGTAGTGCAACAATATGGCATATGTGGACTCAAGGAGGGAGCTCAGATGGGAACTATAGATCTAACAATTAGCAATAGCCTGCAATGTGATTCAGGGACTGGAATGTCTACAAGCCACTTGAAATACTGCAAGCATATTTTCTAGAGTAACAGAGAATACACTTTTATGTAAATTGCCTTGCCTTGTGATACTACTAAAGGGTGTACCCAACTTCCACTAGGGAGTTTCTGAGGGTTAGACTTGAGAAAGTGTATTAAAACATAGCCAGGTAAACACCTTGTAGCAGAGGTAATGCTTGATCACCACTTTTAGATAGAACCTTAAAACATTTGCAAATCCATCAGAAGTGTCCCGACGATAGAGACCTTAAGTAAATTATGGTTTTGATCAGGTCCTCAGATTGAAAGAATTTGATAGTTGTTTATTCAATTGTATATATTATACTCTTATTTTTGCACTGCATGAGCACTTTTTGCATTTTTCACGGAGCATCTTAACAGAATCTCCATTGGGGTCAAACGTTTTTAGAACAGGAGCTTGTGAAATGAGTACCTTGACTTTCTCAAAAGCATTGTTATGATCTTCTGTACATACAAAAGATACACCTTTCCTAAGCATTTGCCTCAAAGGTTCAACTACTAGAGCATATCCCTGTACAAATCTGGCATAATACTCTCCAAGTCCTAAAAAGGATCTTAAGGAATCTTTGTCATACGGCTTAATAGCATTGTTAAGAGCACTGATTAAATCAACCTTGGGAGAAATGCCCTCACAAGAAATTTTGTGTCCAAAATAATCAATTTCTGTCACAAAAAATTTGCATTTCTCTTTGCTAACAGTCATGCCCCTGTCTTCTAATTTGGTAAGAACTTTATCTAGTATGGAGTTGTGCTCCTCATGAGACTTAGCAAAAATAAGGATGTCATCTTGAAAAGCTTGTACTCCTACAAGATCTTGAAACAAAACATCAACCAATTTTTGAAAAACGCTGGCTGCGGAAGCTAGTCCGAAAGGCATTCTCAAAAATCTATATACTCCAAAGGGACTTACAAAAGCTGTCAAATCCTTAGAATCTTCATCCAAGATTACCTGATGATACGCCGACTTAAGATCGATAATAGAAAAATATTTAGCATCATTGACAGCCATGAGTAGTTCTTGAATCCTAGGAAAGGGATGACTGTCAATGATAATGTTCTTATTAAGTGATCTTAAATCAATTCACAGCCGTAAATCGCCATTTTTTTTAAGTGCAATCACAATAGCCGAAATCCATTCAGAGCTATTGGTGGTTTCAATTATGCCTTCAGTACATAAATTGTCAAGATGCTCTTTAAGTTTTTGACGAACCCCTAATGGTACCATACGTACTTTGTAGCACCTTTCTTTAACTTGATGTGATGAGTAAAACCCTTCACATGACCAACTTTATCTGCAAACACAGCATTGTGTTTTGTTAAAATGATATCAGTACTTGAATGTTGAGTTACAATTTAATTAACAGAAATGTCCCGTAATCTAATTGGAATATCAGTACCTGGACATAGCATTATACCTAACTTGCCCAGATCATACCATCCAACAATGTTCTTACCATTGACTGCTACATAGATTTTGGTGAAAATGCAGCGTCCCTGAAAATTTAATTTATCCTCAAAGAAACCTAACATTTCAATGTCAAAATTGCCAAACGCTTTGGGATTGACATCCGTGACTTTAAGTTGTGTACCTTTCCATTTTTCCTCAAATGTAACATCAGAAATGACAGTAATTGGAGAGCCGGAATCAGCCATCACCTCCAATATGATATCACCAATATGGACTTCACCTAACGGTGCTTTGAAACTAACACCAACCATATTGACATTAATCATGGGATCATACAAAGTAATAATCATATTCTCAAGATCATTGGTCACCTCACTAACAGAATTTACACTTACATTAGTACTATTTGCATTAGTACCACTTCTTATGTTCTTGCATACAGTTTGAAAATGACCGATTTTATTGCATTTTGTGCATCTTCTCCTGATAGCTGGGCATTCTGTGTTATTAGCAAGATGAAACTTAGATCCACACCCGTAACAAGAAGGTTTAACAGGCCTAACAACATTGTTAGCTTTAAACACTTTCTTACCGACCTGAATTGCACACACAGGATTGTTGACCATACCCTCTTCAGAAGATAGCACTTTAGATGACTGTATAGATCTTTCAATACCCTTGGCTATATCTAAAATTTCATTTAGCGTGGGATTACGACAAGCCAATAACCTTTCTTGTATTTTTTTAGACTCGCATTTGAATACAAATTGATCCCTTATACAAATATCGACATTAGATCCAAACTCACAATTGGCAGCAAGTACCCTTAATGCTGCCACATATTGTTCATCAGTTTCATCCGCAAACTGTTTCCTCTTGTTAAAAGCATGACGTTCAATTAAAATATTAGGTTCATCAGTAAATTGTTTTTCTAGTCTAGCAACAGCTTCTTTGAAAATATTCCAAGAATCACCTGCTCCTGCTGGTGCTGCAATAGGAGGTAAGTTTTCAAAAATTTCAATGGCAGCTGATCCTAAATAAGTAAATAGGAGCGCATGTTTCCTTTCGGCAGAAAATTTTGTACCATCAATTGCCACAATATAGTTTTCAAAAGTTTTGTACCATTTCTTCCAGATTAATGTAGGTTTCCCAGGTACATTTAAAAATATTGAAGGTTGGTTGCAGACTTGTGACGAAGCCATGACTGAATGATAATATAAACTTGTAAGAGAAAGTTATATATAATAAGAAATGTAGAATTATGTTAATCAAGAGAAAACAAAAGCGTAAAATGTCAAAAAGCATACATTCAAAGTGTGCACATCACTGATGATAATGCGCGCTAATTACAAAGTGTGCGCATCACTGGTAGTAAAAATATACTCAATTCAGAAGAATGCAATCTCAAATGTGGATCAGCAAAAGTATGAATAATCCGTTGAAATAAGTGCACTGCTGAACGTAAATACCTTTAGATTGATGTCTGTAGAAGCTGGCACGAAGTAAAATGAAATGAAGCTTCGAGAAATCAAAGTGTGTGTATCACTGATACACTGCGTGAAGAATATCCAATTGCATTGCTGCTGAATAACAGATCCTGACAGAAACAAAACAAACTGGAAATGGCCGCCACGTACAACGTCGTGTGACGTACAATTTCTGCAGGAATTAGGTCTTGTAGAGGCAGCGTGTGACGTGAAGATTGTGACGAGATAAGGAACGTCAAACACTGCTACAGACGGCGCGAGGGAGCTATGGAGGCTCGAGCAGAGACCGCTCCAACTGCCAACCGTCACCACAAACTACTGAAGGTAAAGGAAATACCTTAATTCTTGTAATTCTCTCCAGAAACAGCAGCGGTTTGAATATAATTGTTCAGGAACGTCAGAAAAAATTCACGTAGTGAAGTCAGCTGTAGAAGGGAAATTAAAAAAAAAATTCCACAAGTAGTAGACGTGCAGAGGATAATTCTCGGGTCTTTCCTTCACGGTGGGTGATCCCAGTCGTCGCCAATGTAAGAATGGGTCTCAGGCGATAAAGAGTAGTGAAATGTTTATTAAGAAATAAACATATAAAAACCCACCAGTGCGGATGACAGAGCACCTCCAGCACGGATAAGCACAGCATACTCAATGACTCTAACACATTCTAACCTGTGACCTAGCAACATAGAATTCTACATTCACGAATGTAATGACATAAAGAGGATTCCACTCAACACTTTGGCTCTGGACATTTTTCTAGTGGACAACTGACAGCTCACAGGTGGTCTGAGTGCCACTTTTACAAATTTTATGAATTCACTTTGTCATCATTATTTTTATTAAATTTGCTTTCCAAGGAACTACAACCACTAAGGGAGCTTAGGGGCTGTAGCATCTGGGCTCCAATGTAGGGCTTTTTCTTTAACCCATTTCTTTTTCAGCCTGCCTCATTGTGTTCAAGCCACACCCACTGTAGCCCGATTTTACCAGCACAGCTGTGCTTTTGCGCAGCGAATGAGCAGAGCAGGCACAGCCAATTCGCACTTGTGCGCGTCCAGCACCTAAGGCTTGGTCTTTTCCCATCAGACTCAACCCCACGTTAAGTTACTCCACCCTGAAACTATGTGATTTCAATACCTCAGGTAAGCTTGTTACCTCTTTCCCCTACTTCCCTGTGGAAAAATTCTCTATCTTGCATGTGCTGTCACTTTTTAATCCTTAAACCTAATTGCTTCTTAATTAACTCCTGGTCTCTCCCACGGCACCTGCTAGATATTTTTTAATTCCTTCTCACTCAGGCCCTGGATCCTATTTTTCTCACTCAAACCTGACTATGTGATCATCTGTATCTGAATATCGCTGCTGCCATCCCACCAGGCTATTTAATCTCACATTTTAGTAGGCAAGGAAATCATGATGTAGTTCTAGCTATAGTATATCATGCCTCTTTCCTGCTCCATTCTCGACAACCTTACTTTAGCTCAATGCAAAGTTATACTACTCACAACCCTACCACCTCATATGCAGGAGCACTTTTTATCCTCCCCCAGGACCTAAAGCCCTGCGAAACCACCCTAATTGAGTTTGTAGCCTTGATTATATTTATATATAATAATTTCATGGTTCTGTGGGATCTTAACACCCACTCATATGACCCCTCTAACATAAATGGAGTCACCCTCAAGGTTCAGTCAGTACTTTAGAACTGTCCAGAACCTCTTGATAAGGTATGCCATTTACTAAGTCAAATCTTCACCACTAAGATGAAGATTGTTATCCCTCTGCCATGACATGGTCAGACCATTTTGCTATTCCATCCGAAGAGTGATGAGCTCCAAAGCCAAGTCCAACTCATGCAGATCCCTCCCAAAATGCCACTGGTCTAACATCAACTCTAATAACCTCACAAATGTGCCTCTATCTACTCCTTTTAATCTCACCTCTGACATTGCTGCTGCTTCCATTTCTTTTAACAAATGGCTTAGAGGAGTGATGCAGCGCGTACAATAAAAACTATTCTCCTCCCAGATTACTTATAGGTCATCCAGGGGCAAACTATATTTCTCATATCCACATGACGATGGGGCCCATAAACATCGCCTAACACACACGCACACTCCTGGATTTCCTTTACACCTTTGTGAAATTCTGTACTCCTAGGAGAAGCATGAGAACTAAATGGAGAACACCATTTTATGTACCGCTGGAAGAGCCAGGATATCTTATTACCTTATTTTGTCACTTTCTTTTAGTTATTTCTAAAGATATTCCTGCTCATTGTTTGTCGATGAATCTTTCATTTAAGAAATTAGTTCATAGTGATTAAGACCAGCTGAATCACAATGACCAATTACTTATGTCACAATCATTTAGGAAAATAACCACTGAGTCATTTTGGGTTTAAAGAATCTTAAATTTTATATACATTTTAAAGCATGAAAAGAATTTTAATACTTTATTCAATTATTCATTCTTAAATTCACAATTTTTATTAAGCATAATCAATTTATTGCAGAAAGGAAATTTTGTCATGAAGCCAAAAACCCTAATTACCTGCCTAGCTTCCTAATTTAGCCTAATGATTTCTAACCTAAGTTAGGAATTAGAAATAGCCTGATTCTCATACTCAACTGTAAAATTAAGACAGCAACAGCAACTTCAGCTCGTCAGCATCAGCTACCTGCAACCCGTCTCCTCTAACAGTCTTTCAGCATCTCCCGCTCAGTAAGGGATCGATCAGGACCACCCAGCACTGGAAGCCACCAACACGACTCTTCAACTCTTCTCCTGACTGTGACTGCAACCACGACTGACATCAATTCTCTGACCCCTCCCACTAAGAGTAGGCCCTCTTATACCCTAATTCTAACTTCGCTAACTAACTGTTGCAACATTAATATCACGCTTTTCTTTCATTGGTCCATGCATGTCAGCTTATTCATTCTTTAATCAAGTTCTCTTGGATTCAAGGGTCCTTGGATCATTTCCTTTCCCATACGCTTAAACATTTCCATCCGATTCGATCAGTTCATTTGTAACTTCTTTCGACACATTCGAGAACTCCGCAGTCATTGTCCTTTCTCTTAGACTTCTTTCCCACGGGCTTTCTGCTGATCATCATGGCACACTATCAGTTCAATTAGGTCACACCAGCCTTGACCATTTCTTGCATCCTAGCCTCTCAGAGACATCACGAGGTTCCGGATTTCTCCAATTTCATCCCGTACCACGTGTCCCCTTGCGCCTGCGCACATCTTCCCACTGGCGGCCATTTTATATCGCCACTCGGTTATACTTTTAGAAGCACTAATTTGAGGCAAACAAAACATAATTAAAATAGAGAAAAATATCCCTTTCGTTTCCCTCCCGTCTACGTACCCCAATTAGTTGTTACCTAGCAGAAATGCAACATTTAAGCTGTTCCTTACTTACCATCACTATTGTTTTTGCAACGACACATTTTATTTCTATGAAGCACAAACATGCATTTATTTTTATTTAGTACGCTTTTATTTTTACGTTATGATTAGACACACGGACATTCATTAATAGATTATTTAGCACATACATTGGCATATTACCATTCCCACACATACAGTGTTGATTAATACATTTAAACGAACATTTTATTTAATTAATTATAAAATTTGTTAGGGGTTACATTTTTTTATTTTCCCTGCTCCATCAACTCCCCCCTTTGGTGATTTTTAAATCACCACATAAAACCCAAGTCATACTTCTTTTCAGGCAGCATGTCTTTCATCCTTTGCTTTCTGTTATTTATACTTCTGTTTCTTCTTCATCTTGCCTTTTAGTCTCTTTATACATGCTTTCTTTCATTTTCTCCAACTCAATTTCACCCATTTCTCTCTCTCTTTCTCTCATTATTCTGTTATTTCTTCTTATCTTATTCTGTCTTACTTTTCTCTTTATACATGTTATTACTATTTTCAATATCATGGCTAACAATATTACTATAGTTGCTACTATTATAACTTTCCCTATCACTAGTCTACTCATCCTAGTTAACCAATTCGCTACTGAGGAAAACCCTCTACCAAGTTTTCCCAAAACACTTTCAACCTCCAGTGGAACTAATTCTTTGTGCAAACTTGTAATATTTGTAATATACTTCTGTATATTTTCACTGTTATCAGGAATGTAAGTACAACAATGTTGGACTTTCAACATTCCACAGACTCCACCCTCTTTTGCCAAAAGAATATCAAGGGCAAGCCGATTTTGCATCACCATAGCTCTCATGGCAACCATTTCGGTATTTACCATTAAGAACCCTCCCGCAGTATCTGTAGATAAACGATCTACTACTGTGGATAACTTCCGAATTTTAAATGCATTCAAAGATATTCCCACTGCTGGTATCAATGCTCCAAAAATATCACCTACAATTTCTGAAAAACTTTCCCTCTTTCTACGTGTAAATCTATTAATCATCTTGTATGTTCCCTTTTCTTCTCTGTCCATGTGATTTTTTTTGGAAAGACCAGGCCTACATAGCAAGTTCCATACCAATGGTCCGGTAACCTGTAATAAGCTCTATTCCCACAAACATAATAGATACCTGGAAATATTGGGTCCTTTCCACCTTTGAATCCCCAACCTCCCAGAATTTGATAATTGTCATGGCAGATACTGGAACCTACAAAGTAATTGTCATAGACTGTCTTATTTCTCCTAATGCACAACTTTCCTGTTTGCGGCCAGTCTAATGTCATTGCTGCATTTATCTTTTTTCCTTCATGATTTCCTTCCTCCAACGTCCATAAGCGTTTTCCTTCCTCTTTTATTGCTTCTTTTTGAAATTTCATTCTTCTTTCTTCAACCATGTCTAAAAATACTTTTTCTTCTTTCTTTAACTCACAGGTAAGGTTGTTACTAACTATTTCTTCTAACGTTAATTTTCTATGTTCTAAAAAGAATTCTCCTAAAACTTTTGCTGGTTTTACTTTGTTAAGTTCTGCTACTACTGGAATGTTTGCAAAAATCTTATCTATATCAGTATAATAAGATTCTAATCTACCTGTTTTATAAAATAAACTTGCTATTACACTACATGTTATTCCATAAGTCAGAGGTAAGTGATGATAAGTCACACCTTCTGATACTGATGCAGGCAACTGCATACAAACATAACAATCTCTCACATCCATTGTCTCTACGTACTCATATAACAATTTGGTGAAAACATTCTTTGAAAAATCTGTTACTGACTTATCCTTATGCAACTCTGCACTACTCCTTAAAATAACTGGTTCTTTAATATTAGTTTCTTTTTCTGGTTTAGTATCATTTTTTGCTTCTATCACAGCTACACTAATAGGAATTGTGATTGCTAAAACTATCCATATGGTCATTAATAACCCTGTACAAAAACAGCACATTTTGCACCATTTCTTTATAAATTCACATTTATCTCTTCTATCCCTATTATTTTCCATTTTTTCTTTTTCTATTTGTTAAGCCTCAGAAAATTGTGTCACTACACCTCAGAAATGACTTAGATGCCACTCTGCCTTCAAAAGTCTTTGCTTGGTACTTTCTTTAATTCTCTCCAGAATTCTTTCGTTGTCACATCCGGTGATTTGTCACATCCAGTAAAATTGTCACGTCCGGCAGAAGCACTATAAGTCTTCACTTCAGTTTTGTTGCATCTCACCTTTTCCCATCCGACTTCTCAGTCTCTGGTTTCCGTGAGTGTTTTCTTCTTCTTCTTTGTAATCAGTTAGTGCAATGTACAGCCACTCAGGTGACTTAAATTTTGAATTCACTTTCTTTGTCCTTTTGGACTTTTGTAATCTTTTTCCACTGGGTTTTTCTTGTCCCTTTTGACTTGTTACTTCATTTACTTGTTCAGCACCTTCGTCTTCCGCTCTTATTATTCTATATCTCAATTTTCTTACATAGCTGTTGGGCCAATTATCTCCTTTTCTTGGCCTTTTGACCTCACCTTCTCTTTCTTCTCTTTCCGATTTCCAATTTCTTTTTCTTGATTCAGTCTTTGCTTTTTCCTCTCCTCAATCAATCAATCAATCACGGCATTTATAGAGCGTGCTACTCACCCGGGAGGGTCTCAAGGCGCTGGGGGAGGGGGTAAGTTACTGCTCGAACAGCCAGGTCTTGAGCTGCTTCCTGAAGGAGAGATGGTCCTGGGTTCGCCGAAGGTGAGTGGGGAGGGAGTTCCAGGTCTTGGCCGCCAGGTAGGAGAAGGATCTTCCTCCGGCGGTGGTTCTGCGGATGCGTGGTACGGTGGCGAGGGCGTGGCTGGTTGATCGTAGCTGGCGTGTGGGCGTGTAGAAGGTCATGCGGTCGTTGAGGTACTTTGGGCCCAGGTCGTGGAGGGCCTTGTGTGCGTGGGTGAGGAGTCTGAACGTGATTCTCTTGCTGACGGGGAGCCAGTGCAGGTCTTTCAGGTGTACGGTGATGTGGCTGTGTCGGGGGATGTCCAGGATGAGTCGTGCGGAGGCGTTCTGGATGCGCTGGAGTCTCTTTTGAAGTTTGGCTGTGGTTCCGGCGTAGAGGGTGTTCCCATAGTCCAGTCGGCTGGTGACGAGTGCCTGGGTGACGGTCTTCCTGGTTTCAGTGGGGATCCATCTGAAGATCTTGCGGAGCATGCGCAGGGTGTTGAAGCATGAAGATGAGACGGCGTTGACTTGTCTGGTCATCGACAGGGAGGAGTCCAGGATGAAGCCCAGGTTGCGTGCGTGGTCCGTTGGCTTGGGTGCGGTGCCCAGGGCCGGGGGCCACCAGGAGTCGTCCCAGGCGGAGGGTGATGAGCCCAGGATGAGGACTTCCGTCTTGTCTGAGTTCAGTTTAAGGCGGCTGTTCCTCATCCAGTCGGCGACGTCTCTCATCCCGTCGTGTAGGTTGGCTCTGGCGGTGGTGGGGTCGTTGGTGAGGGAGAGGATCAGCTGGGTGTCGTCGGCGTAGGAGATGATGTTGAGGTTGTGTCGGCGTGCAATGGCTGCGAGGGGGCTCATGTAGACGTTGAAGAGGGTCGGGCTGAGTGAGGATCCTTGTGGAACGCCGCAGATGACTTCGGTGGCTTCGGATCTGAACGGGGAGAGGCGGACTCTCTGGGTTCTTCCGGCGAGGAACGAGATGATCCATTCCAGTGCTTTCTCTCGGATTCCGATGTTGCTGAGGCGCTTCACTAGGGTGCGGTGGCAGACGGTGTCGAACGCCGCGGAGAGGTCCAAGAGGATGAGGGCAGCTGTTTCCCCGTTGTCGGTTAGGGTTCTGATGTCGTCGGTGGCTGCGATAAGGGCGGTCTCGGTGCTGTGGTTGGCCCGAAACCCGGACTGCGAGGGGTCGAGGGATCCATTAGTCTCGAGGAAGGCGGCAAGCTGTCTGTTGACGGTCTTCTCGATGACTTTGGCCGGAAACGGAAGGAGCGAGATGGGGCGGTAGTTCTTGAGGTCGGTGGGGTCCGCCGTTGGTTTCTTCAGGAGGGCGGTAAGCTCGGCGTGCTTCCAGCTCTCCGGGAAGGTGGCGGTGTGGAAGGAGGAGTTGATGATGTCCCGGAGATGGGGTGCGATGGTGGCGTCGGCTTTGTTGAAGACGTGGTGTGGGCAGGGGTCGGTTGGTGATCCGGAGTGGATGGAGTTCATCGTGCGGGTGGTGTCTTCGGTGCTGATCGGGGTCCAGTTGCAGAGGGTGGTGGTGGCGGGCGTTGGTTCGGCGGTAGGGTGCGTTGTTTGTGCGTCGAAGCTGTTGTGTATGTCGGTGATCTTGCGGTGGAAGAACGCGGAGAGTGAGTTGCAGAGGTCTTGCGAGGGGGTGATGTCGTTGTTTCCGGCGCTGGGGTTGGAGAACTCTTTGACGATGCTGAAAAGTTCCTTGCTGTCATGGGCGTTGTTGTCCAGTCGTTCTTTGAGTGCCGACTTCTTGGTGGCACGGATCAGCTGGTGGTGTTTGCGGGTGGCGTGCTTGAGGGCGGTCCTGTTGTCTGTGGTCTGGTCGAGTCGCCAGGTTTTCTCGAGAGTGCGGCAGTTCTTCTTGGATTCCTTGAGTTCGTTGGTGAACCAAGGGGTTTTCTTGCTTCCGGGTCTGCTGGGAGGGTTTTTTAGTGGTGCGAGGTTGTCGGCGCAGGCGGTCAGCCACTTGGCGAGGTTGCTGGCTGCTTCGTTTGGGTCCGTTGTGTTGGTGGGTGTGTTCTGGCTGAGGGAGGCGGTGAGCTGCTCGGCGGTGATCTTGCTCCAGCTCCGGCGGGGAGCCTGTTGCGGGTGGTGGTGGGTCGCAGTCTTTCTGAAGCTGAAGTGGACGCAGCTGTGGTCGGTCCAGTGGAGTCCGGTGGCGTGGCTGAAGGAGATGTGCTTGCTGGACGAGAAGACGGGTCAAGCGTGTGGCCGGCGTAGTGGGTGGGCGTGTTCACCAGTTGCTTGAGTCCGAGGTTGGCGAGGTTGTCCAGCAGGGCGGTGGTGTTTCTGTCGTTGTTGTTCTCCAGGTGGAAGTTGAGGTCCCCTAGGAGGATGTAGTCGGCGGAGGGCATGGCGTGCGGGCTGATGAAGTCTGCGATGTCTTCGCTGAATAGTGTGCGTGGTCCCGGGGTCTGTAGATGAGGGTGCCTCGGAGGGTGGTCTTGGGGTCAGTGTGTATCTGGAAGTGTAGGTGTTCGGCGGCGGTGAAGGTCTCGTCGGAGTTAGTCGAGATGCGGGTGGTGTTCTTGTGTACGATGGCGATGCCTCCTCCCGTCTGGTTGACGCGGTCCTTCCGGGTGATCTTGTATCCATCCGGGATGGCTATGGCGATGTCGGACGCTGAGGAGGCGTTCATCCAGGTTTCGGTGAGGAAGGCGATGTCCGGTGCTGTTGCGTCGAGCAGGTCCCAGAGTTCCATGGCGTGCCTGTGGACGGAGCGGGTGTTCAGCAGGATGCATTTCAGGTGGTTGCTGCTGGTGCTCGACTTGGCGGAGGTGGTGCACGTCAGGGGGCAGGTGAATCGGCAGGTTTGGCAGGTGAAGGGTCCGTGGGTGCGTCTCGGTGAGGCTCGGTAGCAGGCAGGGTTCCGGCCGGCATTGAGTGCGGTGAGGGTGGCGGCGTCGTAGGTCCGTCGAGTAGTGTTGCGTTGGTGGGTTCCAGGGGTTCTGGCGCTGGGCGCGGTCCAGTCGCGGACGGGCGCAGACGGGCTTGCCTTAGGCGCGCCTTCGGCGCGCCAGCGGCGCGGCGCGCAGCGGCCGCCATTTATGGGGAGGTGGGAGGGAGGAGCAGCTGGGAGGCGGGAGGCAGGGGCAGCGAATGGGCAGTCAGGGGGCGGGGCCGCAGGGACGCAGCGGCGGGAATGGCGAGAGGCAGCGAGGGGCACAGAAAGGAAAAACGGGGGAGAGCAGGCAAAATCACGGGCACAACAACAGTGGGGCAGCGAGGGGCACAGAAAGGAAAAACGGGGGAGAGCAGGCAAAATCACGGGCACAACAACAGTGGGGCAGCGAGGGGCACAGAAAGGAAAAACGGGGGGAGAGCAGGCAAAATCACGGGCACAACAACAGTGGGGCAGCGAGGGGCACAGAAAGGAAAAACGGGGGAGAGCAGGCAAAATCACGGGCACAACAACAGTGGGGCAGCGAGGGGCACAGAAAGGAAAAACGGGGGGAGAGCAGGCAAAATCACGGGCACAACAACAGTGGGGCAGCGAGGGGCACAGAAAGGAAAAACGGGGGGAGAGCAGGCAAAATCACGGGCACAACAACAGTGGGGCAGCGAGGGGCACAGAAAGGAAAAACGGGGGGAGAGCAGGCAAAATCACGGGCACAACAACAGTGGGGCAGCGAGGGGCACAGAAAGGAAAAACGGGGGAGAGCAGGCAAAATCACGGGCACAACAACAGTGGGGCAGCGAGGGGCACAGAAAGGAAAAACGGGGGAGAGCAGGCAAAATCACGGGCACAACAACAGTGGGGCAGCGAGGGGCACTCCACTTTCTTCTGTTTCTGTTTCAACTGTTTCACTATTGTCTCTTATTTTGAAACTTATAATCTCGTCATCTCCTACTGGTGGATCTGTCTTTTCCTTTTGTTTTCCCTTATTACTGTCCCTCCTCGGGGTTCTTCCGATTTGGTGTTTTTCTCCTTTTCTGTTTCTAAATTTCCCTGTTCTCCTGTTTCTCTATCTATCCCTATTGCTCCTCGGGGTTCTTCTCGATTTTCTAACCTTTTGTGTACTTCTTTCCCTACTTCATCTATTAATATTGTTTCTGAAGGAGTTCCACCATAACTTGTACCTGGTTGTTCATCTAACTCAATTTCTTGCTCAGTTTCTTCTCTAATTGGTTTATAACCCCAAGTTTTCCTTAGGAATTCTTTACGGTTTTCAATTGAATCATCAGAGTCTGAAGTTGTGTCAGATATTTCCAGATGTCGACTTACAGGTCGATCTTCAAATTCTGGAATTTCTGAATTTCTTTCTTCTTCTTCTTCTTCTTCCTCTTCTTCTCTAGAGGTACTTGCAGTTGGGGTTTCCAGATGTCGACTTTCAGGTCGATCTTCAAGTTCTGGCACCCTTTCTTTTATCTTGGTTGTCCCAGCCGTTAAACTTTTATCCCACACTTCCAGACGCCGACTCACATGTCGATCTGTAGGTTCTGGAACTCTGATTGTGTGGCTGGCATGAACCCAGTTCTTTACTCCTGCACACTTGACGGCAGTCGTTGTCACTAGGATTACCTGTCTTGGCTCATCCCAACGCGGAACTAGACAGTTTCTTCTCTTGTGGACTTTTATGCGGACCCAGTCTCCTGGATTCAAGTCGTGGGCTGGTTTTCTTTCAAGAGTGGTCGCATCCGGTCCAACCTGATGAAACACTGAACGCACCACATCAGCCAGTCCCTTGCAATAATCCAGTACTAGATCATCAGTTATAGTTAATAACTTGTTGACGGGTACGTGTGCTTGTCTCATTGCTCGTCCCATGATCATCTCATGAGGACTGAGTCCCGTTTTCTTTTCAGGGATGCTTCTGATGGTCATCAGAACAAGAGGCAGTGCATTCGGCCATTTGAGTCCTGTAGCTTGACACATTTTTCCTAATCTGTTTTTAATTGTTCCATTAATCTGCTCTACTACCCCAGAAGCCTCTGATCTGTAAGCACAATGTAGTTTTTGTTTAATACTCAATGCTTCACAAATCAATTGGATCAACTCATTTTGAAAATGTGTTCCTCTATCTGTCTCAACCGTGACTGGAAAACCATACCTTGGAATGAACTCTCGCAGCATAAGTTTTGCCACTGTTGTTCCATCATTCCTTCTTGTGGGGTATGCCTCCACCCAACGAGAGAACAAACAGACGACCACTAGAACATATCTTAATCTGTTACTAGGGGGCATCTCAATAAAGTCCATCTGTATTCTTGTGAATGGACCTCCTTTTCGTCCTATTGTTCCTAGACTCACTACTGTTTTTCTTCCTGGGTTAAACTGTTGACAAATAAGACATCTTTGACAAAGACTTTCAGCAATGGCTCTGAATTTCGGGTTATACCAGGTCTGTCTAAAAAGTCTGATCATTGCATCTCTCCCAATATGAGCTTGTCCATGGTACATCCGTGCCATGTCTGCAATCATGCTATCAGGCATAACTGGTCTTTCATCTCTGTATACCCACACACCATTATTTTCCTGTCTTCTACATCCTGCTTTTATCCAGTAATCTTTTTCCTCATCTCTTGCTGTTTCTTGTAACTGCCTTACTTCATCCCATGTTTCGACAGTATTAGTGAAAAGCAAAGGACAAGAGACATGCTCCCTTTCTCTATTTGTGTTCAGGGACGCCATGTTTTCCGCACAATATCTAGCGATCTCATCAGCATAATTATTGCCGACCGCTATGTAGTCTTCGTTTTTCTTATGCGCCTTGCACTTCACTACAGCTATTTGTTTAGGCAACTGTATCGCCTCAAGCAGTATTTTAACATAATCTCCATTTCTGATAGGTGTTCCTGCAGATGTCAAAAATCCTCTTTGTGACCAAATCTGACCGAAATTGTGTACGATGCCGAAACCATATTGGCTATCGGTCACAATCGTGATTCGTACATTTTTCCCCAATTTACATGCTTGAATCAAAGCAATTAGTTCCGCAACCTGGGCAGACCTAACTCCTTTCAGACAAGACGCTTCCATCACAGTTGCCACTGTGCATACTGCATAAGCTGCGCTTAACACTCCTTCTTTTGTGCGTAAACATGAACCATCTACAAACATGACATAATCCGATTCCTTTAACGGTTCATCTTTTATGTCAGCTCTTGGTTTTGTGCAATATTCCAGCACATTCAGACAATCATGATCTACTTCGTCTTGTTCAATTATACTCTCTTCATCTGGCAATGATGTAGAAGGATTTACATTTATGCATCTATCTATGGTCACATTTTCAGCACTCAAGATGACTTTTTCGTACTTAGTCAGCCGACTATGTGTCATGTACTGTGTTTTTGTTCTTGTCAATAGAATTTCTACTGAATGGGGAACATATACTCTCAGTGGATACCCCATCACTATACCTTCACTTTGTTCCAGACTTACACAAGTAGCAGCAACTGCTTTCAGACATCCAGGCAATGCTTTTGCTATAGGATCTAAAACAGCTGAAAAGTAAGCGATTGGCCTCTTCATGGTCCCGTGTTTTTGTACCAGTACTGAAAATGCACATCCATCTCTTTCACTGCAGTACAACTCAAAATCCTTCTCATAATCAGGCATGCCTAAAGCAGGGGCCTCACACAGTTTCTTTTTCAATTCTTTGAAAGATTTCATTTCTTCTTTGTTTAACTCAAAAGGGTCTTTTACATCCTTCTTTGTCAATTTTTGTAAGGGTTTTGCAATCAAAGAAAATCCACTTATCCACTGTCGACAATATCCAACCATTCCCAAAAACATTCTTACCTCTCTTTGAGTCATTGGTGCTCTCATTCCTTGAATCATTCTTACTCTTTCTGTCGCTATTTTCCGCACTCCTTTCTCAATTTTATGCCCTAAATACTGGACTTCTTTCTGACAAAACTGTAATTTTGAAGGAGACACTTTATGTCCTCTTTTCTCCAAATGGTTCAGTAAAGCAATTGTGTCACTTACACATGCTTCTTTGGTTTTCGATGCCACCAATAGGTCATCGATATACTGTACCATCACTGATTTTTCTGGCATCTTCAAATCTTCCAGAGATTTCTTTAGAATCTGATTAAAAATTGAGGGGCTTTCTGTATACCCCTGTGGAATTCGGCACCATGCCAAAATACGCTCTCCGAACCGGAATGCAAATAATGGCTGGCTATCTGGATGCAAAGGAATAGAGAAAAATGCGTGACACAAATCTATCACAGTGTACCACTCAGCTTCATGCGGGATTTGATATAGAATTACTGCAGGGTTTGGCACTATTGGACAACATGGTACAACTATTTTGTTGATCTTTCTCAAATCCTGTACTATTCTATATGTTCCATTTGGCTTTTTCAGTCCCATAATAGGTGAATTACATGGACTCCTCATGATTTCTTTCAGAATTCCCTGTTCAATCATCTTATTTATCACAGGAGTTATTCCTTCAATTATTTCTGGAGTTAATTTGTACTGTGGCGTGTTTGGATAAATTATCCCTTCTTTCACTGTCACTTTTACAGGATCAACTTCTCTCATTAACCCAATGTCTTCTCCTGTAAAATCCCACACACTTTCTTTTACAGCACTTTTTAGTTCTTCTGGAAGTTTTTCTGCATCAAATGCAGGAAACAAACCATTCGTTTCAGGTTCTTGATTCATTAAAGTTACTTTGTACAAAACATCTTCATCTGAAGTCTGAAAACCTATTCCATCTGGCGTGCAATAAATTGTGCAATTCATTTTACACAAAAGGTCACGACCTAGAAGATTTACAGGACTACAATCGCACACTACAAATTTATGCATTTTGCTAAAAGAACCAATTTTTACTTCTACCAATTCAGTAAGTGGGGTTTTAATCTGCTGATTGGCTACTCCTACCACTTGGATGTATTCACCTGAGAGAGGAAGGTTCAGAATTTCCACTGATCTAACAGTAGAACGGGTAGCTCCAGTATCGACAAGGAATGTTACGTTTGCACCATTCACTTCTCCATCCACAAAGGGACCAGACTGATCTACCTCTAGAGTTGCGCCAAGCACGCACTCTTTCCCTCTCCTGCGCACCGTCAGAAACTTTCATCCGGGTCATCCTCACTCTGACGCAACCAATACTGAGAAATGTTAGCTGCTCGCGGCAACTGTGTTACCTGCTCTCCTCCGTAGAATCCTGTTTCTGTACTGTATCTTTGCTGGTTAACAGTGTTGGGAAGTGGTGGTTGTGGCACCTGACTTTGTTGAACAACTACCTCATTCTGCACCTGTGGAGTTAATGATTGATGTTCCGGATTAGGTTTAGGTGGGAACTTACACTCATTTCTCCAATGCCCTAATTTTCCGCAATTATGACATGGCCATTTCTTCTTTGCCTCTTCTAGACTCACTTGTCCTTTTCCTTTACCTATGTTTGGTCGCATTTTATTCTGTCCTGATTCGTTTCCATTATTATTGTCCAATTGGGCTTCTTGTTTCTCTGCCACTTTCACTTGTGCCCACATTGCCTTTTCTTTCAATTTACGCTGTTTACTCTCTATTTCATCACTACAATACTTAGCATACCTCAGCACCTCATCTACACTTCCATTCTGCCAGTTTATCATATGTTGCTTAATCATATCGCTTATTTCTTGTTTCAGGCCAAACACAAATCGGTATACAAAATGACTCATGTCCTTTTCACTCAATTCCTCATAACCGCTATACTGCTTGAAAACCAATAACAAACGCTCATAATATGCATGTACAGACTCCTTACTTTCCTGTGTAGTTCTATCAATCTTAACCCAATCTGTCTCTTTGGGAGGAATCTTATTCTTCAAAAAGGTAATCACCTTGTCGTATTTCTTCATCACATCTGGTCCTGGAGCTCCTGTCTTAGGATCTCTTGGATATTCTGTAGTTGGCCAGTCAACTGTAATCTTACATTCTGACCACAGATCCGTTGGTACCACTATGTCAAACAATCCATCCAAATCTATCCACAACACTTTTGAGACCTTTACAAACCTTTCTACCTGTCGGTACCACTCAACTGGCTTCTCTCTTAGTTTTGGAAAGTCATTTGTAAATGACAGGATGTCCTGCCTAGTCCAGGGAACATGCACGTAACTACCACCTGGAGTTTCTCTCATAGGGTATTCTTTAGCAACAGGTTCTTTTTCTGTTATCATAAAAGCCAATGAACCTTTGTCTATACTTTTCTCATTCTTCTTTGTCCATCTAACCTTCCATCTGTCCACATCACCCCATTTTCTCAACAAAACAATCAACTCTTTTATCTGTGTCAGCCTTCCTGCTGTATTCAAATTTTCAATATCTTTTTCACAAAAATCTACTCTGTATGGTTTCTGCAATGTTTTTACTTTTGCAAAATCTATTCCAATCTCACTAGCCACTTCTTCTAGTTTGTCATGTAAATTCTTTGCCCTCCATGTTATACTTTTGCACAGAAACATTATTTCATCATCCTGATAATTTTTTATCTTTTCAGTACCAATCGTTCCTAGAATTAATTCTTCCATGTCAATTTTCAATCTGATCACATCTAATGGTTTTTCTTCCGTTTCTTTTATTTTAAAAGCTTTCATCCACTCATTTAACTCATCAGGAGTCGGACCTATGGGAGTACTATTTATTTCTGTCCAATTTCCACTCTTTTCAGGTGTCACTGTTGCAGATTCAGTTACCATAGGTATTTTCCTACCGTTACACTCATTTACTGTCAAATTTTCAGGTGGACTTGGTCTGTAAGCACTAGCCAAATTGCTTGTACCTGGACTTGTTTCCATTCTTTCCTTTTCTCTCTGAAATTGTGAACTCAAGGGAATCACCAAAGATCGTTCATCAATTTTCTGATTCTCAAAAACTGGTATTACTGGACCTATTGTTACAGGCACAGTAACTGCTTCCATATTTTTCGTTAATTCTCTAATTTTCTCAGTTAGTTCTTTTGTTGTTCTTGCCAATTCGCTTGCATTGTCGCTTTCTATTCCCTCATTTTGAGAAGTTCTCATTTGTTCTTGTGACCTATTTACTTCATTTCTCTTTTCCGGACTTTTATTTCGCATAGTCTCTATTGGTGGCGCATTTGGTGTCACCACTGTAGAACTCTGCTGATACGGAGGTGGATTTCTATTTAAAATATCTTCCAGCAACTCGTCATCCGTTTCGCTCTCATGCATATACTTTTCTCTCTCTATATGTTTCTTTTTCTCAGTCCGTTTTTTCTTTGTCCCCTCCTCGACTGTAAAAGCTGGAAACAAACCTCCTGTCATGTTAGCACATCTCCATCGTTTTATTCTGTCCTCATGATTCATTCCCCACAATCTTCCGGGCACAAACTCATAACCTTTCATTCCTCTGAATCTTTCTCGCTCGTACATCTCATCTTCCCATTCTGTTAAAGCCTCAAACTGTGTCGGTCTAGGTCTAGGTTCCAATTTAAACATTTTTTCTCTTAGATTCCGTAAAACCGCTACATTAAAAGAACCATTTTCAGGAAAAGCCAATGCTCCATCATGCTTTGTATATTTTACCCAATTGTCCAACCATATGCACGTATGATATCCATATTTCAGCATCATATGTGAAGCTGCTGATTTCGGCGGAGGAATTACTTGTCCCTCTCTAGTCACAACCTTTTTGTCTTTCTTAAAGAAATTCTTTAATATCGTCGTCCATGACGTTCTCTCCCTTTCATACTCGTAATACGGCATGTTTTCTATTTGTTTTCTCTTTACTCTAACGCTGTTTCTGTGTACGGAACTTCGACCAATTACAGCGCGATTCACACTAACGTACCAATCAGAACAATTCCCACCGTCCGCGAACCAACCAATCCTAGCGCGGCACTTTTCTACGTCACTCCTGCTCTGTGTTCACGTGACTAGCGCACTAACCAATCCTAGCGCGGCACTTTTCCACGTCACTTCTACTCTTTACCCCTCCTTTACAAAATTTATCGGCAATTTTTCTTTTTGCTGTTTTCTTCGTTAGTTACAACAAATAAACAATTCCATAGTCTGATTCACTAAACAAAGTGACAGCTTTGTCCTTTTACACAAGAATCCTGCTTTTCCAGTAGGCAGCGCTTACCTCTACCCTACCACAGAATTATTTACTCTCGCCAATAAAGTAGCACTTCCCTCTACCTTACCCTTCTTTCAAACAAACAATTTACTCGTTTCTCTGGGGATAAGACACATGTGGAGACTAGGCTCCTGAGAATTAAGGCCAAAGTTTCACAAGTAAACGTGATTTGCTATTTCATTTACACACTTTTCACACCGAAATCCCTAACATAACACAACCTGCGTTATAACCAAAATGAATTCAGACCATGTACCAAATTCCATGTGACTTCTCTTGCCACACGTGTTCCACTTCCTACATCCCAGAAGCGTGAAAACTTACATATAACATAACGTGACTCAACATATAGTGTTAGTCATAAAAAATAATCAATAATCAATAAACAATAATCACTAAACTAATCTATAGAAAACCATAACTCTGCTACCAAGAAATCTGATGCAGCGCGTACAATAAAAACTATTCTCCTCCCAGATTACTTATAGGTCATCCAGGGGCAAACTATATTTCTCATATCCACATGACGATGGGGCCCATAAACATCGCCTAACACACACGCACACTCCTGGATTTCCTTTACACCTTTGTGAAATTCTGTACTCCTAGGAGAAGCATGAGAACTAAATGGAGAACACCATTTTATGTACCGCTGGAAGAGCCAGGATATCTTATTACCTTATTTTGTCACTTTCTTTTAGTTATTTCTAAAGATATTCCTGCTCATTGTTTGTCGATGAATCTTTCATTTAAGAAATTAGTTCATAGTGATTAAGACCAGCTGAATCACAATGACCAATTACTTATGTCACAGTCATTTAGGAAAATAACCACTGAGTCATTTTGGGTTTAAAGAATCTTAAATTTTATATAAATTTTAAAGCATGAAAAGAATTTTAATACTTTATTCAATTATTCATTCTTAAATTCACAATTTTTATTAAGCATAATCAATTTATTGCAGAAAGGAAATTTTGTCATGAAGCCAAAAACCCTAATTACCTGCCTAGCTTCCTAATTTAGCCTAATGATTTCTAACCTAAGTTAGGAATTAGAAATAGCCTGATTCTCATACTCAACTGTAAAATTAAAACAGCAACAGCAACTTCAGCTCGTCAGCATCAGCTACCTGCAAACCGTCTCCTCTAACAGTCTTTCAGCATCTCCCGCTCAGTAAGGGATCGATCAGGACCACCCAGCACTGGAAGCCACCAACACGACTCTTCAACTCTTCTCCTGACTGTGACTGCAACCACGACTGACATCAATTCTCTGACCCCTCCCACTAAGAGTAGGCCCTCTTATACCCTAATTCTAACTTCGCTAACTAACTGTTGCAACATTAATATCACGCTTTTCTTTCATTGGTCCATGCATGTCAGCTTATTCATTCTTTAATCAAGTTCTCTTGGATTCAAGGGTCCTTGGATCATTTCCTTTCCCATACGCTTAAACATTTCCATCCGATTCGATCAGTTCATTTGTAACTTCTTTCGACACATTCGAGAACTCCGCAGTCATTGTCCTTTCTCTTAGACTTCTTTCCCACGGGCTTTCTGCTGATCATCATGGCACACTATCAGTTCAATTAGGTCACACCAGCCTTGACCATTTCTTGCATCCTAGCCTCTCAGAGACATCACGAGGTTCCGGATTTCTCCAATTTCATCCCGTACCATGTGTCCCCTTGCGCCTGCGCACATCTTCCCACTGGCGGCCATTTTATATCGCCACTCGGTTATACTTTTAGAAGCACTAATTTGAGGCAAACAAAACATAATTAAAATAGAGAAAAATATCCCTTTCGTTTCCCTCCCGTCTACGTACCCCAATTAGTTGTTACCTAGCAGAAAGCAACATTTAAGCTGTTCCTTACTTACCATCACTATTGTTTTTGCAACAACACATTTTATTTCTATGAAGCACAAACATGCATTTATTTTTATTTAGTACGCTTTTATTTTTACGTTATGATTAGACACACGGACATTCATTAATAGATTATTTAGCACATACATTGGCATATTACCATTCCCACACATACAGTGTTGATTAATACATTTAAACGAACATTTTATTTAATTAATTATAACATTTGTTAGGGGTTAAATTTTTTTATTTTCCCTGCTCCATCAGGAGCCCTTGACTTACTAGCCATGGTCAAACCCAGAAACTCCTTCCTCAAAACTCCTAAAGCACCCTGGTACAATGATAATCTGAGAACAGTCAAGCACCATTGCATAGTTCATGTGACAATGCGACATACACAGCTGCAAATAAACAATACCGATGGTTAATCCGGTCCTCCAGAACAATTTATTATACCAACAAAATTGAACCCTCCCATAATGTCTCCAGAGAATTCTTCTCCATAGTTAAGAATGTATCAAAGATATTCCTCCCTCTCAAGAGCTGTGCTCTAATTTATCATATTTGTTTTCTTAGAAAATTCTTATGTTCCAAGCACACTTTTCCCATCAACCAGAACTGGAGTCAGCCATCTCCATTTTAGCTTCAGTGCAACATGACGACCACTCCTCCCTCTCTCAATTCAATATGCTTGCAGTTGAAGGTGTTGACAGATTTATGTCTAGCATCAAGTCATGGTCCCCTAGTGATCCTTGCCATCCTTTTATCAATGTTCTTGCTTTCCAAAATTCTACATCCTATTCTAACAGCTCTCTGCAGTCTTTCCATCCTCTCTCTTTCTATTCTGGATATTTGAAAGAATTCCTTCATTGCCCTTCTTTTAAAAACAAATCAAACCTTCATCAGAGCCTAACATTCTAAGCAATGGCTAATCTCACTTCTACCTTTCCCTTATAAATATCTGGAGAACGCAATCAAACGCCAGCTTTCTGCTTTTCTTAAAAACAATTGTCTTCTCAATCCTTCTCATTGTGTCTTCTGCCTACTTCACAGCATGGAAACCACACTAGTAGCTGTTCCTGATAATAGAGGAATTTTATTAAACCATGGTACTTACACTCCCCTCATAGAACTCCACTCCTTGGCAGTGTTTGACACGTCTCACATGCCACCTTTCTGCATAGTCTGCTCAGAGTTTATGTCTATAAATAGGGTCTTAGGTGTGTAGGATCCTTTCTTTCATCCAGATTTCAAACTGTCATTCTTCCTCCTTCTCATTTAGAAGCCTATCAGATGAACTGTGGCATCCAGCAGGGACCTTCCATCAGCCCTAATCTTTTTAATGCCTACATTTGACCTCTTGCCTCCCTGATCATTTTCTCTGTGTTTGGCACAGTAGCTTATGCTGATGATACTACAATTATCATTTTTTCCTAACTCCAGACTCCTACTAATTTCTATTCATGCTTGAGAGCTGCTATCTCCTAGATGCAGGATACTTGTCTAAATCTAAACATTTTTAAAAAGGAAGTACTGTTTTTCGGTCAACATGACCCTCGTTCACCTGCTTTATGGCACCAGAACTTGCCTCACCACCCTATCTGCCAGAAATCGTGCCATAGTTTGTTAATAACTTATTCTTCACCAAACAAATCAATTCTTCTCAGATATATGTTTCTCCCGCCTATAAGAAATAATATTCCCAACTTCCAATTGCAGTAAGCAAAACTATCAAAAACTCTCTGATCATATCCAGGCTTTATTACAAGAATTCTTTGTACCTAGGTCTTCCTGTTTAACTCCTATACCAGCTGAAAATAGTCCAAAACTCTGTTGCCCAAATGATCATGAGACTCCCACCTTCTTCATCTATCTCCTCCAACTTAAAAGATCTTCACTTGCTTCGGGTTAAGTAATGATCCATCTTTGAGGCGCTGTGCCTTACAGAATCATTTACAATTAATAATTGTGCACTATACAAAACCACATAACATTAAATACCTGCAAATGCAACAGCGAGCTATGACTAGTTGGGCCTTCCAATGGTGAGCAGGACACACTGACCAGCAGAGGGGGCCTGAGGCCGCAAAATGTGGAAGACAACATAGAATATTGAGCCACACACTGTTATGTGCACTACACTGGGGAGCAAATAATATGTCCCCATGGCAACAAAATACTACACAAATCAGATTGTCATAAGGGATTAAAAACATTTTATGAAGTAGAGAGACACATTTTCTGAAGCAACCAATAAGACCTCAATTGACTATTACATGGCTGAGATGAAGTCAGGAGACCTACGGGTGAACAGTGGGATTTACAAGCACCAGAAACATCCATTACCTCATTAGCGACCCAAATCATAGTGGCTATCCAGAGAGGCCCAGGAAAATAAGATATCATCTCAATAGAGGTGAACCTCCTGAAAGTAGTCCTTTGCAAGGCCAGCATTAGATCATTAGAAAATGAAAAGGTAGTCAAAAACCTGAAGGTGAAGGCACCTGATCTCATAACAATAGTTAGGTCCATGTCTGAGCTGCTCATCTTCTAGATCAAAGATTGAAGGATGATGAGGGTATGTCACACCAAATCAGGTTCTGTTTTGTAGGGATTCTGGAGCAGGTGGAGGGCTTGACAACAAAATGCTTTCTAAAAAAAGGGATTATAGATCCTCTCGAAAACATGGTGCCGTGTCAAACTTTTCTGTGGAGAGGGCTCATAGGGAATTGAAGCATCTGCTGCCCTCTGGGGACACATTCTTGGCCTTCATAGCAAAACATATCAGACATAATTCTTCAACATGTAAGCTAGGAAGGAGATCCAACATATGAAGATCAAACAATAAGGATAGTCCCCGACTACACTAAGAAAGTACAAATAAACCAGGAAATTCTTTGAACGTGTAAAACAGTAACCTGGGGTCATGAATATAAAGTACATGATTTTATTCCCATCAAGGTTGCATGTGATTAATGATGGTAAATGATGCTTTTCACAAGTCCTGAGGAGGTGTGAGAATGGTTGGAGTTTGGCAACAGGACACTGGCTGTCCCATCCAGGGCAGGAATCAGGGATTCTGTGGATTCACAAGAAGGAATACTCACCCTACTCCAGCAAAGATAGTAGTGCAACAATATGGCATATGTGGACTCAAGGAGGGAGCTCAGATGGGAACTATAGATCTAACAATTAGCAATAGCCTGCAATGTGATTCAGGGACTGGAATGTCTACAAGCCACTTGAAATACTGGAAACATATTTTCTAGAGTAACAGAGAATACACTTTTATGTAAATTGCCTTGCCTTGTAGTACTACTAAAGGGTGTACCCAACTTCCACTAGGGAGTTTCTGAGGGTTAGACTTGAGAAAGTGTATTAAAACATAGCCAGGTAAACACCTTGTAGCAGAGGTAATGCTTGATCACCACTTTTAGATAGAACCTTAAAACATTTGCAAATCCATCAGAAGTGTCCCGACGATAGAGACCTTAAGTAAATTATGGTTTTGATCAGGTCCTCAGATTGAAAGAATTTGATAGTTGTTTATTCAATTGTATATATTATACTCTTATTTTTGCACTGCATGAGCACTTTTTGCATTTTTCACGGAGCATCTTAACAGAAACTAATGTATACTTGAATGGTGCAATATTTCTATAAATGTGTTTACGTTGTTGACTTGACTCCTGTTTGTGGGTCAATGGAAAATGTTTTCACAATGTTTTCTTTTCTTATTTATTGAATGACTCTGACAGAACCAATTTCATGTAATACGACTTCAAGCAGCAGGGCAGTCCTCTGGGGAACAAAGCAGTCCTTTCTCTTGTATTATCCGCAGATCCAGGAGTGTACTGAAGAGTGGCTCTGGAATCCAATATTTATACCCAGTGCCAGCCTTCACAGAGGGGGTAATTCCCTATACTTTCTTCACATCTGGTTCTGGATGGAAAGTTCTTCCCTTCCCCTGCTTTGAACAGTAAATGGGGCAGGGAGAAGCTCCGCCCGAACCATCCAGGCAGGATGGCCCATCCTGCCTGCTCCCAGTCCCCTTTGTCTCACTGTCTGGCAGGAATAGACAAACATCAGCAGCATTGTCATTAACATTGGTGTGATTCGTGACATTGGCAGAAGGCACAAATGGTTAGGACAGGAAAATACTTACTTTCTAAAAGTGGCTTTTTCAGAATTGTGATTTAAAATCTGACCTTACCATTATAGAGGATTTTATATTAAAATTCATTTGAGTGTAAACACCATATTTCTATCTGCTTCCAATAACAACTTATCAATTATTAAATGCAGTAAGGTAACCTTATGTTGGCCAATGGCAGAGATAGGCCTTACAGAAGTGAAAAAAGATGTTAGGAGTTTTTCACTACCGGAACATGTAAAACGTAAACCCACATGACCTATTTTTGAAATACAAAGTACCCTGCCCAATGAGTCGTAAAGACCGACCTTATGGGTCACTTATATTTATTAAAAAGGAAGGTTAAAGCTTGGCAAAGATTTACTTTGTGAGTGTTAGAAATTGGGTTGTTAGTTGACTAGAGGATGAGCCCAAATCAGGCAGCAACCACAATCCTAGTCAGGGTAAGTGTGCTTAATTAGCCTTTGCTCATCCCCTGGTAGCTTGGCACAGAACTCATAGCAGTCAGGAAATGTGTTAAGTATTTGAGCAACACTTCAAACAGAAAACAGTGAAAACACTACACAAAAAGAACCCACATCAGGTTAGAAAAATAGAGCGTAATTTGCTAAATAAAACAAGACCACAACAATAAAAATCCAATAAGTAGAACTTGAGAAATGTATTTTGTAAGAATAAACTGTACAATAGCGCTTAGAAGCAATAAGCCCCTATATGGGATATCAGGGGCCATGAACATTAGAAGGCTTAAGCATGTATTGTATACTACAAACACTTAAGAAGGTGTGCAGGTCTCGTTTGGCATGGAGAAATCGTTTGATGCACTAGATTGGGGGGCATATTTACAAGCCCCTATCGCCCCCACAATGTCACTTTCAGTAACGTTGTGATGGCGATAGGGGTTCGCCTTATTTACAAGGCAGCGTTAAGCCACTTAACATGGCTTAACGCTGCCTTGTAAATAAGGCACCCTTTCACGCTGTACTTAGCATGAAAGGGAAGGGCAATGGGTGTTATGGTGGGCGTTACACTGTGACACCCATTGATTTTGATGCTGCCCCCTATTTACAAGGGTGGCGTAAACAGGAGGCAGTGCCAACATTAAGACCAGGGAAAACCTGGTCTTAAATAGGCGAAATGAGGAGAAATGCTTTATTTCTCCTCGTTTTTGCTGTTTACATGTGTGCTGCGTTGTGCAGCACAGATAGAAACAGCAAATTGGCATTGATTGTTTATGTGCAGGGAGGTGTCCCTTCCTGCACATAAACAATCTCCCGCCAAAAAAATACATTTTGGAACTTCTGTGTGTGCTGCATTAAGCAGCACACATAAAAGTTACAAAACATCATGTAAAGATTGTTTATGCGCAGGAAGGTAGATCTCCCCCTCAACGCAGACACCCTTGCACTATGGTGCAAGGGTGCCTGCGTTGGTGCTAGGCTTGTAAGTTTAACGCCAGCGCAGGGGGAAATGCAGGGCTGCACCATATTGTTGTAAATATGGTGCATCCCTGTGTTTCTAAAGTGTCAGAGTGCGGCGTTTAGCCATGAAGGCTAACGCCGCACTCCGTCACTTCATTGTAAATATGCCCCTGAGTGTCTATGATGGTGGTCCTGGAAGGAGTGGCATTTGGAGCTAATTTCTTGAAGTGTACCTGATTATTAAATTGGGGGTGGGGAGGCTGGTCTCGGAGGTGTGGAACATAGAACTGTGAACCAGGCAAATATGCCCCTTGTCCACCCTGCTATTTACCCTTGTGGTGGAAACACTGGCAATAAAGCTTAGAGGAGTAATACAGGAATGGGGGATCAAAGTGGGAACAAACAGAGGCAAGACAGTACTATTCCCTTTAGGAAGCGTGATAAAATTACAGTGGGAAATGCATAGGTTTCGGCAGCTGGGGGTACAGGTGTCACACACTGCAGAAAAACAATACTCACATAATATGTGTATAGTGATACAGGGCTTGAAAACATCAACATCATTTTGTAATACTTTCTGTTATGGGTTGAATTGCCATTGCTAAAATGGTATTTCTCAATTTTTAGCTGTATGTAATGCAATGCAAAATACCATGTGTCGCATCAAACGACCAACCCTTAAGGAACTGCAACATGATATCTCTGGTCTGGTCAAGGAAAAGAAGTAGTAGCAGGCTAGGCTTGCTGAAAATGGACTGAGAGGAGGGATGTTTTGTACTGCCCAACACCTAAATCTATTATATAGCATCTCAGTTTCAGCATACCGTGAGGCGGTATTATTGAGGAAGATGGACCCCCAAGATGATGGGCCCTAGACTACATTACCGATGAGAGAACTATACCCCTCTCACTATCCATACATTTTGTGATAGATCAGATTGGCCTAAGATATTGCAGTAAAGAGGGTTCAATGGTGGCCGATAGTGCAAGGCAAGTACACAAGATATAGACTGGTGATTCTTTGTGTTAGCCACAAAGTCTACAAGTCTTCTTGTCACTCATTGCTGGGTTCCAAAACTCCCTAGCTTCAGGTTTCTTAACAAACTCATACAATGGAACTCTGAACAGGCAAAATTTAATTAAGTATAGATCTTCATAATACAAATTAAATCTAATTAGTTTATTTTGTCCTTCAAGTCCCTGTATACGTATTTAGTAAAGACCTGTAGCCTCAAAGGGGACACACTCCAAGCTAGTCAATGGGTGTCTCCAAAGATCTAGACCACAGCCTTGATTTATCTAATCCTGTGGAGTCCATTTCCTTCCTGATTAGCTCTTTCATTACATCTGGACATGCAACCTCCAAGTGATAACAATATTTCCAAAATGGGCTTTCACTGTAAGTGCTTGGCAAGGCATGCCACATTCCAAACAGATTCGGCTAGACAGTAGATCAGATTGCATTGTGCTAGCTTAAGGGCCTGGTTTGCAAAGGTAAACTTACACCTTTGTGTACATTAACTCTTTTTCTGATTTAAAAACTACAATTTAATGGTAACTTTACGACTGCGGTGACTCCGCATTTGGAGCAGAGAACTAGGCACATAAAAAGATAACACAAGCCTTTCTTTTTATGTGTTGAGTTCACCACCTCGACTGCAAGTTACTATTAAATCATAGTTTGTGAATACCAAACAAGAGTAAATTTGCACAAAAGTGTAAGGTTACCTGTGTGAATCAGACCTAAGTGTTCTATTTGCCAATCCTGCTAACACATCAAAGCCATAAATTAGTTATGAAAAGAATTCTAGCAACCTGTTATATGGGGTACATAGTCAGGCTTAGGAAATTTAAGGGAAGAGTTTTAAGGGCAAAACTCATTTAAATGCCATAATGTGTTACCTGAAATCAAATTTCTTTGAAACCAGCAATCATGAATTGTACAGTGGCTTGCCCTGTGGTTATTCTTTATTTGCGATTGAGGTTCTCCCAAAAAATCACTTCCCTTTTTTTGCTGAATTTTATTGCAAATTATTTAGACTCTGCACAGTGAAGTATGCTGTTAAGTGCCCAGTGTATCCACGTTCTAACCCTTAAAAGTGAAGGAAATGTCTAATGCCTGATAGCCATAACTATCTCTCCTATAATCCGAATCCATATGGTGTAGAAACAACAGACAGGGCAAGAAAAGTCAAATGTCACCATTGGACTGCAGCACCTATTGTGCCAAATAAAACTTAGTTTCAGACTTACCAAAGTAATCTGACAACATAAGTTTGAACCTAAAGTCTGACTTGTCTAATTAAATCCTTTTGCTGAGGGGAAAACCTCCCTTTAAAAAATGAATCAGCCCCTCTCACCCTAAGTAAGTCTTGAAGCCCACAAGATGGGGGGGCTATTACTTTATAGTGGGGCATGTAGAAATGTAGACCCTAACTTACTAAGCCTTTGCATTGCACATGCATTGCGCAAGGCGATGCATGGCAACACAAAGGCTTATTTGTGATTTGCAAAGCCACGCAATGCTTGATTTGAGTGACCATGAGTGGCTTTGAAAAGAAATGTAACGCAATGCGGTGGGTTGCACTGCATTGTGTTACATTTCATATTGGAAGGCATTCTATGGGCAGAGCATGGGCATCCACCCATTCCGCAATTCCAGATATACCAAGGTTCGTAAAGCTGGAATTCCTTGATATCGGTACACTTACCACAGAGAGGCATTATGAGGAGAAATGTTTCTATTTCTCCTCGTTATTTCCTTTATGGTGAATTACACATTGAAAAAGGAAAATACATCTTTGGATTGCTTTTGTGCGGGAAGGTATACTTTCCTGTACAAAAACTATCCTTCCTGTAATGCAGGCACCCTTGCAGCATGGCTCAAGGGTGACTGCATTGGCCCTAGGCAGCCACATTGGCACCATCCCTGGGAGAGAGCTGAAGAGAGCTATATCTTTGTAAATATGGCACAGTTCAGCTCTCTCCCATTCAAGTAATGCAGTGCAGCAATTTTCCTTGCTGCAATGCTTTGCATGAAATCTGCCCCTTCATGTTGTCATATCCCTATAGTGACAAGCCCCAAAAAGTTATTTTCACTGAGGAAGGCTCTGGTTGTCCTATGAGGAAAACTAGGGTGCAGATTAATCTATTAATTTAGCTATTTTGGATATGAGGCAAGCTAGAGAAATGGTTTAAACACAATTTTAAAATATTTATTAAAAAATCCAACTCAATTATAAAGTTAGATTATTAATTAATATTTAGGAAAAGTAACTTTTAGAAAGTTACCTCTTCGATGCCGAAAGTCCCTGAGGCTTATTTTTATTACCTGGTCACCAGCTGAACCTGGGAGCACTTGACATTAATGAGGTGTGAAAACTGCTCCCCAGAGCAGGAACAATGGGCTAGGCTTAGCGAGCAGGTTGGGCTGGGTTTGAGGTATGTGACACCTGTCAGAATTGTTTTTTCTAAGGGCTAAGAAGACTGAGGTCTACACATTCGTATGTAAGTGCAAGGGGGGACCTGAGGAAGGGAAGGCCTTTTTCTATAGTATCTCCATAGATAGTTGAGTGTAAGCATAGTAGGAGGGACATTGGTTCCAGAACCAGTTTGGTGTAGATGAGAAGGAAAGGACTGCTCATTTATCTAAATAAAGCCTGTGGCTGGCCCACATACTCCCTTCAAATGCAGACGGCCTGTGCCATCTTGAATTTCCCTTAGAATAGTGCACTAATAGTTTGCAGTAAGAGAAACAAGGTGTGTCAAAAAAAAGAGTGGGTTGGGTTGCCTCAGGGGACCTTGTCCTTACTGGTTAGGGAGTGTCCAGGAGTCACCCACACCCACTGGCTACTGAACTGTACAAAAGCAGACTTCACTCCCAGCTCAAAACACCTTCTGGACCTTTGGAAGAACAGAAGCGGTCCATGCCTGTTGTCTAAGCCTATGAGGAGACCTGAAATCCAAATTGTACCCAGAACAAAGAAGAGAACTCCAAAGGTCAGTTGGCTGAGCTCCTCTGTGTCTACAGGGACACAACAAGCTACACTAGTCTTTTTTCCTGAAGTGCACAGCTCACCTGTAGCAACTGAAACTGAACTTGACCTTGTTGGTAGCCTCTGCTGTATTGATCCCTAGTCCAGTAAGTGCTGTCCCTGAGATCCTGGCAGCTTGAGAAGTGGCCCAAAGGAGATATTCCAGAAACTCTGAAAAGTTGGGATACAGCTTCAGGCTTGCGCCTCTGGAGGACAAAGTACCCTTTCCACTAACAACTAAGTCTGACCGTTAGTCAGCCATTGAGCTTTTCATGACAAAACCAACAGCTTCAGTGGGATCTCGTTCAGCAGTTACCCTGCTTCAAGAGGACTTTGGCAGATACAGACAGAAACCTTGCCCCACTGGAGGATTTTGATTTCCATTTCAACGTCTAAGTCAGGAGGTAAAAAATTTTGACCAGGAAGACCTGCTTAATGTATCGAACTATGTTCCATTGTGATTGGCCTGAGATCATACCTAGGTCCCAGTCAATCATGAACTGTGACTACTGATTGGTGCTTTACGTTTTCTTGGCACCTTTTGAATTAAAATAATTCATATATTTTGTTCCCCTTATTGGGGTTTTGTTGCTTTGATATAATTTTACTCACTATATTTTGTTTATGTTTGTAAGTTGGTTGAGATAGTTTTTTTTGTTGAGTTTTAACTTTGTAACAATTTTATTACTGCTAAATAACTTTACACAGTTAAGCCTGTCCTGTGCCATAGCTGCCTGGGTTTGAGTCCAGGGGCCGTATTACACAAAGTGTCCCAAGGGCATAACAGGCGTTTGCGCCCGCTTTGCGCACCCCCGGGCCACTTTGATATTACAGTAGGGGTCGCAGACACTTATGCAGCCTCTTCTGTAATATCGATAGCGCTGGCGCACATAAAGTGCCAGTACTATCTTCAGGGGGCGTTCCCTCATTTGCATGGGGGCATGCCCCATGAAATTGAGGGAATCCCTTTGCCTCTGTACACGTGCTGTATTACACATGCGGGCGCAGAGGCAAAGAAGCTCCCAGGAGGTGCACTTACAGTGCGCTACCCAAAAGGTGGCGCACTCTCAGTGAGCCTTCTGAGAGCAGCCCCCTGGAGGGGGGGGAAAGGAGGTCCTAAGGACCCCCCAGATATCCCCTTGAAGCTGGGCCCAGTCACTGACTGCATCTGTGAAAACACGGAGCAGCTTCAAACCTGCGGCTCAGTTTTTCACATGAATGCGCTGCAGCGTAAGGTTGCGACTGCCCTGAGGGCAGCACATTCATCATAATGCAGTGTATTTTCCTTCATTGCGCTGGGCGCATCTTCTAAAAGGTGCGCCCAATGTAATGAAGGAAAATGCTTGCAAATGTATAATGCGGCCCCAGGTCTGCATTATTAAACCGTGTTTTACCATAACGAGTTTGTGGCTGCCATCCTCCCCCACCTAATAATCCACTTTCTTACTAAGGCAAATACATTTGATAGTGCCTTTTACATACCAATTTATCTGAATCTAGTTTCTCCAACAATTTGTTTAGATATCATTGTTTGAGGATAAATAACGAGAAAAGTCAGTCCATAAGTCCAAGGTCATGTGATATATTTCCGTTATGTTTATTGTGTTTACACGCTTTCAACCAAGTACATGATCATCAGCCGACATGTGTTTTGTCCCCAATGTGACTTTTTCAGGGCGTGTGACTACAAACTGTATCTCGTATTCCTCTAACAATAATACATGAAGTAAGGCAATGTAGGTGACAGAGTACGAGTTTCTTCTAGGTGATCTCTCCTGTACCTATTTAACTGTTTGATTCTTCCTATTAACAAATGAAGTCGTTGCTATCAAATTTTGTCATTCTCATCTGTTTATTGTCAATATTTTCAAGCTCACAATGAAGTTGTGTTGCTACTTAGTCATGCCACATTTTGGCCCATCTTTCATTTTGTGGAGGACAGTAAGTGCTTCTCTGGGCTCTCTACGCCGGTGTCGCACATGACTGAGTAGCAACCCCAGAGTGCTTCAGTATATTGTTTTATTATTTAGAGATTTGTCATTCTTTGGGGTACCACCATCATTGCCCTTACAGGTAGAGGGGGTGTTAGACCTGTCATCCATAGGGTGGTCTTTCCCTGAAAGTTTTGCCTTTTGCCTCTCATTTTGCTCATTCCTTTTGTTACCCTTAAGACTCTGAGCACTCTACCACTGCTCACCAGTGCTAAAGTGCATGTGCTTCTGCCCTAATTATGATGACTTTGATGTATACCTGATTGGCATATTTTTTGTACTGGTAAGTTGCTTGTAAAGTGGTATACCATATACCCAGGCCTGTACTTCACATACTACTAGTCGGCTGCAGCACTGATTTTGCCATTCACAGAAGTAGCCTTTCGAACCTGTCTCAGGTATGCCACTGCAGTGATGTGTGTGCAGTTTACTAACACTTCGACTTGGCATTTAAAACTACTTACCAGATATTAAACTCCCCTTTAATTATATGTAAGGTACCCCCAAGGTAGGCCCTAAGTGACCCTAAGGGCAGGGTGCCATGTAAGTAAAAGGTAGGAGATGTACTTGTATGTTTTGCATGTCCAGGTAGTGCCAAACAGCCAATTTAGTTTTTCACTACTGTGAGGCCTACCCCTCTCATAAGCCAGCATTGGGATTCCTTAACACACTTTTAAGCTGTAATTCCAGATCAGAGAGCAGTAGCTTTTTCATGTTCCATATGTTTGGAATGGTAATGATAAATCCTCCTTACTGGTG
This sequence comes from Calotriton arnoldi, assembly GCA_963921515.1. Taxonomy (NCBI): domain Eukaryota; kingdom Metazoa; phylum Chordata; class Amphibia; order Caudata; family Salamandridae; genus Calotriton; species Calotriton arnoldi. The sequence continues at coordinate 349,241 of CAWUFW010008515.1, forward strand.
AAGTTGGATTTAACCTTACTGTTTTAGAAAGCCACTTTTAGAAAGACGACATATCTCTGTACTTACTCATCTTTATGCCTGACAGTCTGTCTCCGATACAAATCTGGGTTTGGTGACATCTACACTTTGTGCATTATGATGGGTCTTCCTGGGCAGTGAGGAATGGGAGGGGCTGACACTTACACTTCAATAGCTGGTGTCCTGTCCATACACAACGCACTGATTTACCCACCAGTGTAGCCTGTCAGACAGGACTGGTTTGAAAGGGATCCTTGTGCACTTCAGACAGTTCCTTTGAAGTCGCCCCTACATCAGAAGCACTTTTGGCTATAAGCACTGGTTCTCTGACCTCTTAAAATCAGACACTTCTGGATCTTGAACTAAACCTCTGTCAGAAGAACTGCTGTGCTGCTTAAATGACTCAACTGGACTGCTTTTCTGGAAGGACTGCTTTTCTGTTGTTGCCCTGATGCTTGCTGTTCCCTGACTCTGCTGGTTGCACTCTGTCTTCCCTCTAAGTGATATCCAAGGGCTTGCTGTCTTACCTACTGTTTTCTGAAGTCTCAGTGACACAAAATTCTGCTGGTGCTGCTGGACTCTCTCTTCTGTGAGTTCTACACTTGCCTGAGGTGACCCCTCCAACCTCTGGGCCTAAGAAGTGGGCTCTCTAGCTGTTTTTCAAAAACCAACACATTGCATCGACTGCATTAGAAATTCCGAAGTATCGCCCTTCGACGCCAGCGTACAGGCTGCCTGATGACAGAGGTTCCACAGCCTACATGGCTCGACAATGAACCTCTACGCGGCTCAACGATGATGCATTGTAGTCACTTCAACGGAGCTCAATGCCAACGCAGGACCCCCTTTGCACGGCTCAATGACAATGCAGTAGACCCTCAACATCGACAAAAGCTCCATCCAAGGTATTTCTTCAGCGGGACCTGTCTGGGTCCTGTATTCGGCCTGCCGTCGATTGTGGTCATTCTGAACTTTGGATTTGCATTTTGCTCCAGTCCCTTGCAACCTCAAGTAACCTTTTAACCGCTAGTGACTTCTAAGCACTAGTTTTGGTTTATTTAAAAAAAATTAATTTCTCAACTTCTACTGATCAGATTTTTTGTCATTTTGGTCTTATATTGCTCAGATAAATATTCTCTATTGTTCTAAATCTGTTTTGAATCTTTTTGTGGTGTATTGTGTTACTGTGTGTGCGAGTTGCACAAATAGTTTACACATTGCCTTTGTAGATAAGCCTGACTGCTATGTGCCAAGCTACCAGAGGGTGAGCACATGTTATATGTTATTGTGTATCTAGCTTACCCTGACTACAGTGGCGGTTCCTGCCTGGGCTGGGTGCATACCTCAGCCAACCAGGAGTCCTATTTCTAACCAGGGGTGCATACTGTGGTAGCAACAGTCTTTGAACAAGTGCTCTTTTTGTAGACTTTCTACCCTGATTAGTTGAATACTGTGGAACATCTTTTAGTTATCGTCCCAGGTACCCACCTGCATTTAACATATTTGATTTGATTTGATTTGTTTTAATATTTCTAGAGCTCAAAATGATTGCCCAAAGGCGTCTTGGTGCTACCCAAGACAGGAAAGTATGACATGGCTACCAGAATTCAGAGATAATTGGTAACATCCAGGGTGAAAGACCAAGGGGTATATTCACAAGAACGTGTGATAATTACTGCAAGAGTAGCGCAACGCAACTTTCAGCATCGCTGCCTATCGCGGGAAAATAACCCCGTGCCAACGTGGAATTCACAACACGGCGGTAGCATGCGATAGTTGGCCGACACCGCGGCCAATGCTCGCGATACAACCACCTCGACGGAGATAAAAACACAAACCACAACACGAAAAAAGCTGCGATGGGCCAAAGCGCGATAAGAAAACAGTGACAACCATCGCGAGGGCAGCAATACTCACGCGCAATGCGGAAAAAAGCACAAGAACAGCATACGGAAAATGCCACAGAACAAAATACATCAACAGCGGAGTACCACGGATGCACCCTGGCCAACTTCAGAGGACAACATGCACACCACAACATCCAAGCACCGTGGAAGAACAGAACCTACAGGCACACCGCATGAAAGAGACCAGTGGCAGACAAATCAGAGCCGCAGGAGCGACACACCCACCGTGCAGCATACGCACATAAGCAGAAGTGCACCTCGACATTGACAACATCCCGGTACAGACAGCAACACCTCCACAACTGAACACAGGACACAACTGGTTCGGAAAATGTGCACAACCTGGCAAATCACATCTGAAACCCCAGGGATATGTAACATGACAATGTACAATTCCAACCTGTAACCTGCAAATATGTTTTATTCACACATGCAGTGCAATTGGACATCTACTACTGTCCCATGAATGCCACGGACGGTCACAATGTGACGTGCTCATGAGAAGTAAGTGTCAATGATGGAGTCCCTACACGCCATTCCTGCCGCAGCTGCAGTGGGATGCGGGCCACCTGCCCCATCACCACCATCATCGCCCGGTACCTCTGGAACTGGGATCCATGGGGCCCTGGTGCGAACACAGATGTTGTGCAACACACAACATGCAACGATCATCTTGCACATGACATCCGGGCTGTACAGGAGCTTCCCACCAGTGCCGTCCAGGCACCTGAAACGTGACTTCAACACGCCAAATGTGCGTTCAACGATGCCCCTGGTGCGAATGTGGGCCGCATTGTATTGTCTCTTGGCGGGTGTGTTCGGGTCCCGGATGGGTGTCATCATCCAAGGGATGAGTGCATATCCTTGTTCACCTGTGACAGTGCAGGGAGAAAAGAGTAAATACTTGGTTCGGCAGGATGTGATGGCAGGCCCACCAATTCAGTGACGCCTGTGCTGGCTGTGTGTGGGGTGAGTGTAAGCCAGCCCTCAGGAAGTAGCTGGTGCTGGCAACTACACCAACAGTTATCAGGCACACAGACATGCAATGTCAGAACTACAAGGGGGGATGACTCGAGTCTCACAGGGCTAGTTGCCCCGGATGCACAACGGCCGACACGGGCCCACCGCCACGGGACGCTGACCTGCGGGAGACTGGGGTAAGGTCATGAGGGCAGAGCAGTGCCTCACATGTGTCATGGCTGCATTCCGCATCTCCACACGTTCAGCTGCTGTGTGGCTGTGGTGCCATGTGAAGTCTGTATTGGGTGCAGGGGTAGCCCAGGATGACCTTGGAGTGGTGGTGTAGTCGTGTCTGGTAGGTGGTCGTGTAGTTTGACATGTCAGATGTGGTTTGGTCACGTGTGCACCCCCACAGTTGTGCTTTGTGCATTGGTGGCTGTGGGATGTGTGGTGTGTTGATTTGGCACTTACCAATGAGCAGTCCCGTTCCATATGTGCCATCCTGGAAGCGCTGGTTGATGATGGACTGTCGAAAGATGAAGGAATCATGCACACTGCCTGGGTAGTTGGCGACGACATTGGTGAAGAGTCCCTGGTGGTCCACTATTGCCTGCACATTGATGGAATGCGTGTGCTTCCTGTTGCGGTAGTGGTGTGCAGTATCTGCAGGGGGCACAAGTGGGACATGTGTGCAGTCGATTGCCCCCAACACGGCCGGGAATCCGGCTATGGCGTAGAAGCCTTGCTTAGTCTCCAGCTGTTCCTGCACAGTGTTGGGGAAGTGAAGGTACTGGGGTATGAAGCTGATGATGGCATCCAGGACAGGTGTGATGAACTTTGATAGGGCTGGCTGTGAGACCCCTCCGACTCTGGCAGTTGTTGGTTGGAAGGTACCAGAGGCCAACAGGTGCAGCACTGCCAGCAGCTTTGTCTGCGGAGGGATGTTTGTTCTCCGCTGTGTTGGGACCGTCAGCCTGTGGGCGATGTGGGTCATGATGCGTAGGATGGTTGTCCTTTTGAGCCTGTAGTGGGCAATGACTTCCGCGGGCGTTAGGTCTGTGAGAGTGGTGCATTTTCCGTAGGTCCGCTGTCTTACTCTACGCTGCCTCTGTGGTGGTCCGGGGGGGGGGTTGGTCCGGGTCCTGGGGGTGGTGGCGGTGGGTGTTGTGGCCCTGTTGGGGCTCCGAGCTGCATGTAGAGTAGCTCCATGGCGTTGTTTGTTCTTCGGGTATGGCTGTGTGCGGGGCTCCATTGCCTACTGCAGGTAGACGTCCGTCTTTACACCTGCTTGAGGCAGGTGTTAAATACCTGCGGCTACCGCGGCTTATCGCCTGTTTTTGGTTCGCTTCGCAGTCCTGTCAGTTCGTTGTGAAAGTGGTGTTGTTGTTTTTTCGTGTGTTTTTGCACGGGAACGCCTACTCTGCATCTCATTAGGGTTGGTGGTGTCCGCTGTGGTGTTAGATTTTGGGGCAGTTATCGCGGGAATACTGGTGTTGTCTGCAGTTTGCACCAGCTTGTGAATGGGGTGTTAAATCTATCTCCAAATTTGTTGCGTTAAGGTGGCGATAAATCGGAGTTGACTCCTTGTGAATATGCCCCCAAGACTTTATACTCTTCCTGAATTTGACAAGGGAAGTAGCCGTTTTCAGTTCCAGGAGTAGATGATTCAAATTTAAGGCCGAACGTCAGATCAGACTCCTGCCTCCCCAAGTTGGCAGTCTGTGGGAAGGAACTGTGATATCGTGAAAAAAATTGCAACGAAGAGTCCTACTAGGGGAATACCAATGAAACCTATTTAAGATTTATTAACATTCTATATACAGTGAACATTGCAAATTAGCAAATTGCATTAATAAAATGTCTGACTGCAATGGCAACATTATCAGATAATAGCCTGATCAAGTGTTATCAACAGAGGCCTAACGCCAGTGTTCAATTTATAAAAGAACAAGACCAGAGGTCCAAAGTTTAGCTCAAAAGCCCGCGGTTAGTGCTATAGAAGGTGGAACTGAATTCCAATGCTGCCTCATCTTGATTGCAGCTCATGCCTCTTTAATCCACCATCAAACAGTCCCTGCCTGTTTATTTCACTCTTGCAGGTTCTTTTTAGGTTGAGCCTAGCGTTGCAGCGCATGCGCTGCTCGCTTTGCGAGGCATGCAGTATTCAGTATAGTGTGGAAGCTTCGTGGAAGCTCCGCCCACTCTCTGCCCATCTTTTTCATTGGCTTAGGTCCTAAATGCTGCCTTCCGATTGGTTTTAGGCTTGTTAGTCCCTCCTCATGACAGCCATGTCCTCATTTGTATCCTTCCATGGCTACTGGCCCCTTTACTCCGAACACTATTTTCTTCCCTGTCTCCCCCCCGCCCCCTCCCGCAGTCCGTGACTTCTCGCCCCCCGCCTCCCCACTCCCGTTCGTGCCTTCTTGCCCGCCCGCACTCCCGTTTCCAATGCAATAGGTCTCGCGTAAATGGGAGTCCTATTGCATTGCAAATGCTTGTTAATTGACTCGTAACAGTCACAGTGAGATACTGCTCTCGCTGCATCACTGAGCAGAGATGCCTCATGCAGTTAGTCAGTCCCGCGTCACTCCACATTACGTGAGCTCCCTGGTTCAACAGTTACCAGCATTGTGATGGTCTCAACAACAGCGCGCGCCTTCCAGGCTGCATAGAAGAACAACAGATGATTTCCATCAGCTGCTGTACCTTCATGTCTAGTTATTTTGTCACGAGCGCAAGCGCCCCAAGGAAACCCATTCCGGGGCGTCGCGACCGAAACACATTCAATTGCTTATACGCTGCTTGTTTAATATAGGTGTGTCATTTCTATGCGAGACTCAATGTGTTAGCCTCACAAGATTGCTGCTCAAATATCTGAACACGTTTACTGTGCCTAGCTCTGTGTCACAAGATACCCAGCTGCCGAAAGACAGGTGGGGGTAGACCCCAATGTGACAAGAGACAACAAAGGCGGGGAACTGCCGAAACAGGAGGAGGGAGCAAGTGTTAGTTAAAAGAAGAGACAGGTGACGTCAGTAGCGACAGGCGAGCACAGTTATTGCAACAGATTTTCCATTGAGTCTGTGCAATGGCACAAGTGTCACGATAGGCCATCAATAGTCGACGTCACACACGAGACGTGAAGTGTGACCGCTCTTACCCATCAGCACCGTAGGCCCACCGCTGTGACCAGAGAGGACGGGGAGGGGTGGGGATGTAGAGTAAACCGAGTAACGAGTGTTTAACTGTCATAATAATATGTTTATCAATTAACATAAATGGCTATATTAATCGTTTGCAATTCTATTATAGTCAGGAATTCTCCATTAAAATACACAATTTTAAAGCATTAGCACGTACGGTTTACCTTGAAATCAGTGATTTGCTCTTGAAATATCAAATTATGTCTTTGTAATGAAACGAAAGTACTAATGAATCAAAAAAGAACATGAAGACGTAGGTGCCCGGGAACCGTCTGGTCGAGGAGAAACCTCACGTCTACCATGTAAGAGCATTGGCCCCTAGTGGCCAAAGTGGAGGCCAGTTACTAGTGGCTGCAACAAAATCTGGTTTTAGGCATAGCAGTATGTGAAGTTGAAATCATGGTCAAATGTTGAAATAAAAAAGGAAAATGATTGAAGCACGCGTTTTGTCGTTATGAAATCAGGATACGGTATTAGCAGATTGGATAATATCAATGTACCCGCGGCTAGACAAGGACGGAGTGAATGTAGGTGGTATCTAGTAGATACAATCTAAACGTATTAAAAGTGTAGCAAAGTGTTCTGCGAACGCCAGCTTGATATACACGCAATAAATAGACAGCAGGAGTATACCCTATAGACAATAGGGTATGCAATGCATAATTTATGCAGTGGATTCTGATGGTAGGCGTAGGCACTGAAACTTAATTTGCATAATTAGACTTGGTCCCGAGTAAGAGAAAAAAAAAGTTGGTAAGGTAGAAACTAGGGGTACAAGTTAACAATGAGATAAAGAGAAAGGAAGCGTATGGTGGTGGAAGAAAGTGGTTTCACGAGGTGGAATCTAGAATTGGCACTATCTTTATTAGCGGGATACAAGTTCACACTACAGAAGAAGATTCACTAAATATGACAGTGGAGTATCAATACAGATGATAGGTAGATATGCAAAAAATACGACAGGCGATAACGTGACATTGAAACTTTTTGTTTACATTTTAAAAATATCAATTGAAAAACAACCTCAATCAGGAAATAACACTAATAATTGAATTTCAAGATGAGCAATATTTTTTAACTGACTGAAGGGAAGGATGGGAACACATTTTAATATTTAATTGTAAATAAATATACAATGTATTTAGATAATACATAAGGCAAACATTATTATTGAATAATTTAATGAAATCAACCAGACTAGAAACATAACACAGGAGAATGAACAAATGGTGCTAGATGAGCAGGGAAAGAGGGAGAATTAAAAAGGAAAAGAGAAAATGACAGGATCGGATTTAAAAGAAGATATTTGTTGTGGGTTTAGACTGGATCTGCTCTGAGTATCAGAGAGTAAGAACACTATGAAACAAGCATTTGCAATGCAACAGGTCTCGCATTTACGCGAGTTTGAGCTGTTGGCATTGTAAATGACAATGCCTTTTATTTATGTTTTGGTTTTTGAAACATAAATAAAACGTATTGCCATTTACAATGCCAATAGCTTAAACTCGCGTAAATGCGAGACCTATTGCATTGCAAATGCTTGTTTAATCAGCTTTCTGTCTTTGTCACAGTTTTTCCATCTTTAATCTTCTCCTTGTTTCCTAATTTTTCCTTTTTCTCTGGTTCTTCGATAGATTAAAGTCTGTTAAGGAAAAATAAGTGCTGGTGTCCAAAAAAGAGTGATGGTGGGCTCTACCTGCAATCACTGACTCAAACTGCGCACTGCCTAACGCAGGCCCCTGCATCACCGTCTCATGTATATCTTCGAGATACAAGAGCAGTGCTTAATTTGAGCTGGGGCTTTCCGGTGCTAAGCACCGGCACTTGATTGGTTTCCGGTGCTCGGCACCGGCACCTAATTGTCAACACCATACATAGAACAGTCTACCACATGGTGTCGCTGCACATCTAATTTAGAGATGAGCAGAACAATGGCTGTTTAGGAATATAATATACATTAAAATTGCTAATACCTGCCTCCACAGCCATCCCTTTAGCTTTGGGGACCTGGAATATTCTGAACTGTCGCATTTACATGCGAGAGAGATGGTTAGTAGTTGTTTTGGCAGCGATGACAAGGGCGTTGGGTGGTGCAAGCTGCAGTGGCCTGGTCAGAGCCTTGGCACTTAATATTTTACAAATTAAGCACTGTACAGGAGTCCCAGGGTTCCCAGGGTTCCCTCATCAAAACATGCAAGAGGGGCCCATTATTTTGTGTTACATCTCTGGTTGTTAATTATATGGCAGCTGACAACTTTAAACAAGGGATTACAATTTTTTTTTTAACTAGTATAACAGGGCACAAAAGAAATGGCCATATCAGCCTTTTTGATACAGTTAAACTCCTGAAACCCAGAGACATTCATATAGCGACAGCTGTTAAAGAAAAGACCCAGAAGAATAAGAAGTGTCTTATCAAAGTTTGGTTTGAAACTTGCATGGACTTATTTGTAGTTCCTGATTAATCTTTAGCAGCAGCAAGATACCATAAAGAGTTTTTACCATGCATTTACTGTAGGTGACAATTAAATGAGAACTTCATAATTTGCTCTTAACTTCCTTTCCTGTTTATTATGTTTTACTAACAGCAAGAACTAATTGAATATGAAGTCGTACCTCATCGTGCACATAAACCTACTAACCTTTGCCTTAACTAACTTCCTATTTGCATATAGCTGACTACCACATCAATCCCTAAAACACTCAGTAGAAAAATGCCTATAATTGCACAATCAACCACCTTTTTTTTGACTGATGCTGCTGTTTTTTTTTACTCTGCTAACCAGGCCCCTGTGCATGTGATATGGCCCCTAAAACATGTCACAATTGGCTAGACTTCTAATTGGCATATTTAACCTACCAATAAGTCCCTAGTCTGTTGTATAGTATGTAAACAGGACCTGTAAGTTAAACGTTACTAGTAGACTGTAGCACCCATTGTGCCACATGCTACACTGACAGTGCAAACATGACTCCAGGCCTGCACCTGTAGCTTGGCTGTGCAGTTTTAAAACTGCAAATTCGATCTGTCAAAATAACATCTTTTGACAGTCCTAAACCCTCTTTTTAAATATTAATAATTCATCCGTATTGAAAATGGCCCTTTCTGTAGGTTTATCAAGACAAAGAGGAGCCCCTTGAGACCAAAGGAAGAGGGCACTAAACAGTGATAAAAAAGCAGTGTCCTTTGGACCAGATTATATCATCCAAACATCAATCATTCTAAGCATTTCATTCAACCTAATATTTAACCTCCAATTCAAACTCGTCCACACTAGAAAAGATTAAGCCATATATCACCAAAGGATAATCAGAACACAAAGGATTATACAAAAGTATAAATCGATTTATTCATTAAAAACCTTTAAAAAAAGGCACACAGTATAGATTAAAAAATGTTTTAACATTTTTGTGAATAAATGTTGAACACAATTTATAGCATGATCAGTCACATTAGCCCTAGAAATAATCCCAAAATATAATCACAAACTAAATAGCTATAAGCAAATAACAAAAGAGAGAAAGTACATAACACAGACTAGCACAATATGTCATATACGTGGTACACATCCGGATAACAACAATGGTGAGGGCATGGAACCTGGTATTGTTCGATTTATCAAGTACTCGTTGGTCACAGCCCCTTTCACAGATTGTGTGCTTTACTAGGCGTCGACGCGTTTCGATGGATGTATTATACCACCATCTTTATCAAGACAAAAGTTCTGACTCTCTTTAACAAAAAACTTGAATGTGATGAATTAAAAACACCTCATATAGGCGAAGAAAGTCGCTCCAGATATACTGGACAAGATACTTCCAAGAACCTGTTGGGACAAAGTGTCCTCTGCTATATCCAGAGAGCACTTAATGTTCCCTAGTTCAGCCAGTACAAATATATTCGTATTGTTAGGTCTGGCAGGTGGGCGTATAACATTCCACACCAGAACTTAAACGGACTCTGCTTCCTCTGTACGGCGGTGTATATTAAAACTATAAATTCTTGTCACGCGGGGCCTGGTTGGCTTATTCCCCAAAAACCAATGTATTAATGTGTCGTCCTCCTAGTTTCCCTTTTATAATTAGGGTTTGGAAAAGACGCACGCTCCTGCATGGAATCGTGTACGCGGGAGATAATAAATGATCTGTAGGGACACCCCCAAACTGTTTGCCTTCCTCCTTCCTTTTTTGCTTAGTTTGTTTTTCTTGGCTTTATGACTCTGGTTGCTTTACCACTACTAACCCGTGCTAAAGTACATGTGCTCTCTCCCTAAACTGTGGTAACATTGGCTTATGCACAATTGGCATATTTAATTTACTTATAAGTCCCTAGTAAAGTGCACTACATGATCCCAGGGCCTGTAAATTAAGTGCTACTAGTGGGCGTGCAGCACTGATTGAGCCACCCACTTTAGTAGCTCTTTAAACATGTCTCAGGCCTACCATTGCAGAGCCTGTGTGTGTAGTTTTAAACTGCCTGGCAAGTTAACCCTCTTGCCAGGCCCAAATCTTCCCTTTTAATACATATAAGTCACCTCTAACATAGGTCCTGGAAAGCCCCAAGGGCAGCGTGTGGTGTATTAAAAAAGTTAAGCATATACTTTTAACTTGTACATGTCCTGGTAGTGAAAAACAATTACATTCATGTTTCACTACTGCAAGGCATACCTCTCCCATAGGTTAACATTTGGATTTCCTTGTTACATTTTATAACTGTAATTTCCAATTGGGAAAAAACGATATTTTAAGTTTGGTGTCTCTGGACTCACAATTTTAAATCACAACTTATGGCAAAGTCGGATTTTAAATTGTAATTCTGAAAATACCACTTTTAGAAAGTTGGCATTTTTTTACTTTAGCCATTTGGTGCCTTCTGCCTGTCTCTGAATACACAGCTGGGGTGGGTGACAGCTGGGCTTTGTGCATTCCCTCTAGAGAGCCACACACTGATGGCCCATTCACATCCCGATGGGTCATCATAATTCTGATGGGCCATCCTGGACAGGATGGGAGGGAGGAGCTGACACTTGAACCTCAATAGGGCTAAGCCTGTCCTCACCAAAGAGCTGCATAGCCCCCTGTAATGAGTCTGGAGCCAGGGCAGGAAGGGCATAGACCTTGTGCACTTCAAAGACCTATCTTTGAAGTCTTCCCCACTTTAAAGGCACAACTGGGAATAAGTACTAGACCTCTGACAACACCAAATCAGTACACTTCTGGACCTGAGGATACCTTGCTAGGAAGAACGGCTGGTGTGCTGCTGAAAGGACTGTCACTATTCTGGACTCCCCTGGACTTTGCTGGACTCCTGCTATGCAGTGCTTGTCCTGCTGCCTGCTGACCGCCTTGCCTGGTAGTGAGAAGGACTGGGCCTGCATCTCTACATCCCCAGATCCAAGTGACTCAAAGGGCTTGCGGGCTTTCCTCCCATTCTGAAATCTCAGGGACATCAAAGACTTCAAACAATCCTGCTATAGCCTCTGGGCTCTGCCAACTGTGAGTCCTGCCCTGCCAAGTGGTCCCAATTCAGTCCAGGAAGTGGGTTTCCTAACTGTTTCTGGAAGAATCCAGGCATTGCTGACTTTGCACTGATCTGAACTAACGCATTCTCTTCAATGCCGACACATTCCCACTTCGAGGACACCACAGCGCCAACAGTGCAGCTCAACGACAAAGCATTACCTTCATTGCCAGTGGTTCAAAGTTGACGCATCGCTCAAATACGCAACTCGGAACTCATCCATTGCCTACAATCCGACGGATCGATGATGACACATCGCCTCCGACAGCTCCTTGCAGTTGCTCCTCGATGACGACACACAAAGATACTTCCTTTGCGAAGGTACTGTTTTCAGTGGGATCTGCATGGCTCCTGTATCTGACCCATGCTCCATTGTGGCCAGCTTGACTGTTCAGATTTGACCCAGTCCAGTGCGACCAGATGGCCCTGGTTGGTGCTTAATGCTTTTAAGCACTATATTTCAAGATAGTCTTCAAAAATTCATAATTTCGGTTCTACTTATTGGATTTTTGTTGTTTGGTGTTTTCACTGTTTTGCTGTAATAAGTGTTGCACAACTACTTTACACATTGCCTCTTAAGTTAAGCCTCACTGCTCTGTGCCAAGCTACCAGAGGTACACAGGTTAATTTATGGTGTGTATTGGACTTACCCTGACTAGGATTGTGGTTCCTACTTGGACATGGTGCATAACTATACCAACAAGAAATCCAGTTTCTAACAACCCCTAAATAGGCCATATTGCTCATGAGGCATGGTGCCTGGTATTTAAAAGTAGGACATGTAAAAGGTTAATGTTAAACATGTCCTTACAGTGACAAAGCCCCAAAATCTATTTTCACTGTAACAGCGTAAGCTGTTCCACGGACAGCACAGGGATACGATAATAAATGAAATGATGTTATCTCAACCCAAGTAACATCTACAAAGTTCATTCTTGGACTTCTTAAAATATTTGTTACAGGCCCAATGCACTGGTAAAGCCGGATTTGTAAAAAATATTTTAGAAAATGTACTATTAGAAGGTTACCTTTTCCCTAACTAAAGCCTCTGGAAGCCCATTCGCATGAGCTTTCAAATGTAACTCAGGAGCTGAATAGTCTCTTGGAGGCGTAAACTTGCTCCCATAGCTGAGATAAAAACCTTTGGTGAGGGGAGGTGTTCCGTTTCTCTGGCAGGATGACCATCTGGGGTGAGGCCAGGAACATAATTCACTGCAAAGAGTCCTACCATGTCACAGGAAAATGTAGCTAACGCCATGGGCTGCCCCCTCCTTTGTCCCTCTATTCAGCCATGCAGCAATTCCAGTGGAAGAGGAGCTGCTCCCAGAATATGTTTTGAGGGACCACAGAGAAGGGAATGCTCATTTCCCTGACCACAACTCGAGGGTGAGCATAGGAGTTCTGTATAGGGGAAGAAAAGAGGGGGGCTCTGTGGGATTGTTTGCAGTAGGGCATACAGGAACGGTAGCAAACATGGGTACGGTTACCAGTGGGAGCCTTTTTCCTGTTCATTAGGAAGGGGTCTGTAGTCATTCTTATCTACTGGCTGGTGCCAGGCATAAATGTGGCACCCTAAGCACCATCTTCAGAACACTACTGGACCTGTGGAAAACCGGAGAAGGGCTGCACCTGCTTTTGAGACCTGTGAGGAGAAGTCAAAGGCTGGATCTGCTCTCACTTTTTTTGGGGGGGATTTTATGGTGTGAACTCGACCCAAAGGTATCAGAGCGCTTTTCATGAGCACCAGTTGCGTTACAGACGGACACATTCATTTTGTTAGGCACAGGAAGATTACATTATTTGCCCAGAATCACAGGATGTTGAGTGTCCATGCCGAGACTCGAACCTAGTTCCCCAGCTTCGAGGTCGACCACTCTAGCTCTTAGGCCACATCCTCTCCTAGGACAAAGAAGTGGACTCCAAAGGTAAGTTGGCTGACCTCCTGCAAAGGGCCCAACAAGCTATTCTTCTAGAATCCTGAGCCTGAAAAGTCTAGTTTACTGGTTACAACTGGCCAAAGTCTAGCTTACCGGTTCCAACTGGCCTTGGCCTGGACCCTGCCGGTGGCTTCTGCTGGAGTGAGTCATGACTTCCAAGTGCTGTTCTTTAGGTCCTCAGGCCCTTGGCTCTGTGAAAGTGTACTCCTCCAAACATTCTCAAAAACCTGAGACTTCACGTTTTGGCTCCGAGGGTCTCTTGAGGTCCAGGACAAACCAGTCTGGAACAAACTTATCCACTGGACCAAAGATTGAGGTTGCTCCTACTCTGAGCTTTTCTACAGCAGCTAGTCATTTCAGCGGGACATCGTAGAGATGGTATCTGGCCTCATGAAGCCCTGTTCATCAATATGAGGCCAGGATTCAGCTACAGCCTTGCTCCGCTATAGGAATCCGAGCTCCAAAAAAGTGACTAATTCCGAAGGTAGAGATGTTCAACCGGTGAAGGCTCCAAAAGTATCTGGCTGGCGAGGGACCTTTCTTGGGCGCAAATTTGAATTTCTCCAATCCTGAGCTTTCCCGCTAAAACTCAACAGCTTCACCATGACCGCATTTGACACTTTTCCGGGCACATGGAGCCCATCCCAGTCACACTCTGTTCCCTTGCCTGACTGAATATTTTTGACTTCCATTTCAGAGATTCAGTCAGAAGGTAAAACTCCTGACTGCAATGAACCGGGTTTCTGTATCCAACCAGCACTACATCGCGTTCAGCCGTAAATTGCACCTATGTACCTGTCAAGTCTAACCAGATGATCGTGGTTGGGGCTGAAAGCTTTTTGGCAGTATTCTTATTTAAAAAATTACAAATTCATATCTCCATTTTCCCTTATTAGATTTTTGCTGTTTTAGTGCCATTTTGAACATTACATCATTGTCTATTCCTATAAATTGGTGTGGGGTTTTTATATTGTTGTGTTTTCAACTTTTTAGGTGTTTTGTTACTTTTAAATGCTTTAAACATTTTGTTGAGTAAAGCCTGCCTGCTGCTCTTTGCCTTAGCTACTAGGGGATGAACTCAGGGTTAATATATTGAAACCTTTACTGGGCCTAACGGGAATAGTGACATTATTACCCTGATGGACTACCATCCAACCCAACTAATAATCCACTTTCTTACAAACTCTACAGCAGCCAATTTTACATTATGGTTGTTAAAGGTTTAATGTAATCTATGCACTGTAGTAAAGCTAAATGGATCAAGGGACAGAGATCAAGGGACAGAAATCCAATTCCAGCCTCAGTGCCCCTAAATTTGAACTTGAAATATATAAGACAAATGCAGATAATCTAGAATCCAACTGGGAATTATTGAGTTCTCCATAAGAGTAGTTTTTTTGCTGAAAAGACAGAGAGGGCAGCATTATCTTTATGAGAAACAAGTGTAAAAAGTAGCTGCAAACTACAAATGTAAGTTGCAATTAAGAGTCGCGTTGGCTTCAAAAATAAGTCTCAATTTTTTTTGTTCAAGTTTAAGAATGTTTAGACAATCGATACATGTAATACACAATAAATTGTTTGACCCCAACCCTACCACCCCTCCCAAACCAATCCGAGGTCCAAAGTCAGCCTTCTCACAGGACCCCATAGAGTCAGCTATGAACAGCAAGAGTAACATGCACATGTAACACTATATATCCCTTCTAACACTCAGACCCTAGGATGCAACATCAGCTCACCTAAAGGGCCTACAGTCTACAATCATCACATTGCTAGCCCAGACTTATTTAAAAACATTGCTAAGGCACATGCTACATCTAAACATTCAACAGTCACCAAAAGTGCTAGTGCTTTATTACCATGATTTATGTTATATTTTATAAAAAGTGGTTTTAAAATCAAACATTGAGTGCTATAAAAATGAAGACAGTCTATAAGTCTCTTTTAATTCACTTTTAGAAAGATGGGAGGCCTCAGGCATCTTACATTTCTCCATTTTAAAGCCACAGCAATTTTTCCTAATGTGTTCCTGACCTGCACACCACACACATTAGCTCACTCCTTGCAATTTCGTTTGCACAGAGAACTGATTCATTTTGATCCTCCGAGGACCAGAGTTTGTCCAGAATCAAAGGGTTCCAAGCCTGCAGATCCTTTTCCAGTCTTATCGCCGGGCCCATTGCACTTTTTGGTAGACAACAATTTTTTCAAACATTCACCCTCGCACTCCTCCATGCTTGCTTCCATGATTAGGGTCAATAGCTCGGCCCCATATAGGCATTGGGAGGGAACCTTTGCCTTATAGGCTGTTACAAGCGGGATCCAAGATGGTGCATTCCAGGCCTCTCTCTGTCAGGCAACACAGTGCAGCAACTGGTATGTAACAATTTAGTAAATCTGGACCCTTGTGCTTTTTTTCACCTTTGTAAAGCCAACAGCAGACATTTTAAAAGGATGAAATTATTGCTTACATTAAGCCCAAGTTGTTATTCTATATTGTAGGTATATTAATGAAAGAAAGTCAACTGATTAGCCTAATTGTAAATGGCCCTTTTTATTACTGTTTACAAACATGTTCTAAACAATGTGTTTCTTGATTTTCACATGCAGCAGTTACAATAAAAACATATTTGCATGATGGCTTAGAATGTAATAATAGCCTATTTTGTGTCACGAAGTAATAATTAAGATGCAAGACATACGTTCTGTAAATACGTTCTGTAAATGTGCTCTGAAAAGAAGACATCAAAGAACAATGGCAAGAGAGTATAAGGTAATTGTAACATGTGTAACTAGTTATTACAACAAGATAGCATCTAATTTTACTGCTGCATAGACTACATGCAAATTAATGACATGACATCAACGGGGCTGATAATGGTAAGCTTATAGTTTCCTAGCTAATATTTCACTGCAAGGAAAGATACTGCAAAACTGTAACAAACTAATAAGAACCAGTGTAATATAGGATGTAGTTATTGATGGGAAGTTGGAGAAGGAGTTATAAGCACTTTTGTTGTCCTTGTGCCATGGAAATCAATTTAAGACATCACAAGTGCTTAAGTGACATTTACAAAGCCATGCAAATCAATATTTGAGTAGCCTTGAGTCACTTTTTACCTGCAAAGTAATGCATGTGTTGCCCTGCACCAGGGAGGCATTACAGTGGTGGAGTTTGGCATTCCTTTGTTTGATGCAAACCAAGATTTACTAAAGGCAGTAAACTCGGGTTTGCACCAGAATGGTGCGCCAACCTGAGCGAGGCGTAATGAGGAGAAATATCTATATTTCTCCTAATTACTTCCTCTTTGCATGTTTATTTATTTATTTATTTATTTAATGCGACTTTATATAGCGCGAACTTTACCCAAAGGTGTCAGAGCGCTTTACAAAAGGACCAGTTACATTACATAAGGACTTCGGAGTACATGAGTTACATAAAAGGTACAGACAGAACAACTCTAAAATCGCAAAAGAACAGTAGTCAGTACATACGCCTACTACAGATACTAGAGGTTAGAGTTGCATATATACAAGTTGAAGATTCACTCAAGGAGAAGAAACAAACAGAAAAAACTTACATAAGAACGGTAATAAGTAAATACGTCTACTACAGATACTAGTGGTTAGAATTACATATATACAAGTTGCAAAACACTCAAGATTACATTTAAAAAGCGATTAGGGTTGGACAATTATATATTACAAATTTACAGAGCATGGTATTTACAAGAGTATCAGCGAGAAACAAGTAAGAAAATCAGATAGGGACAGGAAAGAGAGAGAGAGACAAAACAGAGATGGGACCAGAAGAATAAACAATAGTCACAAACAGGGAGCAGATCCGTGGAGAAGAAGGATGATCGATAGGTCGCCCAGCGGGGACGGAGGAACAGACCACGTTCACAAGATGGCGGACCAAGAACAAGAGCGACAACAGGAGACGGTCCCAAAATGGCGGGCGCACACGAGTCCCAGTCCAAAAGTTAGGAGGGCCAAGTCCGAAGAAAACCAGGGAGCCGACCCAATGGAGGAGGAACAAGAAGGGGAAAGGAGCCAGACAGTCAAAAGGGAGGGGGGGCAGGCGGTCTCCGAAGCACAACCGTGCTGTCCATGTGCACAGGACCCGGGCAGCGGGGGCAACAGTGTCCGATCCATTCTCCCAGGTTGAAGGGTGACCGACACAGGCTCCAGGGCAACAGTCCAGAGAACGGGATGCCGCAGAGTCCAAACCAGAGGGGGCACCTCACCGGCAGGGACGGAAACCGACAGGCTCAGATAGTCCCGGAGAGCCGCGCCGCAGTTCCCACCACCGCCAAAACCTCCGGCGAGGCAGGCGCGCCAGCGGTAGCGAAAAGCAGCGGCCATCGAATCAGGAGGGTCAGGAGGAGAGAGCCCCAGCCCGGCTCATCCGCTGCCATCCAGAGAAATCATGGAGGCATCGGCAACGTCGCGACAGGACCAGCCGAACATTCATCACCAGGGGAACCCAGAGAAAAGGCGGGGTGGAGGAAGACAGGCAGCGGAGAGGAGAGAGGAGCTGTGCCCGATGCCCGGCCGGGCAGACGTCGGCCGCGGAGATACACCGGAGGTCAGACTCCCCCGCAGCTGACCGGGCAGCTCCACTGGGCAACGGCCATGCCTGCTCGGACTCCACTGGAGAAAGCCTCAAGCGGACAACTCTCTAGCATCTCGGGTCAACAGGCGGAAGACTGGAGCATCGAGGACCGCAGGAAAAACCGGACCTCAGGTGAGTAGGTTGAACCCCCGAGGAAGGTGTAAATCCGGGGATTTAAGCCAGAAAGGCGAAGCCTGGCCGGGAGCTCCCGGCCGGAGCTCCTCACTGGTCGGCCATCTTGGGCTGGAGGTGTGCTCCATTCTGCTGCGCACATAGAAATAAGAATATTCCCATAACTCAGGCACCCTTGCACTGTTGCGCAAGGGTGCCTACATTGATACTAGGCTACCTGAAGTGTGCCAGCACAATGAGAGAGCAGAAGTTCACCATATCGCATTAGACAGAGTGACTTGCTGTGTTGCGTCGCATGACAGGTTAGTAAATCTGGGCTAGAGTGTAGAGTCTTATGTTTGTTTTTGGATCCTTAGACTTTGATTTGAATCTTGGTTTCTACATGTGAACAAATTATGGGATGCTGGCAACATTACATCATTTTGTCAGATGGGGAGTGCTGACACAGGGTAAACATTATATTAAATGCTATATACAATAGAAGAGTAAGTACTATAAAAATGGCTGTGATGTTAATTCCAAAATGGTGATGAGATAATTTATTTTTCACAAAGCAAGCCTTTTCTTCTCTCGCTCTGGTACCTAGTTGGTTCAGTTTGTACTTTTTTTGTTTGTCCATACCCTATGTTTGCTGGTATAAGGACACTGTGCACTGTGACACTGCTTTTCAGTGGCAAAATGAGTGTGTTCCACGACTAAAATTGTACTGTCAATATTGGTTTCACCCAATCAGTTTATCTTTATTTCTTGTAGGGCAATAGCGCCTGGCACAGAAAATGCACATATGGAATGGATGTACAAAGTCATTTGTAGGCTGCAGTGTGTTTTTGCACCGCCCACATATATTAAAAAATATATGGCTACCTGGAACACCACTGTGCTCTTGCTGAGCTGCAGTTTAAAATCACTGTAGTCTAAAAGCAGTGCAGTGACCCATAGAACGGAAAAGCTACATGTATTTTATTAACAGGTTACTCCTAAAAGTGTGCCCTGTAAACTCACAGGAGTGACTACTTAATACATAAAAGAGTAGCACAATATGTATTTGACACACTGTGTCCTCTCAGTAGCTAATGTCCAAAAGTTGTTTTCACTTTAAACAAGCCAATGCTTTGAAAACCTACGCTTAGAATATGTCTATGTGTAATTAAAATCCCTACTTTGCATCCTTGTCAGGAAAATGCTAACCAAATGAGTGCAAGTTATTTTCCACCCCATTTTTAAAATGTAATTAATTGGTGAATTCTGATTTTTGATTACTTTAACAGTAAAGTGACTTTATCAAAATGTACCCTATGCGGCCTGCACTAAAATTAACATAGAACCAATTTTACCATTCATCTCACTTGGAGAGACTCAATACATATTTGTGGCTGAATCAATGGTTTGGCCTCTGGACCTATGAAGGCAGGAGAGCGGCCAATAATTTGGCACTTAAAAGGAATTAGCTATCTGTGAGAGGGTCAGGAAAAGCTGTCCAAACTGAAACTGACAGGATCTGCTCCCATTCATTCCCAGGCCCCTCTCTTCTGGGTCCTATGCCAGCTGGTAGAAACTCAGTTTTCGGCCCTGACAGGAGAATGCCTCATATAGAGAGTTAGTCCATGCCTGTTAATTTGCTGGTTATATGAAACCGAGTTGTTGGTTGACTGGGGTGTTAGCCCTGGTCAAACAACAGCCACAATCTCTGTCAGGATGAACCACAACAAGTCAGTAAATTAACTTGTGCTTGACCCTCTGGTAGCTTGGCACAAAAGGAGTCAGGCTTAACTTAGAGGCAATGTGTAAAGTATTTATGCAGCAAATAAACAGCAAAGAAGTGATAACAAAACACAAGAAAATTATCATACCAATTTCGAAAAGTAAAGCAAATATTATTAGAACATTGGAATGTGGAGCACTCCATTGAAGACAATGCAGTGCTCCGTGCTTTTACGGGCCGGTAAAAGCCCGCAAAGCAACATTCCAATGTTGTTTTACAAAGGCCTCTCGGAGCCCGAGTAGATTTAAACCCCCTCGAACACCGAGAGGCCTTTGTTTTATTTGTTAGAACATTCTGCCCTCTAGTGGCAGAATGTTCTAATAGCCTTATAGCCCTTCATAGCTGGGCTATACCGGCTATTACAGTCCCGCTCCCTTGTTAAAGGCCCTCGCCTTGGGCCTTTAACGTTAGAGCGGGCCTTTAATAGCCGGTATAGCCCGGTACGTCGGGCTATAAGGATATAATAAATTATTTGACACGAAAATACCAAAACCCAATCAGTGGAACCAGAGATAGGCAATTGCAATGCTTTAAGTAAAAACAGCGACTAAAAGCACAAAGCGCCAACTGTGGTTATGTGGTTGCACCGGACCTAGGCAAAGTCACAAGTTTGTTCCGCTGAACAAAAGTACCTTAAATCTTGTTTGCGGAGCCCTGTATCAAGGATGTGCCGTGCAGCAGAGGCCATGCGAGGTCCTTGCATGAAGATGCATCATGCAGCAGTATTTCTGAGGGAGCTGCAGCAGTGATGCGAGGTCTGTATGTGGAGATACATTGCGCAGTGATGGGGAAGGCTTGCGTTGGGATGCATTGGGCAACAGTTCCTATGCATAGTCTTGTGAGGCGAGCCGTCGCACGGCGCCAGCTCTGCTGGGACCACAGACGGGCTAGCAGAGCACCTTCAGGCCCACTTTCAAGGGTCCAGGTCTAGGGTGGCACAGCTTGGGGGGACAGGACTCACAGCTGGCAGAGTCGAGGTGATGGGTTCAAGGTTGCTGGAGCCTGTTTTGCTCCTGGGGCCCTAATCAGGAGGCCAGCCGAATGGCCCTTGGAGTCACTCTGGTGGTCTTGGGTTGAAGATGCAGGTCCAGATGTTCTCTCAGGTAGGAGGGCAGTACAGCAGCAGAGTAGTAGGGCAGCATTGTAGCAGTCCTTCTTGCAGCAGAGTAGCACAGCAGTCATTCTGAATCTTCCACCGGTCCTGAGGTGTACTGAAGATTGGGTCTGAGGGTCCACATTTCATACATGGTGCCTTCTTTGAAGTAGGAGAAGTTTCTAGAGAATTCCCTTTTAAGTACTTGAGTTTTCCTGACTCCCCTGGCCTGGGTCCAGGTTGGCTGCATGAACAATGCAGGGGTGACAAGGTATTTTTCTGAAGGCAGAACACAGCCTATTCAGTTGTAAGTGGGGTTGTACCAGCTCTGCCCCCCATCCTGCCAGTTGTTGGCCCATCCAGGCACCACACCTAATTCCTTTATGTGTGGCTGTCTGAGAGGAATAAACAAAATGCAACTGCCAACTACATCCAGTCATGAGACCCAGGATAGGCTGCAGCCACCAAAAAGTGTAGGGTAGGAAAATGTCTACTTTCTAAAAGTGGCATTTTCAAAATTGTAACTTAAAATCTGACTTTACCATTTAAGAAGATTTTTACTAACAATTTCTCAGACACCAAACATTAAATGCTTACCTGTTCCCAGTAAAACGTTAGCAATCATTAAATGTAATATGGCAATCCAATGTTATCTTATGAAAGTGGCAAGCCTCACAGTAGTGAAAAACACATTTAAGAGTTTTTCACTAACAGGACATGTAAAACTTAAAAGTGCATGGCCAAACATTTACTTACAATGCACCCTGCCTTATGGGCTACCTATGGCCTCTCTTAGGGGTGACTTATGTGCAATAAAAGGGGATTTTAAGGCTTGTCAAGTGGGTTATATTGCCAAGTTGAATAGACATGTTTTAAGGGGCTACTTAAATGGCTGGCACAATAGGTGCTGCAGGTTCACTAGTATCTTTTAATTTGCAGTCCCTAGTTATATGGAATACCACTCTACATGAGACTTATAAGTAAATTAAATATGCCAATTAGGTGTGAGCCAATTTTACCATGTTTAAAGGAGAGAGCACAAACACTTTAGCACTGGTTAGCAGTGGTAAAGTGCACACAGTCCAAATGCCAACAAAAACAAATTGAGCAAAAATAACAGGGATGAAGGCAAAAAGTTGGAAGACCATCATAAGGCTGACAGGTCTAAGACTATTGTTTGGATTTTTATTTTGTCTGTACAGTGCTGTGGATGGACAACATTCTTTGCAGATATGTATTATGTAAATTTAATAAGTATAAGTTACAATTTGTTGCTGATGTCTGCGTAGGCCAGTTATATATGGAAATATATCACTATATAATACAACGGCCAACCATGGGTCAGCCCTTTTTGCTTATTTGCATAACGAAAGCAGTTTGCTGGTTGAGTTGTTTGCATTTCATGGGATGTAGGCTGAGGATTGCGCTCAACGGTGTGACTGTATTCTGGGCTCTGTTGCCTGGATGCAGGTGGTGCTGTTACTAGGAAATAGCCAGTTTTTCAACTGTCTTCAGAAGTGTATATGTTTCAAGGTGTTTCTATTGCTGGCTAATAGAGAGTTCCAGAGTTTGGCAGGTTGTACTGAGAAAGCAGTGACTCCTACGGATTTCTTGCAGTGAGGTGGTATGATGATTAGTGGCGCAAGCCTGGAGTGCAGTATTCTGTTTGGTTTGTTTTGCTTGAATTTAACTTGTAGGTATAGCAGTCCTTTTCCTTGGGAGGCTTTGTGGACAATACAGAGTGCATTGAACATTCTCCTTCTAGCAATAAGTAGCCAGTAGGACTGAGGTCATGCATTCCCTTGGGCGAAGGAGAAGAAGAAGCCTTGTGGTAGCATTTTCAATGAGTTGTGTTTAGCATATAATCAATGCAGGTGCACCAAGGTATAGGCCGTTGGCAAAGTCAAGCTTGGAGATTACAAGTTTGAGGATATGCAAGGTATAGGAAGATGCAACATAGTGTTTCATTGTGCAGAAAGGCACTCTTTGTGACTAAGTTAGCACGAGGCATCAAGGATAGGCCTGAATCCATGGTTATGTCTAGGGATCTAACTAAGGGTCTGATTTAGATCTTGGCAGACAGGTTACTCCGTCAAAGCAGTGGCAGATATCCTGTCCACTAAAATATATTTCCCATTATGTCCTATCAGATCAATATTTCAGCGGATGGGATATCCAGAACCGTTGTGACAGTGTAACCCTCTGCCGATATCTAAATCAGGCCCTTAGTTCCTTATGCCATATAGCAGTAGGTTGGTAGTTTGCTATTGTCTGCATGTCATAATCTCTGTTTTTGTGGTATTGAGCTTTGCATGGTTATTCGTCATCCATGCAATAATGGCACATCAAGTTTTGAATTGTAGAGGTCTTTGGGGCTATCCATTTTCAAAATGACTTGAGTTTAATCTGCATAGTTGTAACAACTGAGGATGTATGATTTAATCAGATTTGATAAGGGGTTTAGCGGTATGATGGACCCCTGCGGAACACCACAATGTTGTGTGTGAGAAGGTGATGTGAAAGGGGTAGGTAGACTCTACTTTGTCTGTGAGATACGAAAGCAATCCATTTTAATGAATTCTAACAGATTTCAATATTGTGAAGTCTTTGCAGTAGCAGGTGGAATTTTTTGCACTCATATAATTCAGGGGTATGCCCTTCAGTTTCATACCTGTGAAATACACCTACCACAAGCTTTCAGGCGTTGTGCAGTTCTTCATTGGACAAGGATAACAAAACAATAATTAGCTAAATTAACCTACTAGGAAGGAATAAAAAATTAATGATCTTTTCAAAATCTAATAGAGAACCAAATGAAAATGAGTGACATATTAGTCTCCGTCATCCTTCTTTTTTTTACATTTAAAAAAAATATATTTTTATTTAAGCCAATAGCCATTGCAAAGACAAATACATAAACAGAAATACATGAAAGTAGGACATAAGCCAGTTTGAACAGTCCAAACATATAAATATCAAAATAACAGAAACATAAAGGTTGGATGCTTTCTCCAATCTATATTAAAGATATATACATACAGATTGTTTCACAGAGGGAATAGATAATATGTTAATGGTATCACACAACAGCATCCCGGAGATCATCTTTAAGCAGTTGTTGGTGTTAAATGCTCTATGAGATCCCCCCAGATCATGATGCCCAGTCTCCGTTTCTGTAGCCCTTTAACGGCATACAGACAGGGTTCCAGCTTAGATATAGCATATAGCCTTCCTCTCCACATTTCGAAGGTAGGGGGTTCTTTCTGCAGCCACAGTGATGCTATGCACAATCTAGCCACTGCCACAGCGATATATAATAGATACCTAAATGCATAAATTTCCTGTGCGAGCATGCCATCTTCCAAAACTCCCAAAAGCATAACTGTGGTGGTTATCACAATCTGTGCCCCTGTAACCTCCGTCAAAAAGGCCTGCATCATATTAATTAATTGTTTCAACACTGGACAAGTAAAAAACATATGAACTATATCCGCCTGATCCATCCCACACTGAGTACATTTATCTTCATTTAAGCCACCCCAACGTGCAATTTTTGCGGGAGTATAATATAAGTTGAACATGGTTTTGTATTGTTGTGTTTTGAGGCTGGAGGAGATTAAAAGTTTATCAGCCAATACGACAAACTCTTGTAGGATATTTCCACCATGCGACAGTGCGGTGTTCCATTTAACATTCTGTACCTCAAGATCATCATTTTGTATTGCGATGAGTGTTTGATATAAATTACCAATCCTTCCCCGACCCCTCGCTACTTCTAGCAGGTTATTTTTCTGGGCCAGGCATGAAATATCCCCTCTTTTTAGCAAATAGTCACGAATCTGCAGGGATTTAAAAAAGTCGGCTTTAGGAAGGTCGTACTCAGACATCAACGAAGAGTATGCCCTGACACCACTACTGTCGGCTAAGTCTCCCAGAGTCTGAATACCCTTGCGTCTCCATCTGTCCATAATAGCATCAGAAAAGATAGAGGGAAGTAGTACTGAAGAATCGGTGGGGGTATAAAAATTGACCCTACCAATCTGCAGATATCTCCGAATCTGAAGCCAAGCCTTATGGGCAGCTTGAACCACCTTGAAGCAAGTTTTTTTGTAGTAACTGGGCTCAAGAATCTGAAAAAAGCTCCTCTCTGCTTTGGGGCCCAATAATATTTGAAAAATATGCGGGAATTCATCTGCCTTGACCTCACCTTCCACAACTAATAGGATTCCCATTCGTTGTAGTAGACATGCCCAGTAGTAGAACCGGAAGTTGGGAACTGCCCAGCCCCCTCGTGATCGTGGAAGGGTCATATATTTCATAGCTCGGCGGGGTTTGCCCTGGGCCCACAAAAAACTGCTACATATGGATTGTAATTTCTGGATTTGTTTCCTGCAAGTTCTAATGGGACCGCCCTAAAGAAGTATAGAACCCTTGGCAAAATATTCATTTTTAGGACGTTACATCTTCCCTGCATTGACAAGTGTAGGCCTTCCATTCTGTCTAGTTCCTTTTTAATCTTGCGTAACATGGGATCCCAATTGGACAAAACCATCGTGTCTAGACATGCATTAAGACGCACCCCTAAGTACGTTGCCTCCTTCGTAACTCTAGGATCATTAAAAAATGCTTGATCTGTGCATATAACCTGTGTCTTGGCCAAATTTAACTTGTAGCCTGAACTCCTCCCAAATATTGTTACTAGTTGTTCTGTCTCTGCCAAAGTCATGGCTGGATCCGGAGAGACTATCGCTATATCATCTGCATATGCTAATATATTAACCTGTTCCTGCCCATGCCTTGCCGGCTGTGTGTTTAAACTGTATTCCAGCAGGTTCAGGAACGGATTAATATACAAATCAGATAACAGAGGGGAGCAGGGACAACCCTGCTGGGTACCCCTTGATATAGGTACGGGGTTATATTCAAGCCCCAATGCACAAACCCGCGCCATTGGGGATCTATACATAGGTCTAACTGCCTGGATGAAGCCAGGTCCGAAGCCTTGCCACCGCATTGTTGCCCATAAAAATTCCCAAGAGACACGGTCAAACGCTTTCTCTGCGTCCAGTAAAATCACTCCACATGACGCTTTCCGTGCATTGGCAGAGTCTAACAGGGCAGTTACTCTGCCTATGTGGTTGACCGTGCCTCTTCCTGGAATAAATCCATGCTGGTGGACCGAGACTAAGGGCGTAATCACTCGAGATAGTTGTGTGGCCAGTATTTTTGCTTAGATTTTCCCATCGCAATTTAAGAGTGAAATTGGTCTATACGACCCTGGTGAAGTGGGCGGTTTGTATTTTTTTAGAAAAATAACAATGCTAGCTGCATCCCACGACGCAGGGGCCTCCCCCTTCTGTGCTTCCTCAAATACAGTAAGCATATCTAATTGTATCTCAGCTAGGAAGATTTTGTATAATTCCAGCGGGAGCTTATCGGGCCAGCAGCCTTCCCTGTTGCTAACGAGCCCACAGCTTCCACAAGCTCTTCCATAGTAATCGGTTCCTCTAAAGCTCTCTGATCGTCTTCATTTAACATCTTCCTATAAGGATCCATATAGAGGCATTCCATTCTCTCCTGGGTATTAGTATTCTCTGAGTATAACCCCTCATAGAAAGCCCGAAAAACCTCCATGATCTCCTCTGGTGTTTCTACTATTTTACCTGTCACGTCTTCAATTGCAGTGATAGTATCTTTAACCTCCTTACACCTGATTTTCTTAGCCAAACATCTACCAGTTGCCTCCCCAAACTCATAGCACTCTCTCCTGAAAATTATGGTATTTCTTTGCTATATCTTTAGCCCACTCCTCATTTATCCTGGCTTTACAGTGAGCAACCTCCGTCTGTGGCTGTGAAGTATCTAATTTCCCCTGGACCGCCTGTATCAGGGCATACTCAGCATGTTGCAGGTTATCATATAAGCCCAGTAAATGCTGCCTCTGTTGTTTTTGGACATATAATCCGAAGCTCAGAATCTCTCCCCTAAGCCCTGCTTTCAGAGCATCCCACACTATGCCACATTTAGTAGAATTGCGATTTATGGCCAAGAATTGATTTAACCATTGTCGTATATGACAAATAAATTCTTCATTTAATAGTAGCTTCCTATCAAAAGAAAATGACCCTCGAGAGCGTACCAGACCATGCATTGTAAGTTTTAAAAAATCAGGGTTATGATCCGAGGTAATTTGGGGAAAAATCTGTATGTGTGCATCTACTAAATATGTTTTAGTAACAAAAAAATAATCTAATCTGGCTAACTTGTGATGTGGGCAAGAATAATGCGTATACCCTGGATCTGGATGTCTTAACCTAGGCCATACATCAGCTAAGCCATGTTCATAAATAAGCTGTTGTAAAGCCTTGTAGACCTTGGGTTTCCGGCCATGATATTTGTCTCCCCCCAACCCCTGGGTCACTTCTCCCAATTGGATATTAAAATCCCCCGACAATATCAAGGGAGACGCCCAGGTGGCCAGTTCTGTATTCAAGTATTCAATAGTCTGAGCTTCATCATTATTAGACCCGTACACAGAGCATATTGTGAATTTCTTGTTAGCAACTACACACTCGATCATAGCCCATCGGCCATACTTATCTGCCAGACTTTTAACTACCGTTAATATATTATTCTTGGCGAGGATAGCCACACCTCTGGTAGTAGTACCTTGCGAAGTACAGACCAAAAGTTCATACCCCA
Organism: Calotriton arnoldi; assembly: GCA_963921515.1. Taxonomy (NCBI): domain Eukaryota; kingdom Metazoa; phylum Chordata; class Amphibia; order Caudata; family Salamandridae; genus Calotriton; species Calotriton arnoldi. Next base: position 377,094 of record CAWUFW010008515.1, read on the forward strand.
ACTCCTTTAGTATACTATGTTTACTCCATGGAATATGTGTCTCTTGAAGACAAACCACGTCCGGGGACATATTTCTAATTTCCCGTGCCACTCTTTGCCGCTTGGCCCTTTCATTAAGCCCCCGCACATTGAACATACATACAGATAAAGCAGTCATCCTTAGCCTGGTTCAACACTGCAGCGAACGCTCCCTCTCTCCCATAACATCACCTCCTTTCCTTTTATTAGCTCTACAATAACTATTGGCTTATTTTCAATTTTCACCCTCCGTACCCCACCCCCTGTGGTAGCCACCCCCCTCCCCGAGCCCCCCCCACATCCCCTCGAATGCCTCCTCTACCAGCGGAAGCCCCCCCTGCCCTCCCACGCATGGAGGCTGATAGACCCACGGTCTAAAGTGATGGAGAGCCTCGTGTTGACACCTATCCCCCCTCCTCCCAATTCACCCAAAAAAAAAAAAACGTGCAATATTTAGTAAAGAAGGTAGAGGAAAAAAAAACAACCTTGGGAGAATAAACAAAGAGCCTAGATTTAGAACACGGTTTAGCTTAAATCTGAGAAGCTAATACCCTATCTAAAAATACAATGGTTTTCTACAAACATTAGCAAAACTACCAGCCATTTATACTTTTCCTAAGGTTTAATTTCTTGTAGAAATTCTTTTGCTTTTGTCTCAGATGTAAAAAATCTCGTCCTGTCCTTATATATTATTTTTAGTTTAGCTGGATTTAAAAGAAATGCTTGTGCACCTTTGCCCTGAAAAGGATTAATTAGCTGCCTGAGCTGCCACCTTTTTTCCACAGTATTATGGCAATAATCGGGGCGAACGAAAAACTCGAATCCTGCCCCCTTTCTCTGTCTATCTGGCCTAGCCAAGTCATACAGAAACTGTCTAGATAGAAAATTTGAAAGACATATCAATATAGCTCTAGGTCTTAAAGTAGATTGATTTGGTCCCGAATAATTATTTTGCCGAAAAGGGAACCGATGGGCGCGTTGTATCTCTGTATCCCATATCCATTGTGTCAGTTCCGGGAAGGCTTCTGTAAAAAGTTCCACAACAAACTTCCGGGGGTCTGAGCCTTCAACACCTTCAGGCACGCCAAGAATTCTTAAATTATTACGGTGGAGGCGATTCTCCATATCCTCGAACTTCCAAGCAATATCACTCTTCTGCGTCATCAGTGCGTCAGTAGCTGCTTTCTGTACAGTCATCTCATCTTCAAGTGTGGAGATTCTGTTTTCTGCTTCAGAAATCCTTTCTGCTGCGATCTCTGAGCAAGATTTGGCCACTCGCCGGAGTGAATTTTGCAATTTTCGGCATGCACCTTGGGTTTTTTGGCTTTCTGCCCGGCTCTCTTCTCTATGCGGCATCATTGTCTCATATATAACCGCCAGAGAGATATCACCTGGACGTTCTGATGGAATGCTCTGTTCTTGCCTCAGCCCCCCCCACCTGTTGTGTTCCCCGAGTTGGTGGTATTCACCTGCTCCTCCCCCGGGGATCGATCAGAGTCCACAGGCGCTCCAGGTATATATGGTATAGATGGTACAGATGGTAATGTTTTTCTGCGTACTGTCCCGGAGCCAGATACCCTGTTATGCCTTCCCGGGGTCTCCTCTTCCTGATATATACTACTGGTTTCACTCCACCGCCTGTTTGGAGAGCCGGGGGGGTCATCAGATACCTGCAACGACTCATCCCCTGATGAATTCCAATGATCCGAAAGAGAGAAAAAGTGATCACCAATATCAGTCTCCGGCGGCTCTAAACCATCATTACCATCTCAATCAATCAATCAATCATGTCACTTATAAAGCGCACTACATACCCGCGAGGGTCTCAAGGCGCTGGGGGAAGAGGGGGGTGGTGGTGCTGCTACTGATCGAAGAGCCAGGTCTTGAGGAGTCTTCTGAAGGCCAGTAGGTCTTGGGTCTGTCGGAGGTTGGTGGGGAGGGTGTCTCCAGGTCTTGGCGGCGAGGTGGGAGAAGGATCTGCCGCCGGCGGTCGTTTTCCGGATGCGGAGGACTGTGGCGAGGGCGAGGCTGGTCGAGCGGAGCTGGCGGGTGGGGGTGTAGAAGCTGAGTCGTCTGTTGAGGTAGGCTGGTCCGGAGTTGTGGAGTGCTTTGTGTGCGTGGGTGAGGAGCTTGAAGGTTATCCTCTTGTTGACAGGGAACCAGTGCAGGTCTCTCAGGTGGGGTGTGATGTGGCTGCGTCGGGGGATGTCGAGGATAAGACGTGCAGAGGCGTTCTGGATGCGTTGCAGCCGTCTCAGGAGCTTAGCCGTCGTTCCTGCGTAGAGGGCATTTCCGTAGTCCAGCCTGCTGGTGACGAGGGCCTGGGTGACTGTTTTTCTTGTTTCGGTGGGGATCCACTTGAAGATCCTGCGGAGCATTCGGAGGATGTTGAAGCAGGATGAGGAAACGGCGTTGACCTGCTTAGTCATGGAGAGGGTGGGGTCGAGGATGACCCCTAGGTTGCGTACGTGGTCGGTGGGTGGCGGGGCTGTTCCCAGTGATGTTGGCCACCAGGAGTCGTCCCAGGCTGAAGGGTTGGAACCAAGGATGAGGACCTCCGTCTTGTCCGAGTTCAGCTTCAGGCGGCTGGTCCTCATCCATTCGGCGACGGCCTTCATTCCTTCGTGGAGGTGGGCTTTGGCGGTGTGAGGGTCTTTGGTGAGGGAGAGGATCAGCTGGGTGTCGTCGGCGTAGGAGATGATGTTGAGGTTGTGCTGTCGGGCGACGTGGGCGAGGGGTGCCATGTAGATGTTGAACAGCGTTGGGCTGAGGGAGGAGCCTTGGGGTATGCCGCAGATGATCTTGGTGGCCTTGGATCGGAAGGGGGCGAGGCGGACGCTTTGTGTTCTGCCGGAAAGGAAGGATGTGGTCCAGTCCAGGGCCTTCTCTTGGATCCCGACGTCGTGAAGGCGTGTTCGTAGTGTGTGCTGGCAGACCGTGTCGAAGGCGGCTGATAGGTCCAGGAGGATGAGGGCTGCTGTTTCTCCGTTGTCTAGCAGGGTCCTGATGTCATCGGTGGCGGCGATGAGGGCGGTTTCGGTGCTGTGGTTGCTGCGGAAGCCGGACTGGGAAGGGTCCAGGATGTTGTTCTCCTCGAGGTAGCGGGTCAGTTGTTTGTTGACGATTTTCTCGGTGACCTTCGCGGGGAACGGGAGCAGAGAGATGGGTCGGAAGTTCTTGAGGTCCTTGGGGTCTGCCTTGGGTTTCTTGAGTAAGGTGGTGATCTCGGCGTGCTTCCAGCTTTCCGGGAAGGTTGCTGTCTCGAAGGAGATGTTGATTATTTTCCGGAGATGGGGCGCGATGGCTGTACTGGCTTTGTTGAAGATGTGGTGAGGGCATGGGTCTAGCGGTGAACCGGAGTGGATGGTGTTCATGATCTCGCTGGTGTCCTCGTCGTTGATGTTGGTCCAGGAGAGCAGGCGGTTGGTGGTTGTGGGGGCAGTGGTCTCGGTGGTTGCCGGGGCGGTCGTGGTGTTGAAGCTGTCGTGGATGTCGGCGATTTTGCGGTGGAAGAAGGTGGCCAGTGAGTCGCACAGGTCTCGCGACGGCTGGATGTCGTTGGTGTTGGAGCTGGGGTTGGAGAGTTCCTTCACGATGTTGAAGAGCTCTTTGCTGTTGTGTGCGTTGTTGTCTAGGCGGTCTTTGAGTGAGGCCCTTTTGGCGGATCTGATGAGGTGATGGTGACTGCGGGTGGCGCTCTTGTGGGCGGCGTAGCTGTCCGCAGTCCGTTCGTGGAGCCAGATCTTCTCCAGTTTTCGGCATGTTCGTTTGGAGGCCTGGAGGTCTTCGGTGAACCAGGTGGCTTTCTTGCTGGTGTGGCTGTTGGGCGGATTCTTGAGCGGGGCGAGGGTGTTGGCGCAGTCGTCGATCCACTGTCTGAGGTTGCGGGCGGCGGTGTTTGGCTCGGTGGGTTCGGCGGGTGGGCTCAGGGCGAGGGTTGTGGTTAGCTGGTCTTCCGTGACTCTGCTCCAGCAGCGGCGAGGCATTTGTTCGGTGCGGTGGTGCGTGGTGGGCTTCCTGTAGGTGAAGTGGATGCAGTGGTGGTCAGTCCAGTGGGGTTCGGAGGAGTGGTTGAAGGAGACGTGTGGGCTTGCGGAAAAGATGGAGTCGAGAGTGTGGCCGGCGGCGTGGGTGGGTGTAGTCACGAGCTGTCTGAGTCCGAGGGTGGCGAGGTTGTCGATCAGGGTGGTGGAGTTGGTGTCCTTGTTGTTCTCGAGGTGGAAGTTCAGGTCCCCGAGGAGGATGTAGTCCGTGGAGGCGATGGCGTGTGTGCTGACGAAGTCAGCAATGGAATCGCTGAACTGTGGTCAGGGTCCGGGGGTCTGTAGATGAGGGTTCCTCTGAGGGTGGTGTTGGGATCGGTGTGGATCTGGAAGTGCATGTGTTCGGCGGTGCTGAGGGTGTCGTCGGTGTTGGTTGAGACTCTGAGGGTGTTCCTGTGGACGATGGCGATGCCTCCTCCGACTCCGTTGGTGCGGTCCCTGCGGGGATGGCAATGGCGATGTCGGGGGCTGAAGCGGGATTCAGCCAGGTCTCCGTCAGGAATGCGACGTCTGGGGAGGTTGAGTCGAGAAGGTCCCAGAGTTCGATGGCGTGTTTGCGGGCGGAGCGGGTGTTGAGGAGGATGCATCTGAGGTAGTTGGGTTCTTTCCTGGGCGGTGGTTTGGCGGGGCGGGTGCTGGCGAACCTGCAGTTCCGGCAGGTGAAGGGCCCTTGGGTGCGCTTCGGGGTGGCCTGGTAGCAGGCGTGATCTTTTCCGGGGTTGAGTGCGTGGAGGGTGCTGGCGTCGTATCGGCGTCTGTTGATGTGGCGGGCGCGGGGGATGCCCGGACCAGGGGGTCTGGCGCTGGGCGCGGTCACGGCGCGGACGGGCGCAAACGGGCTTGCCTTAGGCGCGCCTTCGGCGCGCCAGCGGCGGGCCGCACAGCGGCCGCCATAAATGGGGAGGTGGGAGGGAGGAGCAGGGAATGGGGCAGCGAATGGGCAGTGAGGGGGCGGGGCCGCAGAGCGCAGCGGCGGGAAACAGGCACAGAAGGGAAAACGAGCACAATCAGGGCATCAAGGGGGCACAGAAAGGAAATAAAACGAGCACAATGAGGGGCAGCAAGGGGGCACAGAAAGGAAAAAACTAGCACAATGAGGGGCAGCAAGGGGGCACAGAAAGGAAAAAACGAGCACAATCAGGGGCAGCAAGGGGGCACAGAAAGGGAAAAAACGAGCACAATCAGGGGCAGCAAGGGGGCACAGAAAGGAAAAAACTAGCACAATGAGGGGCAGCAAGGGGGCACAGAAAGGAAAAAACGAGCACAATCAGGGGCAGCAAGGGGCACAGAAAGGGAAAAAAACGAGCACAATCAGGGGCAGCAAGGGGGCACAGAAAGTAAAAACGAGCACAATCAGGGGCAGCAAGGGGGGCACAGAAAAGTTGGCAGAAGGCAACAGCATAAATATCTTCATTAAAAAGATTGGAGCATTTAATTTGTCAGTCGTACAACCCTACCAGAACTCTCTATCTCTTGTTGTATTAAGTTAAAGAGGATTAGGATTGGGTCACATTCTTTAAGCATGAAACAAAAACCCAGAATGCTTGTCCTTTTCTGCTTGACATATGTAGGGCCTTTTAGGCCTTCCAGAAGGCTTGAAAAATCACCTAACCTAACATAACATAACATAACATGACATTATATAACATAACATAACATAGCATAGCATAACATAACATAACATAGCATAACATAACATAACATAACAAAACATAACATAACATCACATAATATAACATAACTAGATGTAGGTAGTCCACCGTTTCTGCATGGTCACCCTGGATTTTTCGTTTGTCCACACCCTACTTTAGCTGGTATTAGGACACTGTGCACTGTGACACTGCTTTTCTTTGGTAAAATGAGTGTGTTCCAGGCCTAAAGTTGTACTGTCAATATTGGTTTCTCCCAATCAGTCTATCTTTATTTCTTGTAGGGCAGCACAGAAAGCGCACATATGGCATGGATGTACAAAGTCATTTATAGGCTGTAGTGTGTATTTGCATCGTCCACATATATGAAAATATATATGGCTACCAGGAGTACTACTGTGCTCTTCTTTGGCTGCAGTTTAAAATCACTGTGGTTTTAAAGCACTGCAGTGACCCACGGAAAGGAAAATGTAAATTTATTTTATTAACAGGTTACCCCTAAAAGCGTGCCTTGTAAACTCACAGGGCTGACTATTTAATACATACAAGAGTAGCACACTATATATTTGATACACTGTGTCCTCTCAGTAGCTAAATGTCCAAAAGTTGTTTTTACTTTGAACAAGCCAAAGCTTTGAAAGACTATGCTTTGAACATGTCTATGGGTAATTAAAATCCTTACTTTGTATCCTTGTCAGGAAAATGCTAACCAAATGAGTGAAAGTTATTTTCCACTCCATTTTCAAAATGTAATTCAATGGTGAATTTTTTAATACTTTAACAGTAAAGTAACTTCATCAAAATCTACCCTTTGCTGCCTGCACCAAAATTGACACAGAACCAATTTTGCCATTCATCTCACTTGCAGAGACTCGATACATATTTGTGGCTGAGTCAATGGTTTGTCCTCTGGACCTATGAAGGCAAGAGAGCCACCAATAATTGCCCACTTAACAGGAATTAGCCATCTGTGAGGAGGCAGGAAAAGCTGCCCAAACCGAAACTGACAGGATCTGCTCCCATTCTTTCCCAGGCCCCTATCAGGCTTTCTGGGTCTTATGCCAGCTATAGAGTGGGATAAGAAGAGACAGATACCATTCTGAAGAAGGAGCAAGGTATTTTTGACATAGCCTTAACAACATTTTTACAATAAAGCAAAGGAGGAAGTGCCTCAAAAGGAGGTGGGCATAGGGATAGAAAGAAAGCAGCATTCGGTAGGAATAAGTCCCTGGCTAGTCACTAGCCAGAGCAACTCATTACTACCTCCTAAGAACATTTCTGGACCAGGAAAGAAGAAGGCCATGCTGGAAAAAAAGAAAAATCAAGTACTCTTACTGACCTGCAAGCACCTGTACTGCTTCTCAAGGGTCGTGTGGCTGACTAACTGGTAGTTTGCTCTAGGTACACAAAAAGCTGATGGATTGCTGACTCTAAGAGGGGCTAGCTGACCATAGAGGGTTGAATCCTGCAGGTACCCTGTCTGCAGAAAGACCATGTGCCTAGAAGCCTGCCCTGAGGACCTGAGTGTTGTGGATGAAAATTTTCAAGTAGTTGGATAAAAGCCAGATGTAGTTATTTTTTCACACATATAGTTATGGAGCTGGGTGCTGAGGCTTACCCAGGGAGGTTACACCCTAGGTGGGGAAGGAAACTGGGTTTGTCTCACTCTGAGCTTTTTAGCACTGTAAAATAGGCTCAGGAGGCCCTTCTAGTAGAGGTTTCTGGCCTCATTGAGTCCTGCCCTGGTACATTTTCCAGCCATTCCCCACTGAAGGGTTTTGAGAACCAAAAAAGTGACTATGTCTGAAGGTAAAATTATTCCAGTGATGGAGTAACCTAGGCAGCTACAAAAAACATTTCCATCCCACTTAAAGCTTTTGGAATGAAAACCAGCTACTCAAGCAGGAGCTTGACAATGACCTATCTGACTTTGAGGAACCCTTGTCAGCTTCAGCTCATATCCTTGCCCCACTGCAAGAATTTTAGTTCCAAAAAACAGATTAAGTTAGAAGGTAACAACTTTACCTTAGTGTATCTGACCTCAGCTCCTTTGCAGGTGCCTGAAATCATGCATAAGTCCTGGACAACAACTAAATTATATTTTTCTACATCACTTTATATTTTCTAGGTGCTTTTTGCTATTTAAACTTTACGAATCATATCACAGATTCCCTTTTGTGATTATTTTTTTGTCTTTTTCTCTATTTATATGAATTGGTTTGGGAAATAATGTATTTGCTTTCTTGACTTTAACATTATTGGTACTGCTCGAATTTAGCAAACATTTTGCTTGCAAACGTCATGCTTCTTGTTCCACAGAAGTTGAGAAGAATATCACTAAGACTTGTTTTCAAACTTTACCTGGGTGCGTTTATTAGGTTTTAAGGCATCATCCTTTCCAAATTAATAATACACTTTCTAACAATCACATACAATATAGTCAATTAAAGTAACATGTCATAACATAACCCACCAAACAAATATTTTACAGAAAACAAATTTTCCATTTTTTTTAGCAGTTTGTGGTGCGTAACTGGAATTCAGTATTGGTTGACTAAAGTGGCATTCGCAGAAAAAGATTTACCACGAATTACACATGAGAGAGAGGCAAGATGGCGGCTGACCTCGCAGCCGAGTGAGCTCTCGTAATCTAACCTCCCTGCTCACTCCGATGGGAGACTGCGGACCAGAACGTTAAACCGGATAAAGTACGAAGCCTCTCACTAGGAATGCCCTGGTACCTGTCGGCGTTGTGGTGTTGTACGGCGGGCTGTTGATTTCCTCGATTTCCACGTCTGCATCTGTGTTGGTGCTCGGCGCGTGTGGTTGCGGGACGGGATCGGACCCCTGCACTGCTCGGGATGCCGCCGAAGAGCCTCAGAGGAGGAAAGACGCGCGGCGTAGGAGGCAGACCCCCGGAAATGGCCCAAGACAAACAACGATGTGGAGCGGTTGACACTGCCCTTGGAAGCAGCAACAACAGTAACAGCCCTGCAAGTAAGACGGGCAGTGGGAAGAGTGTTACTCCTGCAATATTTTTGGCAGCCAGAAAGGGGAGGAAGATGATCAATGGTAAAGCCACTGCAGAAGAAGCAGTTCATGCGGAAAATTCAGTGGAGGTGAGCTCAGGAAATGTAGAGGTATCGGGACATGACATGGAGCATAGGAGGGATCTAGATTCTCAGCACAGCCCCACATTGGAAAGGCAGGCTTCTATGCATATGACAGAGACATGCTTAAATGTGGCGCTTGCAGACCCGGCTGCTGTTGGTTCAAGGCTAGAAATTGTGGCTTCAATTTCGGAAGCAGATAAACCGGCATCAGCAGAGGATATAGAGGGTTCTAATGAGGGTTTAAGTGATGATATATATCCAACAGATACAGACATAGAGGGACCTTTTTTCTCACTCTCCGATCAATCTAATTCATCAGGCGATGAATCACTACATCTCTCTGAGGGCCCTCCTAGCTTAGCTTGTAGGCGGTGGAGTGAAGTTAGTAGTGTTTACCAAGCAATGGAGACTCCTGGAAGCAATAATGTGATGGGAAGCTCCGGGACAGTACGTAAAAAAACAGCCCCCTCTGCTCTATCTATGGTTTCGGCCTCATCTCATGCCGAGAAGCTGGGTAACTCCGCTAATTATGGGAATGGAGCTGATGGGGGGAGTCAGAGTCAAGAGGGATCCGGCAGTATTTCATTGGCAGTGATATATGAAACTATGATGGCACACAGAGACGAAAGCCGGGCAGAAAGCCAAAAAACTCAAGGTGCTTGCAGGAAACTACAGAATTCAATACGGAGAATGGCCAAATCCTGTTCAGAGATCGCGGAAAGGATTACAGAGGCAGAAAACCGAATTTCTACGCTTGAAGATGAAATGTCTGCGCAGAAAACAACTACTGAAACGTTAGTGTCACACAGGAATGATATATCCTGGAAGCTTGAGGATATGGAAAATCGCCTCCGGCGTAATAACTTGAGAATTCTTGGTGTGCCAGAAGGAATTGAAGGTACGGACCCCCGGAAATTTGTGGTGAAACTCTTCACTGAAGCCTTTCCAGAATTAACTAATTGGATATGGGATACAGAGATCCAGCGGGCCCACCGCTTTCCTTTTCGTGTCAAGCTTCAAGCAGGATCAACTCAAGCTAATATGAGGCCTAGAGCTATATTGATATGTCTATCTAATTTTTTATCTAGGGAGGCCCTGTATGACCTGGCCAGGCCTGATAGACAGAGAAAAGCGGCAGGCGTAGAGTTTTTGTTCGCCCGATTTTTGCCCGGCTACAGTGGAAAAAAGGTGGCAGCTACGACAGCTAATCAATCCATTTAAGGATAAGGGCGCACAAGCATTTCTTTTAAGTCCTGCCAAATTGAAAATAATATATAAAGATAAAATAAGATTTTTTACTTCTGAGTTGAAAGCAAAAGAATATCTACATGAAATCAAGGCCTAGGAAGTATTGAAATTTTCGGTTAATGAACTCAAATAACTTTTTGCTCTCATGCTGAATCGCAGTCTTTAGGTTTTTTTTTAAGGGTAGATCCCTACAACTAATTGTTTTTGTTTTGCCTTTGCTGGTTTATAAATATAAGGTAGGGTGTATTGTATAGTCGGGGGTACAGGGAGGTTCGGTGTTCTACGAGGCTCTCCATCACTGTAGACCGTTGGGTCTACCAGCCTCTATGGTAGGGAGGGTAACAGGGGGGCCTTCAGTGGTAGAGAAGGCGATAGTGGGGAGGCGGGGGGTGGTTGTTGGTGTGATGTGGGGGGCTACCAAGGGTGGTGGGGGTTGCAGGGGGAAAACAAACAAAAAAATGAGTCAGTAGCCATTGCAGAAATTTCGAAATTGAAGGAACAGGAGCTAGGGGGAGCAGAGGAAAAAGGAGAGAGAGGAGGAAGGGGGAAAAAAAAAGGAAGGGGAATGCTATTTGTTGTATCGATTCACGGTTAAAAAAAAAAAAATGGCATCATTAAATATATGTACATTTAATGTGCGTGGTCTTAATGAAAGGGGCAAACGGCAAAGAGTGGTTCGAGAAATTAAGAACATGTCCCCTGATGTGGTTTGTCTTCAAGAGACACATGTTCCATGGAGTAAACGCAATGTATTAAGGGAATTAGGATTTGAGCTTCTGGTCTGTACTTCACAAGGCACTACTAATAGAGGTGTTGCTATTCTTGCCAAAAAAAATTTATTAAAAGTAACAAGAAGCTTAGCAGACAAATACGGCCGCTGGGCGGTGATTGAATGTTTAGCTCTCAATGAGAAATGTACAATATGCTCTGTATACGGTTCGAATTATGATGAAACTCCGGTTATTGAATATTTGAATATAGAACTGGCCACCTGGGCTACCCCTTTGGTATTGACGGGGGATTTTAATATTCAAATGGGGGAAGTGCGTTATGGGCCGGGGGGTGATAAATACTTTGGCAGGAAACCGAAGGTATACAGAGCTTTGCAACAGCTCGTTGATGAGCATGGTTTAATCGATGTCTGGCCCAGATTAAAACATCCAGACCCAGGGTATACATACTATTCTTGCCCTCACCAAAAGCTAGCTAGACTAGACTATTTTTTGTTACTAAAACTCACTTAGTAGACGCACATATACAGATTTTTCCCCGAATCACCTCGGACCATAACCCTCTCTTGTTGAGATTTACAATGCAAGGCCTGACACGTACTCGAGGCGCGTTTTCTTTTGATAGGAAGTTACTATTAAATGAAAAGTTTATCTGTCACATGCGAGAATGGTTAACTCAGTTTTTGTCCATAAACCGAAACTCTACCAAATGTCATATAGTGTGGGATGCTTTGAAAGCAGGGCTGAGGGGTGAAATATTAAGCTTTGGGTTACATGTACAAAAGCAACTTAGGCAGCATCAACAGACGCTATATGATAGCTTGCGCTATGCTGAATATGCATTGATAGAGGCGGTTCAGGGGCAATTGGATACTACACAGGCACAGTCTGAAGTAGCATGCTGTAAAGCCAGGATAAATGAGGAGTGGGCCAAAGATATTGCAAAAAAATACCATCTTTTTAGGAGAGAGTGCTATGAGTTTGGTGAGGCAACTGGTAGATGCCTGGCAAAGAAGATCAGATCTAAGGAGGCTAAAAACACTATATCGGCAATTGAAGACTTAAGGGGGAACATAGTAGAAACACCGGAAGGTATTCTAGAGGTTTTTAGGGTTTTCTATGAGGGGCTGTATTCTGAAGACTGTTATATTCAGGGGGAGAGGAGACTTCTACAAAGACCCTCACAGGGGGATACTGAATGAAGAGGATCAGAAAGCATTAGAGGAACCTATATCAATGGAAGAGCTTGTAGAAGCTGTCGGCTCCTTAGCTTCAGGGAAAGCAGCTGGCCCGGATAAGCTCCCTCTGGAATTTTATAAATTTTTCTTACCTGAAATACAGTCTGATATGTTAACCGTATTTCGGGAGGCACAAAAGGGTACTGCACCAGCATCATGGGATGTTGCCAGTATTATTATATTTCTTAAAAAGATAAGCCACCTACATTACCAGGCTCCTTCAGACCAATTTCACTCTTAAATTGTGATGGAAAAATCTATGCGAAAATATTAGCATCACGACTTTCCAGAGTGATTATGCCTCTAGTCTCGGTTCACCAGCATGGATTCATCCCAGGGAGGGGCACGGTCAACCACATAAGTAGGGTTACGACGCTATTGGACATTGCCAATACTCGTAAACTACCTTGTGGAGTGATACTACTAGACGCGGAAAAAGCGTTTGACCGTGTCTCCTGGGAGTTTTTATGGGCAACAATGAGGTGGCAAGGATTCGGTAAGGGTTTCATTCAGGCAGTTAAAGCTATGTATAGATTACCTAGTGCCCGGGTCTGTGCGCTGGGGTTAGAATCGAATCCTATATCTATATCAAGGGGTACTCGGCAGGGATGCCCCTGTTCTCCTCTGCTATTTGCGCTCTATATTAATCCGCTCCTAAACCTATTAGAACATAGGTTAAATACACAATCAGGTTTTAGGCGGGAGCGGGTTAGTATATTAGCATACGCAGATGATATAGCGATAGTTTCATCTGATCCGGCTATTACTTTGATAGAGACGGAACAACTAGCATTATTATATGGGAGGAGTTCAGGCTTTAAGTTAAATTTAGCCAAAACACAGGTTGTTTGTACAGATTTAGTACATTTTAATGATTCAAGAGTCACGAAGGAGGCTATATATCTGGGGATTCGGCTGAATGCATGTCTTGATACAATGGTTCTATCTAATTGGGACCCTATGTTACGGAAGATTAAAAAGGAATTAGATAGGATGGAGGGTTTACACTTATCAATGATGGGAAGATGTAACGTCTTAAAAATGAATATCTTACCAAAAATTCTTTATTTCTTCAGGTCGGTTCCTTTAGAAATTACAGGGAAACAGATTCAGAAACTACAATCTATATGCGGTAGTTTTTTGTGGGCGCAGGGAAACCCCGCCGAGCTATGAAACTTATGACCCTGCCACGGGAGCGAGGGGGCTGGGCTGTCCCCAATTTTCAGCTTTACTATTGGGCATGTTTACTACAATATATGGGAATTTTATTAGTGGGGGCTAATGAGGACAGCACAAACGATATACCCCATATTTATCAGTTACTATTAGGTCCTATAACGGAGAGGAGCTTTTTAAGATTCTGGAACCTAGTTACTATAAAAAAACCCGCTTCAAGGTGGTCCAGGCTGCGCATAAGGCTTGGCTCCAGATTAGGCGATATTTACAGATAGGTAGGATTAATCATTATACTCCAACTGATGCCTCCACTTTACCCCCCCTAATTTTTTCAACCGGTATTTTAAATAGATGGAGGAATTTAGGAATACAAACGTTAGGAGACTTAGTAGACAACAAGGGTGTTAAGACATATGCTGCATTAATGTCTGAATACGATCTTCCTAAAGCAGATTTTTTTAAATATCTGCAGATCCGTGACTATTTGATTAAAAGAGGTGATGTGTCACAGTTAACACAGAAAAATAAGCTACTAGAAGTTGTGAAGTGTTTGGGAAAGATTGGAAATATATATCAAACACTTATTGAAATATTGAAGGATGATGTAGAGGTACAAAACGGTAAATGGAACATCAGACTTTCTCTTGATGGAAATATTTTGTCACAATCAATTAGATTAGCTGATAAACTCTTAATCTCCTCCAATCTCAGAACACAACAGTATAAAACTATGTTTAACTTGTATTACACACCAGCAAAAATTGCTCGTTGGGGGGAATCAATGAGGATAAATGCACCCGATGTGGGATGGGTCAGGCAGATATAGTCCACATGTTTTCAACATGTCCTGAATTGATACAACTAACCAATATGATACAGACTTTTTTGATGGAAGTCACAGGGGTGCAGATTGTGATAACACCATTAGTTATGTTGCTGGGGGTTTTAGAAGATGACATGCTAACGCAGGGAATATATACTTATAGGTATTTAGTATATATAGCTGTTGCTGTGGCCAGACTTTGCATAGCATCAGTGTGGCGACAGAAAGAACCCCCTCGTTTGAAATGTGGAGAGGGAAATTATTTGCGATATGTAAATTAGAAACTAGCTTATATGCCTTTAAAGGGCCACAGAAACAGAAATTAGGTAAAGAAATTTGGGGGTCCTTGCGGAATATCTTTCATAGGTGCTATCTCTTTATTATTTGCTTTTTTGAAGCCAGTATGTATTTGTGAACTGTTAAACCCCCATTTGGCTCTACCCGATAGGGTTGTTAACTTGTTTTGATGTATAGAATTATGGGAGGATTTAAATTTTATTATGTTGAAAAAAAAAAAAAAAAAAAGATTTACCACTGTCAATGTTTGTATCAGGTAAAACATCTTTTCTAGAAAGATATTACAATACAAATATTGCAACAAAAATAATAAATAGGTATGTATATGTTCTGCAATAATTTAAGAAGTAGAGGATGATTCACAAAATAGTAAGACATTTTTATCATAGACCAACTAGTACAGTCTAAACAAAATTGAAGCTGTTTTTTAGATTTACCAAATGAATATGCATGGAAATTTGTGCAACTGAAGGTTTCAATAAGTACTCCTCCACTATACTTAGGGGCTCATTACGATGGCGGAACGATCGCCACCGCCGGGCCGGCAGTGGCGATCGTTCCGCCATCGAATTGAGAATTACCCACCGCCATATTAGGATGGCGGTGGGTATCGCAGCGGATGCAAAGTCCGTCCGCCGCTTTTCAGCCGGTGGCAATCGCTCAGATTGCCTGGCGGGCGGAGCAGGGCCACTAATATGGTGGCGGTGCCTAGCAGGCACCGTCCGCCATATTAGGATGTGGGTTTTAGGAGGCCTTTCCATGGCGGCTGGTGGGGATTGGGTTTGGGGGCCTGTTGCGGGCCCCCCATGTGGGGGGGGGTGTCGCTGCACTGGGGGGTACCCATGGTACCCCCCTGCATTTCCATGCACCAAGTGGCAGGCACCGCCTGGTGCAGGGAAATGCGGTGCAAGCACCTTTTACATTGCGGACGGTGCTGCAGCCAGCAGCACCGCCCGCAATGTTAAAGGCCCAGGATGCGCCCGCCAGTATGGCAGTCGCATCCTAATTGCAGTGGTGGGACCGCCGCATGTCTGGCAGGCGGTCCCAATCACCGCTACAGTGGCAGATTGTGCACCAGATAGGCCAATAATAACACAAAGCAAGGAAATAAAAACACTTTCAATATCCTCTCCAGTTGAGTGAAGGAATACATTTTGATAAGATATATTATACAAACTAGAAGCAAACGTGTTAAAGTGTTCAAATGGCATAGCAAAAAGTGTAATATCACAATAAATTTCTTGTGACATCACACTGAAAATAAATGGAAAAGGAAAATCAATTAAAAGCATTAACAGTAAAATAATTGATAAAAAAGGATGGAACACACTTCGAAATTGTTATATTCTTCTGATATAAGAATGCCTTTGATTACCCTGTTCATGTTGTTTTCCTATGATACTGTGGAACCCTAGCTGCTCCTTAGCAACCTGCTGGAGTTGGCTACAATGGAATGTAAGTGGGGCAGTTGGAGAGGAGTCTTCTGCAGTGCGGTTTGTGCCCAGGGGTCTGTTCCTGTTCAACTTAATAAATCTCCTTTTTACATCATCTATGTGTCCTGCCTCTTCAAAATTGGCGACGAGAGTGGGATTCCCTTTATAGAGGAGGACACCAACGTTTTGGATCGCCTCATACCTTAAGGAACAAAGCATTATTTCACAGTAAGTGAAGTGACCCCTGGAGTGTCTCCCTGGACTCATACTGTCACTGGTCTGCAGTGTACGCCTAGCCGTTGTGACGACCACGGTGCCTGTGAGCTCTGTATTCGTGTGTGGATGAATCGTTTTTTTTTGCCCTACATCTGGCTTGCGATTTTGTCCACTCCCCCGCATGCTCCTACCCATGAGGGTTTGTTCTGGCGGAGTCGCTATTGAAACAGAGATTGTGATTAACAGTGGAGTTAATCTGTAGCTCAAACCTACTTTGACAGTTGCAGCCCGTGCCTGGCTGGGCCCGCGCATGGATTGTTCACTGCGTGTGAAGAGCGCGACTCCCATGCGCTAGGATATCTTGTTGTTTCGTCATTCACGTTCTGGACGTTGTTGTGAGCGTCCCGATGCACACGTCACGCACGTTGCGGGCGTAAAGGAAAATGTGCCGCCATCTTGGATGTTGCTTTCTTAAGCAGTATCTACGTCCTCTGAACAGCGTTTCATCCCAAGCTGCGTTTTTCGTTCTCCGGTGATACGCACACCTTTACAAGCGTGTCACAACTCTCAAAGCACTTCGCATTTTCGCCAGTGTGTCATTTCTACTACATCAGTGACACACACACTTATGCTAATAGTTCTTAGTGGAATACTTCTCACCTTCGAACCACTTTTGGGTGTTGTTTAAGACCTTGTTACATAGATAAACATTTTTTTTTCCTCCCATTGATTTTAAAAATTGTATCTTTTTTTTTTTTTCATTACATTCTACACAATGACTTCCCAGATCATTCCAGCACCACCATTTTTCCTGCAAAGTCCTGGTCAACCATGCATGTTGTGGGAACATTAGAAAGAATCGTTCGAAACATACTTGGAAGCTATAGGGGGTGATGATTACGTTTCAAAAAGGAAGCTAGCAATTCTTAAACAATTTTTGGGACTGGAAGGCAGAAATGTTCTAAAAACATTACCCATGATGGAAGTTTCTCACACCGAGGTAAATGCTGAAGGTGAAGCTGCGGGGGATAGTAACATCGATGTATACGAACTCGCTTTGAAAGCTTTGGAAGATAATTTTGGAAAAAAAGTTAGTGTGGTGGTGGAAAGACACAGATTTTTTTCGTGTGTACAGTCACCAGGGCAAACCATTGAACAATATGTAGCAAACTTAAGAATGTTGGCTGTCACTTGTAAATTTAATAATATGAGGGATGATCTCATTAGAGAACAATTAATCAATAGGATATCGAATCTCAAAATTCAGGAAAAGTTACTAAATTTAAAGGATCCTTCCTTAGACAAAACTCTATTAGTAGCTAAAAGGATGGAGAACACCTCCAGGTATGTTAAAGAGCTTAACTCAGCATCCAAAAAGTTTATGCAAGAGGATGAAGGTGTGCATAATATTAAAAAAAGTGCTAGAAAAGTTGAGGAAAAAACATTTCCTGAGAACAAACAAGAAAGGGCAAGATTTAAATATAAATCCTGTTCCAGGTGTGGTAGCTCAAAACACACAGCAGATGCTAATTTTTGTCCAGCCACCAAAATCAGATGCCACAAGTGTAAAAGATTCGGGCATTTTGCGAGATGGTGCGAGAGTTCGGTGCCTCCCACAATCCCCAAATCTGTTAACCTAGTTAATCAAGCCAATCCTGCCCAAAATGATGACAGTGTATATGACAGCAACAGTGATGATGAGGATGTAGAAGTCATGGTCATAGAGTCCAATCAGGTTCTCAAATGTGAAGGGGGGAAACATGATAGCTATTGCCCTCCCAAGTGCGTTATTAAAATTAATGGTAAGGATGTACAAGTATGGGCGGATTCTTGTTCCCCATTTACCATCATTGATAAATCTGTTTGGGAAAGTTTAGGAGGCAGAATAGATGAGTTACAACCCTCTGATGTCATTCCTGAAGGTTATTGTGGTGAAAAACTACCTGTTATGGGATATGTAGAAACGGAAATGTGTTTTTGAGCAGAAAAACCACAGCTAAAATATACATTGTGCACAAGGGTAGATCTCTATTAGGTTGGAAAGAACAAAGAGCCCTCAATATCATATTAAACCCGAATCATCCTCAACAAGTATTATTAACATCACCTGGAAATGCTTCCCATTGGGTTACCAAATTCCCTGACTTGTTCAGTAAGAAATTAGGATGTTTAAAAAAGTTTAAACATCGAATCATCTTAAAGGTTGATGCTGTTCCCAAGGTTCATAAAGTAAGGAATGTTCCTTTTACATTAAGAGACAAACTCAAGGATGAATTACACAGACTTTGCAATGAGGGTGTAATTGAGCCCATTGAGGCTTCTCAATGGTTAAGTCCTATAGTTTTGGCCAGAAAACCCAATGGAAATATTAGGATGTGTATTGACTTGAGGGACGTTAATGACAACATTTGGATAGACCGACATCCTCTTCCCCACATTAACGAAATGTTAGCAACTGTTAAAGGGGGGACACATTTTACCACCTTAGATTTGTCTAATGCCTATCACCAGGTATTGTTGCACGAGGATTCAAGACACATTACATCCTTCATCACTCCAGAGGGTGCTTTCCAGTTTGTACGTATGCCTTTTGGTTTGGCGTCGGCCTCAGCCGTATTCCAAAGAGTGATGCAATCTGTTTTAACTGGTTTGAAAAATGTTTTAATCTTCCAAGATGACGTTTTAGTGTGGGGATGTGATAAAAGCAAACCCGATGAAATATTGGAAGAGGTGCTAAAGAAACTTTCTGATGCTGGACTCACAATAGCCTTAGAAAAATTTAAGTTTGGCGTGAGTGAAGTTGAGTATTTAGGGCACACTTTAACGTGTGACGGTGTAAAACCCAAACGGAGCTTGGTTGAAGCCATTGAAAAAGCACCTGCCCCGTAAAGACCAACTTAGGTCGTTTCTTGGCCTTGCAGAATATTACGCAAAATGTGTGCACCATTTCTCAGATAAAGTCCATGAGTTGAGGAAATTGATGAAAAAAGGTGCCAAATTTGAGTGGTCTGATTTGTGTCAATTACATTTTGAAGCTATAAAAAAAGACATTGCCACCGCTGTTACTTTAAAATCTTATGATCCTGAGCATCAGACCATTATCTCCACGGATGCTAGTAATTATGGTCTTGGTGCTGTACTCATTCAGGTGCATCATGGAAACGAAAGAGTAGTAGCTTTCGCTTCTCGCACATTAAGGGGTGCAGAACACACATATTCTACCATCGAAAAGGAAGCCCTGGCATGCTGGTGGGGTGTGCAATATTTTCGAACATTTGTATGGGGGACTAAATTCCAATTACATACTGACCACAAACCATTAATAAATCTATTTTCCACAAGAGGTGCGGGTAAAGCATCTCCTAGGATCGCCAAGTGGTTATATCGTTTGCAAGAGTATATCTTTGAGATAAAGTATATTCCTGGAGCAAGGAATGTGAATGCTGATTGTTTATCGAGATTACCCTTGAATAGAATAGAAGAAGATGAGGATGATGAGTGGATGGTTGCAGAAATCAAAGACGTATGTAATGCCATCAGTGAGGAGGATTGGAGGAAAGCTGTGGTAGAGGATGGTGTTTTGAACAAGATCAAAAATGTTTTAAACTGTGAACAAGGATGGAGATTGCACAAAGAATTGGAATCATTTAAATTAATTTGGTCTGAGTTGAATATCATCGATGATATACTTAGAAGAGGGTGTAGGTTGGTTGTACCTGAGTTACTGAGAGAAAGACTGTTGAATATCATGCATGAAGGTCATGGTGGGATGTCTGCCATGAAAAGGAAGATTAGAGAGGATTTTTGGTGGCCGGGCATGGACATACAAATCGAGCGGTATGTTCGTGACTGCATAGCATGTGCATGTAGTGACAAAACCCATTCTGTCCAGGAAACCACCATTGTTTCGTCACCTTTGCCCAAAGGACCTTGGGATAAACTGGCTATTGATATTTGTGGACCATTTGATGTTTTGAACGTTTGTGAGAGATTCGCTATTGTTATGGTTGATTACTTCTCCAAGTGGCCGGAGGTTGCTTTTGTTAGAGAGGTCAAGTCCTCGAGTGTTATTTCATTTTGTGAGGATATTTTTAGAAGAGAGGGTTGTCCCGTTGAAATTGTCACTGATAATGGACCTCAATTCATTTCAGAGGAATTTGAGAATTTTCTTGTCAAGTGGGGTATCAAACACACTAGAACACCTGTTTATCACCCAAGGGGAAACGGCCTAGTAGAACGCTTCAACAGGGTTTTGGTGGAGTGTGTCCAACTAGCATGTAGGAGTGGAGAATCTTGGAGGCAACAAGTCAAGGATATGTTATGGTCATATCGTACCACACCTCATTCGGTGACAAAAGAGACACCTTTTTCCTTACTCAAGGGAAGAGTGCCATGTTCAATAGCTGTACCAGCTTGGATGAACAGAGCTGGCAAATGTGATGTGAACTTAAGTAGGGTGCGATACAGAGTGGACAATTACCAAAAAGCTTATTGTCATAGACATAATAAGAAAATTGTGAAATCCAAACGTTTATTTGCACAGGGAATGTGGGTTAGAGTGTATGTGGGGGATAAAGTAAAAAAAGGTTGTTCAAAATGGTCTTCTCCCAAGGAAATTGTTCTTGTAAAAGGGAACTGTGTGAAACTATCGGATGGTAAGTGGTGGAACACCAGGAAAGTGTCACCATGTTCTGACACTGAGGTCGCTGTGTCCTCTAATGCCCAAGAAGGTTCTGATGCTGGAAGAGTTGTTCATTGCCCAAGGGATGTATTTACCTCTAAAGCCATGACTAGCTCTGGACGAATTCGTGTAACACCAAAAAAATATGACGATTACATATGTTCTTGAAGTTACTTTGTTTTTTAAAAAAAATGTAATGTTTGTATATTGCTTTAAAGAAAAAATATATAATAATTTTTAACTTTCTTAAGAAGGGAGATGTGTTATATTCTTCTGATATAAGAATGCCTTTGATTACCCTGTTCATGTTGTTTTCCTATGATACTGTGGAACCCTAGCTGCTCCTTAGCAACCTGCTGGAGTTGGCTACAATGGAATGTAAGTGGGGCAGTTGGAGAGGAGTCTTCTGCAGTGCGGTTTGTGCCCAGGGGTCTGTTCCTGTTCATCTTAATAAATCTCCTTTTTACATCATCTATGTGTCCTGCCTCTTCAAAATAAATAAAAGTAAAAAACAAATGTATCATCTTAAACATTAATGTAAACACAATAATTAAATGCAATCCTAATAATAAAAAAAAGAAAACGATTGCATTATGGCACATTGGAAAAAACCGAATTACAAATAATAATGAAAAGTATACATTTGCCAGGACCCTCCTAGGTATTATAACATATTTGCACTCCAGGAAAGTGGTAGCCCTAATAGGCTTCCTGGGGTAGTACTAAAGAGAAGTCAAAATATGCTCCCTAGCCTGACTGACCAGAACATTTTCCAGCATGGTGGGTGCATTGATCTTGAGGAGCTAAACACACATCATATCTAGAGTGACCTTTATTTTCTACAGAACTCAAAACTTCCAAAAGTTAGCAGCATAAATATTATCATAGTTAGGGCTTTAGGGACCATGGTTTCATGATTTGCGAAAGTGCCCTCTTCCCAATTATAAGATGACTTGTCTGGGGGCTATTACAGTGTTAAACGATGCTCCCTTACCTCTTGGAATATATAAACATTAATTCATATGCAATGGTAAAATATTTATGGCTAGCCTTCCAATCTATATCGAAGTCAGGCTTTGAGAAAGAAAAGGTTGTGTTTCATTCAAAGAATAAATTTCCTAGAAGCCCTTCCTCACTGATTTATCTCTATCTGCTTTGGTGCAGTGGCAGTTATCAAAACATTATTCCAATTTTTACCCCTGCCCCACCAGTTTCCAGTGGTTCAATGTACAGCAGCAATGCCATTCCTTGTATCCTGATCTTGCACTATTTATCAGTGAAATGATATTTATGAGCTAATGCCATTGAGCAGTGCATTCTTCTGTTGAGAGATAATTTGTCTCTTTTCCTATCCCTAGAGTCAGCCTTGATTTCAATGAACCACAGTTTTCAGCTTCCATTGCTTCAGTGAACTCCTTTTATCAGTCCTTCCTTTACACTCCCGCACCCTTTCTAGTTTCATAATGTGCTGGTTTACTATCTCTGCATATTTAGATTTTCACTTCTGAATAAACTGTTTTGCTTGGTTCTTGTAAGCAATCATAATCACAACCCTTGCCAGACTGAACCACAAAAGTCACTAAATAAACTTGCGCCTAATCCTCTGATAGCTTGGCACAAAGCAGTCAGGCTTAACTCGAATCAATGTGTAAAAATATTAATGCTTTACTTAAACTGTAATAAAGTAAAAATACAACACAAGAAAAATCCCAATCCAATTTATTTTACTAAATAAAATGACACCAAAATGAAAAAAATGCAATAAGTAGAATCGGAGACATACACTTTTAAAGTGAATTCAAAATAGCCGCAGAAAGAACAAAGCACACTTCGTTGTTATCTGGGCGCACAAGACTCTGTCAAAGTCAAAAGTTAAGACCGACTACGATGGAGCACGGGTCTGATACAGGGACCAGGTTTTCCCCGGTGGAAAGTTTTCCTTATGACTTAAAAACCTTTATGGCGAAAAAGAGGTTGTCAGCGACTTGTTGGTGAGGTAAGCTGCAGGCTGGATCTGAAGTGAAGGCCGGAAAGCTTTGAGTGAACCAAGTTTGCAGTCTGTACCCGCGAAGACATTGACATTGATGGGTTACTGCTCGGCATTGGTCCCAGTGAGGCCCTCTATGTTCAGACTTAGAAACTTTTCTAGAAATCGGATTTCCTTCAGCGGATCAAACCAACAAGTTGAATCCAACCGGCAATTCAACCCCAATTGCTTCAGCTCTATTACTTCTTTTATGATCAGTTAAATTACTTCTTTTACGTACATGTTTCGCGTATGTGTAATTCTATCACATACTTAGGGACACGTGGCTAGCACGCATTATTTATGTTGACATAACCGTTGCGGTCTGACCCGCATTTGACTAATGCGCTTATTCTTAAGTGCGAGGTTTCCCCACAGTTGGGTCCTATTCATACAGAATCAATATTTCTTATTGGTGTATAGCTGTGATTTGTTCGTCAAGGCAGTCCTGACCTTTTTTGTGCTATAATACTGTTTAATATTGGAGGTATGCTCCTTAGAACAACTAGTTGCCATTTACCTTGGTTTTGTGATTACTTGTCCTCGCTTTAGAGGTTATGCTCATTAAACATGCGATTATCCATACTACAAAATAACTCTGCTGTTACCTTGTTTGTTTACGTAGGACTATGGGGTCGATTCCGATTCGGGCCGGAAAAAGCACCGACCGACTCGGATCCGGAAAAAATACCGACCGACACGTACCAGTGGCGCCCGACACGCCAAGTACGATGCAAGCCGCGATAAATCCGACCGACACGTCAGGAAACCAAGCCGACCGACCGAGCCGCTCGGAAAATTGCAATCCGGCCGGAAAAACACGCGAATCCAACCGACCGACACGCACCCGGAACAAATCCGACCGAATCGTACCCGCCAACTCCAACCCGCAAAGTACGATGCAAGGCGCGAAAAACACGACCGAGTCGGACGGAGGACAAGCCGTACGACCGACACACATACAAAACCGAGCCGAAGCAACACAATACACCGCGACCGACGCGTACGCAGCATACAAAACTGCACAAACACAGCGTGAACGAAACGGAAAACACCGTACGAGACCAATGCAGGGTCCGACTCGGTCACAAGAACGTTTCCAACATACACAAACAGCACAAAGGAAAAATCAACCAAAAAAAGGCCAAACAAGCAATTACCAAGCCAATAAATACTGGGGGGGTGGGGACAGAGAACAAAGACACACCCACAACTCCACCTATATAAAGGACACAAATCACTACCATGAGCCTTTGCAAATGCCATTTCACTGCCAGCACCCAAGAGAAAGCAACCACACACCCACAGCTCACCCCTCACACAAGCCACACACCATCAGCACACCAACAAATACCTACCTCACATACACCCAGCAAAACACACACTCACACACCCTCACCTGCACACCAACACACACATCACTCACCATCACCACCCATCACCATGCCCCCCAAGAAGAATCCCAAGTTCCTAGATTGTGAATTGGAAGTCCTGGTAGACGAGATCCTCAGGGTAGAGCCACAGCTGTTTGGCACATTGGTCCAACAGACCCCCATGTCGCAGAAAACCAAGATGTGGGAGAGGATCATCAACAGGGTGAACGCCCAATCACCATGTCGGCGCACAAAGAGCGACATCCAGAACAGGTGGTATGACGTGCGCAGGAGGGTACGGGACCTGCTGAAGATAGACTACATCAACAGCCAACAGACCGGCAGTGGCCCTCCTGCCAAGCCAATATACCTCAGGCCCTGGGAGGAGAAGGTGCGGGCCATCCTTCCGCCAGTGAGCGTATATGGACTAGAGAACATCCCAGAGCCTGGTGAGTACACAACAAATGTACACAATAAACTGCCACAAAACACACACATCACTGTCAAGGGGAGAGTCAAACCATGCACACATAGCAATTACACAGCAACTAGAACAGAATCATCCCAAAATGTGTATGTCAGTCAGATAAACACAACACATGCCATCAAAAAAGTCACATCCAACTGTGCCAACACATGTACAAACACAACCACAACTACAGCTAGGCAGTGGCACAAATAGAACTAACACACACATCCACACATGTAGCCACCACAACAACACCAACACACAGTGAAGACCACTCAAAGGAAGGAATTCTGTGTATGCTGGCCAAGTCAGTGTAGCCAATAGCATCATGGGAGTCGCAGTCACACATATTGCCCCCCCACAACTGTCCCATCAACACCACCCTGAACCATGCTCACATCACAGGGAGTGGAGAAGGACTCACAAGATGGCTGACACTGGCTACTGCTGTGGGGAGCACAAGGCCCTGCTGCCAACTGTGCACCAACAAACAGCAGGACACCACTGACTGACATCCTGAGAGACAACTTACACTCCCTGCAATGCAAGCACGTTCCATGGTGGGATATCTGGCTGGCAGGGTGGGAAGGGGGACTTGCAGCACTGACTATAGTCACCAGCACCTCCCCTCACCCCCCCCCAACACAAACTCCACAGTACCCACCTGGTAGAATGCAATGCCCTCCATCCTAACACAAGATCCCACAAAGCACCACCACCCTGGGTTATGTTGTGTGAAGCACAGGGACACTCTTGGGACTCTTAGCCAAACAACTGCCAGGACAACACTCCCAGCCATCCTGTCAGCACAGCCAGCCCACCCCACAGGGAAGCAGAGTCAAAAGGAAGGAAGCATGGGCATGCTGGGAAGGGGGTGGAGGCAATAGCATGATGGGAGTCGTAGTCACAGACATAGCTCACCCCCACAACTGTCCCATCAACACCACCCTGAACCATGCTCACATCACAGGGAGTGGAGAAGGACTCACAAGATGGCTGACACTGGCTACTGCTGTGGGGAGCACAAGGCCCTGCTGCCAACTGTGCACCAACAAACAGCAGGACACCACTGACTGACATCCTGAGAGACAACTTACACTCCCTGCAATGCAAGCACGTTCCATGGTGGGATATCTGGCTGGCTGGGTGGGAAGGGGGACTTGCAGCACTGACTATAGTCACCAGCACCTCCCCTCACCCCCCCAACACAAACTCCACAGTACCCACCTGGTAGAATGCAATGCCCTCCATCCTAACACAAGATCCCACAAAGCACCACCACCCTGGGTTATGTTGTGTGAAGCACAGGGACACTCTTGGGACTCTTAGCCAAACAACTGCCAGGACAACACTCCCAGCCATCCTGTCAGCACAGCCAGCCCACCCCACAGGGAAGCAGAGTCAAAAGGAAGGAAGCATGGGCATGCTGGGAAGGGGGGTGGAGGCAATAGCATGATGGGAGTCGTAGTCACAGACATAGCTCACCCCCACAACTGTCCCATCAACACCACCCTGAACCATGCTCACATCACAGGGAGTGGAGAAGGACTCACAAGATGGCTGACACTGGCTACTGCTGTGGGGAGCACAAGGCCCTGCTGCCAACTGTGCACCAACAAACAGCAGGACACCACTGACTGACATCCTGAGAGACAACTTACACTCCCTGCAATGCAAGCACGTTCCATGGTGGGATAACTGACTGGGTGGGTGGGTGGGTGGGAAGGAGGTCTGGCTGACAACCAAACACAATCAATGCAGACCATGTTCACACCCCAGAGAATACATAGAAATGCCCAAATAATGCAGGACAATGTGCCACACCAATATCAACCCCTGACTGTGACGACTTAGGACAATACAATGTACAGGCCCGCACCCCGAGGCACAGTCACAACTGTCAGGTGTGTCAACCACTGATGCCTGTAGAAACATGACATACATTGTTTGTGTCTCCCAAAAACAGGTGATGATAGGGACACAGCAGCAGACGCTGAGGAGTCCCAGTCCCAGGCTCAAGAGGATGCCGAGCTCACTGGCGTCGTACAGCCTCTGTCCTCCTCGGACGATGAAGAACAACCTGGCACATCCGGTGCAAGTCAACATGCTGCACCAGCAGGACCACCAGCTGCAGCACCAGCAGGTCCACCAGCTGCACCCCCTGCACCCACCCCTCCAACGACTGTCACCACGAATACCATCCCTGCCGACATGGACAGAATAAGGAACAACACCAGCGCAGTGACCCTGGACCAACCTGGGGCCATGGACACCACCACCACCACCAACCCCCAAGGTGGACCAGGGTTATCTGTGCGTGCAACTGCACACACTGCACATGTCAGCAGGGGTGGTGGGAGGGGTGGGAGACAGAGGTCGCTGCTTGCAGACGTTGCTGGTGTGCATGAAGACCCACAACTGGTACGCATAGCTGATGCGTACCAGTCCAGCACCGGAGAGCTCAGCCAGGTAGTGGGGCTCCTCAGAGACATCAAACAGCAGCAGGCTGCCCATCATGCCCGCTTGGACTCCCACATGTCCCAAGTGGAGTCACACATGTCACGTGTGGACTCCCACATGTCACGTGTGGACTCCCACATGACCCGCGTGGAGTCCAAGTGGGATGTACTACATGAGATGACGGCGGTGCACAGGGACATTTTACAATGCCTCCGCCAGATGAACAGCAACCAGTCCACACCTCCCTGTGTGCCAACAACATCTGGTACCGAACAAACTGCAACTGCCACAGGGAGGGAGGAGGACTCTGGCGGAGAGTCCCCTGCACCGCAGCAGCCTGCACTTGAGGGCCCCCCCCAAGAAGAGGGGTCGTCCGAGGAGGGGAAAGTGAGAGGCTGATGGCCAAGCGCAACTCCCAGGAAGCCTGAACCTGTTCTGGATTTTCGCCTTTGTGCACAGACTGTTCACCCTGTTGATGGCAACACTACTCCCACACATTGCATGGGGAGTACAAGTTGGAACAATGTGTCAGACAACTGTGGCCCCGATACTGGGGATTCTGTCTACCTGGACTTTCTATTCATCTAGGAACTTGGGATTGCAAGATTCATGTACAGCACAATCCATCCTATGCACTATTATCACAATAAACACACTAATACACCATACTTGCCTCTGTCGTGATTCCAACGTGGGTGCTGTTATGGGGATGATGAACTGCAAAATTACACAGTGTATGCGAACTGCAACAGCAAGGACAACACAGGCATGTGAGTACAGGCAACGTGACACATATGAGGGAGACACACCACCAGGGCTACACAACACATACACACCTAGGCCATCTGACTCATTGCCTACACTGATGTTGCCAGGGAAGACGGTGCAATGCACAGACACCACACCCATTCCCAGTTGTAGTCAAGTAGCCCACAGGTGCAGTAAGCAAATGGCAGTCAAATGTGTGACCACAGACAACGCACATCACTAAGTGAAGCACAGGTTTATTACACAGTAGCAACATGCCGTAACCACTACAGATGCAAGGTAACCCCACCTGGTAGCGGGCACACAGTCAACAACTGTAGACAGAAGGAAGTCCATGGGTGTGGCGCACATCACCTGTAGGGACACAACAGCTACCAGCCTGGATGTGCAATCACGTCGTCGGTGGACACAGTTGACCAAACGAATCTGTAAGTACCCTGTGAAGGACAGAAATGACACACAGTCAAAAGCAATGCAGTACAGGACAGAACAGCAAAACTCATGCACAATACATGTTACAAGATACCCACCCAGAACCAAGTTAGCATGTCAACACTGTTGGGGAGTACAGCCCACCTGTCACCACACATCGCAACACACATCCTGTCAAGTAGCCCATGGACACACTCCAACAGCACCAGAGCACCACCCACACATCATGCCAACTCACATCATTCACATGACACCTCAGGATACTCACATTCAGCTAAAGAAGTTGGTGATGAGCTGTGTGCGGACATCACCATCACCATCATCATCATCATCGTCACTGGCATCGTGGTCCAGGCCAGGATCCTCCACAGGTGGCGGATGTTGGTCATCGTCATCCTGGATGAGAGGCAACTCCTTCCGCACTGCCAGGTTGTGGAGCATGCAGCAGACGATGATAATCTTGCACACTTTCGCAGGGGCATATGGGAGGGACCCTCCGGTCTTGTCCAGGCAGCGGAAGCGGCTCTTCAGGAGACCAAAGGTCCGCTCAATCACTCTCCTGGTCCGACCATGTGCCTCATTGTAGCGCATCTGGGCAGGTGTCACAGGGTTCCTGAGGGGTGTCAGCAACCACGGCATGTTGGGGTATCCCGAGTCACCTACGGACAGACAAGTGCACATCAGCTGACTTGGAAAAGTGGGCGGAATACTACAGATCAGATCACACACAATGGCACAAAGTCAGTACACACCGACAAGCCAGGCACGCTGGTTCTGCATCTGTGCCATCAACCTGGGGATGCGACTACTCCTCATCACAAAGGCATCGTGTGCTGAACCAGGGAAACGGGCACACACGTGTGTGATGGTCATGTCTGCAAGACACACCACCAGTGCATTGACCGAGTGGTAGTGCTTGCGGTTCCTGTAGGCCTGCTCCTGGGCCTGTGGTGGTACCAAAGCCACATGTGTCCCATCAATGGAGCCAATTACATGCGGCATCCTCCCCAGGGCATAAAAGTCACTCTTCACGTCAGTGAGTCGTCGCAGTCTAGGGAAATAGATGTACCGGTTCAGGAAGAGCAACATTGCCGCCAAAACATCGCGGAGCACACGGCTGAACATGGTCTGTGACATCCCACCAGCAGACGCCACAGTATGTTGGAAGGTACCGGTGGCAAAGAAGTGTAGGGCTGCCATCACCTTCACCTTGGGGGTCAGCGCTGTAGGATACGGCCGGCCAGGCTGCAAATGTGGGGACAACTGCACTGCCAAATCCTCAATCAGCTGCCTGGTGAAGCGGTACCGTCGGATGCTGTCCCGTTCCACCATCGTTGCCAGGTCTGGGAATGGCCGATGGACAGCAGGAGCCCTGCAGTGCAGAGGAGAAGTAAGCAAGATCGTCAGTCACCCCACATATGCGGC
The DNA here is from genome assembly GCA_963921515.1 of Calotriton arnoldi. Lineage (NCBI taxonomy): Eukaryota > Metazoa > Chordata > Amphibia > Caudata > Salamandridae > Calotriton > Calotriton arnoldi. The sequence goes on from CAWUFW010008515.1 coordinate 406,713, forward strand.
ATTGAACACACTCAAGATCCCAACATACATCATCATGAGGCACAACTACATGAAGTGTGCAGTACCGGAACGACATTTATGGTACATACATGGCCAACATCTGTCAACACGGTCCTACAGGTGGCATCAATTTGTCCCAGGTTGGCCCATTGGATATCATGATGCTGTGTCACAGTCACCCCCCAGTGACATGTGAGGACAGATGTGCCCCAGGCACCACAGCTCAACGACAGGCACATTCCCAGGGACCCTGTAATGCCACATGGACACTGGCATCACCTGGAGTATCATGTGTACACCACAACAAAACAAACATGACCCCCACAGGTAGTGGCCACACTTGCCATGGCAGGAGAGCCATGGACGTCTGTGACACACACGCACAACATCAGAGTCCATGCACACACAACGTGGATGTGGAGACTGTCTCCCATTGTGCACATGAAATCAGAGACATTGTAAACACTACATGCACAAAGACTGTGGAGGGCCATCACTATTGTGCCACTGGGACACCCTGGCTCAAACATACCGTCCCACATGGGACTCACGGGGTATGTGACATGACATACACAAACACCACTGTGAAATGTGACCATGGCACATGCACAGATATGAACAGTTGCACATCACAGTGGTCACGTACACGTAACACCCAGGATCCTGTCCCCATTAACACGTGCACAGCCTGGGGTGGCTGCCCACAGGTGACACCCACAGGACAACATGTACACCAACATACACACAATAGGAAATGCAGCCTTACATGCCTTATGATAAGGTTTGGACAGGCTGTCGTGATGTAGGTGTGCCCCTCACTCCCTGGGAGCTATCTGTGGCTGGCATATGTCCATCTGAGACAGGCATGCTGACATATGCCAGTCACATGTACAGTGATGCGTTGTACTGCAATGGACCGATCGGTGCCTCCGGCCGGCCCATTGCATTCAATGTGTGCGGGTACGCGTTGTACCCCTGTGCGCGTTGTACCTCAATGGACCGATCGGTGCCTCCGGCCGGCCCATTGCATTCAATGTGTGCGGGTACGCGTTGTACCCCTGTGCGCGTTGTACTGCAATGGACCGATCGGTGCCTCCGGCCGGCCCATTGCATTCAATGTGTGCGGGTACGCGTTGTACCCCTGTGCGCGTTGAACAGCAATGGACCGATCGGTGCCTCCGGCCGGCCCATTGCTTTCAATGTGTGCGGGTACGCGTTGTACCCCTGTGCGCGTTGTACCTCAATGGACCGATCGGTGCCTCCGGCCGGCCCATTGCATTCAATGTGTGCGGGTACGCGTTGTACCCCTGTGCGCGTTGTACCTCAATGGACCGATCGGTGCCTCCGGCCGGCCCATTGCATTCAATGTGTGCGGGTACGCGTTGTACCCCTGTGCGCGTTGTACTGCAATGGACCGATCGGTGCCTCCGGCCGGCCCATTGCATTCAATGTGTGCGGGTACGCGTTGTACCCCTGTGCGCGTTGTACTGCAATGGACCGATCGGTGCCTCCGGCCGGCCCATTGCTTTCAATGTGTGCGGGTACGCGTTGTACCCCTGTGCGCGTTGAACAGCAATGGACCGATCGGTGCCTCCGGCCGGCCCATTGCTTTCAATGTGTGCGGGTACGCGTTGTACCCCTGTGCGCGTTGTACCTCAATGGACCGATCGGTGCGCACCCATTGACAATGGGCTTGCCTGGCAACGGACGCGTTTTCGAATATTCGAACGAGTCGGTTGCTGGAAAATCAGTTGGTCACCCACAACAATGTTGCAAAATCATGTATGTCATGAAGTTGAAGATTTGAAGGATGCTGTGGGCGTGTTTTGGTGCTGCTATTCCATGGATTGGCCAGATTCAGAAGATGCAAACGACTTGGACCTATCACTTTGGACACAAGGGACAGTATCTGCCTCTCCAGCACATATATATTGCTGCATGTTCCCCTGAGAGCCCACTTGCCTGCACTACATGCTCCAGGACGACATCTGCCACTGCACTGCTGCTGTCTCTGCCCCTCTGGACCCTGCAATGGCACGTACTGTGGAGAGAGCCCCAGCCTTCAGCCTTGAAGAGAACCAGGCCCTGCTGGACAGCCTACTTCCACAGTACAGCAAGCTGTATGGGACACCAGGGGAGCAGGTGAGTGTTCTGTGCACTGCCTTTCTGAATGTGCATTTTGTCTGACTAGCAAGGCTGAGAGTCAGCACACCACTGGCTAGCAGGCTCACTGAGTAGTTGTCACCCCCATAGTGTGTAGTGACTTGCACTGGACAGGTATGGTGCAGTGACAGTGCTTCTGAACAGGGTTTTACTCCCCATGCTATGATACCATGTAGTGACTTCTGGAAAACTGTCCATGGGCAGCCGTGCACTGCCTGGGTACACCATGTGCCCCTGTGATTGCGACATGTATATGCAACTGTGTCATGCACGGATATGTTGCATGTGTAGTAATGTCCTTATCACTTTGTCATCCTGACAGGCTTCTGCCCATCGGAAGCATGAGATCTGGAAGGACATCGTCCGGGCTGTCCGGTCCGTGGGGGTCTACAAGCGCCGGATCCGCAACTGCCAAAAGAGGTGGCAGGACCTTCGGGGCTGGACCCGGAGGATTGCACGGGTCCAGCTGAAGCTGTCGCCTCCTCGCAGGAGGGGCGGAACACGGACCCTGACCCCCACATGCTCAGGATCCTGGCGGTGGTCTTTCCAGACCTGGATGGGCAGCTGAAGGCCAGAGAGCAGCAAGGAGGGGGTGAGTCAAAGACTGCACTGTGTACTCTGTCTAACATGTTATGTGCCCTCCTCGGGCCAGGTTGAACTGCCACAGTACAGCAGTCATGTTGTCCAGGAGCCATGTCCCTCTATTGTGCACTGCCCACTCCTCATCTGATACCCAGGTGTGGCCCTTAAATGCAGGGAATCCTGTCACTTAGGACTGTGTCCTTGCAGTTTGCTTGACTCAAGGTGGGAGACAGCATCTGTTTCCCTGACTCTGTGGTGGGCATCATGGGTGGGTCCATTGCTTACACAATGCCTGTATTCTGACATGTATTCAGCGTGTTACTTTGATCTGTGGTCCAATTGCTGAGCTGATCCACCACATGTGGCTGGGGTACCTGGCACACACCCATGCTGCGGGTGGGAACAATGTTTGGGCCCCAGGAGTATGTATATGACGTGTGTCACACATACTTAGCCAGCTGCCTACAGTCCAGGGCTCATCCCTCATTCATGTGGGGCTGGACAGTCATGCCTACTCCAGGCCATACAATACACTCTGTACTCCCACTCCCGTGTATCAGAGGACACATTGTGCACAGTGATTTGCCCCTCAGGTGTCTGCCTCTGTGTCAGTGTGCTGTGGATTAGTCGCCAGGACTGCTGTGGAGTTTCTTGGTAGGGGCTCAGCATGCCACTGGAGATGTGACCATAGGAGACGATACTTGTGTGACACATAGGTGTCTGATCAGCTGCCCATGCAGACTGGGGCATGTAAATGTGAAGTTCAGGCAGCTGTTCCCCATGCACAGCAGAGTGTGAGGGGCTCAGGTTCAGAGGGTAGTGTCACAGGTCTCCCATATGTCCAATAGGTATGACCTGGACAGATGAGGGTTAAGAGGATGTGTTGTGGGGGGATGTACATGTGCACTTGTGCAGCTCCAGGACTTGCATTCCCCATGACCTACTATTGTGACACAGTGCAGAGTGTTGTTGTCTGGCTGCAAAGTCATACATCACTGAGCCAGTGATGTATGACTTTGCAGTCATGCCTCCGCCATGGCATGTGTCTACTGATTGGTGATCCTTTAGGGGAGTGACATGTGCTACATGCACACCATAGTGGCGCTGGCTATCAGGACATGGGTGCATCATGGTGTCTGTCGCTGGTATGCATCACATGCATTTCCTATTTGACTCTGGGCATCCCTTTCATCCGTAAACCTGTACTGACTCAGTGGCAAGAGCTGTGATGTGTCCACACCGTGTCCTCTGCACTGTCCAACTACTGTGTACTTGGTGCATGTGTCAACACTGGGGTGTTGCAATCCAACAGACACCAGACAGATGGGTGCAAGGCCATGTGGGATGTGAGTGCCATGCTTGGCATCAGACTGACAATTGACTTCTCCTGTTCAATTAGTGCACTTTTAGCAATGTACAACTAATGATGCCAGGGCTTGCTCTGTGATGTGCTGTGCTCACAGTGGTGTGTGCGTTATGTGCAGGTGACTGATGTCTGTCTGTTTCCCCATTGTTTGCAGATACATCCACGGCCACGGAAGGGGACAGCTCCACGGACCAGGAGGAGCCGGAGAGCCAGACTGGGTCAGCAGCCGAGGAGTGGTCGGAGGGACCCAGTGGCACGGAGGGCGAGGGGAGCCACACCGAGGAGTCCTCAGCAGCATCCACCTCAGCTGAGGACCAGAGCAACTCGGAGGATGACTCCCTTGTGGAGGCGGGTGTCAGCAGCCACCACACCCCAGCTAGTGTTGCTGTCCCCGCCACCACCAGCACCACCACCGCCCTCCCATCGGCTCCCATTCCCCAGGTCCGTGGAGGCTCCCATGTCCGGGAGCGTGTCTCCTTTGGGCCAGGCACCGCACCCCCTGCCCCTGTGTCCCCTGCTGCCCTGAGTGAGGAGTCTGTGTACCTCCTTCGCCAGCTCCATGTAGGGCAGACAGCCATGCTGAGTGTCCTCCATGCGCACACCGCGCTGTTGACTCAGCTGGTGTCGTTCATGGAGGGCATCTCATCGGGCATGTCTGACCTACAGAGGGGCAATAGGTCCATGGACTCCTCCCTGACGGCAGCAGTGTCCCTCCTCAAACGGTCCCTCACCCCTCCTGCCTCTGCTCTATCCACACTCCCCAGCACCTTACCCATCCCAGGCACACACACACTGGCACACACCAGCACACACACATCCAGCACACTGACACACACGCCAATGACAAAACGCACACGCACGCACATTCAGGGGACTGAAGCCAGACTCACAGGGGATGGGGCCCTGGAACACACACACGCATCCACATGCACTGCGCAGTCCTCAGTTCCCTCTCCCTCCAAAGCACCCTCCCTTGCCTCACCTGCAACCCCAAAGTCACAGCAGCTCTTCCTCTGTGACCTCGGCCTCTTCCCCACCGATGAAGCTGCTCCAGCATCCCGGGGGAAGAGGAAGCCCACCCACACGGAGCAGAGTGCCCCTCGCCCCCGGACACCCTCCCCCAGGCGCAGACGGACTGAGGCCCCCACCCGCAAGTCCCCCGGAGTGCTAAGAGCAAGACCCCGCCACCGCCCTGCAGCTCAGGCACAAGGTCTCCGTCCTCCATCCCTCAGGCCCCCACTGCACAGGTGCCCCCACCACACCCTGCCCCAGGTTCCCCCACCCACAGATATACCATCCCCAAGATGCTCCGGCCTTCTCCCCCTGCCACTTGCTCTCCCAGCACCACACCCCCCGCTGCGCTTGTCTGTGCCACTGATGTGGTGAGGGTGTCCCCCCTCTGTCCAACCCACCTTGCCTGTTCCCCATTCTCCTCCCCTGGAGGTAGGCACTGCAGTGCAGTCCACTACCGCCCTGTCTGACTTGGGCACTGCAGTGGCGGACCTGTCCACCCCATCTGCAGGGTCCACTGCAGTTGTGCCGGCACCCACGACATCTGTGTCATGCCCCCCAGTTGTGCCGGCACACACCATGTCAGACACCTCCACTGCAGTTGTCAGTGGCTCTCCAGCACCCACCACCCCTTCCCTGACTCCCCCTGGTGAGCCCTGATCCTGTCCCTGCGGTGCCTGGCCTGCCCCCCGGTTGCCCCTCCTAGTGGATTGTCCCTGGTATTGTGCAGGCATGCGTAGGGTGACATCTGCCAGTGTCACCCTGTTTGAACTTTGACAATGGACTGGCCATTGGCCTTTGCTCTTTTTCAGGACTTCGTTTGGCCTCAACACATATGCTGAATAAAGCAACTTTCTTTTCTCTAGTGCTCATGCTTCAGATGTACATGTTGTTGGTGCAGCTAACCATGCCCTTGCTGCAGTGATGGTGATATCTGGTCTCATGATTATGAAGTGTTACTGTGCAGGAACCCATGTGGTCCAGGGGGAATGTGTCCTATCATGTGGTGTATCCATGTCATCAATAGCAGCATCTGAGGGTGTCATGTGTTCAGTATTTGGCAATGGGTTTCCTACTTACATTGGCAATTTCATATCTGTGGCTTCCACCCCTGCACATCTGTTGTGCCTGCCATCGTTGCATTTGTCTACTTCCCTGACCGTGTTGCCATCTCCAGTGGACATGCAGGTTTGGGCATCAATGGGGAGGGACTCATCCGTGTAGTCAGTGCAACATTGCTATACAAGTGTGTTGGATCTGTGCTGATGATTCCGTTGGCACATCCATGACCAGGCTGATGTGATGGGAGCCCTCATTTGGTGCTAATTGTTGATTGTGTGACCAAGTGCTCAGCTGACATGATGGGGCCCTACTGAGGCAACATATGGCACAGCTTTCCTCACACAGGAGTGGAGTCCCCTCATGGCAGTGTGTACACGTGTGACATTGCCTGCGCCCAAGGTGTGTGTTGTATGTGCATGTCTGTGTGTTCACTTCCATTCATCTGCGCATGCTGTGATCCCTAGTGTTGTACCTGTTTGTGATGCTTGCTGACTTGAGCTATGTTCCCCCAAAGTCTTCTCCCTGTGTTCTCTGTGATGTGGGTGCATGGCACATTACTGGTCATCAGGGTGTCACCCATAGGTGTGTTTGCTGTCAGGGCAGAGTTTGTGTGCTGACGCAGATGGGTCACAGTCAGGTTTCCCTTTGGCACTTGTTGTTTGCCCCTGTCATGTGATTTCCAGTTTGTGTTATCTTTCAGTGATTGTGACACGTTGTGTGTGTGACTGCTCGCACTCCTTAGGGTCCGGGCTGCAATGTTGGTTGTTGTCTATGTGTGTTCTTTGTGGGTGACCTTGGCTTCTTCATTGGTGTGTGACTGTGGCTGGGATCCCATTGGTCGGTGTGGTATTGCCGTCATGTCCATGTACAGCGTAGTGTGCAGTGTGTCAGACATTCAGGAGTCTTGTTGAGTGTCCATGTGTGATGTGTTTCTACAGCTTGGTTCCCACCCACCACCCTGGAATAGTCATGGGTGCATGTGCAATGTCACCAGTGCATGTGTACTTCACTGCTGCACATTGTTGGAGGTCGAGGGGTGTGGTCTTGAGTGTGTGCAGATGAGAGTTGTTGCCCGGCTAGGCCCCTGCCTCCATGTTGGCCTTGGCTTACTGGCCATGCTGATTGATTTGTGCTTGTGTAGGTGTGATGGTAGTTTGTTGCTCAGGACACCTGACTGTGGTTCACAGTGTGAACGACATTTAGCTTTGTCATCACAGTGGTATTTTTATTCAGCCCAGGGTCACCACATTGTGGGGGCCCTGGGGGTGGTGCTGTGGTGTGTCTGTGACTTGCTGTGTCAGTTGTTGTTCCTACGTGCCTGTGTGACATGTGTGTTTTGTGCTCCCTCTCACCTGTCAATGCCTGCTTGCCCACATAGGGGATTTGGATCCATGAGTTACCTTAGTGTGGCAGTGTATGCACATCTGTATGATTGGTATTCAGCTCTCCTCATGTGTTGTGTTGTTGCCTGGGGACACTGGCACCCCCACCCCTCACCTGCTGTGTATGATGACAGTGTTGGTCTGCCTGTTTGTGTTTGTGCATCTGCACCACTGCATTGGCATATCTTGGGTGTGCCATTGGCTGTATGTTGTTTGGTGTGTTTCCCCTGCTGTCCCTGGGACTCCTAGGTCATCGGTCAGCACAGTGATCATGGTTTGTGTGTCCCATTGCTGCCATGGTATGGTATCTGTTCACCTCACATCTGCTGTCTCCACAGGGTATCTGCATTTGTGTGCCCATTGGTGCAAATATGTGGGTCTGCATTCTGATGGTCACTTCTGTCATTGTGTCATTGATGACTGTTGACGGTCTCAGCCCCCATGGGTGTTGTTTGTCTGCACATGGCCAAAGGAATGTCTCATTTGCACTGCAGTATTTGGCTCCCCCAATTTATGTTGCAATGGGACACATACACTACTTTGCCACAGATGAGTTTTTGGTTCTGTGACCAGGAATGATCCATGCAGTTTGGCAGTTGCAGCTCTTTCTTTGTCAACAATTACCTTTTGGTCACTGTGATGATGAGGGTGTAGACCCCATTGCCACAATGGTCAAAATGTGCTTCAGCTATGGACCCCACACTTCCCTTTTGGTCACTGTGATGATGGGGGTTTAGACCCCATTGCCCAATGGTCAAAATGTGCTTCAGCTATGGACCCCACACTTGCCTTTTGGTCACTGTGATGATGGGGGTTTAGACCCCATTGCCACAATGGTCAAAATGTGCTTCAGCTATGGACCCCACACTTGCCTTTTGGTCACTGTGATGATGGGGGTTTAGGCCCCATTGCCACAATGGTCATGGGCTGCTTGCATTGTGGGTGCCACACACATATATGTGTGGCACATGTGCTAGGGGGTCACATTGTATGTTCAATGTCATGTTCGGTGTTGTAGGCATTTGACACAGCCTGCTCACACGCTTGTCATGGTGGTGGGGGGATGTCTTAATCTTGCATTCCCTAGGTTGTGGTGTGCTTGTTGTGTCATGCATTGTCCATCCTATGAGTGGGGGTGGTAGTAGTGGTAGGCATCCAGCCCCCTGGCTAAGGGTGGTAGTAGTGGTGGGCATCCTGCCCCCCTGGGTGAGGGTGGTAGTAGTGGTGGGCATCCTGCCCCCCTGGGTGAGGGTGGTAGTAGTGGTGGGCATCCTGCCCCCCTGGCTAAGGGTGGTAGTAGTGGTGGGCATCCTGCCCCCCTGGGTGAGGGTGGTAGTAGAGGTAGGCATCCTGCCCCCCTGGTTGAGGGTGGTAGTAGTGGTAGGCATCCTGCCCCCCTGGTTGAGGGTGGTAGTAGTGGTAGGCATCCAGCCCCCCTGGCTAAGGGTGGTAGTAGTGGTGGGCATCCTGCCCCCCTGGGTGAGGGTGGTAGTAGTGGTGGGCATCCTGCCCCCTGGCTAAGGGTGGTAGTAGAGGTAGGCATCCTGCCCCCTGGCTAAGAGTGGTAGTAGTGGTGGGCATCCTGCCCCCCTGGGTGAGGGTGGTAGTAGTGGTGGGCATCCTGCCCCCCTGGGTGAGGGTGGTAGTAGTGGTGGGCATCCTGCCCCCTGGCTAAGGGTGGTAGTAGTGGTGGGCATCCTGCCCCCCTGGGTGAGGGTGGTAGTAGTGGTGGGCATCCTGCCCCCCTGGCTAAGGGTGGTAGTAGAGGTAGGCATCCTGCCCCCTGGCTAAGGGTGGTAGTAGTGGTGGGCATCCTGCCCCCCTGGGTGAGGGTGGTAGTAGTGGTGGGCATCCTGCCCCCCTGGGTGAGGGTGGTAGTAGAGGTAGGCATCCTGCCCCCTGGCTAAGGGTGGTAGTAGTGGTAGGCATCCTGCCCCCTGGTTGAGGGTGGTAGTAGTGGTAGGCATCCAGCCCCCCTGGCTAAGGGTGGTAGTAGTGGTGGGCATCCTGCCCCCCTGGGTGAGGGTGGTAGTAGTGGTGGGCATCCTGCCCCCTGGCTAAGGGTGGTAGTAGAGGTAGGCATCCTGCCCCCTGGCTAAGGGTGGTGGTAGGCATCCAGCCCGCCCTGGGTGAGGGTGGTAGTAGTGGTAGGCATCCAGCCCCCCTGGCTAAGGGTGGTAGTGGTGGTGGGCATCTGGCACCCCCTGGCTAAGGGTGGTTGTGGTGGTTGGCATCCAGCCCCCCTGGGTTGGGGTGGTGGCGCGCATTCAGGCCCCTGTGTGCATATGTGGCATTGGTGATGGGCATCCCGCCCCTATGGTGCTGCTGGTGTAAGTATATTCAGATTCCCAGTGTATGTGTGTGATGTGTCGTGTACGTGTTGTATGTGTTTTGTGGTTGGTGTCTGACTTACCTTCTGCGCCGTACGCGTCCGTGCCTGTTCCGGTAGTAGATGTAGAATATTGGTATGATCGGGACGAAGGGATTCATGGTTGGTTCGTGTCGTTCGTCCTTCTCGTTGCTTCGCGTCGTCCTCGTCGCTTGGCTTCGTCCTCTTCGCTTCGCGTCGTCCTCGTCTGTGCTGTGTTCGTCTCGTAGCCGTGGATCGTGTTGTGGCGCGATTCGGAGCTTATGTGCGCCTCTCCCGGATGCTTTGACGTGCCGTGCGTAGCGACGGGTTCGGGCGCGTACGGAAAGCGCATCGTACTTGTCCGGCCGGACGGGGCTGCATTTTCCCTTCCGTGCGACTCGATTCGGCGTTTCCGGATTCGCCTCGGTCGGAGAACAGGACCTGGTTTGGGTGAGTACGGCTCGGCCGGAATCTTTGCTGTTGTGCGCATCGTACTTGCTCGTTCGGTGTGCTGTACGGATCGGTCGGGAAACTGGCTTTCGCATGGCTTTTTTCCCGACCGAATAGTATTGGGTGCGCCTCCGACCGAGATCGGAATCGGCCCCTATGTGTCTACATGAACATATATTGTAGATCATTTTTACTTTTGCCATATAAGGAGACAGAGCTCGAATATGTTACTTTTCATGTCAATATATATCCTTTTTTATCTTTTATGGACTAGTGTGTTAACTGGCACAGAGGGGTGAGCACATGATTCTGGGAAATCTGCCTGCATGTTTTTTCCTTGCACCTGCATCATATTCCAATGAATGTTCACTTTATCTTCTCGTAAGTGGGTTCAGATCTTGTAATTTATTTATTCATTTTTAATCTATTTTACTTGAAATATGGGCAATAATTTTGAAATGTAATTTGTATGATTTTTGCCTATTGGCCACACTGTCACCTGGTATTTATTTATTTTTCGGCTTTTGCACCTACTGGTGGGTGAAGGTACCCTAGTGTTGTGTACCTGAATTTTTTGTGTTTTTATGAATGTTTATCATTTTAGCCCTGATGAAGTCGGAGGCAAATGAGCCACAACAACGAAACACGTGTTGGCTTTGGAAAGTGTGTAACTACTGTATATTAATTGCTGTGAAGGGAATAAGGAATCAAGAAAGAATTTGTGGATCAAATTAAAGACAATGGAAACATCACGACTCCTTGTTGGACGTTTGATTTTTTTTTCTTTGAGTGCTCAGGACAATTGCTTGATTATATTCTAACCCTACCAGTTCGTGTTATACTTTGTTTTTTTGTTAGCCAACCCCTGGCCTAGAGCACCATGCATCTGTTTAATGATTGTTTACTTTCCCCATATATTTTCTGGAGAGTGCCCTTTTTCCTGCCTGGCTACCCCCTTCCTTTAATGCATTAAATACACATGTTGTACTTTTTAAATACCATGCACCCTGCCTAATGGGCATTTAGAGTCTCCTTGAGGAATGACTTATCAGTATTAAAAAAGGTTGTTTGGCCTGGCAAAAGGGTCTATTTTGCAAGGGAAAAATGGCAGTGGCCTAGAGAAATGCTTTATAGTGCTGCTTTTTGGGTCGCACAATGAGCGCTGCCGCCTACTAGTAGCATTTAATTTACAGTCCCTGGGTACCTGTAGTGCCATAAGCTAGGGACTTTAAAGTAGATTAAACTGTGCTACTTGGGAGTATGTCAATTTTACCATGTTCAAAAGGAGAGCACCAGCACTTTCCCACCAGCTAGCAGGAGTAAAGTTCTCATTCACGTGGCCAACAAAAACAGGTTCAGTAAAAGAAGGGAAAAATCGGTGAGGATGCCACGCAGAAGATGGTCATATCCAACAGTTCTTTTCCCTGAATCTCCTTTCATAGTTGGCTCATTGTCTATAAATTCTGGGTCTAATGTGTTCCACCTTTTGCTATTACAGTCATGTGTTTTATTGTGTGATTGTCAAGATTCTTGGATACGCTGTGAACCGAGGTATGTTTCTTAGTCAAAATTAGCATTGTCTTTAGGATACCTTGCAAATCATAACCAAAGTTGTGAGTTTCATTATGTCTTCACTTGCATGCAAGTCCCATGAGTGGATTTGTTACAGAAAGATATGTAGCAGTAATTGTAATTAAAATCTACTGAACTTCTGTCTGAACATGTGGAACTCCGTCCCAAATGATTTACTCAATCTTTCCTTTAGTATGATTTTTTTCTCTGTTTATTTGGTGGGATCTGGTTATTCTGTACACTGAATTCCCTCTTGAGTGCCTGTCTTTAGGAACATTGACTACTTCTGCTATTTTCTATGGGGAATGCTGAGTAGGTCCTACTTCACGTATATCTCCGTGTGTGGTCACAGCACTCTTTCTGTTACCAATATACCTTTCCAACTGTCGCCTTTTTTTCATCACCCTGACAGATCCTCACGCACTGAACACAATTTGTCAGCGTCATTGGTAACCAACAGAGTGCTTGTATAACAATTTTCAAAATAAGCAAAAACAGTTTTCTTTGTTTCACATGTTTACTTAATAAAAATGTTGCTGAAGTGTTGCCAAACAGGACACCAGTCCATACAGTGCCAAATGACCCTACAAAACTGGTTATCTGTAGATTTCAACACTGTGTTGACTAGACAACTGACACAATCAGTAGACAGTTGTTTGTTCTAGACACCTAGGACAGTTACAGTTACCAATCTAGATTTTCCAGGAGATGTGCTCCTTCAGCATCCATATTCATTTTCCAAACGAATAAGGTTCAAAATTACTGGAGTCTATTTCAGAAGATTGGTAGATATCCAATCCTGGAAGAAGCAGTTTCTAGAGGAAGAAACCAGGTGCAAGATTAAAGCAGTTTCTCAAATATTTCTGAACCCAGGCAAAACGTACTTCAATGCCAATGATGTCAATTCGTGGACAGTGAGTATGGATTGTGAAAAGGATTTTAAAGACTTGGGGCCAGATGTATGTAGCTAGCATTTTGCGATTCCCTAATTGCGAATCACAAGGATTCGCAATTAGGAAATCGCAAAATGCAATGTATTAAGGTGTATGGTACACCTTTTGCAATTCCTAGGGGATCGCAAATAACCTACCTCATGAATATTAATGAGGTAGGTCGCAATTTGCGACCCCCTAGGAATCGCAAAAATCACAGGGATGGTGGCCTGCTGAGATGTGCAGACCACCATGTCCGTGATTGCTTTTCAATCAAGCAATCTTTTTTTTTGTGTAAAGCAGCCCGTTATCCTTAAAGGAAAACGAGATGCTTTACAAAACGAAAAATGATAAGGTTTCTTCTCATTTTTTAAGAGCAGGCAGTGGGCCCGTGGGACCACTGCCTGCTCTTAAAAATGGTTTTACAAACATTCACAAAGGGGAAGGGGTCCCTTGGGGACCCCTTCCCATTTGCGAATGGGTTACCACCTACTTGAAGTAGGTGTTAAAATGCGAATGTTTGGCGACCGCAATAGCGGTCACAAAACATTCATGCATACCAATGCGATTCAGTATTAGGAAGGGACGCTCTAAATACTCCCCTTCCTAATACCGAATCGCAAACCCATTGCGATTCAGTAACAGGTTACTGAATCACAAAATTAGGTTCGCTGCATCGGAAAAGCAATTTTTGCGTTCGCAAACGGGCAGATTCGCAGAATCTGCCCGTTTGCGAACACTAACTTGCTTGATACATCTGCCCCTTGTTTCCCACTAGAATCCTACCAAGAAAGTTAGTGAATGTAAATTGTTTCCCCTTCAAATTACACTTACTTTATTCACAAAAGGTCTTTATGATTTGCTTTCTTACATTTCAATTCCCACTGAAACTATTGTGGAAAAGTTCAAGTATGTACACTTAATAAATTCAAGAGCCTTCTCCAAAACTGAAAAAACTATACTGAAACTTCCAATCCCCCCAAAAGAGAACCATTGACAAAGCCAATAGGCCTCACCTTAACAAGGCAAGTGCTGGACATATTTTTACCAATATTTGTTTGCATTGGTGCCACCAGTTCCTTATGATGCATGCATGTGCATGAGTTATGATGTATATAGCACACAGCAGCCATCTTGGAATGGTAACTATTATCATTCCAAGATGGCACCTGCATGCACACGCATCAAAACGTATGCACACATAAGCATCACAACAGATGCACACACATACACATTTTATGAACAGAACGGGAGGGAAAAGACCCTCCCAAATAAAATAAAAAAATAGTAGAAAAATAAAAAAGCAAGGCATGAATGCTATTTTTCTTTTTTAGGTAGTCCACATCGGCAAAATGTAGGGGGCTGACACCAATGTTGATGGCGTCAGCCAGTGCCTAAGTTCAGCTGAACTGAAATAACTAATGGCTGAAATGTGCTTTTCAAAAGTTCATTTCTGTATCTCTATATATGTATATTTATATGTATGTGATATGATGTGTTTGTTGTGTGATAACGTGCTCTTGCCAGACAGCTAAAATTATCTGTAGGGGTCACCAAAAAGGCATTCCTATGTGATTGTCTCATCACCATTCAGCAGGTCTTATAACCATCCTGTCTTTTTGGAATTCATACGCACTGAACAAAATAGGAATTTCAAAAGTGGTCATAGCACTATTATTGCTATCAAAATTTAAATCAGTTTGAAAATGGAAAATTTCACTTGGGAATACAATTATAATCATAAACTGCCAACACTATAAAGTTAGAATTGTATGGTTAAAATAATCCTCATAGAAATAAGCCACATGACATGTTGCACCCCCAGTTTCATAATAGAAGACATATTTCAGTAGACAACATTTTATGAATTCTTGACAGTTAACTTACAATATGTAATTAAAGAAATTGTGCATATCTTTCAAGGCTTGGTTACTGTTCCTACCTACTGTCAAAACAGACTTACAGAACAAGCCGCTAAAGGTGAAGAGCTTGTGCTTTTATTGCAGCATCTTGTGTAGTTCTGAGGATTTAGTATCACAGCAGATTATATTGTATTGTAGCATTTATACAGCACTTACTATCCCAGTGTCTTGCCTACATACGTAGTATGCTACACCATGTAGGGTGTGGTTGGAAGGTTTTTGTTAATATTTTGATTCTTTGTGGAAAGTGTTTCCGTGTTGTGTGTAGTGATCAATGAGGTGCAGTAATCATGTTATGGGATGCAGCGCATAGCAGTGTGTTGGATAATGAAGTCTAAGAGACTGACGTGCATGTTTGTGGTTTTCTGTATGCTGTTAGCTTTGAATAGCTCTGCAGGTCCGTTTATAGCATTTCATATGATATAGTCTACTTAGCTAGTTACTACACTGGGTTGTCCAATCTGAGATTTTGTGTATAGTTGTAGTCCTAAGCTGACATGGCTGGAGGGAGAGAGATATGTGGGACCCGCAGTAAATAGACTGTATTGAAGTTCCCCAAACTTGTCCAGTAATGTGTGACAGATCTCTTCAGTTATTCAATGCCTGTTTATTTGCTGGTTGTGTGAAACTGAGTTGTTGGTTGTTGGTTGACTGGGGTGTTAGCCCTGGTCAAACAAAAGCCACAATCCCTGTCAGGATTAAACACAACAAGTCACTAAATTAACCTGTGCTTAACACTCTGGAAGCCTGGCACAAAAGCAATCAGACTTAACTTAGAAGCAATGTGTAAAATATTTATGCAGCAAACAAACAGCAATGAAGTGATAACACAACACAAGAAACTTCCCATACCAATTTCACAACATAAAGCAAATGTCAATAACATATTTGACACTAGAACAATAAAAATCCAATCAGTACAACTAGAGATATGAATTGTAAAGCATTTAGTAAAAACAGCCCCTAAAAGCACAAATCGAGAGCTGTGGTTATGTGGTTGCACTGGACCTAGACAAAGTCACAAGTTTAGGCCGACCACGATGGAGCATGGGCTAGCTAAAGGGACCAAGTTAGGGCTGCTGAACAAAAGTACCTTAAATCTTGGTTGAGGAGCCCAACATAGAGGGTGTGCTGTGCAGCAGAGGTCGTGCGAAGTCCTTGCGTGGAGATGCATCATGCAGCGGTGGTTCTGAGGGAGCTGCAGCAGTGATGCGAAGTCTGTACGTGGAGATACATTGCGCAGTGATGGTGAAGGCCTGCGTTGGGCAGCGGTTCCTATGCATAGTCTTGTGAGGCGAACCGTCGCTCTGCGCCATCTCTGCTGGGACCACAGACGGGCTGGCAGAACACCTTCAGGCCCATTTCCAAGGTCCAGGACTAGGGTAGCACAGCTTGGGGGGACAGGACTCACAGCTGGCAAAGACCAGGTGATGAGTTCAAGATTGCTGGAGCCTGTTTTGCCCCCAGGGCTCTAATCAGGAGGCCAGCCAAATGGCCCTTCGAGTCACTCTGGTGGTCTTGGGTTGAAGATGCAGGTCCAGCTGTTCACTCAGGTAGGAGTGCAGTATGGCAGCAGAGCAGCAGTCCTTCTTGCAGCAGCAGAGTAGCACAGCCGTCCTTCTGAGTCTTTCACAGGTCCAGAGGTGTACCGAAGAGTGGGTCTGAGGGTCCCCTTTTCATACATGGTGCCTACTTTGAAGTAGGAGAAGTTTCTAGAGAATTCCCTTTGAAGTGCTTGAGGTTTCCTGACTCCCCTGCCTTGTGAAGGCAGAACACAGCCTATTCAGTTGTAAGTGGGGTTGCGCAAAGCTCTGCGCTCCATCCTGTCAGTTGATGGCCCATCCAGGCACACCTATTTCCTCTATATGTGACTGTCTGAGAGGAATAAGACCCAGTATAGGCTGCAGCCACCAAATAGTGTAGGGTAGGAAAATGCCAATTTTCTAAAAGAGCAGACACAAGGAGATGATGGACGGAGCGCTGAAACTTTTCAGACACTCACCCCCAGTCACAGATCTGGGTTGAATCCATCATCGTTCTTTAGCTCACTTCACCACCCCAGTTCAGACACAGCTATATGCAAATCAGTCTTGACCCTGTGCCTCATGGGAACAGTCCAGCCCGAACTGCCAAGCCATGTCTTCCCTGGACCGGAAACAAGCATCCTGGGACCGGTTTCGGGCTAACAGCCCTCATCAGCCAGGCTAGCTTGAATACAGTGGCAAAGTGAGCAAGGGACCCACGTCTGGGCATACCCTGCCAACTTAGGGCGAACAAAGCAAACACAAGGAGATGATGGACGGAGCGCTGAAACTTTTCAGACACTCACCCCCAGTCACAGATCTGGGTTGAATCCATCATCGTTCTTTAGCTCACTTCGCCACCCCAGTTCAGACACAGCTATATGCAAATCAGTCTTGACCCTCTGCCTCATGGGAACAGTCCAGCCCGAACTGCCAAGCCATGTTTTCCCTGGACCGGAAACAAGCATCCTGGGACCGGTTTCGGGCTAACAGCCCTCATCAGCCAGGCTAGCTTGAATCCAGTGGCAAAGTGAGCAAGGGACCCACGTCTGGGCATACCCTGCCAACTTAGGGCGAACTAAGCAAACACAAGGAGATGATGGACGGAGCGCTGAAACTTTTCAGACACTCACCCCCAGTCACAGATCTGGGTTGAATCCATCATCGTTCTTTAGCTCACTTCACCACCCCAGTTCAGACACAGCTATATGCAAATCAGTCTTGACCCTGTGCCTCATGCGAACAGTCCAGCACGAACTGCCAAGCCATGTCTTCCCTGGACTGGAAACAAGCATCCTGGGACCGGTTTCAGGCTAACAGCCCTCATCAGCTAGGCTAGCTTGAATACAGTGGCAAAGTGAGCAAGGGACCCACGTCTGGGCATACCCTGCCAACTTAGGGCGAACAAAGCAAGCACAAGGACATGATGGACGGAACGCTGAAACTTTTCAGACACTCACCCCCAGTCACAGATCTGGGTTGAATCCATCATCGTTCTTTAGCTCACTTCGCCACCCCAGTTCAGACACAGCTATATGCAAATCAGTCTTGACCCTGTGCCTCATGGGAACAATCCAGCCCGAACTACCAAGGCATGTCTTCCCTGGACCGGAAACAAGCATCCTGGGACCGGTTTCGGGCTAACAGCCCTCATCAGCCAGGCTAGCTTGAATCCAGTGGCAAAGTGAGCAAGGGACCCACGTCTGGGCATACCCTGCCAACTTAGGGCGAACAAAGCAAACATAAGGAGATGATGGACGGAGCGCTGAAACTTTTCAGACACTCACCCCCAGTCACAGATCTGGGTTGAATCCATCATCGTTCTTTAGCTCACTTCGCCACCCCAGTTCAGACACAGCTATATGCAAATCAGCTTGACCCTGTGCCTCATGGGAACAGTCCAGCCCGAACTGACAAGCCATGTCTTCCCTGGACTGGAAACAAGCATCCTGGGACCGGTTTCGGGCTAACAGCCCTCATCAGCCAGGCTAGTTTGAATCCAGTGGCAAAGTGAGCAAGGGACCCACGTCTGGGCATACCCTGCCAACTTAGGGCGAACAAAGCAAACACAAGGAGATGATGGACGGAGCGCTGAAACTTTTCAGACACTCACCCCCAGTCACAGATCTGGGTTGAATCCATTATTGTTCTTTAGCTCACTTCGCCACCCAAGTTCAGACACAGCTATATGCAAATCAGTCTTGACCCTGTGCCTCATGGGAACAGTCCAGCCCGAACTGCCAAGCCATGTCTTCCCTGGACCGGAAACAAGCATCCTGGGACCGGTTTCGGGCTGACAGCTCTCATCAGCCAGGCTAGCTTGAATCCAGTGGCAAAGTGAGCAAGGGACCCACGTCTGGGCATACCCTGCCAACTTAGGGCGAACAAAGCAAACACAAGGAGATGATGGACGGAGCGCTGAAACTTTTCAGACACTCACCCCCAGTCACAGATCTGGGTTGAATCCATCATCGTTCTTTAGCTCACTTCGCCACCCCAGTTCAGACACAGCTATATACAAATCAGTCTTGACCCTGTGCCTCATGGGAACAGTCCAGCCTGAACTGCCAAGCGATGTCTTCCCTGGACCGGAAACAAGCATCCTGGGACCGGTTTCGGGCTAACAGCCCTCATCAGCCAGGCTAGCTTGAAACCAGTGGCAAAGTGAGCAAGGGACCCATGTCTGGGCATACCCTGTCAACTTAGGGCGAACAAAGCAAACACAAGGAGATGATGGACGGAACGCTGAAACTTATCAGACACTCACCCCCAGTCACAAATCTGGGTTGAATCCATCATCGTTCTTTAGCTCACTTCGCCACCCCAGTTCATACACAGCTATATGCAAATCAGTCTTGACCCTGTGCCTCATGGGAACAGTCCAGCCTGAACTGCCAAGCCATGTCTTCCCTGGACCGGAAACAAGCATCCTGGGACCGGTTTCGGGCTAACAGCTCTCATCAGCCAGGCTAGCTTGAATCCAGTGGCAAAGGGAGCAAGGGACCCACGTCTGGGCATACCCTGCCAACTTAGGGCGAACAAAGCAAACACAAGGAGATGATGGACGGAGCGCTGAAACTTTTCAGACACTCACCCCCAGTCACGGATCTGGGTTGAATCCATCATCGTTCCTTAGCTCACTTCGCCACCCCAGTACAGACACAGCTATATGCAAATCAGTCTTGACCCTGTGCCTCATGGGAACAGTCCAGCCCGAACTGCCAAGCCATGTCTTCCCTGGACCGGAAACAAGCATCCTGGGACCGGTTTTGGTCTAACAGCCCTCATCAGCCAGGCTAGCTTGAATCCAGTGGCAAAGTGAGCAAGGGACCCACGTCTGGGCATACCCTGCCAACTTAGGGCGAACAAAGCAAACACAAGGAGATGATGGACGGAGTGCTGAAACTATTCAGACACTCACCCCCAGTCACAGATCTGGGTTGAAACCATCATCGTTCTTTAGCTCACTTCGCCACCCCAGTTCAGACACAGCTATATGCAAATCAGTCTTGACCCTGTGCCTCATGGGAACAGTCCAGCCCGAACTGCCAAGCCATGTCTTCCCTGGACCGGAAACAAGCATCCTGGGACCGGTTTCGGGCTAACAGCCCTCATCAGCCAGGCTAGCTTGAAACCAGTGGCAAAGTGAGCAAGGGACCCATGTCTGGGCATACCCTGTGAACTTAGGGCGAACAAAGCAAACACAAGGAGATGATGGACGGAGCGCTGAAACTTATCAGACACTCACCCCCAGTCACAGATCTGGGTTGAATCCATCATCGTTCTTTAGCTCACTTCGCCACCCCAGTTCAGACACAGCTATATGCAAATCAGTCTTGACCCTCTGCCTCATGGGAACAGTCCAGCCTGAACTGCCAAGCCATGTCTTCCCTGGACCAGAAACAAGCATCCTGGGACCGGTTTCGGGCTAACAGCTCTCATCAGCCAGGCTAGCTTGAATCCAGTGGCAAAGTGAGCAAGGGACCCACGTCTGGGCATACCCTGCCAACTTAGGGCGAACAAAGCAAACACAAGGAGATGATGGACGGAGCGCTGAAACTTTTCAGACACTCACCCCCAGTCACAGATCTGGGTTGAATCCATCATCGTTCCTTAGCTCACTTTGCCACCCCAGTACAGACACAGCTATATGCAAATCAGTCTTGACCCTGTGCCTCATGGGAACAGTCCAGCCCGAACTGCCAAGCCATGTCTTCCCTGGACCGGAAACAAGCATCCTGGGACCGGTTTCGGGCTAACAGCCCACATCAGCCAGGCTAGCTTGAATCCAGTGGCAAAGTGAGCAAGGGACCCACGTCTGGGCATACCCTGCCAACTTAAGGCGAACAAAGCAAACACAAGGAGATGATGGACGGAGCGCTGAAACTTTTCAGACACTCACCCCCAGTCACAGATCTGGGTTGAATCCATCATCGTTCTTTAGCTCACTTTGCCACCCCAGTTCAGACACAGCTATATGCAAATCAGTCTTGACCCTGTGCCTCATGGGAACAGTCCAGCCCGAACTGCCAAGCCATGTCTTCCCTGGACCGGAAACAAGCATCCTGGGACCGGTTTCGGGCTAACAGCCCTCATCAGCCACGCTAGCTTGAATCCAGTGGCAAAGTGACCATGGGACCCACGTCTGGGCATACCCTGCCAACTTAGGGCGAACAAAGCAAACACAAGGAGATGATGGACGGAGTGCTGAAACTATTCAGACACTCACCCCCAGTCACAGATCTGGGTTGAAACCATCATCGTTCTTTAGCTCACTTCGCCACCCCAGTTCAGACACAGCTATATGCAAATCAGTCTTGACCCTGTGCCTCATGGGAACAGTCCAGCCAACTGCGAAGCCATGTCTTCCCTGGACCGGAAACAAGCATCTTGGGACCGGTTTCGGGCTAACAGCCCTCATCAGCCAGGCTAGCTTGAATCCAGTGGCAAAGTGAGCAAGGGACCCACGTCTGGGCATACCCTGCCAACTTAGGGCGAACAAAGCAAACACAAGGAGATGATAGACGGCGCGCTGAAACTTTTCAGACACTCACCCCCAGTCACAGATCTGGGTTGAATCCATCATCGTTCTTTAGCTCACTTCGCCACCCCAGTTCAGACACAGCTATATGCAAATCAGTCTTGACGATGATGGATTCAACCCAGATCTGTGACTGGGGGTGAGTGTCTGAAAAGTTTCAGCGCTCCGTCCATCATCTCCTTGTGTTTGCTTTGTTCGCCCTAATTTTCTAAAAGAGGCATTTTCAAAATTGTAACTTAAAATCTGACTTTATCATTTAAGAAGATTTTTACTAACAATTTCTCAGACACCAAACATGAATGGCTTCCCTGTTCCCAGTCAAAAGTTAGCAATCATTAAATGTAATGTGGCAACCCAAGGTTATCCTATGTAAGAGATACGCCTCACAGTAGTGAAAAACGAATTTAAGAGTTTTTCACTAATAGGACATTTAAAACTTAAAAGTACATGGCCAAACCTTTAGTTACAATGCACCCTGCCCTATAGGCTACCTATGGCCTCCCTTAGGGGTGACTTATGTGCCATAAAAGGGTATTTTAAGGCTTGTCAGGGGGGTTATATTGCTAAGTTGAATTGACAATTTAAAACTGAATTCAGGCTGCATTGGCAGGCCTGGAACATGCTTTAAGGGGCTACTTAAATGGGTGACACAATAAGTGCTGCAGGCCCACTAGTAGCTTTTAATTTGCAGACTGGCTGGAGTATACCACTCTACAAGGGACTTGTAAGTAAATTAAATATGTCAATTAGGTGTAAGCCAATTTTATAATGTTTAAAGGAGATACCTCAAGCAACCCAGCACTGGTTAGCAGTGGTAAAGTGCTCAAAGTCCTGTGGCCAACAAAAAAAGAATTGAGCAGAAATAACAGGGATGAAGGCAAAAAGTTGGAAGACCACCATAAGGCTGACAGGTCTCATGCTGGTGTTTGGATTATTTTTTTTGCCAGTACAGTGCTAGGGATGGACAACCTTCTTCGCAGATATGTATTATGTAAACTTAATAAGTATAAGTTACAATGGTCGCTAATCTCTGCGTATTAGGGCTTTAGTATTATTGTGGGCCAGTTATATATGGAAATACATCACTATATAATACCACGGCGAACCATGGGTCAGCCGTTTTTGCTTAGCTGCATAATGAAAGCAGCTTGCTGGTTGAGTTTGTTGCAGTTCATGGGTTGTAAGCTGAGGATTGTGCTCAAGGGTGTAACTGTTTTCGGGGCTCTGTTGTCTGGATGCAGGTGGTGCTTTTACTAGGAAATAGCCAGGTTTTCAACTGTCTTTAGACGTGTATATGTTCCAGGGTATTTCTATTGCTGGCTGATAGAGAATTCCAGAGCTTGGCAGCTTGTACAGAGAAAGCAGTGACTCCTACGGATTTCTTACAGTGAGGTGGTATGATGATTAGTGGTGCAAGCCTGGAGTGCAGTGTTCTGTTTGGTTTGTTTTGCATGATTTTAATTTGTAGGTATAGCAGTCATTTTCCTTTGGAGGCTTTGTGGACAAAACAGAGTTCCATGAACATTCTCCTTCTAGCAATAAGTATCCAGTGGCAGATTGCAGAACTGAGGTCATGCGTTCTCCTGGATAAAGGAGGAGAAGAAGCCCTGTGGCACATTTTTAATGAGTTGTGTTTTTTCATATAATCAATGCAGGCGCACCAAGGTATAGGCAAAGTCAAGCTTGGAGATTACAAGTGTGAGGATATGGAAGGTATGGGAAGATGCGACATAGTGTTTTCATTGTGTAGAAGGCATTCTTTGTGACATTGTTAGCATGAGGTATCAAGGATAGGTCTAAATCCATGGTTTTGTCTAGTGATCTAAATAAGGGCCTGATTTAGATCTTGGCGGACAGGTTACTCCGTCATAGTGGTGGCGGATATTCCGTCTACTGAAAAATATATCCTATTATGTCCTATCAGATTTATATTTCAGCGGACAGGATATCCATCACCGTTGTGGTGGAGTAACCCAGCCGCCGAGATCTAACTAGGCCCTTAGTTCCTTATGCCATATAGCAGTAGTCTGGTAGTTTTACCATTGTCTGCATGTCATAATCTCTGTTTTTGTGGTATTGAGCTTTACATGGTTATTCATTATCCATGTGATGATGGCACGAAGGCAGTCATCAAGTTTTGAATTGGAGAGGTATTTGGGGCAATCCATTTTCATAATGACTTGAGTTTCATCTGCATAGTTGTATCAACTGAGGATGTATGATTTAATCAGATTTGGTAAGGGGTTTAGCGGTATGATGGACACGAGGAACACCACAATGGTGTGGGTGGAAAGGTGAAGTGAAAGGGGTAGGTAGACTATACTTTGTCTATGAGATAAGAAAGCAATCAATTTCAAAGCATTTTAACAGATTTCAATATTGTGAAGTCTTTGCAGTAGCAGGTGGAATTCTTTGCACCCATATACTTTAGGGGCATTCCCTTCAATTTAATATCTGTGAAATACACCTACCACAAGCTTTCTGGCGTTGTGAAGTTCTTCAGTAGACATGGTTAACAAAACAATAATTTACAGAATCAACATACTAGTAAGGAATTCAAATTGAATGATCTTTTTAAAAACTAATACAGAACAAAATGAAAATGAGTGACATATTAGTCTTCGTCATCCTTCAACATATCGTTTCATTTGTGGTTTAATGCTGTCTCTTGAATATATTGGGAAAATCACTTATTTTGTATAACATGAAATTGTCTTAACGGCGTCTTCAACTGACGTGAATCTATTATTTTATTGTTCTGCTACAGTCTCGGGTATTGATTTAAAATATATATTTTAAATTGTAAAATGACACTTATTAATGAATAAATATGGATTCTGTCTACTGGTCTACACAAGTAGTTTTTGGGATTATGTATCTACAATTTAAAAATATATATATTAGTAGCACATCTCAGTCATTTCATTTGTATATATGTTAGTACTTTAACATAATTCAAATGAATAATGTTACATTTTTGCTCAACTGAAATGCATTGCTTAAAACAACCAGACATCAATCACACACCTACATATGTTTTTTGTATTATGAGACAACCATTGTCCCTGTTCGAGCAAAACCCACTTATTTTCCTTTGAGTTATCTTTTGCAATGGCACAAATATTTTTTTGTCTGCATCACAGACAATAGAACATCTAGACACACAACAAGAAACCTTCATCTGACACCAGGGTGCTTGATGTTCTTATACTTATTTGTTTTGTATGCACAGTTTCCCCCAGAGTTGAGATTGAAGCTCTGATTATGGAGACATATTTGTTCAGATATATATATTTGAGGGAGCACATTCTCAGGAAAAATGCTAATTAACTATGTCCTTCTTGTCCACACAATTTGAATATGGCTGAGTTTCTATCTTCTATTGAATTAAACATGTTTTTGTTTCTGCTGTTTAATGTAGGTTACTTGGTGGTGATTACCTTATAGGAGTTGTGCTATAATAGCAAAGTTTAATTAATTTGCTTACTCATTTATTCTAGCAACCACTTGTTTATTTTTGCATTTATATTATGCTGTAATCGTATTTTAACGTATCAATGATGCCTGCTTTTTACTAACATTCGGGGGACATATTTACTAGAAAATGTCATAATGTGGAGCTGCACCAAATTTGTCAGCGCCCCCTCCAACATTTTCAAAATGCAGGGATGCACTGTATTTACAACAATATGGTACACCCCTGTGTTTTCCCTAGCGCTGGTGCTAAATTTAGCTGCCTAGCACCAATTCAGGCACCCTTTTACCATAGTGCAAGGGTGCCTGTGTTGCAGGGAATGATTGTTTATGTGCAGGAAGGTGTCCCTTCCTGCACATAAACAATCCATAATGGCTGTTTCTTACTTCTATGTGTGCTGCATTCTGCAGCACACATAGAAGTAGCAAATCGTCATTTTTTAATGATTATTTATGTGCAAGAAGGGACACCTTTCTGCACATAAACAATTATTAATGGCTTTTTGCTCTTTCTACGTGTGCTGCAGAATACAGCACACATAGAAAAAACAAAAACGAGGAGAAATAAAAGCATTTCTCCTCGCTCGCCATTCTAATGCCTGCTCTTGCATGGCGTACGTTTTTTGCGCTGCCACAGATTTGCCCCTCCTTGTAAATCTGGGGCACCATCAAAAAGCAATGGGTGTTGCAGTGGAATGCTCAAAGCAACAGCCATTGCATGCCCCTTTGCCTCAGAGCACTGCGGCGGAAAGGGGCATATGTAAAAGGTGGCGTTAAACCATGCTAAGTGGCTTAGCACCACCGTGTAAATATTGAAAATAGCACTACGCCACTAGAGCGTCAAAAAAGGTGATGCTCCGGTGGCGATAGGGGCTTGTAAATATGCCCCTCGGTGTTCAAATATAAATTGGGGTTCAAGTGTATTTGGAGACTACATTATCAATGCAGAACAAACTATTCTTTACTGATCCCGGAATGACAGCTAGACTCATCAAGTCTACCCAGAAGGTTAGAGAACATAAGAAGGTGTATTCCAAGGCCTGGTGATGTAGGGCAGACTGAAAACTGAAAGACCATATAAGGAAGAAATGCTTTATTCCCAGATTTGCTTAGCTGAAAATTGGTATATTGTTTTGCACTATGGACAATAGATAAAAGGCTGGAAGGTGATGAGGTGAAAAAAGGTAGAATATGAGTTATACCATATTGAGAAGTTGCCATTATACTTTTACTTAGATCTTGACACTGATTGACCAAATTGGTGTTGTTCTGAGCAGCTGCTTTCACCAGCAAAACAGAATGCATTCTCTCAGTACTATTCACAGTGGGTGCTAATTGGGGAAGCAGTTATTATCTGACAGCTGGACTAATGAAACATACTGAGGCTTCCATTAAGAGTGGCCCCAGAGGATACCACTAGCGTTAACTATGAGTGGTCGAGTGTTTCTGGACCCAAAATGGAAGCACCAGACTCCGACTTATCAGAGGCAGATCCAACACCTTATGGTTAATGTTGCTTTTAAAACAATGACATTGACTCCGGTTGGAGACACAAGTGCATATTCACTTGGATCCAGTGTAAAATGAGAATCTAAGAGAACAGTGAACTGATGTAGAATTGCAAAAGCCCAACTATGCATTATATTCATTAGTGTGACAACAACAGATCATCAGCTTGAATCAAAATTATACTTATCAAAATATAGGAAGGTAAACCTTTTTACTGTGTTATATAATCTAAAGTTTTTATGTAATGTTTGATTTTTAAACTAAGCCAATTCCGCCATACTTTATGAATCTTAGCATGATGAATACATCTCGTAGGATATTGGAAATTGGTTAAGGGGATGGGGATTCCCTTCTCAGGCAACAACCATAATCCTCTGTCTTCATATAATGCAATTGACTATTATTCAGCATAATAATTACAACCCAGTCAATGAAAAATTAATAGTAAGTATCCTAATTGGTATGGTATGCCTACTACTTGTATTAGTTTCCTCTGTAAATGTAGGTTCACAGAGGTTATCTCAGTAGGTCTAAATTAGGACCTAAGAAATGACGGCTGCAAAAGCCCAGTAACCCACAAACCAAAAGCGAACAGGATTCCAAACCATAACAAAGGATTTGTGTTTAGTATACCACTATAACAATGCAACAGTGTTCCATTACTGGTTGACAGGGGTTACCAACCTCAATTCAGGGTATCAATAGTAACTCCAAACTCACCGAAATGTTCAGATGTGACTATGATTTAGGAACTCATTAGGGTCCCACAGTTGGCACAAAATTGGTGCCACAAAATATGGGCCTATATCTTACAAATTGTCACTGACATGGTGCCCACTGACAACTTCTGGAATAGTATCAGTGGGCAGAGAGCCAAAATCTCTCAATAATCTTAATTCATATTGTGATTAGTGGTCTTATTACTAGGCCAGATGTACTATTTTTTTAAACTAACACAAGGAGCCTAAAATATGTTTATTAAAACTGTAATAACATAATATGTAAACAGATAAAATTTGATTTGGGCTCATGTAACTGCTCAATCCATTAAGATTTGTTATGCTTAATAAAATGTTTTTATGGGATTTGCAGTCCAATGAAAGTCATAGAGATTGTAGCAGTTCTCAAGAATACAAATCTAAATATTGTGTTACAGTGAAATTGCTTTACTACATACAATACATTAATCACTTGTTTCATGATTCTGGAAAAAATAGTGCATCATAGATTTAAAAGGCATATTTTCAACATAGGTATCATTCAAAATTACAGTTCGGGCTGGATTGTTCCCATGGGGCACAGGGTCAGACTGATTTGCATATGGCCATGTCTGAACTGGGGTGGTGGAGTGAGCTAAAGAATGATGATGGATTAAACCCAGATCAGACCAATGGGAGGTGGATTACATGGCTAAGACCACCCTGCCCTATCAGCAAGGTATCGCCGGTCACAGTGCGATTATCGCTGGTTTCCCAGCGATAATCACACTGTTTTCCAGCTATCGCTTGTATTTCTATCGCTTTGGAGATAAGCGTTGCTGATAGCACGCTATCTCCGCGATAGAAAGCAGCGATAGCTGGCGATAATTATCCTAGCGCTAAGTGCGCTTAGCGATAATTATCGCCGGCCCTTGCTGATATGCGCCGTAGTAACTGCCACAGGAATACCCAGCAAGAAATGTCCCACTGTTGCAAAAATGTAACAAAATGTTTAGGGCAAATTACATCATGTCTTGAATTTTTACAAACTATCTAGCCGCAGTAGTATGTCTAAATCTGATGCTATTAAATCTAGGCTCATAGTCAGGCTGCTGATTTAGAAGTGGATATGTTGGCAACTGACCTAGAGTGACCTACTACCAACAAATAAAGAAAGAGGCATTGAATATATGTTTTATGGAATCCAAAAGAGAAATTTATTTTGTTGCAGTAATGTGCATTTAAAAAAGCTGTGAAAAACAAAAACATATGCAGTTTCTGTTGTGACTCTTCATATTTCCTGTGAAGAAAATGGAAATTAAAATTACTTTCTGGATTTGACTGTGACTACCTCAATATACATTACATGTGTTTTTTAACTCCTCTTACATTAGAAATAATTGCTGGCAATGTAACTGTGTCGCTCCCTTCCTTCTGCTGCTCTGCTGGCATCTTGGGGTGTGTTGGGAGGGGTGGTCTTCCTCTTCATCAGAGCTGTCCTACTCTGGTGGCATTGTAAGTCCCTTATCTTTTGCTATATTGGACAGCATAGCACACACTGTCAAATCTTGCATGGCTTTGGAGGTGAATATTGAAGGGCTCTCCCACTCTTATGAAGGCAACAAAACTTCACCTTAAGCGGACCAGAAGTTCATTTTATAACTGTCATTGTTCACTTGTGGGCGATATTCAGGGCCACTGGAATTATGCGTCAGGGGAGCACCAAGTTATGCAGCAGGGCTTAGTAAATTATGTGGCATGAAAAGTCAAATTATGCCGCATAATGCAGCACTTTTTTATAGCATTACTTCATCATTTTAGCAAATTTTCATATGGAAACACTGTCCTCATTAGTAC
Source organism: Calotriton arnoldi (assembly GCA_963921515.1). Classification (NCBI taxonomy): domain Eukaryota; kingdom Metazoa; phylum Chordata; class Amphibia; order Caudata; family Salamandridae; genus Calotriton; species Calotriton arnoldi. The sequence goes on from CAWUFW010008515.1 coordinate 435,607, forward strand.
CAATTTAACATGCAAATACAGAACTAAGCAACTGAATGATGACGGATGACAAGTTACCCTTTGCAAAGGGACGTTCACTGTACAAAAACACGTTGCCACATCTTTCGTAACATTTGATCCATTTGAGCTGGAAACAATTGTTTTTGTTAAATTCTGCAGATTATGCAGCAGTTGATGGATTTATGTGGCAAATCCATAAGTATGCAAAAAAAAGCTGCACCTGCATAATCACATGATTCCAGTGGCCGTGGCCTGGCAATATTATAACTATGTTTACCCCTTGCACTTGCATTCAAGTATGGGCTCAAAATCCATGTAAATAGTGCGCAAGCACTGTCACCTAACACAAATAAAAAAAGTACAATTAAAAACACTCCTATATAGTATGGAATTATTACATGTAAATGTGAAATGTAGAAATATCTAAAAGTTAAGCATCCCAAAAGTCTCTTGTTGTGAGCTGGTTCTGGGATCTTGCTACAAGTTCAATCATTAAATAGACAGCTTTGCAAACTCTTTGAAGGAGTGGCTGGCTCTTCCGATTTCTATACAAAAACTCAATAGCACTAATAGAGCAAATTAAGACAGTTGTGTCCCATCAACACAGGCTATACCATGTTGGAAATGTATTTTTGTTTGCTGCAAGACTTGGTGTGAGCTGGGAAAAAAATCTATGATTGTTTAGCAGCATAGCATCTAATAATAAACATGACAGCACTTTAGGTAACCCCTCCCGCTGTGACAACAACCGCTTGATAGCTTCCTGAGGCTAAAAGATTTGGACAGCAAAGTTCCTGAATGTGGGCTCGAATAGAAAAACTCTTTTGTGCATCTCTAAACAACTCAGGGACTAACTGGCACATGCATCAAGGAAGGCTTTTGCGATTCCTTAATTGCTATTATTAAGGAATCGTAATTAAGGAATCGCAAAAGCCTATGTATGTAGGAATCGCTAAAAAAAATAGCAATTCCTAAACATTCCTTAATTGTGACTCGCAAATTGCGAGTCGCAAATAAGGAATGCCTTTCCATTCATTCCTATGGGTCTAGAGGCCCATAGGAATGAATGGGAATTGCATGCACAATTTGCGAGTACCAAATAGGTGCTCGCAAATTGCGCATGCAATGTCAAGGGTGCAAGGGTGCCAAAAAGACACCCTGTTGCACCCCTGAAATTGTAATGTGCACCCATGTTGCACACACACATGTCCCAAGTGCATGTGTGTGTGTAACATGTAACTTTGAAAAATGCACTTTAGTGCATTTTTCAAAGTTTTTGCAAATTAACGACCACTTTTATTTTTCGGTAATTTGCAAGCCCTAATAGCGAAATCGCTATTTTAAATTGCTTCTAGCATTGCATTTAAGGAATAGCAATCTGCGATTCCTTAAATGCAATCGCAATTTGCGAGATTTGCATTTGGGATGATGCATCCCAAATGCAGAAATACCGGTCGCAAAGGTGCAGATTCTAAGAATCTGCCAGTTTGCGACCGGTTTTTAGTTTGATGCATGGGGCCCAAAATCACCCATTAAATCTAAACTAACTGTGCTGCGGAGCTTATACTTGCTTTATATCTCCTCTTAGTCTGCTGAAAAAAGACACCCTGACTGAAAATGAGCTCTTGTCTTTCCTTTCGCCTATGGTGGTGTGGAGCAAAAAGTCTCATCCTTCTCGTCATGGCATACAGAGCAGCCATTGTGGAAAAAAAAATCAAAGTTTCCACATCTTTTATAGTTTGCACCTGATTACTGCCTGCTCTCCCTTGATGCTAATTTGCAAGTGCAAAAACCTGTTTTTGTGCTAGTTTGTATTCAGTCAATCGATAGTAAATTCCAAAATGAGAAAGATAAATTTGTAATTGGTAATCACAAATTTCAGTTGCAAAAATTGCGAGTCAGTAAGGTTCAGTGTGGGACTGGAGTCCTAAGACCTAACAGGCACATGCATCAATGTTCAAGATTGCGAATCTTTATTAGCGAATTTTAAAGATTCGCAAATAAAGATTCGCAAAAACAGATGCAACAAAAAAATTGCGAAAAAATAAAAAATCGCTAATATTCGCAAAAATTATAGCGAATTCGGTAATTGCGATTTCGCTATTAGCGAATACGCTATTAGCGAATTCGCAGATAGCGAAGTCGCATTTTTGATGCATCTTGATGACATCAGAACCAGGAAGTGAGCAGCACAAGCCCCATTTCCAGTGCACAGTCAGAGGGAGAGGAGGGAGCTGGCTCTGGGAGCTAAACAGCAGTGGGATTGAGCGATTGGAAACACCGGGCATCTGTAAGAAAATGGAAAGCTCACAAACAGCAGAGGACAGCCAATCAGGCAGGAAGCGGAAAATGAAATTTTCTGAAAAAGAAATTGACACCCTCATTGAGGGAGTTGTCTACAGCCATGATAAGCTTTTTGGGAAATTATCATTAAAAGTGGCAGAGCAGAAGAAAAGAAAAATATGGATTCGGATCCAAAACCGGGTGAATGCCAGTGGGGTGACACACCGCACCATCGATGACCTGAAAAAAAGATGGTACGACTTGCGCAGTCGGGCCAAGGTGCGCATTGCTGCCCGTCTGAAGGAAGCAAGGAAGACAGGAGGGGCAACACCGACAGACACTGGGAACACTCCCATGGAGGACATGGTTGAATCCACAATCCAGCCTGAAGCTGTTGTCGGTGTGACACAGCTAGACACGTCAGGAGCAGCAAACACATCTGAAGGTAAGATGACTGCATGTTACCATTGACCTAAATTATTAAGGTAGAACATCACCTCAGTACAGCACAAGTGCACACTTTGAACATCCAGTACACAATGTATCCATGAAGGGAAGTGCATTATGGGAGATGTAGGCAGGTCAAGCAGTTACAATGACAAACACACAAATAGGAAAAGAACAACTCAAAATAGTGAATATATTCCCAATTTAATAACAAAGCAAAAAAATTGATCACTGTGACATGACATCCCAGACATAAATTAATGCTGTCTTGCACTGTTAAACCTCACAGATGCAGAACGTGTAGAAGCTGAGGATAGTGACTACCAGGACATACAGGACACCAGCGCAGTTGAGGATATGGACACACCGGTTTTGCCAACAAATCCATCAAGTGCCCCAAACACACGCAGGGCAACTGTCCCACCATTGGTCACCATGGATTCTGATGATGAGGCAAATGCAACACATGAGTCCAGGCATGGCCAAGCCACATCCATCCCAAATCCACAAACACAGGTCCGCAGAAGCAATGTCAGAGTCCGGCGTAGAAGAGCCAGATCACTCAGAACACAGCAGGAGGAGCAACCAAATGATGTCTGGGGTGGTCTTGAGGGACAGATGCTCCGTATGCAGCGCCTGCCGACCAAAAACACACATTCAGTACAGATACAAATTGGGAAGATGGCAGACAACATTGCAGTACTGTGCGATAGTGTGCAGCAACTGACCAAGGTTATGCAGGAGGGACATGTATCCCAGAGAAGACACCATCGGCAACTAATGCAGCACCTCAACATCTATGCAAAATCCAACAATAGGCTGGCCACATCAACTACACTGCTGGCACGTAGGTCTGTGACCATGCAAACAGAAATATCCCATTGGAGCGGGGATGTGGCTAAGGCACTGGACCAGGTAACCAATGCAGTGAAACTGATGAATGCTACCACAATTGCGGCCAACATGTCCACGCAGGAAGAGGGTAGTGAGGGGGCCTCAAGCTTGAGTAGCATAGCTATGCCAGTTGCCACTGCAGGAAGACGCAACACACGCAGCGGTACCCCCTCAGCTTCCAACATGAGGGATGAGGATGCTGGCTCTGACAGGCGTCTGGGTGTTCGTGGGAGAAAGCGCTAGACTGCTATGTACAATGACATTCCGATATGGTGACCTAACCATGGATGTGATCGGACCTTTTGACTGACTTACAAGTCATTATTTATTTCCAAAACACTTATGTCCATTACTTAAAAACCTGTGCCACTGGCCACATTGAAAGTGTGCTCCGACATTCATGTCATATTTTCTTTGAATAAAACTTTCTGCAATTGTAATATACACTGTTTGTGTCATCATTACTCACCTCAGAAATAATTTTGTGTGATGTCCAACCTTCTCCTGCGCCCTTCTGCTGCGCTTGCCCCTTGTGCTGCACGGCGGTGTGGCACTTGCTGGTTATCATCCTCCGAGTCGCTTTCAGACACCTCGATTTCCATTCTTCCCCTCGTCGCAATATTGTGCAGCATGGCACATGCTGCTACTATCTTGCAGCATTGTTCAGGGTTGTATTGAAGTGCTCCACCGGTCTTATGGAGGCATCTGAATCGGCTCTTCAGCAGCCCAAATGTGCGCTCTATGATGTTCCTTGTTGAAATATGTGCTGCATTGTACCTCTGTTGGTTGGCAGTTGTGGGATTGAGGTAAGGCGTCAGAAGGTAATTACGCAAGGCGTATGCGCTGTCACCTGCATGTAGGTAAGCAAAGGGTCAGTGGCAGTTTGACATTGGCATACGTACAATGACTGTGAGTATCACTTACACATATTTACCAAGCAGATGTGCCTCTCCAAATTCTCCCCTGACAAGACGGGTGTGAATGTCACTTTGCCTGAAAATATAAGAATCATGTGCACTCCCAGGAAATTGCTCCACAATATCAGTGATTATGTTTTTGGCATTGCAAACAACCTGTATATTAAGGTAATGATAACATTTTCTATTTCTAAATATATATTCCTGTGCTGCAGGGGGACATATTGCCACATGGGTGCAATCAATGCAACCTATAACATGTGGGAAGCGAGCTATCTGGTAAAACTCCTGTTTTGTTTTTGCAAGGTCATGCGCGGTGGTGGGGAAATTGATGTGTGAGCCGATCCTGGCCATCATGGCATCAAGGAATGCTTTGAATATTCTTGAAAGTGAGCTTTGCGTCACACCTCCAGCTACTGCAATGACCCCCTGAAAACTGCCTGACGCCAGTAGGTGTAGGCAACATAGGACCTGCACATGCGTTGGGATAGCATTGGTCCTACGTGTCTGTCGTTGCAGTATGGGATCCAATTCATTGATCAGGTCATGGATCATTGCTGCATTGAGCCTATACTTATCGTATATCTCATCCTCTTGCTGTCCTAGCAAAGTTATGCGGACTCTGAAGATGCGCTCATTTATTCGCCTCCGTCTGTGTCCAGCAGCCAGCAGCCTCATCCTCCTCGCCATCAGGTACATCCCTGCCATTGTGAGATGTGGTAGCTCATTCTGTGTGTGTTTCAATGGGTTTAAGTAGATTTTCAGCTGTATCTGATTTGCACTCATTATTACCACCTGGTTGTGATCCTTCTTATTTAGCACTTGCAAAATTGCGAATTTCTGATAATTCGCAATTTGCGATTTTTCATGCATATATTTAGGGAATCCTTATTTGCGAATCGCTATTTGGGGACGCAAATACCGATTCGCTAACAATATTCGCAGATTGTTTAGCGATTCTTTATTTTTGCGAATTCTTGTGTTTTTGCTATTATGCAGTTGATGCATTGCAACACAGTATTTTGCGATCGCAAAAGCCATATTTTAGCGATTCGCAAATTTTGCAATTTTTTTTACACTTGATGCATGTGCCTGTTAGGTACTAATCCTAGTACTAAGTCCATGAAGAGCAACACATTAATGAAGTACATTGTCTGCCTACATACCAGTCGTAAGCACAATTCTATTACTAGCACTCAGGTGGTAGTGAGAATTCAAGGTATAGGGGACTGAGGAGATTTTCCATAACTGAGATGGTAGGCTCACGTCTGGGGATATAAACAAAAGGTCTGTGATTCTGCATTAAAAATCAATTACCAGCAAAGATCATTCTTCCCATAATCTTATGATAGTGGGCCCCAACTTGAGGAGTAAGAAGTGAGAAACGTGTTTTCAGCCTAACAATGTTCAACAAAGGTAACCTGATGTAGGTTTCACAACAGTATAAGAACTTTCCATCCACAGGATGACATAGGCTGTGTGTGAGCAGGATGCCATGCATGAGAATGATACTGCCCACGAGACCAATATGAATGATGGTCATTCACCTGTCATGGAGTTTCAGGGAAGGGTTAAAGGTGAACAGGATACCAACACCACTGACTAAGCTGCAAGGGTTACTGTGCTTATGAATAAGGTGTGCAGGGAGAGGCCATGGTAGCGCAAGGCACAAAGAGTGATGATGCACAGGCATGTCAGGGTATGTGGTTGGGAGGGGAGAGAGCTTGACAGTTATGCAAAATATGTAGTGAGTTATGATTATTTTGGCGTGCTGGCAACGTGTCCTACATGATCAGAAAGGGTTTGCAGGATCTAAAGAAGGTAGAGGTGGGCAGCATTGCCTAAGCCTCTGCCCTCCAAAGAGATCAAAATCAATAAAACACAAAGAGCAGTACATGGGTAACACAACATAATATATGGGCAATGGATACAATGTTGGTAGTGTTAATGCAAGTGTGGAGTTGTTGAAGAAAACCCATGCTGCTATGTGTCGGCCACAAATTGGCAATAAGCAACTTTGTGCAGAGGTGCGAATGGACTTGTCAGCTTGTTGGAAGTAAACATTCTGATGCTGCCACTCAATGAGTCTACTGTGCCTCCACATAAACCTGCTGAGATCTTTCACGACATTGTTCAACTCAGTGTTATACAAAATCAAAAAGGAAATGTTTGAATGTTGATAAGTGAAATCTGTTTTCGCTTTATGGTTTGCACTGATTTATGATTTATAATGAAACTTTTAAGTTAAAAATATTTATTTTGTGGAACACTGGTTTTCTTCATTGGTTACCTGATTTTATGTGATTTTTCTCTTTTATAGCATTCCATCATAACAGGAAACGTTCCTCTGTTGCATCTGACGGAAAAAGACAACTTTAGTGCCAACGGACTCTGATTAGAAATGCATTTGATTGGTATTTTCTCAGCTCTGTTTTAGTTATTCATTGTTTTCAATTCAATGGATTACCTGATGTGTGCACAATCAAGTTTATTCAGAAAGATCAATGTGCTGAGTAGGAGGATGCCTGATAGATCCCAAAAAATATGTGTGCCTTTAATACATTTTAATTATTTCATTGGACTCTCATCAAAGCTACAAGTGCATGTTAAACAAAGGCGGTGACCAAGCTGCTGCCACGGTCTTGTTCGCTGTCACTCTAATTTATTTAGTGAAATAAGTACTAACATGTTTTGCAATCAAGAAAATTCCAATACTCTTAGAGGCACATGCATCATTGGAAATTGCAGTCGCAAAGGGGCAGATTCGCAGAAAAAATTGCGACCGCAATTTTTGCATTTGGTATGCATCATCCCAAATGCAAAAATAGCTATTTAAGTAATCGCTAAATTTGCGATTACTTAAATTGCGATTGCATTTAGGGAATCGCAAATTGCGATTCCCTAAATGCAATGCAACAAAAAAAAATTGCGCTTTCGCATTTAAGAAACGCAAATTACCATCAACTCAAAGTTGATGGTGATTTGCGAGAAGTGCATTTTTAAAAGTTCTATGTTGCACACATACATGCCCATGGGGCATGTGTGTGTGCAACATGTTTTTGAATTGCAATTTCAGGGGTGCATCAGGGTGTCCTTTTGGCACCCTTGCACCCTTGAAATTGCATGCGCAATTTGCGAGTACCTATTTGGTACTCGCAAATTGTGCATACAATTCCCATTGATTCCTATGGGCCTCTAGGCCCATAGGAATGAATGGGAAGCAATTCCTTATTTGCGATTCGCAATTTGCGAGTAGCAAATAAGGACTGTGTAGGAATCGCAATTTTTTTTGCGATTCCTACATGCATAAGGAATTGCGATTCCTAAATTGCGATTTCTTAAAAATCGCAATTTAGGAATCGCAATTCCTAACTTTGATGCATGTGGCCCTATAATTCTTACTACGGGAGACAATTGATTCTGAGCAGTATATAATACCATACTCTATGGCATAATTCATGTCAATAAAGGCAACAGTCAGGTCAATCAAAATAAATTTTATGACTAACACCACATACATCATTCTTTGATTGTGCAATATGTGAAGCATAACTGTCCTTGTGTTTATTCTTCACAAAGAACCCTACTTGAGCAAGTTCAAGAATTTAGTTGAAAATGGTTGGTCAATGTTCACACTAGTTGTTCTGCTGGTAGATTAGAAACTGCTCATTCAAGGGTAGAAATTGTTAGAAGAGTTATTGTAGGAGACTAAGGACATGATTTAGAGTGTGGCAAAAGGGTACTACATTGCAACAGCAAAGGAGAACTCTCTCTGCCAAACTGAAGTTCTGCCCACCTCATTTAGGGTTGGGTGGAACTTTCATATGTCAGTGACGGAGACTTCTCAATCTCTGATGCTGATATATTCCTCTGACGGGCCGGCGATCGAAGGGCTGTTGAAGGTTTGGGCTTTTGTCCGCCCACCCTGCCACCCAAAACGTGGTGGTTAGTGAAAGTAAAAACGTTTAAATGATCCTATGCCATGGAAGAAAACTCCCAGGGCTGGAGGTTATTGGCTTTTTTTTCAAAGAGAAAATACTAGTTTAAGATTTTCTTAAAGAAAAAAAAGAAAGAAATTGAAAGTGTGCCATATGGCTCCATCTCGTTGAGGGAGCCCAGTGGCACACTTTCAATGCATTGACAGGAACCATTATTATGGGGGTCCCTGTCAATGTAAGAGATGTCCACTGGGTCAGCAACATATCTAAATTTGGAGTGAGGTCTCCCTAATGGAGTAACCACACTCTAACTTAGGCCCAGAATTGTTGAACTAGGGAAAAAGTGAGATGGCTGGGCTCTCCGGCTTGCCACTGTAGCCTATAGTACAGTTTTAAACTGCCATATCGGCATGGCCTAAATAAACCTTTTTCCAGGTCTCAACCTTCCTTTTTTTATAGTAACATTTTATTACCATTTTACATGTTAACAACAAAACAATTGCCTCGCTCAATATGGATACTAATAGACACTGCTTCACTGTCATCCTATGTTACCGGAATAGGTCCGGCGCAGTGTCCCTCCCATTGTTGTGAGTAACTCCCTGGGTTTCATCTAAATTGTCAGTCCGTGGTAGTCCTACCATTTTTTCCAGATTTTGTCATATTTGCGGGGGCATCCCCTGGCTACGTAAATCATTTCCTTCCGTTTGCTGCACCAGCCCATACCCCGAGTCCAGGCCTTGACCAAGGGAGCCGTTGAAGAGGCCCAGTTGCCGGCTATATCCCTTTTGACAGTGTCTTATCCCCCTGGCCCCCCATATCATCTAGGATACCAAGAAGAGCAATCTTTGGGTCGGTGTCAACAGTCATACCCACCACAGAAGACAGAACAGCAAGGATGGCAGTCCAATGAACCTGTATCAACATAGGGTCTTTACAACTGTGGCATGTTGAGGACTCAGTGTGGCTTGATCTCCACAGACAGACAGACAGAGGGGAGTCATATAGGCTTGGTGTAAATACTTGAATTGTACAAAGCGGTGTCTGGCAGATATTGTTAATGTGCGATGGGCCATACAGGCATCTCTCCAGTCCAGCTCATCTAGGTCCCCCACCCGACCATCCCAATATTCTTTCATAGGGCTCAGTGATACAGGCAAGTGCACCACTATGGATTTATAGATCTGGAATAACCCTCCCTTGCCTAAATGGCCTATAAGAATCTTGTTTAGCAAGGGGCCAAACTCAGGAATGCCCTGTAGTGCGTCTTGGTATGTATGTATTGCGTTCCGAAGTTGTAGAAAGCGGTTGAATTGGGAGGTTGGCATCTGGAATTCTGCTAGAGCTCTTAGAAGGATTTCATGTGGCTTCTTCCCCAAATGTCCCCCAGTCTCGATATTCCAACAGAGTCCTATCCCTTAAACCCATCTGGAGTGGACACCTGATCCAGTCACCTGCCCTCTCACAGCGGGTTCCTTTGTCAGTTTGCGGTTCCATCCCAACCACTGGAGAGCGGCTCTCCTTGCTCTAAACACCATTTGGGTTACCACTGGGATGTTGGATTGGCTGGGGGCATAGTAAAGGATGTGGAGTACATTGTTCCGCCGCAGTGTGGCTAATTCGCCTCTGTAGGAAGGGCCATCCCCACCCTCCATGTAGTCAATCACTGATAGGGAGTAATTGTGCCACCCAATAGTATAGGCACATACGCCATGGCTAGGCCCCCGTCGTGCATTTTCCAAAGGCTACTTTGGGAGTGCCACCAGCCCATATAAATTTACGTCCCAGAGCCAGAACAGAGTCAAACCAGGCTTGTGGCATGTGTAAAGAGTAGTTTTGTAAAACATAGAGTAATTTTGGAAGGATCATCATCTTGTAACCTTCCTTTTTAATACATATATAACCCCTAAGGTAATCCCTTAAAAGAGAGTGCATTGTATTTAAAAATGTAGGATGTGTTTTTAAGTTTTATATGTCCTGGTAATAAAAACTAAATTTGTTTTTCACTAATGTAAGGCCAAACTCGTCCAAAGGATAACATTGCGTTATCTTGTAATAAATGCTAACTTCTGATTAGGAACAAATAGTGTTGAAAATGGCCCTTTCTGCAGAGTCTAAACCTTCTTTTTTTTATAGTAACATTTTATTGCCATTTTACATGTTAACAACAAAACAGTTGTCTCGCTCCATATGGATACTAATACATATTGCTTCAATGTCATCCTGCATTCTTGGAACAGGTCCAGCACAGTGTCCCTCCCATTGTTACTAGTAACTCCCTGGGTTTCATCTAAATTGTCAGTCCATGGTAGTTCAACCATTTTTTCCACATTTTGACATATTTGCGAGGGCATCCCCTGCCTTCATAAACTTTGCTAGGGGAACCAACATATCTTCCCTGCTGAGCAATGCATCTCCAAGCAGAACCTAAGCATCTTCTTGTCTGAGCGGCACATCCCCGAGAAGAACCACCGCTTTGCCGCAGCTGTGTGGATTGGACCCGTCACAAATTGCTCGCATTGCCGCCACCTCCCGAATCTTCGGACTGACGCATCACCTGTGGTGCCATCCCAGCATGCCGCTGTTGTAACTAACAGCTCGTGTTGAGCTATAGAATGTAGAATGTCTTTACCTCAATGGATTGTTGAGGGGGGCATTCTGGCTTAGGACGTACTGCTGTGCACACCGTCGACCTGTCGGTGGTTGCTTTTGAATAAAGCCATCTACCCAAGATCTCTCGTATTCGTGGCTTTTATCACTGGCGACGAGGATGGGATGAAGAAGTGAATAAGCAACCACCGACTTCCCCTCGGATCTCCCCTCGGACCTCCTCATCGACGACCCCGATGAAACTCAACAAAATGGACTTTTGGCAAGGAGTTACTGGAGTTACTGGATTTAAATGAGCCTCATTGCTACAATACATACTGGAGTGTGTATTTGGGGATATTCACCACATATTTGCCACTTTCCACCGCTATCGGCACTGGACGACAGTAAGTAACGGTTGATGCTTACTTTTGAATGGACAACGTTGCGTGTCTGCGTCCTTGTGTGCCCGTGCTCTGTCACCTGCGTTCTCCATTCCTTGGATCATCGGCGTTCTCTCTCACTGAGACGCTGACACAGATTCGACGGCTCTGACGGCCCGGCGTTTCACGTTACGTTCATGACGTGTTTGGCGGCCATCTTGGTAAAGATCCTCTCAGTCAGCGATGCACGCGTTGCCATGGATACGCGCAACAGCTGACAACTCCGATACGGCCAACGCGGGCACAGCGAAGATTACTATTCTCCACAGCATCGTTCCACTCTCACGACTTCGGCGATTTTCATGAAATACTCACGGTGAGGATTACATTGTTGTTGTGATTCTGCCTTTTTCAACGCAGTGTTTACAAGTGTAGAAATTATGGCGACATCTCCCAGCATGTCCCAACCCCCGCATTTTTGTCTGAAAAAGGAGAGCCTATTCTTCCCTGGAAAAGGTGGAGAAATCTATTTGACTCATATATAGTGGCCATTGGGGGGAAAAGTTTTCAGCCTTCAGAAAGCAACACATACTGTTGCATAACTTAGGTGTCGAGGGCAGAAGTATATATGATAGCATTGACGAAATAACAATTGGGAGTGGTGATGGAGAGCCCGCGGATGTATATGAAATGTCCATGACCATGTTGGAGCGTTATTTTGGGCCCCGCATCAATGTGGTTTTGGAGCGCCACAAATTTTTTACAAAGATTCAAGGTCCCAATGAACGTGTAGGAAGTTATGTCGCTTGCCTTAAAACATTGGCACGCACCTGCGAGTTTGGCGAACTTTCGGATTCCTTGGTAAGAGATCAACTGGTGCGTTGTACCAACAGCACTAGGGTGCAAGAAAAACTCCTTTCTAAAAATCCCACGTTGACTGAAGCCATTGCTACTGTTGAGGGTATGGAAAACACATCTTCCTGGGTAAAGGAGATGAGGAAGGGTCATGATGATGATATGCACAACAAGACTGAGAGCACAAAGAGGAACCAAGACAGTGTTCATTCCATGTCTGATGCTGATGTTAATGAAGAGATTATTGACAATGTGGCTAGAGTGATGCACGATCACAGGAGCAAATATCTTCCTAAGAATCCCCCATCACACCCAGCGACCAATAAGGATAGTAAATCACGCATAGAACGTGATCGTTCGCAACATCAACGTATTCCTACTCGTGATAGGAGTTTCAATGATAACCAGAAAGGACGGTGTTGTAGGTGTGGTAGTTATTCTCATTCCTCTGCTTACCCGAATTGTTTTGCCAGAGATTCAGTATGTAACAATTGTGGGGTAAAGGGACACTATGCACGTGTTTGTAAGTCCTCCAGAAAGAATCGTGCAACTGAGAATGCTCCTGAAACAGTTCGCACAATAATTGTTTCCAGTATTTCTGAAAGTAATGGTGATGTCGATGCTGAAAGGATAAATATGCCATTATGTGACATAGCTGTAGATGGAGTTGTATTTGGTGTCATGGCTGATTCTGGTTCCCCCTTTACCTTATTAAGTAACAAGATGTGGGATGAAAAGGTTGGTCTTGACAACAGAAAGCTACTCCCTCCGGATATCTCACCAATTAGTTATTGTGGTTCTCCCATAGACATTGTGGGGTATGTAGTTGCTAAGATTATGTTTAAGGGTAGGGAAACTGTAGGGAAAGTCTATGTGGCTGAAAGGGGAGACAGTCTGCTTGGGTGGAGGCATCAACGTGATCTTGGTATAATCTTGAACCCAGGTGCCAAAAACCAACAAGATCAGGTCATGTTAGTTGACAATATGAATGATCCTGGTGAGTGTTATAGAGAATTTCCTGAAGTGTTTACTGATGCTCTTGGTTGTCTCAAGGGTTTTGAACATCGGATCATTCTGAGAGATGCAGCCAAACCGTGTGTGCACAAGGTGCGTAAGGTACCGAACATGATGATTGGACCGTTGAAGGTTGAGCTTGACAGACTATTAAAATTGGGAGTGATTGAGGAGATTGAGGCTTCAGAATGGTTGGCCCCGGTGGTTTTGGCTCCCAAAGACGGTGGAGCTGCTGTTAGGATGTGTGTGGACTTACGTGGGTTGAATGAATGGATCTGGGTAGATCGCCAGCCCTTACCGAATATTTCTGAGTCTATCAGCCTGTTGAAGGGTGCCAAGATTTTTAGTGTTTTGGATCTTTCCTCCGCATACCATCAGATCATGCTTCATAAAGATTCAAGGCACTTGACCTCATTTGTAACTCCTCTGGGAGCTTACCGTTTCCTGAGAATGCCTTTTGGGTTGGCCTCGGCGGCGGCATGTTTTCAGAGGATTATGAAAATAGTTTTGGGAGATCTACAGAATGTCTTGTTTTTTCAAGACGACATCTTGACTTATGGTAGGAATGAAAGTGAACATAATGATGCTTTGAAATCGGTTTTGGAGAGATTGAAGGTGAGGGGACTCACTGTAAAGAAGGAGAAATGCCGCATTGGACTAAAGTCTGTTACCTACCTTGGGCACGTGATTTCTGGAGATGGTATTCAGCCCAAATTGGAGCTCGCAGAGAGTATTGCCAAAGCTCCAGCGCCTGAAGACAGAGAGCAAGCAAGGTCGTTCTTAGGCATGGCTGAGTTCTATTCGAAGTTCGTCAGGAATTTTGCTAGTGTAGTTGAGCCTATTAGAGCCCTGTTAAAGAAAGGGGTACATTTTGTTTGGTCCTCTGAGTGCGAAACTGCTTTTAATCTGGTCAAGTCAGAAATTAGTCGAATGCCGACTTTGGGACATTTTGACTCCAAGTTGAGGACGATATTAACAACAGATGCAAGTTTGAAGGGACTAGGGGCTGTACTTTCACAAGTATCTGATGGAGTAGAGCAAGTTGTAGCCTTTGCCTCAAGGGCTCTTAGGGAAGCTGAAGTCAATTATTCTTGTATTGAAAGGGAGGCACTGAGTGTATATTGGGCGGTGCAACATTTTAAATTTTATCTTTGGGGGATTCCATTTGTTGTTAAATCAGACCATCGGCCCCTTGTTCAAGTTTTCTCGTGTCATCATAGTGACCACATGACTCCCAGGTTAAAAAGGTGGAGTGAAGGTCTTCAGGAGTTTAATTTCCACGTGCAATACATTTCGGGGTCGAGTAATAAGTCAGCTGATTGCTTGTCGCGTCTACCTATAAACAACGTGCAAGTCGTTGAAGAACCAGAGTATGCATGTTGGGTGTCGGAATCATCAATCTCGAGGGAGGATTGGATAACTTCGGCTGGTAGTGACAGAGTGTTTGCTTCTCTTAAAGTAGTCATTACTGGAGGTTGGCCAGAGTACAAAGATCTTGATGCTGATCTAAAGTCTTTCTGGGCTGTGAAGGATGATCTTACCTTCTGTCAAGGTTACCTCATGAGGGGCGACAGGGTGGTTCCACCTGATGTGCTGAAGGGAAAAGTGGTGAATTTGGCCCATGAAGGACACCTAGGGAGGAGCCTTACTAAAGCACGTGTCAGGGAGAAGTATTGGTGGCCGGGAATGGACCGTGAGATTGAGTCTGTTGTTAAAGATTGTCATTTGTGTGCCATTAATGACAAGTCTCATACCACCAGTCATGCCCCTTTGTCTCCTGTTTGTGTGCCTGATGTTGTGTGGACAAAGTTAGGATTGGACATTATTGGTCCATTCGAATTAATGCCTTCTCATGAGAGATATGTTCTTTTACTTGTTGATTATACCTCCAAGTGGGTTGTCTCCAGATGCATGAACACTGTTACTTCTAGATCTGTGATTGAATTTTTAAAAGACGTATTTGTGTCAGAGGGAATACCTAAGTACTTGATCACAGACAATGGAGTGCAGTTTGTCTCCCATGAAATGCACGCTTTTCTTGAAGATTTGGGGATTATTCATCAGAAAACAGCTTTATATTCTCCGTAAGCAAATGGTCTCACTGAGAGAATGAATAGGGTTGTGAAGAGTTGTGCCCAGCGGGCATTAGATTCCAAGATTTCACTCACCAGTGTTTTACGGGATACATGGTGGGCACACCGTACTGTTCCCAATGCCATTTCTGGGAGATCTCCTTTTGAGGCCTTGAGAGGAAGGATGGCCAGCTCTAAGCTTAACCCAGTGTGGCTTCCCATTCGGAAGGGGAGAGTTGTGTCTGATGATATGAGGAAAGAA
Source organism: Calotriton arnoldi (assembly GCA_963921515.1). Lineage (NCBI taxonomy): Eukaryota > Metazoa > Chordata > Amphibia > Caudata > Salamandridae > Calotriton > Calotriton arnoldi. The sequence goes on from CAWUFW010008515.1 coordinate 451,261, forward strand.
AAGTTGAGTGATTATCAGACAAAATACAAGCAGCGGTATGATGATAAGATGTCGGTCAGGGTGGTAAAGTGGTGTTTGGGCGACCGTGTTCTGGTAAAAAGAGCTAAGCATGGTCGCAAAGGCACGTCTAGTTTTCTTGGTCCATTTACCATCATTGCTATTAAGAAAAATGTTGTTGTCCTTGATAATGGTTGTACGTGGAGCATGTCCAGGCTTGTTAAAATCACTGAGACGCTCCACCACTCTGCGCATACTCCTGATCCTGTTCATTCTGAAGGAGTAATCGACCGTTCAAGGAGACGCAGGCAACCTCCTGTGAGATTTGATGATTATGTCTTGAATTAGATGTAATGTTTTATAATGTTTCTTTTTCTTCTTTTATTTTAATACTGTGGAAGTCAGCAATGTAGTGACAGTGCTCTATATTTTTATTTATTGTTTTACCTTGCAATTGCTGTGTTCTAAGGCATTGTACTTGTTTTTGCCAAGCTTCTTCTTTTCAATTCTTTGGTGTTGTATGGGGGATGTGTTGTAACTAACAGCTCGTGTTGAGCTATAGAATGTAGAATGTCTTTACCTCAATGGATTGTTGAGGGGGGCATTCTGGCTTAGGACGTACTGCTGTGCACACCGTCGACCTGTCGGTGGTTGCTTTTGAATAAAGCCATCTACCCAAGATCTCTCGTATTCGTGGCTTTTATCAGCCGCTTTTCCAGCCACGAGCACCTCGCATCCGTCGTCGATGGCAGCCTCGATGACGAAGCTGAAACTCTGCATCGCAGCTTCACCACTCATCGGAACCAACACATTGCCACAGCTGCACCTTGCATCCCCGATACCAGGCTAAGCATTGCAAGCTCCGTTGAAAGGATCTTAGATTTCAAGCAACAGGACCTCGCCCGCAGCCTCGCCGCATCTCAGAACCAATGCAGTGTCTCTGCTTGCTGACGCATCTTTGACGTGGATCCATGCAACGCTCCGCAACCAGGATTTAAGGTATTCTATTCAGTGGACCTAACTGGGTCCCTGTAGCTGGCCTGCTCCATCGCGGTTGGCCTGAACTTGTGATTTTTTCCTGGTCCCAGGTGACCAGATATCCCCCAATAGCTCTTTGTGCTTGTTGGCGCTACATTTCACTATGAACTTTAAATTCAATAACTCCGCTTCTACTAATTGGATTTTTGTTGTTTTGGTCTTGTTTTATTTACTAAAGTCAGATCTATTTTTTTAACTTGGTGTGGGATCGGTTTGTGAGTTACTTTCACTGTGTTACTCTTTGAAGTGTTGCACAAATACTTTGCACACTCCCTCTAAGTTAAGTCTGACTGCTCTGTGGCAAGCTACCAGAGGATGAGCAAAGATTAATTTAGGATTTGCCTGTCCCTTACCATGTCTAGGATTGTGGTTGCTAACAAACAACCCAATTTCTAACAGATAGAAATGTTATGGTTAGACTCAAATGACTTGTAATTTTAAATCCTCTTTATCTGTAAAGTTGTGTTTTAAGTCACAATTCTGAAAATGCTGCTTTTAGAAAGTTTGTATTTTCCTGCCCTAACCATTTGTGCATCTCAGCCAGTGTCCTGGGTCAAATGACTGTGAATGGCTCTACTGTCAGGGTTTGTGTATTCCTGTCATATGGTGAGACAAAGGGTAATGAGCTGTACCCTGCCCCACTTACATTTCAAAGGGCTGCCTCCTTCACACCCACAATGTAACATGACACTAGTCTTTTGTTACCCCAGACTTCTTGGAGCCTTAGCAGGGAAAAAGAAGAATTTTCTAAAACCAGATGTTGGGGTAACCTAAATGATTTCTCCAATTAGAAGGCTGGCACTATGTATAAATATTGGACCTTCACAGCAACTCTTCTGTACACTACTGGACCTGTGGAAGACTTCTGAAGGACTGCCAGGACCCTCCAGAGAGCTGACCTGCTGCTTGAGGCCTACCTTGCTCCCCAGAGGGCTGCCTTGCTGCTACCAGAGAACTGCCTGGCTGCTTGGACCCAGCTTTAGTAGAGTGACTCCATGGGCTAGTTGTGAGCTACAGGGGGATAACAAGCTCTCTTCTCCTTGGCCTCTGCTGGAGTGAGTTGTAACTCCCAAGTGGTGTCCCCAAGTCCTGGACCCTTGGAAGTGGTGCTAGAGATGCTGCTATCTCCAAACTGTAAAATTTGGGAATTTGAAATATTTTTAGGTTGAAATCTTTTTTATTGATTTATCAACAAACAAGATGCATTGAGAAATGAGGCCTAGGTCATGGGCCGGCAACCATCGTATTGCTTTGCAGAGCATCAAAATAATACCAAAAAGAACCTTCCCACCCCCCTCCCTTCCCCAACCCTCTCCTCCCCCCTCCCGTCTCATCCCCCATTCAAGATGTCTGAACAGAAAAGCGAAAAGCAGGCCTAGCACTCAATTGCGCAGTATAGAAATGTTTAGGTCACGTTTTGGCTCAACTCGGGAAGGCGTAATAGCTGTAAATATCTAGGGCAGGACAGCTCGCGGAATTTAGAGCATAGCAGGGTGACAAAGGGCCGCCACACATCAGCGAAGGAAGTCCCATTTCCCTGAAGCGAGAAAGAGATGCGTTCCATGCCAAGAACATACCACAGTCAATGGAGCCATCCTTGTATGGTTGTTGTTCTGTCTGTGCCCCAGTGTGATAATATATTTTGTAATGCAGCCCCTAGAGCTATACCTAGTTGCTTACCTTTGCGATATTTGAGGGGAAAGGTAAGCCTATCGGACACTCCCAGGATCACATTTTCGGGGAAGCGTAATAGCGTGGTGTCGAAATGACTGTCAACCTCGTCCAGTACTTGCGTCCAGTAAGTAGTGAGGGAAGGGCATTCCCACAGCAGGTGTAATAGTGTGCCTTCTGCCTTCTGCGTCACAACCCCTCCAGCATGTAGGGGAATGGTCAGAGTCGCTCTTGTGGAGACGGGAGGGTGGAAAATACCAATACATCATAATCTTAGTGGCCATCTCAATGCTAGATACATTGCGCGCTGAATGTCGGGCTCTGTAGTAAATGTCTGCCCATTCTTTGGGGGTCAGGGTCCGACCGAGCTCGGCCTCCCACCGTCTTTGGCCCGCTGACTTGACCACCTGTTCTGGGGGACGTAAAATGTGGTATAGTTCTGTGATGAGTCGCTTTGTGGATTGTTTTGAGAGCAACCAGCGTTCATACCGAGTGAGGGACCTCTCAGCTCCCGGACGAACCTGGGGTTGCATGACCCAGTGTCGTATTTGCAAATAATGGTAGCGTTCAATTTCAGGTATGTTAAAGTCAGATTTAAAATCCTCGAAGGATCGGGTCCCTCAATATCAAAAAAATGCCCTATAGACCTGTGCCCTGCCTTGTCCCAGTGACCAAATGCCTCCTAGTCAAGACCCCGGGGAGAAGTCCAGATTTTCAGTAATGGGAGTGAGGGGCAATGGGAACGTTGTCAGACCGTTGCGAGTGGCTGTAGCATCCCAAGCTTTCAATGTAGCTCGAGCCACCGGAGAGCCATACAGCCCAGTGGGCCTAGAGGCCTTACAAAGGAAGGGAATCTTCCAGAGAGATTTTTTTGCTAAGGCGCGCTCCATAAAGAGCCAGCACTTTTCAGATTCTGGTTGGGCCCATTCTAATAGAGTCCGCAGCTGTGTCGCTTTATAATAGTCGGGAATCCCCAGCCCCCTTCTCATGGGATCTAAAACTCAGATCCCTGTTTATTCGCAGCCTTTTGTCCGCCCAGACAAAGGTGATAAATTCGGATTGTAGCTGCTTTAAAACACCCGGGGGAGGTTCTACCGGAAGAGTTTGAAAAAGGTATAAGACTTTGGAGAGTATGCTCATCTTGAGGGCTGCCACTCTACCCAGCCACGAGAGATTAAACGGCCGCCATCTTTTGAGCTCCTGCCTTGTCTGGTGCAGTAGCCGAGAGTAGTTCAAGGATATCGTTTCAGCGGTGGATAAGGACAGTGTGATACCCAGGTACGGCATAGCCTTTTGATCCCAACGAATGGGGCACGCTTGGGCCAGAGCAGTGGTGGTGGTCTGCTTCAATGAGAAGCCCAACGCTTGGGACTTGGCCACATTGACCTTAAATCCAGAAACTGTAAAGAGCAAATAAGAGGGGGGAGAGCGGACAGCCCTGTTGCGTGCCTCTGGTGATATTAAAGGGGTCAGAAGTGAAACCATTTACCCTAACAGTGGCTGAAGGGCGGCTATAGCCGCTGAACACCTATTGGCGAAAATGGCGCCCAATACCAAACCCCTCCAGGACAGTCTCCAAGAAGGGCCAATGGACCCTGTCAAATGCCTTTTCGGCATCTATTGATAGGAAGACGCGTTCCTCTGACTGACGGTGGGATTTATCCAAGAGATGCAGTAGCCTTCTAGTATTATCGCTACACTGCCTGGTCGCAACAAATCCGGCTTGGTCTGGGTCTATTAATCCCGGCATCATGGGTCCCAGTCTGGCCGCAAGGATTCCTGTGAAAATCTTAAAGTCTATGTTCAAGAGAGATATTGGCCTGTAAGAGGCGCAATATCTATTGTCTTTCCCAGGTTTGGGCAAAACGGCTACCGACGCTAGAAGCATGGTAGGTGGCAGCTCTGTGGTGTCGTCAATGGCATTAAAAAGTCAAGTCAGTATTGGGGCTAAGATTGAACAAAAGGTTTTGTAAAAAATGGCAGTAAATCCATCTGGGCTGGGGAATTTATGAAGTTTAAGTCGAGCTTTGGCCAAGATAACTTCTTCGGTTCTGATGGGACTATCGAGGGCCGCCTCCTGGTCAGATGTCAACGTGGAGTGTTTTATGCCCTGGCAATACCTGGAGGGGTTCCGGTCGGGCAAAGACTGTGCGGTATACATGTTCGCGTAAAAAGCTCGGAACGTATTAGCTATATCCTCACCCCGTGTATGCTCCAAGCCCCCTTCAGTCAGAATGAGCGGGACTGTATCGCCGCCTGTCGCTGTGCGCGCAATTTATGGGCCAACAAGCGGCCACATTTGTCCCCCCTAGGTATAAAATGTGTGCTTCAAATGAAGTGCAGTGTATTCCGCCCTATCGAGGTCAAGGCTGGCCAGCGCCGCCATAGCTGCTTTTAGCTTCCTGCAGATTCGAGGGGCCCCTGTCCTGTCCTATGGATCCCTTCCAATTCAAGTACTTGCTTGGAAAGTTCATCCCTCTTCTCTCTGCGTATCCTATTATCTGCAGCTGACGTAGCTATGAAGTCACCCCGGGCTACTAATTTAAGGGTTTCCCAAAGGGAGACGATTGAGGTGTCCTGAGTGTCATTAATAGCTAAAAAGTCTTCCAGTGTTTTTGTGAGGCGTGTTACAACTTCAGGGCGGTGGAGGAGCATGTCTCTAAGTCTCCAGGAGTATGACGGTCTAGAGGTGGGGGGGAACTGCAGAGTCGTAGTCAAGGTCGCATGATCCGAAATTGCTTGGGGTTCAATTACTGAGTTCTGTGCTATCGAGAGGAGAGAGCGGGTCGTTAGAAAATAGTCCAGCCTTGCATATGTCCCACGGGCATGGGAGTAGAAAGTGTAGTCGAGTGTGTGAGGATGGAAGTGCCGCCACAAGTCCACCAGTCCCAAGTCTTGTAGCCACTGACTGTTTGTATCAGAGAGAGCCCCCGTCTGTCCCTGCCTCTGTGCGGAACGGTCAAGCTGACTGTCGAACACGATGTTCAGGTCGCCCCCGATAAGGATCTGCCGATCGGGTGTAGATGTTAAGTCACCTCTCGCCTTATGTAAGAAAGTCTCCTGACCCTCATTAGGGGCATATATGGTAGCCAATGTTAGTGTATGTCCCCCTATGGTCACAGAGTGCGCTAGGAGCCTCCCTTTAATCTCCGATACCCTGGCTCCCACCTTCCCAGGAAACGTGCGCGCAACAAGGATGGCGACCCCGGCCTTCTTGGTGGGGAGGGAGGAGAAGTACTGCTGCGGGAAAGCCTTAGAGCGCATCCTATGGGTATCGCTGGACAGCAGGTGGGTCTCTTGTAATAAACAGATATGGGCCCCGGAATACTCCAAATAAGACAGGATTGCTCTACGTTTAACTGGGTTGTTAAGCCCTTTTACGTTCAACGTTAGGATCGTGACGCTCATCTACGTGAATGGTGGGGGTGCTACGCGCTGCAGGTGCATAAGAGCCAATCTAACCATTGCTGTCTTGATCCCGAGGTATCCCAGGGAAATTGCTAATAACGTATAAGGGTTGCTACCTTGTGCACATTTTGAACTATTTTTACCAAAAAGTGCCACAAGAGACTACAGAAGATCAGGACCTGCCAACCAGCCAATCTGCCCAAGGTACATTGCCGGCCGGCCTGACTTCACAGTAGCTCCCGCTGGACTCCTGTAGACCTCTTCAGCTTGCAGCTTTGTCCTGCTGGAGGATTTCGACTTCAAAATGTGGTCTAAAATCTTCACTGGGCTCAAAGGTAAAAGGATCCTAATCGATGATAATGACATTCTCAGCCTGGAAATGCAACTTTTCCAGCTTGGTGCTTTTTCACGTCTTCTTTGACGGCTTCACCGAGACCTTGTCTATTTCTCCCCAGCAAAGATGACTCCTCCTCAAACACATCCTGCTGCCTTGCCCCACTGAACTGCAGCTTCTCCTGGACTTTTCTTCAAAATTTCTTTTAAATTCGAAGGTATGCCGAGACCTGGCCCAATCCACCTCATGTATTGGACCCGCGCTCCATCACGATCAGCCTTACCTTTTGACTTTACCCCGGTCTCGCATAACCAGATACCAAGGGTTGGCACTTTGATATTTTAGGTGCTAGATTTCAATAAAAAAAAAATTAATTCACACCGGTTCTTATTAAAAAGTTCTTTATTTCTATAACTTAGTTTTCGATTTTTCTTGTGTTATGTTTTCACTTTATTAATGTTTGTTTGCTGCATGAATAATTTCTATTTGTATCTCCAGTTATACTTTTTGGATTTTTGTCATTTTGGTGGCATTTTATTTAGTAAAATAATCTCTATTACTCTAAATTGGTTTGGAATTTTGCTTGTGTTGTGTTTTCAATTTATTACAGTTTGAGAACTGAATAAACTTTACACATTGTCTGTAAGTTAAGCCTGACTGCTTTGTGCCAACCTACCAGAGGGTTAAGCACAGGGTAATATAGTGACATTTGTGGTTCACCCTGACAAGGATTGTGGTTGTCACCTGAGTGGGGCTTCCACCCCTCTCACCAAATACCTCAATTTTTTACACCCACACAATTTTCATAGGGAATTTGAAACACCGCTTTAGCAAAAACAGCTAAATGTAATTACAACAAATTTGGCAGAAATCTTGATCTTTACTCAGAGAGCGTACTTTTTGTGATTTGGTGTGAATCCTTTGAGTAGTTTTGGAAAAATTAAGGTTAAAATTTATAGGTATATTGGCAGTACGGCTAACATTTCAACCCTTCTGATTGCCTGAGGGGGCTTTTTGAAACAAGCACGCTGCTTGGCTGGCTGCAAATGAACAGAAATGATGTGGCAGCCATTACAAGACTCAGAGTACCCTGTCCTGAAAATGTTTTACAGAATGCGCATAAGGGGGTGTGTGTAAGTTGAACCTGTCACCCATGTGGGGAGTCCCCTAAGGTAGTCAGTAAAAAGCTCATAGGGCAGGGTGCAGTGTACTTAAAATGTAGGAAATGTGTGATTAGATTTTACACAACTGGCAGTAAAACCTAAAGTCCTTTTTCACTGTTGTAAGGCCTATTTCCCTCATTGACTAACATTTAATAAGTGACAACTTTGGAGTGGGAGCAGATAGAGGAATACTTCTTCCTCTTATTTGAATTGTGATTTAAAATCCTCTTTCATGGTAAAGTCAGATTTTAAGTTACTTTTCAAAAAATGCCACTTTTAGAAAATTGGCATTTTCCTGTCTAAACCAAATGTGCCTTTTTGTCAGTGTCCAGGATAACCTGATTGGGAATGGCTCTTCTGTGGTGTGGTGTGTATTCCTTTCAGTCATGGTGACAAAAGGGGCCTGGATTTAGAGGGAGTGGGTCTTCTTGAACAGATAGAGAGGAGGAGTTGTGCCTTGCCCTGATTACACTTCAAAGGACTGTGCTTGCAGCACACATGAAGGAACCTGACACCAGGCCTGCCTTTATCTTTGTCCCCCTAGACAGTTTGGAGCCAGACCCAAGGAAAAGGGACGGACTGGCCAGAACTAGGTGAGGGAGTAGACTGGGATTGCACCCCACATAAAGGCTGACACTGGATATGAAAGTGACACTCTCAGAACCTTGCCTCAGAAAACTCCTGGACCAGCAAAAGAATCAGAAGACACACTTCCTTGCTGTCTGAAAAAGGAAGAGTGGACCTGCTTGTCTTGAACTCAGGGTTCCAGAAACAATTCCAAGGGTCAGTTGGCTAACCTCCTGTTTGTGCTAGAGGGACCCAAGCAGCTTCCAGAGGCCTCTCTGTAACTGTCCAACTGACCAGCTCTATTACCTGCCTGAGCCCTGATGCCGGCCACTGCTGTGGCGAGTTCTGATCCCAAGAGGTGCCCCCCTAGATCCTGGAACCTTGGCTGGCATCAGAGCGTACTCCTCCTAGTTAAAAAGATAAAGGCAAAGATGAAAATCTAGAGGTATGGGGCTCTTTGAACCCTCAAGCATGCTCCTCTCGTCAGCAACAATTGCTGCTTCTCCAACCAATAAGTTCTGATGGCGACCTGCTTTTTGTGCCAAACTTGAACCACCCACGTCTCCCACCACAACCGCTTCTCATGCCTACATCGACGGCCAGTGGCGGCTGGTGACATTTGAAAGTGGTGGGGCATAAAACAATTGTTGTACTTCACTGCGGCGAGCGACCGAGCCTGAACCACCTACGGGGGGTTATCCCCCCTGCAAAAAGTTTGAAAAAAGAGTTGGCAAATGGTGCATTTTCAAGCAAACCAGAAGGTGTGAAGACCAGCTCAGTCAATACTACTGTTTAGAGTTGTGGGGGTTAAGAAACCTTATAGAAGTTTGACACATAATGAGAATGCTCTAGGAATATGGAACTAAAATGAACAACAATTTACTGGTACCGCAGTAGCACAACTATTCTTAATCATACTGGATAGAACCACGGTACATCCAACATGAAATAAATTCCAGTTAGGAGTCTCATATAGATGTGAATAGTATGCTTTTCCTGCTTCCTGGTCCAAGCCTCTATTGATAGCATTAATAAGGATCCCTCAGGTAGGCATGTGTTGTTTTGTGTATCTTTGCATATGTATACTATAAATGGAACATTTTTATTTAAAACTTTTGAACCAACTGGGTTTGCAAAACAGCTTCCTCCCAAACGTGACACATTTTTCTTGATCTTATTTTTACCCATGTTATGTTGGGTTATTGCACCTTTCCCAAAAGCTGTCCTAAGTGATCTCTTAAGAAAGCTCTTCTTCCCGATTCCAATTACAGCATGACCCTCTAAAAAGAACCTATAGTGTAACTATACCGATATACTTATTCTGCTTCCAGATTTTGTCAGATATGTACTAGTGTTTTCATGTCCGGTTTGCTATTGTGCTCTGAATTGGATTTCATCATCATGACAGCCCCCGAATAAGAAAGTCAACTTCTAACTGCTTAAAGATTCTATGTATCGTTTATTCTGTATTTGCTGGGGTCGAATTTGTTAAGTGCTATATGTGGTTTCAATCTTGCATTGCTGTGGTTGTAATTTCTAACATCTTCAATTTAGGGAGCACTTAACATCAACCATATCATTATATCCCACATGCTCAGGGTCACACATATAAAATGCGTTAATAAAAAACAGGTTCAGGAAGACTCCACTGTAAGGGGCAGAGATTACTTTCTAAGTTAAGAAACACCTTAAGAGTCATATAAGTTAAAAGGGGAGCGAGTGGAGGCAGAGCTTTCAAAAACGTGCATTTTTTGTTGTAGTAAAACTGCTGTTGATTTTTACCTTAATGACAGGCGTTGGGCATTAAACGAGTTGGCAATTGGAACAATTGTGTAGGGAGGTAGCAGGCCACATGACAGCTCCAACAACTGCACAATATTCCTCAACAATCGTCCCTTAAAAAGTTAAAGGGGCGACTAGGGTATTGTTTCTCATTGCAATTTCTCACTCCAAGGCTCTCAAACATATCTGCATTTCCTTCAGACACCTCTTATGCAAGTCAACAAATTAGTCGAGAACTGCGAAAACTATTCACACATCAACAATATGTTTTTGTGCAGTGCTTTGAGGCGCTGACCATACATGCAGACAGGGCTTCTCAGCGTTGGACACAGGTTGAGCGCACCATGCGTGGCGAAACACAGATGTGTCCCACACACACCACTGTAAAACACTGCCATTACAAGATGGAAGCTATGACCGGTGCATCCCTATTAAGGCAGCTAACTAGAGGTGTAAACATGCTCAGTGCAACAGTGTTCCACTGTCATACCAACAGACTGAAGTTATGATGTTGGCTGCGCCACTGCCGTGTACTTCAATTAACCATTTGCCAAACTCGTGCCACCTAGAAGCAGGCCTAACCACACTATTAGGCGCTATATAAACAACTGCCTCCTGCCTACAATCAACGACAAAAGCTGGATAATGCAGCTGCACTGGCATGTTTGGGGGGAGGGAGTATACTGAAGTGGTAAATTGAAGCCAAAAACTGTGTTTCTCTTGCAAACATACCCCAAACATCGACCCCTGCCGCTCCATGATTGCAACACACAACGCCATGCCATAAAAGTCAATCATTGACACCGAGGCTCCCCTCCCCCAACACTGCCAAAAGGTTCCACCAAACCAAGGTCTGTGCTCCTCTGAGGGAGGGTATTGGGGTAAGTCGGCCAATCAGAAGAAAACAGGAGAGGATAACACGCTTAAAAGCAGAGAAGACGAGGACAATGGATAGATTCAAAACAGACTTTCTCTCCATTGAATTTAACGCATGTTTTTTTAAATGATATCCATATATAAGTAGGCTTTAGGATAAAGTGAAAAACTACACGTAAAAAGAAATTCCAAAAAGCTAGTGCATGTTTTCTTCTGTCAAGCTCCTTTTGATGGGCGATAACAGGCGTCTTCTTAGCACATAAAGCATACATTTTAGACACATCACCAGAGCTTTTTCATTCCATAACGCACCGCGCTCTCTAATATCTTCTGCCTTTACCCCGCTATCTAACTCCCAATAACTTTCTTTGCTCTCTTTTTGCTGCACTCCACATTTGCATGAGCAATATTTCACCGTTCGCGGTGCGGCTCATGCGGCGTTTACTGCCGAATGAACGAAAAGTAAGGCTGCCACATGTCATCTATAAAATTCTTCAAAAGATAGGAAAGTATTTATGCAAAATCACAATCAGTTCTGAAGCATATGCAATATGAAAACCAAATTGCCTCTTTGGGCTTCTCATCCTCAAATGTTTTATGGATTGTGGGGGAGGCTGCCAGCATCATGAATAGGCATTGCGATTGCTTCCACCCACCTGCTGGCTACTCATTGGGCCAGAGATAGCTGTGCGGAGGGAAAAGAAATACTGCTTTTTTGTACATTGCGATCCAAGTGTCAAGATTTCCAAGTTAGGAAAAACTACAGGTTGCACCAGAAGGCGCCAGATTGTAACACATACGCCTCAACTTACATTGTATTTATTTACGCGTCTTCTGAGATGTCGAGTGCCTTTTGAATGGCACATCGCAAACAATTATCTGTCCTCGACAGCTGATACCCCGGGCTATTTACGACATTATTTTCCCATTCGCATTAATAATGATGTTTTAAAGGAGTCAACAACAAGGCAGCAGCGGGCACAAAGGAGGGCGTGCAACAGTTATGAAAATAGAGGGTATCGAGAACAGAAAATGAATCCAATACGAATTCTCTTGGCAAGGGTCTTCGGATGAAATCCAGTTCTGACTTGCAGAAAAGGTCATGTAAAGTTAGTTATTAACTGTGCTATTCTATAGGTCAGTCGCGGCTGGCAAAACGGGCGGGTGGGTTCGTGGGGGGGGAAGTGGGACGGTAATCTTTATGTAAAATAAAAAAACTTACCTTCCTCCAGTTCTGCGACTGCATCACGCGCCGCCGCCTCAGCTCCTGCTGCTCCTGGTGCGTTTGGCAGTGTTGTGATTGGTGAGGCGCAGCGGAGAGCGCTCCAGCCAGGCCATTTTCTCTATGTAGGCTGCATGCTGGGGCCGACCAAACAGTCAGTACCCACAACAGTGGGCAAGCCACTCCCCCCTGCCCTCGAGCAGGACCGCCCACCCGCCCGCCCCCAACCAGGCACTTCTGCTTTCTCGCAGTGCGAGAAGCAGAAACATAAAATGGTAGTTTTACCATTTTATGTTTCTGCCTTCTCGCACTGGGAGAAAGCAGTGGGGCGACGCCCCCACGCCCCTATGAAGGAGCCGCCACTGTCGACGGCTTTGTGGCCCCCATCAACACAAAGCTCCAGCTCAGGTTCTTCACCTGGACTTGATCTGAGAGATGGTAGCTCTCCACCAGGACAAACCTGGTCCCTGTTTCCAACTCACACTCCAACACAGTCGGCCTGAACTTTTGATTTTGTCTCGGTTCAGTACAAGTGATGCTTTGTGCTTTTTGGTGCTATTTTCAGCTAAAATTTTAAATACTCATAACTCCAGTTATACTTATTGGATTTTTGTGTAATTTTATTTATTGAAATACACTGTATTTTTATAGATTGGTTTGGGACTTTTCTTTTATTACTGTTTGAGTGCTGCAAGAATAAATTACACATTGCTTCTATGTTAAGTCTGACAAACTAGCAGGGGATTCAACACAGGTTTATTTAATGACTCTTGTGGTTTACCCTGATAAAGACTGTGTTTATTACTTAAGTGGAGTTTTCACTGCCCCCTCAACCAATAACCCAAAGTCTTACAATGGATTCCCTAACTTGGTGCATTAAAAATCTGCCTTTTTCTTTTGATGAATTATTATCAATATCTCAAATACATCCCAGGATATCATTACCTTGTCTTTTTTTAATGTAAGAACAATTTGTATTGTTTTATTCATATTAATAACAGTTAAAACAAATACAGTTGCTCTTCTTTGGCATACATCATGTGTATTGCGAAGTTCCCTGTGCCCCCATCGAGGGCCCGACCCCTGGAACTAGTCAGGCCCACTCTCAACCATCCTAGCCATGGTGTGCCCACCATTTTATCCAGATGTTCCCATGTTTTCGTTGAATTCCCCTGGCTAAGTACATTGTTTCCTTTAGTTTGGCACACCAGTCCATCCCATTAGTCCAAGCTGTTATAGAAGGTGCAGCCTGAGAGTTCCAATGTCCGGCAATATCTCCTTTAGCCACCACAGTGCCCAAACCCACCAGGATCCTGTTGCCCCTCAGTCCCCGGCATCATCCAGTATGCCCGGCAGTGCAATCCTGGGGTGCGCCTCAATGTGTGTCCCCACTACTGCGGATAAGGTACCTATAACTTTGGGCCAGAACGTGTGTATATCCGGGCATGACCACACCATGTGGTAGAAGAACGCTCATGGATACTGACAAGTGTTGCATGTGGGGGAGGTGCAGTTGCCAGCCTTCCATAATCAGAGGGGTTTTTGGTATGCTTGATGCAGATATTTTAATTGCACTAGCCAAAATCTTGCAGATATATCTAGGGTATGAGGGGCCATACAAGCATCACGCCAGTCTGCCTCATCTAATGTTCCCACACACCCTCACAATTCTCCCTCAGGGGTCCAAGCAGGTCAGGGGAGCTCAACACCAAGGTTTTATATATCTGAGAGGTTCTGCCTTTTCCCAGGTGGAACATGAGCAGGCGTCCCTACAGCGGGTTTTTCTGCGGGACATCCTCTAAGCTGCCCTGGTATTCACTCAGGGCGTGGAAAAGTGTTAGCTATCTAAAGAGTTGGGAAGCATTACCAAGTGTTAGGAATACATGATGCCTTTCATCATCTTTCTTATGCCAAATAAGTTCTTTAAAGGATAATTTTTAGAACTCATCAATTTAGTTGAACAAACAAATATAACTAAATAACAGATCAATATTTTGGAATTCATGGCGGCAGAAAAGGCTAAAATGGGTACATTTAATCCAGGATCATCAGGTTGCAGTATTCTTTTCCATTCTTAAGAATAAAAGTGATATTCCAAGCTCATTTAATTATCAGTATTTTAAAATTTCATTAATGATTTAGCAAATACTTAAGGAACGTTTTAGGAACTACATGATGATATTGATGGTATAGTTTCTGTCTTTGCTTTATTTTGTGTATCAGAACGGTTCCCAAAAGCCTCATATATTTAAAGGTATATTAAAATAATATATGAGAAATACTAAATCAGAAATATTGTGAGGGAAAGATCTTAAGGATTAATGGTGTATTAAATTCTGGTATGATGTGTAGTTAAAACACATACTGAACAGACTTTACTCTTCTTATAAAATAGGCTATTCACTACCCTGAGCTCTTTATCTACACTGACTAATAACTTAGATAGTAGTTGTGGTAAAATGTATCTGAAGGAAATGCATTTCATATTTTCTCTACATGTACTCATTCATCTGATTTGGGTAAAAGTTTGGAAACAAATTAACTTAAAATTTAATTCTAATAATTCCTTGTCATTTATCGTAACATATGTGTGGATAGTTTGTCTGATGAATAGTCCTCCATCACCAAGAAGGATAGATAAATTAAGTTATTCAGTACTACTGCTTTCTGGCTACTTAAACTAAACTGGAAGAATGAGGTGCACATATGCCCTTTTGAGCTTGGTGGAATGATGTTTCTTATAGCCAAAGGCTGGATAGAGCCTGTGTATCAACATTGAGAGAGAAATGTTAAGGTCACAGTTAACATGTTTTCTCAATAGTTCTTTGCTTTACTTTTCTTTAGAGCAAGTTCTGAATGAGGGGTTTCTAAACCCCCTTAATGGCTATGCATTTATTCATTACAATCTCATATATTTATATTGTCTTTCATAAAGCTTGCTTACACTATCTGATTTGTACTACCTCACTTCAAATAGTTTAGAACACATGTATTACTTTTTAACATAATATTCTTATCAATTACACCTTTCCTCATTAATTCCTTTTTAAATCTTTCCCTCTTTTTATTAAATGTTTAAAGCTTACCTGTCAAATATATTGTCATGTTACTTTCATTTTCAGATTGCTTTATGGTAAGAATAGTGGTTGTGTGACAATATAATTATATATTATTATGACAATATATGATAAAATACAAATATATATATTTATATATTACATATCCCTGTAAGTCCATTCATATTGTAATAGCATACTTTGCATAACCTTTCTATGTGTTTTACATTAGAGATATAACTATAATTCAGAGAGAGAATAAGCAGTTTTTTTAAATATTGTATTGTATTAACTTTTATTATATAAATCTATCTTTTAAGTGTGTGATTACTCACTAGAGTTCTATATTTTGATTTAATCTACTGTTTCGAGTTTTTTCAGGTGTTCAGTTATTATTTAATGTTAATCTGTAATAAGAGAGTCATTCAAATATGGTCATAATATTTTTTTTTTCTTTTTTTTTAAGTGAGACACTCGTGGGAGTCAAACACACAATCCCCTTCATGGACTCTGATGGGGATGTACTTCTTGGTCAACTCTGGCGACCTTCTCGTGAGATCATACATTTGGGATTAAGTGAAGAACAGTGTTTTCCTGTATCTGTGAAAAAAATAACAGATTAGAGATGTTGATTATATTGGTAAAATTGATTATGATTTGTTCCATTGAACATATAAAGCAGTAATATTTTTATGATCTTGCGAGATGCCTGTGGAAGTCAAACACACAATCCCCTGCATGGACTCTGAGTGGGCTGTACTTCCTGTTCAGTTCTCAAGATCTACCCCGGATTGTACATTTGAAATTAGGTTAATAACAGTGTTTTCTTGAAATTCTGAACAAAATTAAGACATTAGAGATGTTGATTAGCTTGGGAGAATTGATTATGAATTGTTCCATGACATATATAAAGCAATAATATTTTTGAGATCTCGCGAGACACTCACAGGAGTTCCGGGAGAGGTCTGGGAGGGAAACCGCACCCTAATGAAGGATTTTTATTAGTTAATATTGGGAAGCCAAACAAAAACACGAGGAATTGATACAAACTCAACTATTTCTTACTTGTCGTAATAAAAATCCAAACGAGTTCTGGATTGTCATTAATCATTTGCACAGGGGCTCCGAGAGTGCAAATGGAAATAATGTTGTCCCTGCAGACTGGATCACTCACATTAGTTAACTGTACGGAGACTTAATGAAACCATCTAAGTCAACACTTAGTAACAATTGGGAAACAACCAGGAAACGAGCATCGAAGGCGGCCTCGATCAAATTCATCCCTTTGGTTTATCCTTTACACCCACAAGGATCAGCAAACAGATTCACAAAAGTAGAGCAGGTGGGGCTCTCGTCCCTAATGGAATCCCAGCCTCAATTTAAAAACAGGATATTGAGTTCTGGTCTAACTCGCTGAAAAAGCTTTTCATAACAAGTGTTGTCACAGAATACATTCCGTCATCTTGGCAAGGTTCTGTTTTACATCCAATTTACAAAAAAGGTCCAGTGGCAGCCTCTGACAGCTACCTTTTATCCCACTGTTGGATGTAGAGGCCAAATACTTCAACTCTTTTCCGCTGGAAGATTTTGACACCTGGGCTAAGTCTAGAAATATAATTCCATTTAATCAAACTGGCTTCAGACTTTTCTCTGGCACCACCGACAATCTGGTAGCTATCATGAGGCTTGCACCAAAACAAATAAGCAAGGGCGAGTTTCTCTACTGCAGTTTCATAGACTACATTAAAGCTTTTGGCCACATTAATCTCCAGCTGATATGGTCCAAACTCGCTGCTTGGCAAATATCATTACTGCGTGGTATTCAATTGATTTACTCCAATACCTAGGCCAGAGTAATACTGGGAAATAATAACACTATTTCCAGTAAAATCAAGATCCATCACAGTGTTAAACAAGGTGTGTGCTGGCCCCTGTACTTTTTAATTTGTATATCTGCGATCTACTTCTTGCATTGAACTCCATTGTTAGCGACGCTCCAAAACTCGAAAACCGCTCCATAACTGCATTGCTCTATGTGGGCAAATTTGTCCTCCTCAGTCAAACAGCTATGGGGATGCACAGACTTATTAATGCACTGCACTAACATAGATATTCAGAAGCAATGACAGTAAATTTTTAAAAAAACGAACATTGTAGTGTTTGGAAGAAATAGAAAGCAAACAGGTGTCTGGTTCATGGACAAACACCGCTTGACTCAATCCAATACATATCAGTAGCTTGGGTGCTGGTTGGATGACAAAGGAGGGCACTTAAAGCATATCAATTTGCTGAAATCAAAAACCGCATTTCTTCAGTTTGACTTTCAAACACTGTTAAAAACAACAAAACAGCCTACTTTTGAAACCATCTTGAAGATAGTCAGCGCAAAATAAATTTCAACGTAGTCATATGGTACTAAGGCATTTCCAGGGCGATTTGGTGTCTTTTTTAACAAAGTACAGAGTAACATCTTCAGGTCTTTGTTTCAGCTGACACACTCTACATCATCGGCCCTGATCAAGCTGGAATTCAAACTAAGGGGCTTATTTATGAGAGCCCTGTGTCACTTTTGCACCACCTTAAGTGGTATTTGGTGACGCATGGCTCTCATAAAGGTTTATGAAGCCATGCAAAGCCACCCTTGCTTGGCTTTGAGTGGCCTCATAAATCATAAGTAAGGTGACGCAGCGATTTCCACTGCACCCGGGAGGTGTTCCATGGGTGTTGTTGTGGGTGTTACCATGCAACATCAATGGAGTTTGATGCTGCCCCAAATTTACAAAGTGATGTAAACCTGAGGAAGCGTCAAATCCGTATGCCTCCTAAGTTGAGGCATAACAAGGATAAATATATTAATTTCTCTTTCATTTTTTCCTCTTTTCCATTTTCCATTTGTGCTGCATTGTTTAAACACGCATAGAAAAAGGAAAAAGCCTCGTAGCATTGTTTTTGTTCAGGGAGGTGCCCCTTTCTGCACAAAAACAAACCTGCCTGCAATATGGTGCAAGGCTGCCTATGTTGGTGCTAGGTTGCCAAAATGGCGCCAGCAAAGGGGAGAAAGGCCACGAAAGCATGATATTGCTTAAATACGCTGCTTTGCTGCGCTACCCAATGCCAAAAGGCCCTAAGTGTACAACAAGTTGTACATAAAGATAGTTTTCTGAAATATATGCACTCAGCACAAGTTGCCAACATAGGGTCCTTAAAGAATCTCATTCAGACTGAAGTAATGACCTGCAACTCACAGGGCCATACTTGCTGTATAAAATGCTGTTACAGAGGGTATAAAAATGAAAGGTGTTGCTGACTCATGGAAACAACTTCTGCCCCATCATCATATCAAAACAGCAGTAAATAAAGTGGTACATACAGCTTCCTTTATGATGGACCAACATAGCTTGGAGTGTAGGAAGCATGCCCATCTCATAATTGACAGCTGTGAGAGATGAGGGATTCAAAGGTACTTCACTGAACCATTAGCTGTTCATTACAAACTGAGAATTTGCCAGATTCAGGTGGGATGCTTTCCATCGCTAGACCTTCTGCCGTCATGGGTGACCCAACCAGCCTCCAACAAGTGTCGGCTATGTCGTCTGCATCACGTAACTTTAGCACATCTTCTCTGCATTTGTCCTTATCCAATCAGCAAACATAGATCATACCTTCAATGGCCCCTGATTCACCAGGGAGTACGGTTGGTCAGGCAGCCATTGACTTCTTCCGAAAAGGAAAACATCTGCAAGCGATAGTTTGACTTATAAGATACTTGGATATAGTAGAAAGATCATTAAGGAAAGCAGATTTGTCAACTCAACTTCCCCTGCAGGAATCTAGCCTTCCCCTACTGTCGTGTAGCTCCTATAGTACCCCTGCAGGAACTGCGCGTTTGGATAACATATACTGCGGGCTTGGTGGCAGACTGACTCTGGGCACCCCCACCATATATGTTAGCCTGGTTTGCATTAGCTAGCTCGCAGTGCCACTAGTGTCTCCTCTTATCGGGGAGAGATTAGTTTCTGGCAACCTTAGATCATGACAACCCTGATCCCTCAGAATCGTGGAAACAATATACTACCTTTCGCTCAGTCACTCGTGCTCACTTATTCGGTTTGTCTCAGAGAGTTACACAGAATAAACAGTTGGGCGTTTCAATAAGTATTTATTGAACAGTTGTTATTCTAGTGTAAAATATATGTGCTGCGGTAACCAGCAGACAATAGCAGATATATATTACCAGCAGTACGATAAAAGCAAAGGGATAGAACAGTTCTACCATATTGCGATAATCATGGATACATACATGAATATAAAAGCATTATGCAAAGTGTGCGTACTCCTACGGTGCCTAACTAGATGTACCTGAGTGTACCTAGCATATGTGTGTAGGTCTTAGAAGCTAAGAGCCAAGAATCCTCCTAGGATTTTGTCGAACCCCCATACCTGAATAGAGAGAGTGTGGGACCCCGTCCTGGTCTCGAGTTGGACACCCCGTCCGGGTTGTGCCAGACCACTGTCAGCTTGAGCGACTGCATGCAGGAGCCTCAGCGTCTCTGGTCAGTGTGTCAGCATGGAAGTCTCGGTTCCCTCTATCTTACCGGGGCAAGATGTGGTGTATTTATGCCCTAAAGAGTCTCGGTCCTCAGTATGGTTTGTATTGGACATGAGGAAGACGTCAGGGGTGAACTTTGTACATACATATTATGCCGGTGGTGTATTCTTAGAAAGCCATACATAATTAATGAGTACAGTGTAGGCCTGTGTTTGGAAGAACCCTGCTGCATTCAAAACCACAGGATAGATAACGTTCAGCCCTCAGAGCTCGTTCTGTACTAGCTGGGACCAATGTAGGTGAAAGATCATGCCTATATAAGGAATCATACTATAATAGGACATGTACAGTTGTGACCATAATTGGGCATATGCGGCCATGACCATAATAGGGCAAGTACGAATATGACCATATTAGGGTAAATATGAATACGTCTATTTTAGGGCATGTACGAACGGGTCTACATTAGGGCATCTATGCGGGATATAACACTACTTGGAGGACTTTCTCTGAATAAAGGAGTACATGTAGTCACAGCGGTCAGGATGCTAGTGGAGGCTTGTCATCTTTTTTCAGATTTACATTACGTACGATTTCTTCGGTGACAGTCTTAAATGGATAACTCTACCTATCCTGACATTATAAATAACTAAAAGGACAGCTGTCTCATTACTGCCTTAGGTGTGATTACTGTCTTTTGAGTCTTCACATACTCAGTGCACAAAGGTTTTACAATCATTGGCATCTGTTTGAACAGACCTCTTATTTACTTATCAGTCAATTCTGTACCTCTGCCCTGACCAAAGACATTTTGAAGCACAAAGCACTTTGAAACCTCACATATTTGCAATCAATAACGACACTGGAGGACTGGGCATTGGCATACATTTTGATTTGTGCCCATTTTAATGTAATTTTTAACCTTTTAATTATCTTTTAGTTAGAAAAGTCAGTTTGCTTTTGAAATGTTTGCTTGTATCCTCTGATTTGCACCAGCACTTTATTCTGCAAAGAGCATAGCACCTTGTAAATTAATGCAGTACTGTAAACAACAGTGTTACATTATGTATTGTTGTAGGCGTCAATAGACATAACTTCCCTTAACCAACCAACGAACACAGCTTTAGAAATTCTGTGCCCCTATTGAGGACCTGCTGAGTATTTTTTTGTTAAATAATCATCATCAAGTCACTTTTATTATGCATATCCATATTTTTGGAAGTTGCAATCTGTCCTTTATGAGCTTTTTGCAGTTTGTGATGAGAATAATGTGCTTGATTTATATATTTTTATAACCTTGTCTGCACTTTAGCGGACCTGATTGTCAAAATAAAGTAAATTGTCATATGAATGTCTTTACATAGAAAAAGAAGATTCCATCCTTTTTGCTGTATTTCCCTATTGGATTTTGGTGAGGGTAGACATATCTGGCTTGCTCTCCTTTCCTGTTTCCCTGCCAACACAAAGATGTCTTCATCAGATTCTGATGAGCAGCCAGGAACAGCTGCACCAGCTCAGCCACCTCAGCCTCCGAAGGAATAATCCTTGATGTGGCAGTTCTTTGAAATGCAGCCAGGTGACAAGAAAGTTTCTTCAAGTACGTCATCTGTAAACTTTGCAAAAAGGATTTCAGTCGGGGGAGCAGAAATAAACAGTATAGTATGAGTATCACAGGCACGTAGAGGCACCTCAGATCTATGCATCTGCAAAGGCTTGCTGGGGCAGAGTTGGCTCGTTCTGTGGAGCTAGACAACTCTTCGGGGGCTTCCTCATCATTTGCTCTGGGAGATACTGTGCTTGCGCCGGTAGTAAGTGCAGTAACATACACCAATCCTGCTTACCTGAATAAAGCACTATTTTGCTGTTTGTGTAAGCAGATCATTTTTTCATCAGAGATTAGCATGGTTGCCAAGGATAAGCTTGTCCAAGATCACAAATGCCCCCATAGACAGTAGATTTTTTTTAACAGATTTCCCTCAAATTTTTGGTTTTGTTTTTAAGATGTTGTTAGTGTTTGTTTCACACTTCAAGTTGTATGTTTTTGTTTTACCCTATTAAAAAAGTTTTAAAATACAAACATTTTTCAAAAGTTAGAAAGCACAAAACTTTTTCATGAATATGTGATGTTACACCGCGAGCAAATACCACGCAGTAGGTAACAACACGGACGTTACATCGTCCGCGTTGTTACCACGCATGGCATTACATCGCAAGTCGTTTCAACGACTTGCGCTAGATGGCGCGCTGGATTTAGGAATAGTATAAATTACTATTCCTACTCCAGTTAGTGCAACAGCAGGGAAGGTGTTGGATTTAAAATCCAACACATTCCCTGGTGTTGCGCGCCATCTAGCGCAAGTCGTTGAAACGACTTGCGATGTAATGCCATGCGTGTGACTACGCGGACGATGTAACGTCTGCGTTATCTACCCGCGTGGTATTACCAGCATTGTAAACGCTGTCTCCCCTTTTGAATAGTTGTTGAAAACTGCTACCCTATAGTTTCCTGATCTATGTTGTTTGTACTGTTTCCATTTTTTCCTTTCTCAAAATCTCTTTCAAGACTCTCAGTAGAGCCGGAAAGGCCCACCATAATCGGCGGCTCTCCCAAGCCTGCAAAAGCTTGTTAATTACTGTCACGAGGCTCTCACAGGATTGTAGCACAATTTTAAAATCATCCAAAAGAAAACCTCCTCCTGTTTAACAAGTAACTGTGGACCATACAAACAGCAGTTGGTCACAACCTAATTTGCTTTTTTAACTGCCATCTACCAACTACGTTTGAATTTTTGCCTCCGTCCCATTTTTTTCTCTCCTCTTGTAAGTCCATATTCCTTCTGAAGCTTACTCATTCAGCTTAACACTCTTCTTGCGACTGACAGCTACATACTGCACCATGGTTTGGCTCTGGACTTTGGGACACAGCTTCATCCACTGGGCTATAGAATATGCCATTAATTGTGGTATTGACAAGAATCTTGGATTTCCAAACTTGGACATCATTTAGATTGGCCATAAAGGTGTGAAGTGGTATCAATTGCTACCAATGCTTGAGAGTATTTTGGATTGTGAAAACGCAGACCTGATGATAATTCACTGTGGTGGCAATGGCGTAGGCACAATTACATGGATTGCACTTGAAATTCAAATGAAGGAGAACTTTTCACAACTGAGGTCTCTCTTTCCTCACACTGCCTTTGTATATTCTAATATATGTGAAAGGCAAAAATGGCAGTGGTCCAAAGACTTTTGTCTTAAGATTGACAAATCCCAGAAACACTTTAATAAAACAATTCCTGTATTTCTTTATGACCATGGCATTGGATCTTTATATCATAGTAACATCTGGTTTGATAAGCCAGGTGTCTATAGGTGAGATGGAGTGCTCTTCACTGCAGAAGGGAACAGGATCTTCCTTCATAACATCAAGGAATGCATCCATGTATATGTGCAATTGAACATTACGCACAATAAACACAAAAGCTCTTGCCATAGTCACCCTATTGCAACACTATGTGATTTTTTATCCTATAACTTCTGTTTCTTTGTTGCATACTGACTCTCACAAGAGTCTCGCGTGACCGTTGGCACCCAGACGCCCGCCTACACTCCTGCGTTTGTCTGACTCTTATGAAATGTAAACTATATTTCATGATAATAGCTCTGTATCATAGGGTGGGTATATATTAGACTGTACAAGCACACAATCCTCTGCACTGAAACCTCTTTCTTGGGAGAGATTTTCTCTAACCCCCTACTTGTTTTATTGTTTACAATCCTGCAAGAGTCTCACAAGATTATTAGCTTTTTTGAGGGTATAATTTACTCTTTCCTTCATTACAGTACATATACCTTATAGTCCTCACTAGTAGGGTGTGGGGAGAAATTAGCCACTCCACTGACACCCTTTCAGTGCATAACAGGACTGCACAGTAGGGTGTGAGGAGAGATTGGACTCTTCACTGATACCTCTCACAGAGCATCAACTGTTTATAGTAGGGTGTGGAGAGTGCCTGGCCTCTCCGCTGAGACCTCACCCCAAGGTAGCCAATGTACAGAGTAGGGGATAAGTAGAGACTGGCCTTTCCGCTGACACCTCTCCTCAGGGTGGCCAGTGTGCATAATAGGGAGTGGGAGGACTGGCCTCTGTTTTGAGACTTCTTTTTTAGATGGTCAGTGACCATAATAGGGTAAGTGAAGGGACTGCATTCTCCACTGAGATCCCTCTCTTTGATGACAGGTCTGAATAATAGCATGTGGGGAGGGACTGGCCTCTCCTTTGAATACTCTTTGCCGCATGAAAACTGTGCATACTAGGGTGTGTGAAGGACCTCTTCTCTGTTAAGACCTCTTTCTGTAATGTGCATACTAAGGTAAGGAAAGAGACTACTCTCACTGCTGAGACCATTCTCTGGGCTGACAGGGGTGAAAGTAGGGAATGGAGAGGGACTAGCCTCTCTGCAGGTGTGCGTAGTAGAGTGTGTGGAGAGACTGGCCTCTACTCTGAGACCTCTGTCTCGGATGATGAGTTAGCATATTATAGTTTAAGCTCAAAGAGACTTCCTTCTCGTCCAAAGCTCGAGGACAACATGAGCTATCTCTGATTCTGTCCCCAATAATATCACAGCATTTCTTCAACCATGTAATAAGCATGCTAACTAATGGTTGAACCTTGGCCCTTTTTTTCTACTTCTCCACATACATGTTAGCAAAATACTCGCGTGATCGTAAAACACCTCATGGCAGGCCCCGAACCTTTTCATGCTAGTCTTGCGAAATGCTCACAGGATCGTATGAGCCTCCTGCAGCAAGCGTCAGTTCCTGAAGCTTGCAATCTACTCTCACGAGACTCTTGCGGGATCGCAGCACAATTCTAGGGAAATAGTAGTATATGGAAGGGACTAGTCTCTCTACTGAGAACCCTCTTTTTGATAATGGGTGTCCACAGTGGGTTTAAGAAGGGTGTATGGTAGCAACTGCTCTCTCTCTCTCAAATGATGAATGTGCATAATAGCATGTGAGGAGTGACAGGCCTCTCATTTCAGTCGTCTCTCTTAGATGACAGTTGTGTGTAGTAGTGAGTGGGAAGGGCTACCCTCTCTTATCAGACTTCTCTTTCAGATGACGGGTGTGCATAGTGATGTGGGGGGTGTGAATGGGCTGGCCTCTCCTTTCAAACCTCTCTCTCAGATGATGTGTGTGCATCATATAGTGTATGTAGATAGACTGGACTCTCCTTTCAGACCTCTCTCTTAGATGATGGGTGTGTGTAGTAGGGTGTCTGGATGGACAGCCTCTCCTTTCAGACCTCTCTATCAGATGATGGATGTGCATTGTAGTGTGTGAAGATGGACTTCCCCCTCCTGACAGACCTCTCTCTCAGATGACGGATGTGCGTGGTAGAGTTATGAATCGACTGGCCTTTCCTTTCAGACCTCTGTCTCAGGTGACAGGTGTGCGTAGTACAGTGTGTGGATGGGGACTGGCCTCTCCTTTCAGATCTCTCTCTCTCTCAGATGGCAGGTGTGCGTAGTAGGGTGCATCCGGAGTGACAGACCTCTCCTGTCAGACCTCTCTCTCGAATGATGTGTGCATAGTAGGGTGTGTGTGGGAAGAGTCTTAACTCTACTCTCAACTCTTCCCAAAGCATTGGGCATGAATAGTAACCTCTGACAAACACCATCTCCAGTACGACTCCTTCCTACAGTAACAAGTGTACATACCATAGTGTATTCAAAGATCACTTACTCCTGCCGACTTTTCATGATCCAGCAAGAGCCTTGCGAGATCCCAACATTTTTTTGGGAAAAGAAATAACCTTCGACTCATCACAGTACTTATCTCTTACACACTTCCTCTCAAAAACAAGGACCACAACATGCATTCCTACTAGTAGAGTGTATTCAGAAGTCATCTGCTCCTTTTTACTATTCACG
The DNA here is from genome assembly GCA_963921515.1 of Calotriton arnoldi. Classification (NCBI taxonomy): domain Eukaryota; kingdom Metazoa; phylum Chordata; class Amphibia; order Caudata; family Salamandridae; genus Calotriton; species Calotriton arnoldi. Next base: position 476,860 of record CAWUFW010008515.1, read on the forward strand.
ATCCTGCAAGTGTCCTGCCAGATCATAAACATTAGTTAAAAACAATATACATTTATTTACTTCACAGTAGTTATCCCTTAGACAACTCGTCTCTAAATCTAGGGGGACAATATACCTTTCTGCTATCCCCTTATATAATTTTTCACAATTAACAGTAATGGCAGCCATTTCATTTCTAAAATTCCAACAGCCAGCCAATCATAGCGCTCGCTCTTGTGGGAGCCTCTCACTCCAGTGAGAGCTTGAAGGTACATGAGATAAACGGGCCTCTCAACCAATCACAGGGCTTCATTTTTAAGTTTGCGTTCCCGCGGGACGCTCGTTAGGCGCTCGCGAGGCTCCCACGAGCCCAAATGCCAAAATCTATAATTATTTTGGACCTTAATTTCTCAAAACTACTGAACAGACATACACCAAATCACAAAAAGCACAATCAGGGGCCCAAGATCTAGCTTCCTGCCGAATTTGGTGTAATTCCGTTCAGCAGTTTTTTGCTATATCCTGTCTTAAAGAGGTCTATGGAAAATGCATGGAGATTTTATGTTTTGGGACTCCCCTTTTTTCTCGGCCTACACCTCAAGGATCATCCTGAAACCTTTCAGGAAGGAGCTGAGGTGGATGAACTTTTGTTTTTTTAAAATTTCATGAACATTCATCAGACGGGGCCAAAGTTGTTAGCAAAGCAAAAAATTATCCATCTATGGAAAAGCAGACCTAACTATAACTACCTAGTGGTGACCGCCACTAGGTGATATATGGAGTGTTATGTGGTATATTATTAGAGTTTAATAAGCTTTTAACCATAAAAAAAGTCTGACCTCACTATCAGTCGCTTTTTCCAAATACAATCAATGATCTCCTCATTTTATTTTTCAAGCTGTAGATTACAGTCATAAATCTTCATCTAACTGCTTATTTGAAACCATTTCATTATGTATATTTCATTATATATATTTCTTTATGTGCAGATTTCTTTCCATATTTCATCCTTATTTTCTTATTTATCAGTGATAATTTGTGTCTGTCTTTTTAGAGCAAAGATGTTAGCATATTTCATTCCTGTCTGTGCAAGTGTAAATCCTGACCATTTCCTTTCTCGATCCCACTGGCTGATTCACTCCAGTGCTATATCGGGGCCTGTCAATCATGGGCCATATGTATGAAAATTTTGTTTTGCGAATCTCAAATAGCGATTTTTTGCGAATCGCTATTTGAGAATCGCAAAACGCGATGTATGTAGGATTTGCAAAAACTTTTGCAAATCCCACCTATTCCTTAATTGCGAATCGCAAATTGCGATTCGCAATTAAGGAATATCTCCCCATTCATTCCTATGGGCCTAGAGCCCCATAGGAATGAATGGGGAGACATTCGCAATTTGCGAGTACCCACTAGGTACTCGCAAATTGCGAATGCAATTTCAAGGATGCAAGGGAGTCAAAGGGACACCCTGTTGCACCCCTGAAATAAGCATGGGTGCAGATGTGGCGCACATACATGCCCTAAGGGCATGTATGTGCGCCACATGGCACTTTGAAAAATGCAAAAAAGTGCATTTTTCAAAGAAATCGAAAATTACCACCAACCTGAAGTTGGTGGTAATTTGCGATTCCTTAAACCAAAATCTCACAACTTGGGTGCTTCCTACATTGCATTTAAGGAATCGCAATTTGCGATTCCTTAAATGCATTCGCAAAATAGGGAATCGCAAATTTTGTGATTCCTTATTTTGCGAGTGGGTTTTCCTTTCATACATTGCACAAAGCTAAATTGCGATCGCAAACGCTGAAATTCTGCAAATTTCAGCGTTTGCAATCGCAATTTAGCTTGATACATATGGCCCCATGTTGTTTCACGTGGCCTAACATTATTATTATATACTCGTCTTAATGGCAATGAAAAAAGTGTCAAATTGAGTTGAGAGGCTCCATAACTATTAAATAATAGCAGACAGCAGTGAGGATTTGTTTTGCTTCTGCCTGGTAGCCATGACATATAAATTCTGCCCCCTGCTGTCCAGCTGCGTCAATCTACAGCCATAGAGGGAACACACAGAATGGAAAGAGACAGAGACAGAGACTAAGGCCTGAATGACAAAAGGTAAAGTAAGACTTTTGGTCTAAGTTTAGACCAAAAGTCTAACCCTACTACTTTTCAATATTCACAAAGGTAAGTTATGAGTAGTATCTTTACGACTGCAGAGTTTCCACACTTGGAGCAAAGTTTCTACACTCGGGGCGGAATCTCTGCACTCGGGCAGAGATTCCGCAAGGTCCACCCCAAGTGCGTAGAATCGGCCCCAGTGTGGAAACCCAGCAGTCGTAAAGATACTACTCACAACTTACTATTGTGAATACTGAAAAGTAGCAAAATTAGGCTTTTAGTCTAAACTTAGAACAAACGTGTAACTTTACCTTTGTGAATCGGGCCCTGAAACTGCAAATTTCACACGGCAGGACATACCATTAAACACCTCCATGCCATACTCTGCAGATATCGAGCTGCCCTCAGCTGTGCCAGTGAAGAACATCCTCTTGACATTCTCACCAGATGACTTGTGTCAGGAAGTGGCAATAAGGTGCCTAGGCATGATGATATCTACAGCAATGAGGCAGAGCATCGCCAGAAGAAGACAGGCAGCAGTGGGAGATGTACCATTCGCTTACAGGCCACTTATGTCAAGAAACTACAGTGAACCAAAGTTTAACAAAAGAAGCAGCAAACCAACTGGTAAAAACTGTAACTGCACTTGCAATCAGAGCTACAGAGGCACCAACTTCTACAACAGCAGTGGCACTAACAGGCACAGCACACCATGACCATTAGAACAAATGCAACTCTAGTTGAAATACAGAATATACCTCAAATTGCACCTGGGAATACTTCTGGCACAGCATACACTTTCCATAAAAAAGTAGCCTAGTCAGTGTAGATGGTTCTCTATGGACCCAATTCACATAATGTTAGGAGAATGGCTAATGTGACTTACTCTTGTAGTACTCTTGGCTTACGCAGGAATAAGCCAGTAGTACTCTAGGGTTACTACTGGCTTGCTCCTGTAATTCAGGAATACTACAAGAATAACTCACCGCAAAATCTTTGTGAATCTGGCACTATATCTCCATATACTTTCTAGCTTTCTTTCCAGTCTCTCCCTGGCCTCTTTCTTTTCTTCTGTTACCCTTTCTCTCTTTTCTATTTTATTCCTTTTCTGGCTCTCTATAACTCACTCCCTCTGTTTCTTCCTCTTTCCCACACAAACATTCCTACAGGTAGAAGAGCAGAAGATTCATCCAACATCTGGAAAAGACCATGAAGTTAGCTACCATCAACCAAAACGGGTTCCTAGGTTGAGAACTGACACACTGAAGAAAGAAGCTATAGCTATTAACCTTATGCATATTAATGACCCCCCTTCTACGCACTAATCCGCATGCTTCATTGGAGCTGAGAAAACACTAGGAATCTGCATGGATTCCTTCTTATTGGAGAGTTGCTCATAGTTTCAGCTCTATTCACAACTGCTCATCAGGAATAAACTGTGCTGGGTGGATCAGCAAGGATTAGGGATTTCCTGCAAAAGCAGTTAAGTGGAGAGCTGTACTCAGGGAGGTATAAGCTAGGCATCCAGTCCTGAAAGCACCCATTCACCCATCCCTAAAAGCCAACCCTCCCAGCCAGCATGTCTCTGCCATATGTTACTTAGTGGGCTGTTTGGAAGGTAATGGCTGCTGCTTTGGTTAATACTTCCTGCAAAGTGAGAAGCATAGAGCTTAGAATGAAGCACAGGTTGATGTACCTGCTCTGCAGTCATGGTCCTCTCTGAACCCCAGTCCCCAATCACTGTGGAGGAAGTAGCAAGGAACAACCAGTTGGTACGTTAGTGGAAAATGGTGCAATACTAATTCTGCCTGGCCCAAGCGATCAATGCTTATACTGCAGCCACAAGCCATCAATACTAATACTACTTGCCTCAAGTGATCAGTACTAATACTGCCTGCCACAAGTGTTCAATACCAATACTGCAGCCACAATCGATAAATGCTAATACTCTCTTCCTCAAGTAATCAATACTAATATTGCCTTCCAAAAGTGATCAATCAATTAATCAATCAGGGGCTTGTATAGCGCGGCTACTCACCTTTGAGGGTCTCAAGGCACTGGGGGTGGGAGGCTGCTGGTCGTACTGGGTGGAGGATCAGTCGAAGAGCCAGGTCTTCTTGAGGACCTTCATGAATTGGGTCAGCGACGTGGGTTGCCTTAGGTGGAGAGGCAGGGTGTTTCAGGTCTTGGAGGCAAGATAGGACAACCAAATCCTTCTGGTTCTGGTCTTGTGGATCCTGGGGACAAAGGCTAGGGCGAGTTGGGCAAAGCGGAGTTGTCTGGCGGGTACGTGGAATGCAAGGCGGTGGTTCAGGTATGCTGGTCCTTCATCAGGTAGAGCTTTGTAGGCATAAGTGAGGAGCTTGAAGATGATTCTCTTGTTGACTGGGAGCCAGTTTGTCAGAGGTATTGCATGATGTTGCCTCAGCAGGAGATGTCGAGGACCAGTCTGGCTGCAGCGTTTTGAACGCTCTATAGTTTCTTGAGCTGTTTCTGGGTGACGCCAGCGTAGAGTGTGTTGACGTAGTTGAGTCTGCTGGTGATGAGTGCCTGGGTGACTGTCTTTCTGGACTCTGGGGGGATCCATCTGAATGTCTTTCGCAACAGGCAGAGCGTGTGGAAGCAGGCTAAGGAAACTGCACTGATTTGGTGGTTCATTGTGAGCTATGAGTCCAGTATGATGCTGAGGTTGCATGCGTGGTCCATCGGGGTGGGGGGGGCAACCCAGAGCTGCTGGCCACCAGGAGTTGTTCCAGGCTGAGGGGGTGAGTACTTTGGTCTTGTCCGAGTTGAGCTTGAGGTAGCTGTCTTTCATCCAGGTAGCAACAGCCTTCATTCCACTGCGGAAGTTGGTTCTGGTGGTTGTGGGTTTGTTGGTGAGGGAGAGGATCAGCTGGGTGTCGTCGAGGGGAGCCATGTAGACGTTGAAGAGGGTGGGGCTCAGGGAGGAACCCTGGGGCACTGCACAGCTGATCTCTGTGGGTTCTGAGAAGAACGGTGGTAGTCTAACTCACTGAGTCCAGTCGGTGAGGAAGGAGCGAGGAGGAAGGAGGAAGGAGGAAGGAGGAAGGAGGAAGGAGGAGGAAGGAGTGGATCCAGTTCAGTGCCTTGTCTCGGATGCCAGCGTCATGGAGTCTCGTGATTAGGGTGCGGTGGGAGGCGGTGTCAAAGGTGGCCGAGAGGTTTAGTAGGATGAGGGCTGTGGTCTCACCCCTGTCAAAGAGGGAGCGGATGTCATCGGTGGCGGCGAAGAGTGCGGTCTCTGTGCTGTGGTTGCTTCAGAAGCCAGATTGGGAGGTGTCCAGGATGTAGTTCACTACGATGAACTCATAGAGTTGGGCGTTGATGGCCATCACGATGACCTTGGCTGGGAAGGGGAGGCGAGAGATGGGTCTGAAGTATTTGAGGTCTGTCGGGCCTGAGGACGGCTCCTTCAGCAGGGGGTTGATCTCGGCATGTTTCCAGACGTCGTGGAAGGTGGCGGTTTTGATGGAGCAGTTGATGGTGTAGCAAAGCTGAGGGGCGATGGCGGCGGCTGTTCTGTGGAAGATGTGGTACAGGCAAGGATCAGTCGGGGCTCCTGAGTGGATGCTCTTCATTGGCATGAGTGTGTCCTCTATTGTGAGCAGGGTCCAGTAGAGCACAGTCTGTTGGGGTGGAGTGTGGTTACCTGCAATGGTGGCGGGCGTAGTGGCCGGTTCTAGGGTGTCGAAGCTGATCTTGTGGTGGAAGAAGGTGCTGAGTTTGTTGCAGAGGTCTTTAGAGGGAGGAACGTCTGTGGTCTTGCTATTGGGCCTGGCTAACTCCTTGACAATGGCGAAGAGTTCTTTGCTGTTGTGTGCATTGGCATTGATTACGTCTTGGAGGGCCATTTTCTTTGTGGTTTTGAGGAGGAGGTGGTGTGCGTTGACGGCGCTTTTGAAGGTTGTGTGAGTTTCCAGTGTTTTGTTGTTCTTCCATCTCTTCTCGAGTCATCTGCAAGTGCGTCTGGACTCATGGAGGGCGGGAGTGAACCGGCTGGCTTTCTTGGAGTGTTGCTTGCCTGGTCTTTTCTTGTGGGGTGCCAGGGTGTTGGCACAGTTGGAGATCCATCGGTGGAGGTTGCGTGCTGCGGAGTGGGAGTTCATTGGCATTGGCAGAGTGGTTGTGCTGAGGGAGTTGACAAGAAATTCTTCGGTGGCCTTGATCCAGCTGCGACAGGGGTGGCTATGAGGGCACTGGTGTACGGTGGGCGTGGTGAAGGTGACATGTACACAGTGGTGGTCGGCCCAGGAGAGTTTGGTGGTGTGGCTGTAGCTGATGTTCCTGCTGGCGGAGAAGACGGGGTCGGGCATGTGTCCACCTGTGTGAGTCGGTGCGGTGACTAGCTACTTGAGTCCAATGTTGGCGAGATTCTTCATAAGGGAGGTAGTATTGTGGTCACTGGGGTTGTCCATGTGGAAGTTGAGGTGTTCAAGTAGGATGTAGTCGGTGAATGCAAGAGCTTGGGGTGTGATGATGTCTAAGATGGCGTCGGTGAAGGTCGGTCGGGGGCCGGTGGACCTCTAGATGAGGGTGCAGTGGAGGGTGGTTTTGGGGTTGGTCCGGATCTGGAAGTGGAGGTGTTCCATGTTCGTCGTTGGGCCCTTAGAGTGCGTGGTCAGTCAGAGTGTGCTCTTGTGGATGATGGCGATGCCTCCTCCTGGGCGGTCGGGCGGTCCATGCAGGTGATTTTGTAGCCATCGTGGATGGCGATGTCTGGTCTGGAGCAGGGGTTACTCCAGGTTTCCATGAAGAAAGCGATGTCAGGAGAGGTGGAGTCAAGGAGGTCCCAGATTTCTGTGGCGTGTTTGTGGAGGGACCGCACATTAAGGAGGGTGCAGTTGAGCCGTGGCTGGTGCGTTGTTGGTTGGCTGGGCAGTGAGAGGAGCTGGCATGTTGGAGTGGGTGAAGGTGCTGTTGCAGTTCCGGCTGGCAAAGGGTACATGGGTCTTCTTCGGTGATGCCAGATGGCAGGTGGCGTGGCATCCATGGTTGAGGGCGAGGAGGGTGCTGGCGTTATAGCAGTGGACTGTCCGAGAAGCAGGGTCCCTGGCACTTGGCGCGGTCCAGGCACAGATAGGTGCAGCTAGGCTTGCCTTTGGCATGTCTTTGGTGTGCCAGTGGCGCACCTGTTGCGCAACTGCACAGCAGCTGTCATTAAGTAGTGCTGCAGGGGGTTGGACATCTGGGAGGCGGGAAAATGTGGGAAGGGACACTGGAGGGAGGTGGGACCACAGGGGACCGCAGGGGCGATGAGGGAGAAAAAACAGGAGGAAAAAGGAAAAGGAAAGAAAACGATCCAAAGGCAGAGGCAGAAATGAAAAGAGAGAGAGAGAAAAATGCAGAAAGAGAGACAGAAAAAGCAGAAAGAGAGACAGAAGGGCAGTGAAGCAGCAGAGTGGTGATGCTCTACCACTGGACAACCAGGGATGAGGCGCAGGCAGGAGTGCCTCACACTCCTGACCTCCAGGTCAGCAGTAGATGGGGACAGCAGCAGCTACCGGACGGAGCTGTGCTGTGGAAGGAGCAAGTCCACTAAAGGATAGTGGATCAATACTAATACTGCAGCCACAAGCGATGAATACTGATACTGCAGCCACAAGCAATAAATACTAATTCTGCAGCCACAAGCGATCAATACTAATACTGCCTTCCTCAACTGATCAATACTAATACTGCCTTCCTCAACTGATCAATACTAACACTGCCTGCCACAGGTGGTCAATACTAATACTCCAGCCAGAAGTGATAAATACTAATACTGCAGCCACAAGCAATCTATACTAATACTGCCTGCCACAAGTGATCAATACTAATACTGCAGATAGAAACGATAAATACTAATACCGAAGCCACAATCAATCAACACTAATACTGCCTTCCTCAAGAGATCAACACAATTTCTGCCTGCCACAAGTGATCAATACTAATGCTGCCTGCCACAAATGATCAACCAAGCTTGAATACGTCCGACTTTTGCAGAAAGCCATGGGGAGCTTGCTTTGCCAAGGGGGTGTTTAGAGAGCCAAGCTGTTCCTTAGCTTCATTCAGGGTACCTATTAACCTATAATTGCTGGTCTGAGTTTACAGACTCAGGAATCAGATATCAGAATTTCCCATAAGGTGAGTGATCCTTAAATAATACCAGCCTCTGTTTTGCCTCTGATATAAAGACCATGGCTGTGCCAGTTTTCAAAGTACTCAGATAATAAAGTAGCATGATCAGGAGGACAGTATCTTTATTGCCTTATTGACTTAGGGCCTGATTTCGAGTTCGGAGGATGGATCACTCCGTCACCAATGTGACAGATCTCCCATCCGCCGTATTAAAAGTATCATTGGATAAAATGCATTTGTAGTACGGTGGACAAAATATCCATCATGCTTGTAACAGAGAAACCCCTCCGACGAACTCTAAATCAGGCAGCAAGGCCAATGAATAATCAGGTTGATTTGAACAATTCTCCTGTGTGCAAACCATGATATGCAGCTTGTTTTTGCAATGCCACCAGAGCAATTAGCTGTAGATAACCAGTTGTTGCACATTGCATCAGCTTGTCGGTATATGTATGGTCCCTATACCTGAGACACCATAATGTGGCCAGTTTCTCCTTGTACCTGCATGTAAGCCACTCCAATTTACTTAAATTCTCCATATTTAAAGTAGACAACTACACCAGTTTCCACAATGTGTACTTTCTACTGTATCATAGCCAGTTTTCACAGTATGATCTTGTTGTCTGTGCCAATAATAAACTGCTTATGTTGCTTTATATAATGTACAAGTGGCCAGCTCGTTCACCACTAACTTAAGGAACCCTGAAATTGTATCATTGTAAATACGTCCCTAAACTTTACATATTACCACAGGTACAAAGAGTGTAATAAAGTAAAACAGCTTGCACACTTGAAACAAGCTGTCCATTCCATTATCTTTCCACTGTGGTGAGTTCCTTTGGCTAGTCCATCATGTTCATGTAATGTAGCAGTGGTATCATAGTGGTGCATATCAGTGCATTTTCACAATGTGGGGAGATATATTTAACATATTATTATAACTGGCATTGTAAACGTGATGATGGAACATGTTAATTGAAAAGCATAGTGTTGACAGGGCTCAGGAACACATGTCATTGTGACGTACTCTTTGCGTTTGTCTGCTTCTGTACCCCCATTCCATTTTGCATGTTCATATATCCATATCTTAACATGTGCTGCACTTGGGGTTACTCACGTGTATAATATATTACATTTGTTTTAAAAATGTTTCATAGAACACCATATATATGATTTCATATATCTTACAATGCCTTATAGAAATAAGTAAAGATGCAACAAGTTAATATATTAATTCCTGTATTTGACACTATTCCTTGTGAGTCAGGCCCTTTTTACAATAATCAGAAAAGTGAATTTATGCTTGATACAGACAAGAATGAGGGTATGAGGAAGAGGGGAGAAAATTCGACTTGGGAGGAGACTTTTTTCATGCAAGCAGAGCTGTAAACATCCCTGGTGAAGGCCACCAGCAGGGTTCTTGCAGCTACCTTGGCTATATAGGCATGCTGAAATGCCATAGGTAGAGTGCAAGGACAGAGCGTAACCTTCTCGAAGTACTGAACAACAGATCTGTTGTTCAGCTAAGGTATGTGGGTGAGAGGCCAGCTCGAGAAACTCAGACAGGCACTTCGAGTGCTAAGACAGTTCAGTTAAGGGCCAGAAGGTAGGAGTTAGTGAACAAAGACTGGTTCCATTATTCATGGAATTAACATTTAAAACAACTGTAACAGTGTTGCTAATATTTGTAATATTTTGCTTACAAATTGTTTTCTTTGCCACTATATTGTTTGTTTGTATAGTTACATATTGTTAGATCTGGCATCCTTGGCGTGGTTTTCACCCTATCTTTTGCCTTCTGACCTCCTGTTTTGCTGACTTTGTTTTTGATGGCCTTAGACCTCTGCACAATTTACCACTGCTAATGAGTGCTAAAGGGATTGTGCTCGCGCCTTAAAAAAGTTAGATCGGCTTATACCCAATTGGCATGTTTAATTTACCTGTAAGTCCCTAGTAAAGTGGCACCACCTGTGTCCAGGGACTGTAAATTAAATGCTACTAGTGGGCCTGTAGAACTGATTATGCTGCCCACTTAAGTAGAACTTTAAAATTGTCTCAGGCCTGCCATTGCAGCCTGTGTGTGGAGCTTTAAACTGCCAATTCTGACATGGCAAAGTAAACCTTTTGCCAGGCCCAAATCGTCCTTTTTAATATATACGTCACTCCTAGGGTAGGCCCAGGACAGCCAAGAGGGTAGGGCGCAATGTATTTAAAAAGTGTGAGTTGTACTTTTAAGTTTTACATGTCCTGGTAGAGGAAAACTCTTAACATTCGTTTTTTCACTACTGCTAGGTCTACTTCCCCTATAGGATAACACCGGAGATACCTTATTACATTTTATAAGTGTAATTTCCAAATGGGAACGGGAAACCAGTTCATGTTTGGCATCTTTGGAATTGTAATGAAAGATTCTAATTTATGGTGAAGTCCGATTTTAGATTACAATTTTGAAAATGCCACTTTTAGAAAGTTCAATGAAATGTCTGGTGGGTCGTCACGTTCCAGTTTCAGGGCGCACTGCCAATCAATTATCTCAATAAACCATTCAATAGTCATGCCAATTATCATATTCATCCGTAGTTATCAATACACTTAATAATTCAAATGGAGGCTATGTGATGTCAGATCCTTTATTGCTCCAGGGATGCCCATCCAGGCTTTTTCCAACAGCTCGGTAAATCACTTTCAGTTGCAAATCACCAAATTGGGAATCCACCCAATGCATTTCGGGCTACTAGCCCTTCGCCAGGGGTAGCTAGAATTTAAAGTTAAAAACAGCCCATCAGAGACCATATGTAAATATGCCTCACCCTAAATCACAAAACATATTGTGTACAGTACAAGTAGTGCTCGAACCCTAATTAACTAAAAGGTGTACAGTCCCATTATCAAATAATGCTCAAATGTGAAGCAGATCAAAAAATCAAAAAGTGACTTATTCAACCGTGATTGCAGAAACAGAAAAAACAGAATGTGAAATAAAAAACAAACATGAGCGTGTGCTTGTCTACGACCACACTTCAAATGCCACATACATCAACCACCCACCAAAATAACCCTCCAAACGCCCGTTATAATTCACCTCAGTCTCAACGTTCCCATCCTCGATGTGACCCATATTTCACGGAGAAACCTCCAGCGACCACCTTGATGCCAAACATTCAAACCAATGTAACAGTCTCCTTTTCCTTTTCATGCACAGCAGGTGTAAACATTGAAACCTGCTGTGCGGCGGTATTAAAACGTACTCGACCATGTGACCTGGAACGTTGGTGCCATACGTCATAACGCAAGCCCAGCCTATTGAACAAATGAACGGGAGTAGAAAAATTCAACCTATATTTTAACTAAAAAGTAACTGTGCCCCTGTGTTTAAATCATTAGACGAAACCAAGCGCCTTGAGTAACATAATCAAACCACCCACCCCTATAATACCCTGATTGAATCACTAGTGCAAAAACACTTCAAATACCTGTGCTGCAGTTTCGAACACAAAATATAATATTACCTGAAGAGTTATTTACCAACAATTATTAAACCAGTGCATAAAAACAAAACATCCAAAAACACGTGTTTTTTCCCAAAAAACATATTTTCATGAATAAGCATACAACGTCTTTGATGTTAAAAAGGCTCATAATGAGCTCCTCACAATTGGGTGATCGCCACTGGCCTCCTTGATGGTATAATGATCTGTAAACTTGTGGGGTGCAAACATCCAAAGGGACAATCTTGTAACATACTAAAAATGAAAAAGGGATGTGATGCACTCCTTCCCTTACAAAACTTCCAATGATTATGCTTGTTTTAGTGATGCTCCAGGCGAAGTCTTAGCATGCGCGCTCAGAAATGTGCCTTGTCCCAGTGGCACCGATTGAATATCAATGAAATATCTGGTGCGTCGTCACGTCCCAGTTTCAGGGCGCACTGCCAATCAATTATCTCAATAAACCATTCAATAGTCATGCCAATTATCATATTCATCCGTAGTTATCAATACACTTAATAATTCAAATGGAGGCTATGTGATGTCAGATCCTTTATTGCTCCAGGAATGCCCATCCAGGCTTTTTCCGACAGCTCAGTAAATCACTTTCAGTTGCAAATCACCAAATTGGGAATCCACCCAATGCATTTCGGGCTACTAGCCCTTCGTCAGGGGTAACTAGAATTTAAAGTTAAAAACAGCCCATCAGAGACCATATGTAAATATGCCTCACCCTAAATCACAAAACATATTGTGACAGTACAAGTAGTGCTCGAAACCTAATTAACAAAAAGGTGTACAGTCCCATTATCAAATAATGCTCAAATGGTTTCTCCCTGAAATATGGGTCACATCGAGGATGGGAAGGTTGAGACCGAGGTGAATTATAACGGGCGTTTGGAGGGATATTTGGGTGGGTGGTTGATGTATGTGGCGTTTGAAGTGTGGTCGTAGACAAGCACATGCTCATGTTTGATTTTTATTTCACATTCTGTTTTTTCTGTTTCTGCAATCACGGTTGAATAAGTCACTTTTTGATTTTTTGATCTGCTTCACATTTGAGCATTATTTGATAGTGGGACTGTACACCTTTTTGTTAATTAGGGTTCGAGCACTACTTGTACTGTACACAATATGTTTTGTGATTTAGTGTGAGGCATATTTACATATGGTCTCTGATGGGCTGTTTTTAACTTTAAATTCTAGTTACCCCTGACGAAGGGCTAGTAGCCCGAAATGCATTGGGTGGATTCCCAATATGGTGATTTGCAACTGAAAGTGATTTACCGAGCTGTCGGAAAAAGCCTGGATGGGCATTCCTGGAGCAATAAAGGATCTGACATCACATAGCCTCCATTTGAATTATTAAGTGTATTGATAACTACGGATGAATATGATAATTGGCATGACTAATGAATGTTTTATTGAGATAGTTGATTGGCAGTGCGCCCTGAAACTGGGACGTGACGACGCACCAGACATTTCATTGATATTCAATCGGTGCCGCTGGGACAAGGCACATTTCTGAGCGCACACGCTAAGACTTCGCCTGGAGCATCACTAAAACAAGCATAATCATTGGAAGTTTTGTAAGGGAAGGAGTGCATCACATCCCTTTTTCTTTTTTAGTATGTTACAAGATTGTCCCTTTGGATGTTTGCACCCCACAAGTTTACAGATCATTATACCATCGAGGAGGCCAGTGGCGATCACCCAATTGTGAGGAGCTCATTATGAGCCTTTTTAACATCAAGGACGTTGTATGCTTATTCATGAAAATATGTTTTTTTGGAAAAAACACGTGTTTTTGGATGTTTCGTTTTTATGCACTGGTTTAATAATTGTTGGTAAATAATTCTTCAGGTAATATTATATTTTGTGTTCGAAACTGCAGCGCAGGTATTTGAAATGTTTTTGCACTAGTGATTCAATCAGGGTATTATAGGGGTGGGCGGTTTGATTATGTTACGCAAGGCACTTAGTTTTGTCTAATGATTTAAACACAGGGGCACAGTTTCTTTTTAGTTAAAATATAGGTTGAATTTTTCTACTCACGTTCATTTGCTCAATAGGCTGGGCTTGCATTATGACGTATGGCACCAACGTTCCAGGTCACATGGTTGAGTACGTTTTAATACCGCCGCACAGCAGGTTTCAATGTTTACACCTGCTGTGCGTGAAAAGGAAAAGGAGACCGTTACATTGGTTTGAATGTTTGGCATCAAGGTGGTCGCTGGAGGTTTCTCCGTGAAATATGGGTCACATCGAGGATGGGAAGGTTGAGACCGAGGTGAATTATAACGGGCGTTTGAAGGGCTATTTGGGTGGGTGGTTGATGTGTGCGGTGTTTGAAGTGTGGTCGTAGACAAGCACATGCTCATGTTTGTTTTTTATTTCACATTCTGTTTTTTCTGGTCCTGCAATCACGGTTGAATAAGTCACTTTTTGAGTTTTTGATCTGCTTCACATTTGAGCATTTTTTGATAATGGGACTGTACACCTTTTTGTTAATTAGGGTTCGAGCACTACTTGTATTGTACACAATATGTTTTGTGATTTAGGGTGAGGCATATTTACATATGGTCTCTGATGGGCTGTTTTTAACTTTAAATTCTAGTTACCTCTGACGAGGGGCCAGTAGCCCGAAATGCATTTGGTGGATTCCCAATTTGGTGATTTGCAACTGAAAGTGATTTACCGAGCTGTCGGAAAAAGGCTGGATGGGCATTCCTGGAGCAATAAAGGATCTGACATCACATAGCCTCCATTTGAATTATTAGGTGTATTGATAACTACGGATGAATATGATAATTGGCATGACTATTGAATGGTTTATTGAGATAATTGATTGGCAGTGCGCCCTGAAACTGGGAAGTGATGACGCACCAGACATTTCATTGATATTCAATCGGTGCCGCTGGGACAAGGCACATTTCTGAGCGCGCACGCCAAGACTTCGCCTGGAGCATCACTAAAACAAGCATAATCGTTGGAAGTTTTGTAAGGGAAGGAGTGCATCACATCCCTTTTTCATTTTTATTACTTTTAGAAAGTTGGCATTTTCTTGCCTTAGCCATTTGGTGCCTGTAACCTGTCTCTGGGTCACATGACTGGGTGCAGTTGGCAGTTGGGCTTTGTGCATTCCTCCTAGACAGTAACACACAATGGGGAGCTTAGGTGTGACTGGATGGGCCAACACAGGCAGGGTGGGATGGAAGAGCTGGGACCAGCCCCACTTACAGTTTAATAGACTGCCTCTTGTCTGTAAACAAAGGGCTACATACACCCTGTAGTTAGTATGGGGGCAGAGCCAGGGAGACAGGGCACCTGTGCACTTCAAAGGCATGCCTCCAGAAGCTTCTCTCCTCTTTTAAAGCACAATTAGGTAAAAATACTGGACCTCAGATGCCAACTCATCAGTACACTTCTGGACCTACGGATACTCTGCCAGGAAGAAGAACTACGGTGCTGCCGAGAGGACTGCCATTCTCCTGGACTGCTGCTCTGAAGGGCTGCTGCCCTGCTGGGCTGACCTGCTGTCTCGTGTCTGGGTGAGAAGGACTGAACCTGCATCTCTCGAACCCAGAACCTAGAGTGACTCCAAGGCCTAGTTGGGTGGCCTCCTGATATAAAGCCTCATGGACACAACAGGGTTCCAACAACCTTGCTCCTGCAACTGGACTCTGCTATCCGTGAGCCTACCCTGCCAAATGGTGCCACCCCAGTCCTAGACCCTTGAAAGTGGGCTCAAGGTGCCCTGTCAGAATCTTTGGATCCAGCAGAACGGACTCATCTCCACTGCTACGTGGATTGGGCCCGTTGCAAACACCTGCATCACCGCTGCAGCCCATTAGAATCGACTCTGCTCGACACATCCTTGGTGCAGGCTCTAGCATCCCTTATTGAGGGCAGGCTCGACAACACCACCGGACTCCGCATCGCATCCTCATAGCTCTTAGGAACTGATGCATCGACCTTTCTGAGCACTGCATTCTTGACACCAGACTTTGCATCGCAAGCCCCCTTGACGTGATCCTCGATGACGACACATGCCCTCACATCGCAGCCTCGCTGCATCTCAGAACAAATGCATTGCTTTGGCTGTGCAATGCATCTTTAATACGGATCCTTGCCACCCTCTACAACCAGGATTTAAGGTACTCTGTTCAGCTGGCCTAACTCTGTCCCTGTAACCGTCCCGTGCTCCATCATGGTCGTCCTGGACTTGTGACTTTGTCCCGGTTCATCGCAACCAGATTCCACAGTTTGCGCTTTGTGTTTTTTGGCATCAATTTTACTAAAATCGTTAACATTGCATGTCTCCATTTCTACTGAATGGATTTTTGTTGTTTTGGTCTTGTTTTATTTATTAAAAATAAGCCTATTTTTTAACTTGGTGTGGGATCCTTTTTGTGTGGTGTTTTTCACTTTATTACTGTTTTAAATGTTGCACAAATACTTTAAATATTCCCTCTAAGTTAAGCCTTGCTGCTATGTGCCAAGCAACCAGAGGGTTGAGCAAAAGTTAATTTAGGGTTGGCTTGTGCCTCACCCTGACAAGGATTGTGATTGCTGCTTGAACAGGGCTCAAACCCCAGTCAACCAACAGCCCAATTTCTTACACATATATCCACATTATTTAAACTAGATTAGGAAGTTAATTTAAATAAAGTCTTAAAGTATACAATGTGGATGATTGTGCATGTGCATTCATGATGTAAGGAGTGTCGCAACTCAACAACAACAAAGTAATCCTATAATTCTCCCAGGGCTTATCATTTCCCAGAGTGAACCATTCCCAGGTAATATGCAGGTGGTTCGTGGGTTATAGTTTACCAGGTTCCCTGTCTCATGCTGATAAGGATGCATAATAAGCCTGAGCTTTTGTCAGGATTTGTTATGCCAAGCAGGCATTATTTTGTATGGAATTACATGAAGCGTATCAGTAGAACTGGTGTGTTTTTGAGCTGAGACAAATTTGGTGGTTATTGTAGGAGCAGTGCAGGAGTATATGAGAAGCAGGTGCTATATTTTCGTTTTGGAAAGAGCGAAGGGGGATGCCATATGATTCCTAGTGGGAAAGAAGTTCCAGATTTTCAGAGAGTTACCTGTGAAGGTGAATTTCATGGACTTTCCTTGAACATTGGAAGGTCCAGAAAAAGAGATACCCCCCCCACTCAGGATATTTCACTTTGGAACAACATGCACGCTTACATTTTGCCAGGTAGGTTCTCTTATTCACTATGTTTCCTTCCAGTATTCCAGTAGTCACATTTATAATGCGATTCTTTAGGCACACCATCAAACGTATGATTTGGTCACCCATTGATTACTCATAGAGCTTTTACATGCATGTGCAATGCAGAAACACCTAAATATGGTGCTACATACTGGGGTAATACTGACCTGCCTGTGGTGTTTTAAATGGTGGAGAGATGATATCATAATTATGGCCCAAACAGCCTTCAAGAAAGAATCAATCTTTAGATGGGCTTGGAGTGAAGATGAAGCTTCCTGTCCTTTGTGGCTTTCTTGATCAATATGATTCAGCGAATCTAGATTCAGACAAGGGCAGTTTGGGTACCAAACTCTTCTAAAGTCGGTCAAAGGTCTGCTATATCCTACTCTGATGGAACAGCATAGTGAAGAGGCTGTCAAACAAGAGACTCAACAAGAATGACAACTGGTACTCAATCATAGCTAGAGCAGCCGCGACCCGTGCAGGTAAGAGCGCTGTGGCCAGGTGGGTGTGGACTTAGACAGACAACGACGAGGGAAAATTAATTATTTATTTAATTTACCCTTGTGGTCGTCTGTCGAATCCCCCTCAACCCGGCCCCACCGCTCCACCGCTCTTACCTGCACGGGCCGCGGCTGAGCTAGAGAATCATTGCATGTGCATCCTAAGATTGTCGCAAGGATTGACTCTACAGTATATGTACCATGGGTATTTGGCTTGCTGAAAAATATTTTGCTGAGAAGGAGCCCATGAGTGTAATTGTTTGTGTGCCTGGTTAGCTGGAGATTCTTCTTTGGAGCTCAGACCGACAATCAATCAATCAATCAAGGATTTATAAAGCGCGGCAAATCACCTGTGATGGTCTCAAGGCGCTGGAGTTGCTAACTGCTTCGTGGTGATCTGTTAAATCAACGAAAACATAGGGAAAGCAAAGAGAAGGCACTCAAAAACTTGGAAAAAAGCAAGGAGAAAGCAGTAAGAACAAGGGAAAAACAAGGAGAAAGCACAAAATAAAAGGGGAGACATGGAAGGAGAAAGTAGTGAAAAATGGGGGCAAAGCAAGGTGAAAGCACTCAAAAAACAGGGGAAAAGGATGGAGAAAGCAATGAAAAATGAGGGAAAAGGAAGGTGAAAGCTCTCAGAAAATTGGGAAGAAGCAAAGGGAAGACAGGTGCAAGCGCGATGCAGCAGCATGGGGAGAGCTGGGCCTGGGTCCTGCTCTATGGGGTCACGCTGCAGCCTCCACTAAATAGGTCCTGGGAAGAGGGAGGGGTGCTGGAGGCGGTGGGCAGGGCTAGGCGGGAGGTGGGAAAACGAGTGGCAAAAAGGGAAAAACAAGGAAAAAGCAATAAAAATGTGGGGAAATCAAGGAGAAGGCACTCAAAAAACTTGGGGAAAAAGCAAGGAGAAAACAGTGATAATGAGGGAAAAGCAAAGAGAAGCCACTCAAAAATGGGGAAAAAAGCAAGGAGGAAGTTGTGAGACCGAGGAAAAGCAAGGAGAAGGCTCTCAAAAATGGGAAAAGGCAAGGAGCAAGCAGTGAGAATAAGGGAAAAGCAAGGAGAAAGCACTCAGGAAACAGGTAAAAGAAAGGAGAAAGCATTGAAAAATGACAGAAAAGCAAGGAGAAGGCACTCAGAAAACGGGGAAGAAGCTAGGGGAAGACAAGCGCAAGAGTGATGCAGCAGCACGGGAAGAGCTGGGCCTGGGGCCCTTGTACGATTAATTCATATTTATTAAGGTTTTCAATGGCAAAAAAAGGAAATACAGCAATATATCATAAAACAGTGCATAATATAAATATAAACAGCAAGTAAAGTACATAACTGTGAAATAATATAAAATATGGAACCATGAGACAGTTACACAATAAGCACAAGAGATGAATAAAAGCTTTGCGAAAGAATACCTTAAGGAAACAGAAAGATTAAGAAAAGAAACAGAAAAGAATTGAAAGAAAGAGGGAAATCATGAAAGGAACAACGGATATCGGCTCATCTACTGCCTTTCTTGCTATAGCACACACATACTGAGCCATCATATCTAGCTGCCATATTTTCGCCACCACTTTCTGATATGGGTGGTAGGGGTTCTCCTTATTTGAGACTATGTCATTTGAAGATTTTTCATGAGATGCTGGAGAATATCCACTAAAACTGGTGTGTCATTTTCCACTTTGATCCTATTCTTTTTTAGATGTTGCCTCACTCTGTGGGGATTTTCCTCTCTGGGGCCAATTTTAGCGCTCAAACACACAGCTGTAACATAGTAAAATATATGTTCTCTAATTGTCAGGGGAGGTTGAACAGCGCCACCAATAGGGTGAGATTGTGATATGTGGGTGTGGGCGAATGGGTGATTCTGTCTCAGCTCCTGCTGTCCTTGTGCATGAGTGTACTCTGTTGCTAACCTTTCACCAACTGTGGTGCCCCCACCAGTTCATATAGTGAGGAAGGCCTGCACTTCTTCAATAACCCTCTTGATGCTCTTAGATAGAAGACATTTGTGTTAGACTTGGCATCTTTGGCGTGGTTTCCTCTGACTTTTTTACTCTACCTCCTGTTTTTTTGATGCTGCGCTGGATTTCGTTTTTGCTGGCTTAGATGCTTTGGGCACTTTGCCACTGCTGATCAGTGTCAAAGTGCAAGTGCTCCCTGTGTAAATTGTTATTACAATTAGTTCTCTCTGACTGGCATATTTGATTTACTGGTAAGCCCCTAGTAAAGTGCACTGAATTGTGCCAGGGTCTGTAAATTAATGCTACTAGTGGGCCTGCGGCACTGATTGTGCCACCCATATGAGAAGCCCTGAAAAGGTATTTCAGGGATGCCACTGCAGTTTCTGTGCACAGTTGTTAACAGCTATGTCGACCTGGCAAGTGCACCCACTTGCCAGGCCCTAACCTTCTCTTTTCTTACATGTAAGGCACCCCTATGGTAGGCCCAAGGTACCCCCCTGGGCCGTGTGCAGTTTATGTGAAAGGTGGTACATGTGCTGGTGTGTGACATGTCCTGATAGTGAAATACTGCCAATCTCGTTTTTCACTATTGAAATGCTATCTTGTCCCATATGATAGAATGGGAAGTGCTTTGTAACATCTTACAAGTATAACTTCCCATGGAGACAAGATAGAGAAATAAAGTTTAGGCTCTCTGAACTCAGAATTTAATAACACATCTTTTAGTAAAGATGGTTTTTAAATTGCCACTTATAGAAAGTAAACACAAGGAGATGAAGGACAGAGTGCCAAAACTTTTCAGACACTCACCCCCAGCCACAGATCTGGGTTGAATCCATCATCCATCACCGTTCTTTAGCTCACTTCACCACCCCAGTTTGGACCCAGTGTCGTGTAGTTTCTATAAACCTATATAGAATCTGCGCATTTAGACAACATAGACTGTGGGATTGGTGTGCAGACTGACTCCAGACACCCCAATCGGGTATGTTCAACTGTATACCTAGCTAGCTCACAGTGCCACTGTAAAACTCCTCTTACCAAGGAGAGAACAGTTCTTGGCACCTATTGAACATAACAACCTTGTCCCATCAGGGATCGTGGAAACAGTACAGTAATTTTCGCTCAATCACTCGTGCTCACTTTGTCTCAGAGATACACAGAATAAACGGTGGGGACGTTTTCAATAAGTATTTATTGAACCAGCGTCATTCGAGTGTAAAATAGGTGTGCTGAAGCAACCATAAGATAGAAACAGATATAAACGATGTTAAGCACTAACAGAGTAAATGGATGGCAGATTTCTACCATAGTGCTAAAACAATGAAATATATGCAAGCATATAAATACTTAACAATAGTAATGCGTACTCCTACGTTGCAACCCTAACTAGATGTACCTAAGTGTACCTAGCATGTATGTAGGTGTAGAGTCAAGAATCCCCCTAGGCTGAAGCCAACCCCATTACATGAAGTGAGAGCCACTGGGACCCCATCTTGGTCTGGAGATGGACACCCCGCAAGGGATGTCAGACCACTGCTAGCTGGAGTGTCTGCGTGCAGGAACCTCAGCGTCTCGCATCAGTGTGTCAGCATGGAAGCGTTTCTCCTCTGCTTGCCTTGGCAAAGATATGGTGTATATATACCCAAAAGGTATCCTAAGGGGATTCTACCTTGCTGTGTCATGTTGGCTGACGATGACGGAAGGAACGACCCTTATACATAGTTATTATGCAGAAGATGGTAATCCTGCTGTGATTCTGAGAATCTTCATGCATAATGAATGAGGCTAGTTTTCGGTGAAAACCACACGACATTTATGCAGCGCTTAACTAGGTAAAAGGTCAATACCAAAACCCGTTATGTAGTGTAATGGTACAGTAAAGGGTTAGGGGACTACTCAAGCCTCTACTGGAGTACCTTAAGAAACATAACCCTAGCCATATGCAAATCATTCTTGACCGTGTGCCTCATCGGAACAGTCCAGCCCGAACTGCCAGGCCTGTTCCTCCCTGGACCAGAAACAGGCATCCTGGGACCGGTTTCGGGGTAACACCCCTCATGAGCCAGGCTAGCTTGAATCCAGTGGCAAAGTGAGCGAGGGACCCACGTCTGGGCATACCCTGCCAATCCAGGGCGAAAAAAGCAAACACAAGGCGACCATTCTGAATGCCTCTGCCTGTTTGTGTATTGACTGTCTGGTTTTGGAGTGGCAGGGGCTGGGGATCTGCATTCACTGTAGACAGCCACAGGGGGGGTTGAGGTGTGCCTGGATGACTCAGAGCTGAGCTGAATAGACCTTGGCTGAATTTAGAGTAGTGGGAGGAGATTTCCTTGCACCTGAATAAGGGCTGTCTCCCTTGCACAATGCTGTCTCCACCCCCTGTGTTCATACTGCACCAATGAGGACAGAACTGGTTTGGACTGGGATCAGAGACTGTTGCACAAAGAGAGCAAAGACATTTTGGGTTATAAGTATTAGACCTAAACCCCCAGAACTTTAGATTACTTCTGGACTCAAGAGGAACCTTTGCCAAGGAAAAGAGCTGAAGAGCTGTGAGGAGGAGTACTGCTCCTTTGCTGTGTGCTGTGTGGGATTGGCCTGCAGTTGCTGTTTCTACCAAGGAAAGGACAAAGACTGGAACTTTGCTTTGAACCTGCTTGAAGAAGATCTCCAAGGGCCTGTGGGTGCTGGCCTCATGTTCTGAAGTCTCAGGGGACACAAAGACTTCACCCCCAGCTCCCCTGAACTCTGTTGCTCAGAACTCTGACCTGCCAGGAAGTGCCTGTTCCAGGTCTGGGCCTCTGGAGGTTGTGCTTGCTGCTGGGAGCTGGAAAAAACCTGAAGAACTAAGAAAATCGACTCATCGCTCTTCTTGCAGCTGTTTTTCCGACGCAGCACCGCTGTGCGAGAAGAATCTCCACGCATCACCATTGCCGAAACCGACACAGCGCCTGTCACCACTGCAAGAACCGATGCTCCGAGGGATTGCGGCTGAAGAAACCCATGCAGCGCTGCTCAATGCCGCCACATCGATCACCGACCTATCCCGAATTATCACGCATCGTACCGTGTGGCAAGTTTTCCCAACGCACCACTCGCAGACCAGAACTGTCTCAAAATTGACGCATCACTTCCCCCTACAGACCGGATTCGATGCATCACTTCTCCTGCGTGCAGCAGAACTGTCGCATCACCTCCCCATGGTCTCAGGAACTGACGCATCTCTTTGTTTATCAACGCTTCCCATCTCTGCGGCTATTTGGCCTTGTGAATTTTGTCGCAACCACAGGTACTTTGAGAGGAATCGCGCATCCATAGTTTTCTATGGACCAAGTTGTTTGTAACCTTTTTGAAGTCGTATTCTTAGTACATGTATGTTGGATTTTTGTTGTTTTGGTCTTGAGTTTAGATAAAGATACTTTATTTTTCAAAGCTGGTGTGTTGTCCATTTGTGGTGTTATCACTGTATTACTGTGTGTTTTGAGTACAAATACTTCACACATTGCCTTTGGGATAAGTCTGTCAGCTCATGCCAAGCTGCCCAGGGGGTGAGCAGGGGTTATCTAAAGTGTATATCCTCCTTACCCTGACTAGAAGCAAGAGTCCCTATTTGGACAAAGGTACATACTTCTGCCAACTAGAGACCCCCATGTTTAACAATTCACATAAACAGAAACTATTACTATTATAATAATTTTTAAATATTTATTGTTTCCTTTGTGTTGCAAACATTTTTCTGTATTGTTTGTGTACTAATAAATCTAAAATATTAAGTAAAAAAAGGTAAAAAAATTAAACTGAGCTGAAATAGCCCTGATTACTTTCTGAAATTTCCAGTGTTTGCCATTTCCTTAGTCCTTAGCAGTAAATAGGAGGGTTTTGAGGGACTCCTAAGGGATCGGCTATGTAATGTAATTGGGTGAGGGGAGCAGAAGTATGTGTGATGTCTTTTCATTTATCCCCGACATTGTGGACATCTGCAGACACTACGTACTGAGAAAAACATGGCTAGACATCCAATAAAATCAATCTCCTTCACCGCACGGCATGACTCACTAAACTCTCTGCTGCATTACCTTACAGTTTCATGCAATCAAGCTTTATTGGGGAGCAAAGATTTCGAAATGAATATTAATTTGCTGAGTGATTTAATATTAACCTGCAAATAATTTGTAGTTTGCGCCAAAAAACAGCATGTTCATTTATTTCTGCCGTTATTGAATCCTGCGATCTGCACAGCATCCATTTTAATCTGTATTGTTTCAGAATGATTGCACATCTAAGAACTGGCATTATTCAAGTTTATGAATTTTCTGGCAGTCTGTGAAAAACTAAGTTAGCAATTCTATGACAGATATATTTTTTCTGCAAAAAATTCATCAAGCCATGTAAATGACGCACTAATTGAAAAGAGTGTACAAATGCTAATTTAAGATTTGTTCGCTCCAGAAAGGAACTCTAGTAAAAACAATCACAATTCACCTATTAAAAACATGTTTAATAGTGCTTCAGCGCTATGAATTTCCTACAATATCTCCAGGGCTTTTCTTTTGCAGCCGTCTGAATAAATAAGTGCAAAACGCGTGCGGACTCTAAAGTTAAACTGTTTTAGATACTGTTGATATAAAGATTTCGCTTTAATATTTCACACGCTTGTATTGGATTATCTCTATAATGTGGTGATGTGTGCCTAATGGAGTTCCTGACAAGGATGTGGGGTAAAAATGTTTAGCCACTTGATTCTATGGCTTAGTATTCAAGGAAAAACTGGGACCTTGACAGTTTGGAGACATTTGGAACATCAGACCTGAAGCTGCAGAACTTTCGTGCAATAACCACACTCCACGCTGATTTATTAGGACAGGGTTGCTAACATTCTATGAACCTATTAACATCAACAATAATTCAACTTTGTGCATCTTGACATGTACCTGAACATTACATTCTCCACACACCTGCAACCTGTCCTAAACTGGCAACGCTTGGAAGTCAACAACCACCCCTGGCTTCCTGCAATCTGTAGGGTAGGTGGGAGGACCTGAAATAAAACTGCCCCTACCCTGGTGGAGCTAAGCATCGGAAGAGGCCGGATGTGCCTCCACCCACGCCTTTATCTGCTACTTAGAACCCACCCCTTCCCCTTAAACTACCCTATCCCCATGCTGTCCCGTAGCCCAGCATGAAGTACCCCGAGGGAAAACTGGTCTGAAACCCTCACTTCCCCCGGGGGCCAACATTGTGCAATAACCACACTCCACGCTGATGTATTAGCGTTAAAGGCCATTTATTAGGACAGGGTTGCGAACATTCTATGAACTTATTAACATCAACAATAATTCAACTTTGTGCATCTTGACATGTACCAGAACATTACATTCTCCCCACACCATTCACACTCACCCGCTTTCAATTGCTCAGATAGTCCATATCCCTTCTTTCATTTCTACCCCTTTCGCTCACTGACCTCGTTCCATATACCCAGTCATTCCTTCGCTTGCCCTACAAGACATACTCCCTTGAATACCCTTCCCTTGCTCAACGCATCCGTGCATCTGTTTCTGTCACCTGTGATCCCCCCCCCCCCGAGGTGTGGATCTGCCCACATGTGACTCACCACTCCCCAAAATAGCGTCAACCAGGAAAATCCCGTAGGGCAGTTTCCTGCCCCACCACACATGTGCATCTTTCGCTTCATCAGCAATACAATCTGCGGCACCAAATGGACACATTCTAATGCGCTCACCACATCCCTCATTTCCAACATGTAGTACGCATTTGCCATCTGCGAAAGGTGCACTCCATTGTGCCTGAAAAGCCCCGGCTCTTCTTCCTTGAGCCCACTATGCTTAATCACTTTGATGTCATATGCTTGGCAAAAAACCCTCATTGCCCTGCTCAGTTTTCTCCAGGCCTTGTCAACTGCTGCATGTTTCAAACCCGCCCTCCAAATCCTCTGTGGCACTAGCTCAGTCCGAACTAAGAATGTTCCTGAGAAATTCCTCTTGATTGCCTGCAGATCCCTCTGCATGTGCTGGAGTAGGGATAGTCCTGATACCCGCACCAAATCGTTTTCCCCGAGATGAATCAGGAGCATATCCGGGCAGCCTCTCTGTGGAACCAATGTAGTCAGCCAAGGTAACAAGGCACCCCAACGCATTCCCCCCTCACCCCATTAGGCACCTCATGGTGGCTGCTCCATAAGCCCAGGTTCCGTCCATATACTTGCTGGTCCGCATACTTCGCTGCCCAGTGCACAAAAGAATGTCCCACAATCCAGGTAACCGTCTTGACCCCTGGACAGCTCACGCCGCCTGAAACAAAAAAAGAAATAATTAGCTCCAGAAAAAACTCCCCTTCAACCTCATGCACATAATCCCCTACTTCCGCACATAGCGCTCACAGCAGAACGACTTCCACCTGCCAATCTGTTGAATCCTCCCCCATGACCACCCCAATCGAGGAGCCGCTGTTGCTGCCCCAATCGGGAAAGGTTGCGTACCAAAATTGGCCGGGTCTCTCCCCAGCCAGAGAAGGCCCATGCGCAAAACTGCCAACAACTGAAAGGCCGTAACTCTACTGCCATCCGTGTGGCAAAAAACTTCTGTTAAACACCGGTTAGTCCACAACTGGAAAACATGCCATTTCTGTACTGGGCACACTTCACTCATACCACCCTCACACAACCATGTCCCCCTGCCCGTTTGATCCGTCTTAGACTGCCGTAACCAAATGTCCAATCTCCCTTGTTGCAAATGCACCTCATCATACAACACCCCACCGTGTTGAACCGTATCCAACAACTCCAAAACCAGAAAAGCCCCCAAAAACATCCAAATCATACACAGGCAAAACACTGTCACCTCATACGCATCATAGCAACAAACAGGCAACACAGCCAACACATCCCCCAACAGCTCAAATGTAATTACTTCCCGCAACGCCACCCTCCTCACACCCCTTTCCCGACCCCACCCTTTGAGAACCTGGCCCAAAATCTCATCCTTAGCAGGGTCAAAACCCAAATACAGCTTGACATAGAACGAGATTCCAGCCAGCATGTCCGCAATAGTCATGGGCAACAAATCTTTGTCAATATAAAACAACACAAAACGCAGCACTCCTTGCTCCATGCACTGGCGCTCCCGGCACATTCTTTCAGTGGAAAAACCTGAGAACTCCCCAAATTCGCTCCATGCCAACCTGGAACTCCTCCTGGTGGACTCTGCCAAAGACCTCTCAACCAGTCCCAACACTCTCCCTCCCCTCAGGCCCAGTTATCTCTCGGCAACTTTGTCTTGAACTCCTCTGCTCCTGGTGCCATTTGGCGTAAACGTTGCCACTGCAAATGAGACAATGAATCAGCGATATAATTACTGGCCCTGGCCCATGTTTCGTCCTGAAAACTACATTCAGTCGTAAGCACATTAGCATGAACCGCCACAACAATATCAGCACCCTCAAATCTCTTGCGCACTGCCGGTACACCAACTCCACCACAGTCATATTGTCCACATGAAAGAGAACCGTCCTGTTCCTCAAATCACTGCCCCACACAGCCAGCGTGACCAACAGCGGAAACAATTCAAAGAAAGCAATGCTCTGCCCTTGGGCCTTCCAATGTCATGGCCATTCTTCGGCACACCATCCCCCATCCCAGAAAAGGCCAAAACCCAGAGCTCCAGCCACTTCTGAGAAGATTTGTACCTGCCATATCATGTTCTCCTCCAAGAAATCCATGGATACTCCATTGAACTCATTCAGAAACATCTGCCAAACACACAAATCCGCACGCACTGCCAACAAAATCCACACCCTGTGGTGTGGCAACAATGCCCCCGACATGGCCATTCCGAGACATCTACAAAAGGTCCTCCCTGCTCTCACCACTCGGCATGCAAAGTTCAAAAACTCAAGCAGCTTTTGCACCGCCCTCAATTTAATCTTCCTCTCCCCAGTCACCTTTGTCAGAAACGCCTGAATTTCCACCACCCTGTCCTTTGGCAAACGAGTCTCCCACCGCACAGAGTCCAACTCAATTCCCAGAAAGGTCAAAACTACACTGGGCCCTTCTGTCTTCTCGGGTGCCAAAGGCACACCCAGCTCTTGTGCTAAAGCCTCAAAACTTTGTAACGCCCGCCCACAGTTCTCCGTGGCTTGCGCCCCGACAAACAGAAAATCGTCCAGGTAGTGCGACACTTCCCGGTGTCCACTGCTCCTGGTAAAAACGCACTGCAAGAAGGTACTGAAAAGTTCCAAAAGTGCACAGGAAATGGCACACCCCATTGGCAGCACCTTGTCCATATAGATGGCTCCCCCAAATTGTATTCCTAACACAGAGAAATCAGTAGTATGAATAGGCAACAAGTCAAAGACTTATTTAACATCGCACTTCACCATTTCCGCCCCCAACCACATTTCTGGACTAAGCGGATTGCATCATCCACAGAGGTGTATAGCACTCTGGTATCCTCAATGAAATCATTGACAGATCTGCCCTCCAGCCTGAACAAAAGGTGAATCATCCTATGTTCCCCTACCCCCTTTTTGGGCACTACCCCTAGTGAGGAAACAATCAGGTCCGGCAGTGGCCATTCAAAAAATGGACCTGCCACTCTGCATACCATGTCAGGACTCACGGGAGGTTTCCTCCTCCTAACTCTATGCTAGCTACTATTTTCCCCTCACAAACTTATCAAAAGGCAGTTTATCCCTTAAGTTGGAGCGCTAGTTAGCACTGCAGGAACTCCAAGATGGCTGCCAACATTCTGACACTGCAACAGCACACCGCTGTTAGCAGCCTAGTCTTTTAGGCTTTATGACACCTGGTGAAGTGCGCTCCAACATTCTAATGCGCACTTCACTGCAGAATCTAAATGAAGAGCACCTGTTTTCCCAGCGTCGTGGAAGCCAGTCAGGGTAGTTGCGGTAAAATCAGGGTTAGCTTCGTCGGAACATTAATCTCCCCACAGAATCAGGTTAGTGTTTAAAACATAGTTAAGCTAAAATAATAAAAGTCTCGGAGAAAAGGTTGTTGAGTCAAGATAAATTTCAAGGAGCCAAAAACGTGTTGAAGACTGAATTATTTTCGAAGCAAACTGCTTCTGACTAAGACGGGCGCGAGTGTGACCTTCCTACACACTGCGTCCTTCTTAAAAGCATTTCAAAAGCTTAACCAAGTCTGAGTAAAACGCGGGAATAATTCTTTCACTAGCCGCGTATCAAGTTGCTGACTGAAATACAGTGAAAAGAATATCATTTGCAATCAGCTGTTTCCAGTCAGTCAGGCACGGGAGTGACCTTTCCACATGCCGCGTCATTCTTAGAGGCATTTTCGAACGCTCGTAAAGATTATCAGAGTCTCAAGGTCAGGGTTAAAAGCGGGCATGATTCTTCCACATGCCGCGTTCTAAAATACAGACAGAAAAACAAGGTGAAAAGATTCAAAAAGATATTCCTAAGTGAACTCTTCGCTGAAGGTCCATAGACATCGTTAATCTTAATTTAAAGACTGAAGGCTTGTCTTTAACCACATCGGAACCCCAGTACAAGGCTTCGCTTCAGTTCCTAAACAGTGAGTTAAGCTGAGGGAAAGAGAAACCAGACTATACGTAATTAAGGAATAAAGCAAAAGAATAAGCACATACTTACCATATCTTTCTTGTCATGGCAGAGCAGGATTAAAGGCAGCTTGTACCTGTGAGTGAAAAGAAAAGAGAACTGAGTGAAGACTTCTCATAACTACATAGCAGATAATATCTGAGAAGTTAGAAGAGAAGTAGGCTTCAAATAAGTCTCTGGTAAGATAAGTTATCTATACTAAATTTAAAAGGATAAAGTAAAGTTTAAAGGCACAGGTAAACAAGTAATAAATGTAAATGTTTGCAGTTCTGTAAGAAGAAGAAGGAGAAGAAGACGGAGCAGAACAGACAGAATTGGAGCAGTCTCTTCTCTGTCCCCAACCCCTTTCCCCCCTTGGAACTTACCTGCGATGGAACACTAGAGACCTGGCAGGGAGGTTCTAAGAAGGGCATTGGGACTTAGCGTCATTCTGCTCCTGTGCGGTTTAGACCGTGATAGGTACTAGTCATGACAGAGTGAAGTGCCCACGTTGGTACAAGCACCCGAGCAGAATGGCGGAAGGTCTAGACTTAAAAATGTAGGCGAGATATTGAGTAAGATACAAAGAGACTTGGAGGCAGTCAGAGAGGAAAATAAAATTCTAAGACAAGAGATAATTACTTTTAAAACGGGAATACCAGTTATGGGGTCCAGTCAACGTACCACGCCCTTTGACTCTCAAAGCCCAAACACCAGCTATCATCCTTTGCCCCAACACAAGTCATCCACTCCTTATCCCCAGTAATACCTTTAGCTCCCCCAGATCGTTTCAATGGAGACCCGCAGAAAGCACAATTTTTTTTAACGCAATGCTCTCTGCATTTTATGTGCCGCCCAACGATCTTCCCCGATGCGCAATCCCGAGTGGCGTTCATCTTGTCATACCTTAGTGGAGACGCCGCCTCATGGGCCATGCCACTAGTAACCAAGGATGACCCAATTTTATACAGCTTGGACGACTTCAAGAAGGAATTTCTCCGAATTTTTGATAGGAGAACAGCATCCCAGGCTTCAGACAACGAACTGTTAGAGCTAAAACAAGGAAACCGAGAACTCGTGGCTTACCTAGCCCAATTTAACAAGTTGGTGGTCGAGACCAATTGGCCCAAAGATAAAAGAGCAGCAGTGTTTTACAGAGGTTTGCGAGAAGAATTGAAGGATGCCTTATCTCAAATTCCCAATCGTCCTACTGACATCTCTGCATTAGTAGACTTAACCTTGGAGATTGATTATCGACAAAATGAGCGGAAAGGAGAACGAAGGAGAGAGTTTAGACCTAGTGTTCCTCGTTTCGATCGTGTCAAAACAGAAACCACACGGATTGCAGAGAGTTCATCAGGAATAGAACCCATGCAAATTGGAGTCGTTAGAGGTCCACTCTCTAAAGAGGAAAAAGAGAAGAGAAGACAGAATAAACTGTGCATGTATTGCGGAGGAAGTGGACATTTTGTCAAGAATTGTTTGAAAAGACCAAAGTTGCCTGCTAAGGAGAAGGAAAACTAGAGGCACCACAGGTAAGAGGAGTTGGACCTGTGGATGCAAAGGGAGAAACAACTCCAATAAATCACCGATTGGCTAACACGTTACAAGTCTCCTCACCCCATTTGGTTATGACTGTGACATTAAGGTTTAGAGGTGTGGTTCTGGCAGGAATCATCATCATGGTGGATTCTGTGGCAACAGGTAATTTCTGCGACTACAAATTTGCTAGCCTGATCGGTTTACAAGCTATCAAGAAGGAGAAAAGTGAGAAGGTCAGAGCAGTGGATGGTACGGATTTAACTTCAGGGCTCATAACCAGCCATACTGAGTTGGTACACATGACTACTGTCGAAGGACATCAAGAAACATTACAATTTAATTTAATAGACGCCCCCCAATTCCAACTAATATTAGGTCTACCATGGCTGATGGAACACAACCCGTTAATTGATTGGGAAGCCCGAACTATTCAATTGAATTCAGAATATTGCACAAGAAATTGTTTCGATTGTTCGACAAATTCATCTGTGACCAGTGCAGCCACCCAGCTGTGTAAAGGTGAAGGTTCGGTGTGTGTGATCCAAACTACTACAATCCCAGATGAATATCAAGACTTTGCAGATGTTTTTGATGAGATTAAGGCTGAGACGTTGCCCCCCCACAGGCCCTATGACTGCAAAATCGATCTAGAACCTGGGGTTAATCTACCATGCAGTAGAGTCTACGCATTAACGGAGAAAGAAAACATCCACTTGAAGGAATATCTAGCTAAGAATCTGGAGAACGGTGTTATCAGACCGTCTCAGTCCCCTGTCTCTTCCCCTCTTTTTTTTGTACCGAAAAAGGGGGGAGATCTCAGGACTTGTATAGACTTTAGAGCAATCAATAGGATAACAGTCAAAAATTGTTACCCATTACCCCTTATTTCTGTACTGATTGATCAGGTAAAGGAAGCAAAGATTTACACTCGACTAGATCTACGAGGAGCGTACCATCTGATTAGACTCCGGGAAGGCAACGAGTGGAAGACCGCGTTCAGAACCAAATTCGGCCTTTACAAGTATCTCGTGATGCCCTATGGTCTCTGTAACGCACCTGCGGCCTTCCAGTACTTTATCAATGACGTTTTAAGCGAGTTTATTGACCGATACGCCATAGTCTACATAGACGACATTCTGATTTATTCTGACACGGCAGAGGAACACTACGATCAGGTCAGAGCCGTTCTACAACGTTTACATGAGAACTCCCTATACGTCAAATTGGAGAAATGCCTGTTCAACACCGATACAGTGGAGTTTCTAGGCTTTGTGTTGTCACCTGCAGGAGTCCGAATGGATGAGCAGAAGGTGAAGGCGATAACAGACTGGAAATCTCCTACCAGTGTCAAAGAGGTTCAAAGCTTCATCGGATTCTCCAATTTTTATAGACGATTCATTCATGGATTTTCCCAGAAGATTCTTCCCCTCACTCGTCTTCTAAAGAAAGGAGTTCCTTTCCAATGGTCGGAAGAAGCAGAAGAGGCCTTTCGGTTACTAAAGGACAGTTTTACCACAGCGCCAGTGTTACTCCATGCAGATCCCTCCGAGCCTTTTTATTTGGAGACAGACGCTTCGGACCTCGCCATTGGAGGAATTCTCTCTCAGAGGCACAAGGACACAGGACAGTTACACCCGGTGGCTTATCGGTCCCGCAAACTGAACCCGGCGGAATGTAACTATACGATTACAGAAAAAGAACTCCTGGCAATCAAAGACGCCTTCAAAGAGTGGAGGCATTACTTGATGGGGGCTACACATACCGTAACGGTGTTTACGGATCACCGCAACCTAAAGTTTTTGCGATCTGCTCGTACTCTCACGCCACGTCAGCTGCGTTGGTCTCTTTACTTCGCGGACTTTGATTTTGTCATCACCTTTCGTCCTGGATCTAAGAACGGAAAGGCTGATGTCCTCTCCAGACTGGACACAGAAAACCGATCTCCTGTCATTGAACACCAGCAAATCATACCCGACAATAAATTCATTGGAACAATCTCCTTGGGACCCTTTGAGCTTCACGTTCGGAATTTGATGTCTGACCTCGAAAAAGAGAACTGGGCCACAGAAGATCCACAACGCTTCGTCCACAATGGCCTCCCCTATCAAGGTACCACCCTGTATTTACCCACCAAGGAGCTTCAGTTAAAGGCAATGCAAGAATGTCACGACAACCCTCTGGCTGGCCACAAGGGCATCTTAAAAACCGAAGATTTACTCAAACATCATTTTTGGTGGCCATACATGTGTCGAGATGTTCGTCAATATGTTTTGGGCTGTGAAATTTGTGCACGTGGAAAATCGGACAGGCAGGCTCCTAAAGGTCTCCTACAACCCATGCCTACTCCCCCATACCCTTGGCACACGGTCTCCTTGGATTTGATTGTTGATCTACCTTCTTCCCATGGTTATGATACCATTCTTGTGGTTGTCGACACCTTTAGCAAGATGGCCCATTTTGTACCCTTTAAGGGCACACCCACTGCTAAACAATTGTCCCAACTTTTCAATCAACATGTTATTCGCCTTCAGGGGATTCCTAGGGTACTCATTTCAGACAGGGGCTCTCAGTTTCTATCACGATTTTGGAAGGCTTACATCAAGGG
The DNA here is from genome assembly GCA_963921515.1 of Calotriton arnoldi. Classification (NCBI taxonomy): domain Eukaryota; kingdom Metazoa; phylum Chordata; class Amphibia; order Caudata; family Salamandridae; genus Calotriton; species Calotriton arnoldi. Next base: position 510,033 of record CAWUFW010008515.1, read on the forward strand.
CCTTAATATTGACCATCGTTATTCCACTAGTTTTCACCCAGAAACTGATGGTCAGACTGAACGCATTAACCAAGAACTAGAACAACACCTTAGACTTTATTTGTTAGATGAAGAGGGTGACTGGCCTGACCATTTATGGACTGCGGAGTATGCTCACAATAACGCTCTAAATGTATCTACTGGTTACTCCCCTTTCTTTATAACCTCAGGCAGACATCCTAATTCCCATGCTAATTTTGATAACGTTAATGTTCCTGCTGTCCAAGATTTTGCCCGACAGTTAACCAAAATCCATCACTCAGTCACCCAGAATTTGTCGATCGCGAAGGATCGTTACAAACACTTTGCTGACCGAAAACGTAAAAAATAACCTGAACTTCATGTAGGAGATTTAGTCTGGTTGTGTACTAAAAATATTAAACTCAAAGGTCCCCGTAAATTCCAGCCTCGTTTTATGGGTCCTTATCCAATTGAAAAGGTCATTAATCCAGTCACTTATCGACTATCTCTACCTGGCACTACCACAATTCATCCAGTTTTTCATGTTTCCCTCCTTAAACCAATTCAACCGGGATTGCGTAGGAATTCCCCTCCTGACCCTCTGATCATTAATGATGAGGTGGAGTACGAAGTTAAACCTGGATTCAAAATTCATCCGTAATGAACTTTTCTACCTCATTGATTGGAAGGGTTATGGACCTGATGAACGTTCCTGGGAAAAAAGTACTAATGTCCATGCCCCCGATTAATTAGAGCTTTTCATGTCAAATTCCCTGCCAAACCACGACCGGAGGAAACCCCGTTGGGAGGGGGTACTGTCAGGACTCACGGGAGGTTTCCTCCTCCTAACTCTATGCTAGCTACTATTTTCCCCTCACAAACTTATCAAAAGGCAGTTTATCCCTTAAGTTGGAGCGCTAGTTGGCACCGCAGGAACTCCAAGATGGCTGCCAACATTCTGACACTGCAACAGCACACCGCTGTTAGCAGCCTAGTCTTTTAGGCTTTATGACACCTGGTGAAGTGCGCTCCAACATTCTAATGCGCACTTCACTGAAGAATCTAAATGAAGAGCACCTGTTTTCCCAGCGTCGTGGAAGCCAGTCAGGGTAGTTGCAGTAAAATCGGGGTTAGCTTCGTCGGAACATTAATCTCCCCACAGAATCAGGTTAGTGTTTAAAACGTAGCTAAGCTAAAATAATAAAAGTCTCGGAGAAAAGGTTGTTGAGTCAAGATAAATTTCAAGGAGCCAAAAACATGTTGAAGACTGAATTATTTTCGAAGCAAACTGCTTCTGACTAAGACGGGCGCGAGTGTGACCTTCCTACACACTGCGTACTTCTTAAAAGCATTTCAAAAGCTTAACCAAGTCTGAGTAAAACGCGGGCATAATTCTTTCCCTAGCCGCGTATCAAGTTGCTGACTGAAATACAGTGAAAAGAATATCATTTGCAATCAGCTGTTTCCATTCAGTCAGGCGCGGGCGTAACCTTTCCACACGCCGCGTCATTCTTAGAGGCATTTTCGAACGCTCGTAAAGATTATCAGAGTCTCAAGGTCAGGGTTAAAAGCGGGCATGATTCTTCCACATGCCGCGTTCTAAAATACAGACAGAAAAACAAGGTGAAAAGATTCAAAAAGATATTCCTAAGTGAACTCTTCGCCGAAGGTCCATAGACATCGTTAATCTTAATTTAAAGACTGAAGGCTTGTCTTTAACCACATCGGAACCCCAGTACAAGGCTTCGCTTCAGTACTAAACAGTGAGTTAAGCTGAGGGAAAGAGAAACCAGACTATACGTAATTAAGGAATAAAGCAAAAGAATAAGCACATACTTACCATATCTTTCTTGTCAAGGCAGAGCAGGATTAAAGGCAGCTTGTACCTGTGAGTGAAAAGAAAAGAGAACTGAGTGAAGACTTCTCATAACTACATAGCAGATAATATCTGAGAAGTTAGAAGAGAAGTAGGCTTCAAATAACTCTCTGGTAAGATAAGTTATCTATACTAAATTTAAAAGGATAAAGTAAAGTTTAAAGGCACAGGTAAACAAGTAATAAATGTAAATGTTTGCAGTTCTGTAAGAAGAAGAAGGAGAAGAAGAAGACGGAGCAGAACAGTCAGAATTGGAGCAGTCTCTTCTCTGTCCCCAACCCCTTTCCCCCCTTGGAACTTACCTGCGATGGAACACTAGAGACCTGGCAGGGGGGTTCTAAGAAGGGCATTGGGACTTAGCGTCATTCTGCTCCTGTGCGGTTTAGACCGTGATAGGTACTAGTCGTGACATACCATCACCTCCTTGTCCAGTTTTGCCGCTGCCACCTGGGGAAGTTCTTTAGCAGACCTTAAACTGTCCGTCCACCGGCACGCCCTAGGACCTTGATACCCTACCCGAAAGCCTTCAGTAAATCCCCATTCCAAACACAGAGCTGCCTCCCTGTGAGGATACACAGATAGCCTAGGCAACAAGGCCTCCACCTTAATTGGGGTAGGGGCCCGTAGACCCAGGTTGGCCCCCGCCTCTAGAGTCCTTCCATTGTTCCTTTGGGATGTTGAGTGTCAAACACTGCGTGATGGGATGACGGCCTCCACACTTGGAGCATTCATGCTTAAATTTGCAGGGATGCCGCGAACAGAAACCTTTGTTGAAGTTCCAGCATGCCCCAGTGGTGGGTCCTGCTAGCTTCAAAACGTAACCCACTCCCTGCAGAGATGGACGGGGCTGAAAGGACCGGTAGGTCACTGGCAGTCAGCTAGATGTATGCGTGGAAGCAGAGGATTGAGTGGACGACATCCACTGCATCCATAATTCTGAATCTACCTCTCCCATGGCTTATCTGGGTTAACACTGACCCTTGTCCAAAATTCCGTGTTGTAACTAAGCCAGGCATAACCCCAAAATGCATCTGAGCCTTTTGAATATTGTCCATATACTTCAAAAAAGCAATTGCCCTATCCAGATGCCGCTCACAATAAATGCTAGCGTAAATCAGGAAGCCGGAGGCCCAATTTTCCATATTTATTGGGACCTTCGGCCTCCGAGGCAATTCCCACTCTTCCTCCTTGGACCAGTCTTTCGCCTGAATTTCCCTGTGCAGGAGCTTGACAAAACCGACGTATTCGTGTTTCCATAACCTATTTTTTGTTGTTTCTGACAAATAGGACCCCAGAGGCATTGCCAGCCCCATGTAAGGAAGCCTTTTATGATGCTCATCTTCTTCAGCTCCCTCCTTGCTGTCCTCTTTACACTTATCACTTTTTTCATCCGTCTGGACTCCCATACATACCCCTCGCTTACTGTTGCCCGCACGGGCTATCACCACCTGGGCCACCACTGAGTCCTTCAACTTGGCCCTTGAATCATCCACCACACCATCCCACTGACCTGCAAGACTTACCCCCACCCCTGGAGTCCCCAATGTCCCATGCTGTCCACCACTCGCTTTTACCTGTTGATACAGCTCCACTGGCTGTCTTGTTCAAGCGCTTTCCTCTATTGATCCGAGATCCCTTGGCAATCCCTTTGTCTGCAGAAGACACCTACAAAACACCAACATCGCCTTTTGCCTTTTCTGACCCCCCCAGGCCTCCCCGAAGGCATGTCCTCTTGATCACATAACTCCCCTCCACCCACTCATCACTTTCATCATCATAATCTAGTACCAGGTCATCCGCACCCACAATCGGGTCACAAGTGTCTTCTCGCACCATTCTCTTCAAACTCCATTCAGGCACTCCTTGCTGCAACAGACGGGGCTCCTGCTGAACCCCCATGGTGCGATATCTTGTTGGAGGGCAGGCTGCCGTGGACCCCCCTACTGCTTTGGACCCGCAGCCACGGGCCATGTTGCGCCCTGCCAGCAACTCCCACTTTCTCCCAGCCTCAACCGCTGGGCTTAAGCTCTCTACCCCCTCCAGGCTTCTCCAACCTGGAGGGTCCCACACTACTACCAGGCCCTTGAGCCACCTGAGCTCCTACCCTGCTAGCTCCTTGACCACAAACCTCAGGGACCCACACCCACTGTCCTCCCTGACTGGTACCCCACTGGCCGTGAGGCCTGGCTCACAAACCTGAGTGGGATGCCTCCTGTTCCCCCAGCGAGAGGGCCACCGCCCTCTCTCTGGCAGTGCACATCCTGGCCCAACGTGCTTCAGTTTCTTGGACAAGGAGGCGCTGTTCCTTAATGCGCGCCTCCAAGTCTACCCCTTGCCGCTTGCTCTGCTGTCCAGTTCTGGCGGCCCCCTGTGCCTCCTGGTGACCCAGTGCCTTGCTGCCCCACTGGTGCCCCCCTGGCCCACCTGAACTGGGTCCCATCCAGCCCGTCTTGTATTTCTTGGAGGCGGGGCCTGAAGGTCCAGCCTCCTGCTTCTTATTATCTCCAAGAGGGGGCCTACATGATATATCTAGCAGCCCCACCCCTCTGCATGTTTTGACGTGTGCACAGGTGTAGGCAAAGAGGCACTCGTCTGCACACCCTTCAGTATGCTGGGCCCCGGCCCCCCACCTGCTCCGGCCGCATCATCCTGCTCCATGGGGGCAAGACGGGCCAGGAGGCTCTTCAGCCTGACCCGTGCTTGGGAGCAGCAGGAGTGCGCTTCGCACTCCAGCCTTGTCCTGTACCTTGTTTCCTGGGTGGCAGTGGCTCTTCCATACACGCCACTACTGCCGCAGCAACTCCGCCTGACGCAGAGTGCGCCTGTCGCTCCATGCCCACCCAGGCTTGGTCAATAACACCATGCCTGAGCAGATCAGCTCTCCCTGCCCCTCCCAGGGTCAAGAGGGCAGCTCTGACAGCCTCGCTGGTGGGAGTCGCCATGCTGCTCCTGCCAACTCGAACCTCCGGCCCACGCCGGTAAGGTGATAGCCTCACACACACCTCCCACTCTACCCCCTTCCGCGCTAATCCCCAGGCTTAACCCCATGCACCTGAAATAAAACTGATCCTACCCTGGTGATGCTAGGCACCGGAAGAGGCCGATGTGTCTCCTCCCACACCTATATCTGATACTTAGAACCTGCCCCTGCCCCTTCCCCTTAAACTACCTTATCCCCACCCTGTCCCGAGGCCCCACACAAAGCACCTCAGAAGAAGACTTCTCTGCGAACCTCATTTCCCCCTGGGTGGCGACATTTGCACAACTACTGAACCTTTACTTTCATGGGACAGATCAGAACAATTTTTTTAAACTTTGCGTGAGCTACAGTTCTTTTTTACTCTCAAAGAAATCTACTGCTACTCATTGGTGGGTATTCATGAAAAGGACAATCAGAACACATTTGTGCTTCAACTTTTGAGTTAGAACCAGAAATTTCCATTTGTTTTTAACATCTTACGAGCCCTACATCATATTTGCTAAATTTTGTATATTGTTAACAAATACATCGTTTTCTCATTAAGTGAATAGTCTTGGGAATTTTATCATGTTTATCTCTTGGTTTTTATGCTTTTGGTGCCCTTACAGACATTTTCGTTGATGGACCCTATAGAACCAGATTTACAAAGGTAAACTTACACTTTTGTGTAAGTTTAATATTTTTTACTATCCATTAATTACGATTTAATAGCAGGAGCGGCTCCTCCGCTGTGGCGGAGGAGCATCGCCCCACTGGCTCAGAGCCAGCAGCAAAAAAATAAAAGGATATTTTGTTATCATTTTGGGGGGAGGAGGAGTGCTACGTGCACTCCCTAAGTGCTCATGTGTGTTTGGCCAACCGTCTCAGGGTGACCAAAACATACTTTCGCACTCAGGTGTCTCTAACCCGGCTGCATTGAACATCCGGGTTAAAGAAACCCCACAGACTCCTTGACCTGAGCGGAGTGTCTTTCCAGCCCACTCAGCCCAATCCCTGCACTGCTCTGCAGCACGGGAATTGGACAGGGAATCTGTGACTTAGTCACAGTGTCTGCTGGGACAAGGAAGTCCCAGCACTGAGGCGCAACACAGGAGGCAGCCGGCAGCAGGTAAGCTTAACTTTAAAAAAATATATATATATTATTATAGTCCCTCCAACCCCATCCCCTGCGCCCCCTCCCATGTTCCCACCGCCCCACTACTTATTGTATTTGGCAGCTGCCACTGTTTAATAGTAACTTTATGACTGCAAAGTCTACGCACTCTTGGTGGAGAACTCTGCACATAAAAATATAGGACAGGCCTATCTTTTTAGAAGGTGAGTTCTCCTCCACGTATGCGTAGACTCCGCAGTCATAAAGAATACCAAAGAGACAACTTACACAAAAGTGTAAGTTTACCTTTGTGAATCAAGCCCTTACTGTTTAATCCAAGCTACCAAATGTAGCACCAAGATTCCTCACAGACACCTGCTTTTACTTTTAAGAGCTGCATTCATTAATTCTGTGCCAGCGTGGTCCCTGTTGTAACCAAGACAGGGGCCTCTATCCCCAAAGGTATCAATTCATGTTCCTACAGGTTCCAAATCATAAAAGGCTTTGAGGACTAAGGGATTCAGGACTTTCCAAAATACTTCATCAGAAAATGAGCTTAAATGTCATGACAGGTTTTGAGGATATCCACTATACACATAATTCACATTTATGGGCTGAGTCACAAAACAACTGATAGGTATGATTTCTAAATCTAAACCCATGTATGCAACTCCAGTGCAGATTTGCCAAATGTTGGGCAATAGGTCTTATTGTATGTAAATCTGATGAACAGCGATATCCTGAAAATCTGCTGTTTGTCCTGTCCTAAAGGACAAACAATGGACATCTAAGGGCTGCAAAAAATAAATAGACACTTTAAGATACCAATTGTTCTAAAACATACTACAACATTTACTGAAAAAAATACCAATGAAATGTCACCACAGTACCAAAATACTCCATACGACTAGACCAAAGACCATGGATTAAAGGTAGAAGCTTCTATGCAGCACCGAGTACGCACGTATCAATGTGCACTTTTCAAATTCTAACATAGGCGCTCTATCACATGTACACCATCACTTTATGCCAACAGATAGTAACATGTGTCGTACAGAAATTATGGAAAGATGGAAGATAGAAGCCACAAGCAGGAATTGAAGACTATGAACCTGAATTTCTGATTGGTAAGTGCTAGAATGTAGCTGGTTCAGATCCAAAAATACACTCAGATTCATCTTAAAGCTCATCTTAATGCTCAGTAATATTGCTAATTTGTTCCGTCTTATCTGGTTAGGATACCCACTCTTGTCTTGTGTTCACAGCACCAGAACACCCTTAGATGAAAGCTGTTCCCATGAATTACAGGTAACTGTGAAGTCGACCTTACAATGCTTAGCTAGACAACTTCTCTATTTATTGTCTGAAAATACTAAGACACTAAGAAATGATGACATATGCTTTGTGTGGCTACTTTTTGAAACTGCATAGAATCCATGCAATGACCCATTTGTAAATTGTACCTGTGGTAAAAGAGTGTGATTTAATCAAGCAATTCCTGTAAAGTGAAAATAGCATCCCAAACCCCAATTAGACATAAATATGAATGAAACAAGTGCTAAAGGATGGGCGATCTCTTAAATTGCTCTTAAAGCATGGAATGACCTCCCACTGCACATCCGAGCCTCCTCCCCTGTTCTTGAATTCTGCAAGAAGCTGAAGTCCTAGCTTCTCAATTAACCACCCTACAATAGGCAGGACTCGGCACGCACACCTGCTCAGCACCAGGATACCCTTGTGGGTGATAGTGCACTTTACAAGTACGCATAACATAATCTGTATTTACAAAATGTGCCTTCCTCTGAAAACAAGTATCACAATCTGGGGATTAGAAAACCTGGTTATTTACTGCTGTAATAACAGAGTGAAAGTAAAAATCAATATTGTCATTTTTGCTCTGACATCACAGCATTGGAAAACCTGAATGTTTCTCTGTGGAGCAGATTTTCTGCTTCTTTGTTTCTTCATAGACCTGAAAGATGTGGAGGAAAGTTGCTTAATTAATTGTTTTGATATGTTAGTGGGTTTATATAATGCTGGTAAGACTCAGAGTGTTTTTTTGGTAGAATAGGTGCAAGTTACAGAAAAAAGAAAAAAGTAAATAAAGAAATTGCACATTTTCGCATTTTTTTAAATTTGATGGAGATTCGGACTGAAACTGCTCTTCCGGTCAAATCAGGATTTGCATAAAATGTGGGAAAACAAATTTCCTGTAATTCTGCCTGGTCATGTCTCTAGCTAAAAGCTAATTATATCTCCTTGTTAGGAATGACTACTTGAGAAGAATGGTGGTTTGGGCGAGACCTCTGGAGAAGCACCCAGTGCAGCCGCAGGGAGAGAAAATGAAATTACCCTCAGTACAATATATCAAATAATAATGGCGCATCGGGAAGAGACCAAGGCGGAGGGTCTGCGAACCCAGGGTGCTGTTCGCAAACTACAAAATACTATGCGCCGAATTGCTAAGACTTGCACTGAGATATCCACAAGAATTGGGGAAGCTGAGGAAAGGATATCAGCAGTGGAAGACGAAATAGTGCAGCAGAAGGCCACAATGGTATCTTTGCAAGCTCTAAGAGATGACATCAATTGGAAACTTATTGACTTGGAGAATCGTTCCAGAAGGAACAATTTACGCATTTTGGGAATACCAGAGGGACGGGAGGGCAAAGATCCTAGGCAGTTTGTCATCGAACTGTTTTCTGAAGCCTTCCCCGAACTTAAGCACTGGAATTGGGAAGTAGAACTTCAGAGAGCACACAGGTTCCCATTTAATCAACGAGGTAGAGCAGGGGGATCAAATGAAAAACCAAGGGCGATATTGATTTGCTTGAATATTTTTCTGTTGCGGGAATCAATATATGATTTGGCAAGGCCTGACAGGAAGAGAGGTGGTAAGGGTTGCAAATTTTTTGTTCGTCCGGATTTCTGCCAGGCCACTGTTCAAAAGAGATGGCAGCTGCGAAAAATGATCTCACTTTTTCAGGCTAAAGGGGCACAGGCCTATCTGCTCAATCCGGCCAAGCTAAAAATCATATATAGGGAAAAAATAAAAAAATTTGTATCAGACATATTAGCAAAGGAATTTTTGAGTACAATGTGAAGCAAATCTAGAGATAATTGTCTAAATGTGTTCTTAGGCTGCTTGGGGAATTCTCCTCACGGATTCAGGGGGTGTCTGGTTTTCTTCCTTTTTTGGGGGGTCTGGGGAGTGTTATTAATCCACTACCCATCATAGAGGACCTGGTCCTTATGCCTCATTTGGGAGGGGAAGGGGAGGTGGGTGGGGTAGCTGTGGGGTGGCAAGGGTGGGAGGAGGTGGGAGGGGGTGGGAGAAGGCACATTTGGTATTTGGTGTTTATATGGTATCAAGGTTATGATGCCTATGTTTTTGAGAGAGATTATGTTTTTTTTATGTTTTTTGAATCGTAGTTTAGGTTATGGGCAGGGTAGACAAGGTATGATTAACTTAATTGAATAACAATGATGGGTAGATTATCCATATGTTCGTGGAATATATGTGGTTTAAACGATAAAAAGAAAAGAGGGGTGATGGCTCAAATTTTGCAGGTGATGCGTATTGATCTGCTTTGTGTGCAAGAAACCCATATCGCGTGGAATAATCGAAAGTGGCTGAATGACTTGGGTATGGATATACTCGGGTGTACCAGACAGAGTTCAACCACAAGAGGGGTTGCGATTTTGATGAGATATGGCCTGGGTGTTCGTAATCGGGTAAAGGAGGATGTTTTGGTGAGGTGGGTCATTGTGGAAATAACTGTTAATGGTTCATCATTGACGATATGTTCTATTTATGGTTCTAATCTGGATGACCCGGAGATGTTGTATTATTTAAGTGTTGAATTAGTGGCATGGCCAGCCCCCTTAATCCTTTGTGGGGATTTCAATTTTCATTTAGAGGGTGGCTTTGACATTACTAGTGATCGCCCATATACGGGTAAAAAAACAAAGTTTTTAAAGCTACCCAAGGCCTAGTTAAAGAATTTGGTTTGGTCGATATATGGCACGCTTACAAGAAAGATGTCCCGGGAGATACTTTTTACTCGGCTCCCCATAGAAAACATGTGCGCTTAGACTATTTTTTTATTTCAGCTGAAAAAGTAACAAGTGCCAAGGTAGAGATTATGCTGAGGATAATATCAGACCATAATCCGGTCGTATTAGAACTTGACATTAGTTCTAGGGCCCAGCCAAAGGCGTGGACTTTTGAACGCAAACTTCTATTGGATCCCGAATACTGTAGACACATGTGTAATTGGATTACAGAATTTTTTTTAAATAATCGGGGAACCGCTTCTGATCCTATTGTCTGGGATACATTTAAGGCCGGGGTTCGAGGGGAAACACTCAGTTATTCAATAGTTAAACAACGTAAAATTTTGGCAGAAATTAAGGATGGGATGAATCAGTTAAGGCTATTAGAAATAGAGCTTATGGGGGAAGTAATCCGGCAACAAAATATGGAAAAAACTTTAAAGGCCATTGCAATTTTAAAAATGAAAATTCATCAGCATTTTGCGACAAAAATTGCAACGAAACTGGCTATATATAGGGCTCAAATTTATGAAGCGGGGGGAAATTCTGGCAGGATCTTAGCGAAGAGATTACAGCAGAAGGGAATACTTAATAGAATTTATAGGATACAGGATCATTTCAATCAGATACAGGATTCCCCAGGCGAAATTTTGAATGTTTTTCGCACATTTTATGACAACTAATATACAGAGGAGGAAATAGTAGATACAGATGAGAAAATGATGGAATTTAGTTCTGATATTGAAACTAATAAAGTTACACAAGATCAAAATGAGGCATTAGCAGCAGATATAACTTGGGAGGAAGTGGAGGGAGCAATATTGTCGCTAGCTATAGGAAAAGCTGTAGGTCCGGATGGCATCTCTCTAGAATTTTATAAGACATTTCGTCAAGCTCTAAGACCAGAACTTATGATACTGTTTCTCGCTGCTCAACACAGAATTGCACCAGATTCATGGCGTTAAACTATTATTATTGTTTTTTTTTTAAAAAGACAAACCTGAATTGTACCCATCCTTGTATAGACCAATCTCATTGATTAACTCAGATAGTAAGATCTTCTCTAAAATCATTGCTCAGCGCCTGGGATCGGTCATTACCCCTCTAGTATCCAATTTTCAGCGTGGGTTTATCCCAGGTAGGGATACTGCTGATCACGTGAGACGAGTAATAGCTTTCCTGGACTGGGCTCAGGCAACTGAATCTGTATTGGGGGTTATCCTGTTGGATGCCGAGAAGGCGTTCGACAGGGTCTCCTGGCAATATATGTGGGAGGTTTTGCGATGGAAAGGTTTTTGTTCTCATTTTATACAAGCAGTTAAGACCCTATATATATGCCCGGTAGCCTCGATACGTATATCTGGACAAGAGTCAGACTTATTTAATATCAGTAGGGGCACAAGGCAAGGGTGCCCGTGCTCCCCTCTTTTATTTGCATTATATATTGATTTATTTTTGAATAAACTAAATCAGCATATAGGTATTAAACGAGTCAGTTTTCGTAATATTGAGTACAGAGCATTGGCTTATGCCGATGATATAGTTGTAGTTTCTAGTGATATTGTTAACGCCCTTCCTGCAATTAAGTCATTGGCTGTTCAGTTTGGTTGTTTGTCTGGTTATAAATTGAACATAGAAAAAACTCAGGTACTATACTCAGGCAAGGATCCCCCGGCAAATATGTCAATTGTTCCTGAAGCAACATATTTAGGAATAAAAATCTCATCTGTGGTGGATAAGATCCCCGATCTGAATATTCTCCCTGTGATGGAGAAGGTGAATGCAACCCTTGAAAGGTTAGACCATCTTCATCTATCCCTTCATGGTAGATGTAATGTACTAAAAATGCTGGTTCTTCCGAAATTTTTATATATGTTTAGAACAATCCCCTTAGAGTTTTCCTCGTCGTGTTTTATTAAATTAGAGAGGATATGTTCCAGGTTTTTGTGGGGGTATCGAAGACAGAGAAGGGCATATAAGAAAATGGTTTTACCTAGACACCGGGGGGCTGGGGCATTCCACATTTTATAATGTATTATTGGGCAGCTATGATGCAATATATGGGGCCCTTAGTAGCCGGGACTAAAGCTGAGATCCCCTTTTTCATAGACCATCAATCTACGAATTCGGGCTGGGAGAAGAAATGAATGGTTGCTTAGTTAAGGTAATTGAGCCCAGTTACTTTAAAAAACAAAATTTAAGATACTCAAGGCGGCTTATGCAGTCTGGAAACAAATTAAACGGAAGCTACTGGTTTTAAATTTGAATGCCTATACCCCTTTCTCGGCTCCCGGGATACTGCCCATAATTTTTCGGGATCAAGTAACAATTAGATGGGGCCTAAAAGGAATACGATGCTTAGGGGATCTGTTTGATAAAGGCCATCTTTTAGCATTCTGAGACCTACAGGAGAAATATGGTTTAGGTAAGCAAGACTTCTTTAAACACCTTCAAATACGTAGCTTTCTGGCTAGGCGGGGGTCAGGAACAGGACAACAATTTGTGAAAATCTCTTTAATTGAAAAAATGATGAAGAAAACACCAATAGGTCAATTTTATCAACAGTTAGTGGAAATATTCCCGGATGATCTGGATATACGTAAAACTAAATGGGAAAACAAATTGGGAGTTGAGGATATTAATATAATTAAATCCCTTGAGCTTGCCAACCAAGTTTTAATGACTGGAAGAATACGTAGCCAGCATTATATGGCCCTCTATGATTTATATTACACTCCTAGTAAGGTGGCTCGATGGGGTGTAACGGTGGGGGACAAATGTAATCTGTGTGGATTATTTGCAGCGGATTCATCTCATATGTTTTTTTCTTGTCCTAGACTGGGTGAGTTCTTTCAAGGAATTGAGAATTTTTTAGGTATAATATTTGGATCCCCCATGATAATTACGGGAGAATTAGTAATTATTGGTGTAGGATCTGATAGGGCGGCAAATTTAAGATCGGAAGCCACAACTGCTCTTCTATTCATTTTAATGGCGGCGGTACGGGCCTGTATTACCAATGAGTGGATTAGCCCTGATCCACCCACTTTTATTAATTGGCGTTCCAGACTCTTAGCCATGTATAATTTTGAACTATCCATCTATAAGACCAAAGGGAGAAGGAAAAGAACTATGGGCGCCAAAATTTGGTCTCCAATATCAGAGTGGATCCTATAAACTAGGTTTGGTTTGTAAGGATTTATAAGGAGATCCTTGGTTTAGATTGGAAAATTTTTAAATTATAGGCAATTTTCATTTGTGATGGTTTGTTTAATTTAGAGGTGGGGGTATAAATATGTTGATATATGAAGTGCTTGCATAAATAATCTATTGTCTAGGAAACCCTGTCCATTGAACGTGTGGCAATTTTTCTTCTTTGTATGTTATTTATCTTTTTCTTTAGACTTCGTTTTTTCTATCAACATGTAACAATGTGTTTGAAATTATATCATAACCTTGTGTTGTTTTTTGTATATTTTGCCTTGGACAAAAAGGGATAAAAAATTCAATAAAAAATATTAAAAAAAAAAAAAAAGGAATGACGACTTGATGTGGGAATTGGGTGTGGTATCCTCAAATTCCCACTGTAATTCCCCATTTCTTAGGAAGAAATCAAGGTCCCACTCATAACAGGAATGTAATCCCATCACGAAATGAGTAATACCTGTGCTAAATATGGGTGTGATACAACAGACGCAGGATTACTGCACTAGTTGTGATGGAATACCTGAGTATCAGAAAATCGAGGACCAAAATATGGAGGATGTAAATTCATATTGGTAAGTACAGATTCACTATTCTAAAATCCACATCTGCATACCTTGAATATATTTACTTTGTCAAGGTACATATATATGGAGTTAAGTATAGTATACCTATACTTAGTTGTCGATCTTTCAGTCTCAATATTTTGGCTTCAATAGTAAGGCAATTCAAGATTTCACACTCGAAATTCCCTAGCTACTCTGGAACAAGAATGCCATAAAAAAGAATGTTCCTAGCCAAAGAATATTCCAGTGTGTCGCTGCCAAACAGCCGGAATTGTAGAACAATACTTAGAATTCCAACACAAAATGGACTCTTGGAGGTGGTATAAATCATGGTTTATTAAGGACCGAGGCAATGAAGACCAAGAGGTGGTAATGGTCTGATCACTTACCAGCAATCCTAGGCTTTCTCTGCACAATCTTTGCATTCTCTGATTTACACATCAGGGGCCGTATCATACATACTACACATTTTCCTTGTTTGCGCCGGGCGCACCTTTTAGGTGAGCCCGGAACAAACAAGGAAAATGAGCGTATTAGGATGAATGCGCTGCCCCCAGCCAGCTGCGAACTCGCGCTGCCCTGGGGGCAGCGCATTCATGTGAAAAACAAAGCAACCCACCTGCACTGTCAAGGGGGATTAGAGATCAGTAAATGACTGCACCCGCCTGCAAGGGGATATCTGGGGGGTCCACGGGGCCCCCTTTACCCCCTCCAGAGGGCTGCCATCATGAGGCGCACTGGAAGTGCGCCTCCTGACAGCTTCTTTGCCTCTACGTCTGCATCTGTAATACGACATGGGCGCAGAGGATTCCCTTATTTGCATGGGGCCACAACCCTGTGCAAATGAGGGAGCACCCGCTGATGATAGCGCTGGCGCTTTATGTGCGCCAGCGTTATTGGTATTACATAAGGGGACGCACAAGCATCTGCAGCCCCTTCTGTAATACCAAAGTGCCTGGGGGCATGCAAAGCGGGCACAAACGCTTGTTGCGCCCCCGGGGCAATTCTGTAATTTGGCCCCAAGTGGTGACATGAACACCATATTAGGCTTTGTATGCTCCAGGACGATCCTTGGGAAGGAATGGTGTTCACAACAGAGAAGGGGGGGCATGATATAAAAATATTACAAGAATAACTAATGGGCCTCTCTCCAAGAATGAGACTCTGCCTTAATAAGTCAGGAAGCCAGAGGCTTGAATTCATGAAGATTAACGGCAAGTAATTTGCCCATTTATAAATCGATTCTCACTCTCATCTGCCCCTTTCAGATAAACTTCATGCAGAAGACATTGACAACTGCTACCCACGGAAGAGGGTTTTCAGCAATAGCAATACATTATTGCATAAGATCTATACACTCGTGTATAAACATTTTTTTTTCAATTCACCTCAGATAACAGTAAATCGTTAACTTTAATATGTTTTCTACTAGCTGCCGTAGTTACTCGAGGCACTTTGTGGAACTTCACACAGTATGGAGTGCGCACTTCATTTTAAGCCCGTTGAATGTATTTTCAAGGCTTGGAAATGTATTTCAGACATGAGGTCGATTTCCAGGCGTGCATCAGGAAACAGACTATTGATTTCTGCATAATGCATTATGTATTTGGCCTGCAAAACGCTCAAGATTGAAATGCATTGGGAAGAAAGCTTTTAACAACAGCAACAGCATCCCTCAAATATCATTGTACATTTACCCTGAAACACAAACATCCATTGAGGACTGTATGGATCGGTTTGAAAAAAAGTGTAACTTTCTTTTGAATATCAAATGGTTTATTTTCTTGAGGCACAAGGAGAATTAATGTTCCAAAGTAATTAAAAAAACATTGCGTTACGTGCATTGCATCCCTTTCTAAAAGCAATGAAAACTTTGACTCAATGATATGGCCTGAATCCTTTCAACTAGTTGCGCTCTATTCACCCACCCACCCTCACAGACATCAGTCCTTCCTACCAATCCCAGCTTAACAAGTCACTGTCCCTCAATCTGCATCTCTCTCACCCATGCACTCCTTGACTGTCAACACCTCCTACCAGGTCTCCTCCATCGCACCCGCACTAGACTCGTCATCCTTCAGAGAAGCACCTTTCTATTGGGTGGTCTGTAATCAACCCTACCCTCCAACATGTACAAGCTGACAGTAAACTCTGCAGTCGGGGTGAAGAGCTCCGCACAGAAGATAGGACTGTCCTCTCTTTTTTTGTGTGGAGTTCTCTGCTCCGACTGCGGGCTCTCCACAGTAGTACATTTACTATTAACTCGTAGTTTGTGAACATCCGAAAAATTGTAAACTTACACAAAAGTGTAAGTTTACCTTTAAGAATCAGGCCCCCAGTGTATTTCTTAGATTTGGTTACCCAATGCCTCTTCCGACTTTCTCATTGATATTACCACCCAGTGTTATCTGCAGATAACGGCCAGCGCTTGGGGTCTTGGAATTGCCATCAAATATTTATGAATGGGGTGGGGCCTTTTAAATATTAATGGAAAGTCAAAGAGATTACACTAGTCTATTGAAACTAAGAAACGTGTTCCTGATGTTTTGATACATACCATCCTTGTTCTCATCAACGGAGTAGTGTAAGTAATACTTTTAGGGGCATATTCTCAAGGACTTATCGCCGAGTTAGCGGCACTTTATCGCAGTCAAAGTGGCGATAGATTTATCGCCCTATTCACAAGCTGGTGCTAACAGCCGATATCGGCAGTTATCCTGCGATAGCAGCCGCAAAAAACATCGCCACGGATGACACCGGCAACTAACGCTAATGAGATGCAGAGTAGGCGTTCCTGTGCAAAAATCCGCGATAACACCACTTCGCAATATTCCCAACGACCAGCAAGATCGGCGATAAGATCCCAAAACAGGTGATAAGGCGCGTTAGCAGCAGGGATTTAACACCTGCTCTTACCTGGTGTTAAGTCGGACGACAACCTGCACCATAAAAGGGAGCCCAGCCCAGAGCCACACCTGAAGAACAACAAATGCCATGGAGCTACTGATCATGCAGCTCGGAGCCCCAAGAGGGCCACAACACCCACCGCCACAACCCCCAGGCTCGCCACCCCCCCGGACCCCTCCGCCCCCCCTCGGACTACCACAGAGGCAGCGCAGACAAAGACAGCGGACCTTCAGAAAATGCACCAGCCTCACAGACTTAACACCAGAGGATGTCATTGCCCACTACAGGCTCAAAAGGACAACCATCCTCTGCATCCTCACCCACATTGCCCACAGGCTGACGGCACCAACACAGTGGACAACAAACATCCCTCCGCAGACAAAGCTGCTGGCTGTGCTGCACCGGTTGGCCTCTGGGACCTTCCAACCAACAACTGCCAGAGTCGGAGGAGTCTCACAGCCAGCCCTATCCAAGTTCCTCACACCTGTCTTGGATGCCATCATCAGCTTGATACCCTGCTCAGCTCTTCAGGTGCCACTAACTCAGTGCACCACAACTCATGGACCCTTCCTGATTGAGTCTTGTGCTTTGGACAGCTCACACAACAATGTTCCCTCAGGCAGTGGGGAAGACCTGGGACGATGATGAGGAAGATGAGGCAGGTGTAACACACCCCACTGCAGCTGCAGCAGTAATATCCCGAAGGGACACAATCCTAGACAATTTCTTCACATGAGCATGCTCAGCTCTGGTGCCCCTACCTCAGTGCACTGCAACTCACGGACCCTTCTGATTGAATATTGGGTGACCTCTGTACTTGCTCCGGCTTCCTCCATGGTGCTACGCAGTTTGAATTATTTTGTTTGTGTTTTTCGGTGCTTTTATAGTGCATTTTCCCGCATGACGCATGGGAATTGCAGGCCTGTCGCTGGTTATCGCTGATTTTTTTATCGCAGTTGGCCACATTGCAATTTTTTTCGCGTTTTGCGTTTTTTTGCTGTCACGGTAATTTTATCGCGGTCATTTGACGCGTTAGCGTGACGCTATCGCATGGTACCGGCGTGTTGAGAATACAACGTTAACACAGCGTTATTTTCCCGCGATAGACTGCGATGTGCAAAGTTGCGTTAAGCTAATTTTGCGATAATTATCACACGTTCTTGAGAATATCCCCCTTAGTCTGTACTGATGTTTGACACTCTTTCACAAAAAACACTTTTACCATTACAGGTGTAGTTATAAGCAACTAAAATGCAAATCTAGTAAATTTCTTTTTATGAACGGCAAAGTATAAATTTTACAGAGAAGTGCAATGAAATAAACTTTGAAAAAAACTTTGCATACCTTATTTGTGGTAATTGCATGTACAAAATGTTGTAGAATCTTACACTGACATTGTACATTCATGAAAACTGTACTTTTTGGTTAACAAAGAAATGTCATCATTTTTATGACACAACGGAAAAATAATATTTACTACATTAAGTGGCAATTTCTATTCCGGTGGCAAAATTATGCTATTAATTAACATTTAATTACTTACTATTTTGACCTCATTACTATAGTCACCGAACGGAAGATTGTGGGGCATTTTGATTACTTCTTTGTGGCTCAACTTATTTTTCACACAGGTTACTCGAGTTGTTAAGGTGGTATTCTTCATCATATAATGTCATCAACATGTTTCGACGCACTTGGTGTAAGAATTTGGACAGGTAGTTGAGAGAGGTTGAAGCCCCACTCAGGCAACAATCATGATCCATGTCAGGGTGAACCACAAAAGTCATTAAATTAGCTAATCCTTAACTCTCTGGTAGCTTGGCACAAAGCAGTCAGGCTTAACTTAGCGGCAATTAGTAAAGTATTTATGCCAAACATAACAGTAATAAAGTGAAAACACAAGACATGACAAATTCCAAACCAATTTAGAAAAATAGAGTAAAGTGTGATAAATAAAATGATACCAGAATGAACAAAGTACAATTTGTAGATCTGGAGATATTGATTTTTTAATGTTTGTAGGTAAATAGGGCCAAGAAGCAAAAAGCATAATTTGCAGTTATCTGGTTGCGCTACACCGTGGTAAAAGTCACAGATTCAGGCTGACTGCATGAAAGCGCAGGTCGAATACGGGGACCAATTTAGTCCCACTGAAAAGTTACCTTCTCAAGTCCTGCACAAATAGTTCTGATCACATTAGAGGAGGCTGTGAGGTGGAGGCTTTCGCGCGAAGAGCAGATTGAGCATGCAGGTGGTCATTGCTGTAGTGTGAAGAGCCAGCCTTCGCTGGAGCTTCACGCTGGTTCATCATCGTGGACAGACGCTGTTCGCACAAAGTGCACGTCTCATGTTGGAGGTCACCAAGGACAGTCACTGTAGGCACGAAGAGCATGTCTTGCTGGTGCTTCGCATTGGCAGTCATTGCGGGTGGCAGAGTTTTGGCATGAATGCACCTGTTCACAGCTGCAAAGAGCCCAAAAGTCAGGAATTTCACCTTTTTCTTCAGGAGAAGCTCTCACTGATGCCAGCCAAGCATGCACTACCTGGGGGCACCTGTTGGGAAGCAGGACTCACTCCAGCAGAGCCCAACAGTAGGGGTCAGGTGGGTTCAGGCAGGTCGAACTGGTGCTGGTCAGCTGAGCAGTTGCAGGGAGGTCTCTGGAAGCTTGTTGTGTCGCTGTAGCTCACACAGCAGGTCAGTCAACTGACCCTTGGAATCAGTGTTGGCAGCCTGGGATCAAGACAAGCAGATCCAACCTTCCTTCTTCAGGCAGCAAGGCAGTCATTCTGGCAGGTGGGCAATCCCTCTGGCAGCAGGGCAGTCCTTCTTCTGAATCTTCCATGGGTCCAGGATTATTCTGATGGTAGGTTCTGAAGGTCCCAATTTTATACCTGGTGCCAGCCTTTATGTGGGGGAATTCCCTGACCCACCTCCAAACTGGATCAGTTCTTCTTCCTGTGATCCTGGATTACAATTATCTAGGGTGACAAAAAGCAGGAAAGGCAGGGCTGGTCTGTTGTCAGATTCCTTTGTGTGAGCTGCAAGCAGGGTCCTTTGAAGTGTAATCAGGTCAGAGTACAGCTTCTCCTCAGCCATCTTGTCAGAAAGACTCTCTCCCCTCACACCTAGGCCTTGTTTGTTCCTATATCTTGAAGGAATACACAACACACAACAGGAGAGCCATTCACAGTCATGTGACTCTGGACCCTGGTAGAAAGGCACAGTTGGTTTAGGCAGAAACATGTCAACTTTCTAAAAGTGGCATTTTCAAAATTGTAACTTAAAAACAACTTCACAGTTACATAGCATTTAAAATTACAATGTATTTCAGTGTAAAGAGTATATCTCTATCCGCTCCCAATCTGATGTTAGCACTTATTAAATGTAATAAGGTAATCCATTGTTAGTCAATGGGAGAGATAGTCCTTACATGATAATTTTAGGAGTTTTTCACTGCCAGGACATGTAAAACTTAAACATGCATGTCCTGCTTATAAAAGAGTGTGCACCCTGCTCTATGAATGGTTAGGGCCTATCTTAGGGGTGACTTATACGTTTTAAAATGGAATGAAATGTTCATACCTGGCAAAAGGTTTATTTTGCCATGTTGAAATGGCAGTTGAAAATTGCACTACAGGCTGCAGTGGCAGGCATGAGACATGTTTTAAAAGGCTACTTTAGTGGCTGGCACAGTGAGTGCTGCTGCCAATTAGACACATTTAATGTACAAGTAGATCCAACTACTAGGGCCTTGCACGTAAATTAAATGTGCTAATTAGGTATACACCAAGCTTACCATGTTTTGAAGGTAAAGCACACGGGCTTTACCACTGATTAAAAGGGGAAAAGTGTACAGAGTCCGAAAACCCAACAACAACAGGCTCAGCAAACAAAGGCATAGGAAGGTAAAACTTTGGTGCAAACTTAAAGAAAGGGCTAGGTCCAAAACTTGGTGCTTTTTTTTTGCAAGGAAAGCTTTATTATACTAGCCATAGCCATGCATGCAAAAAGTGGTTCAGCCATTTGCAATTGTCTTTCAGTCTATTCACTTGTAGTAGAAACCTGATTCTTTGTTTTTTATGGTTTAAATCTTTTTATTATTTTAAAACAAAATCAAGCAGAACAATAGCCGCCACCTACATCCACCGGCCGGTGGGGAACTTTTATTGGAAGTAAGAGGTAAAAAGGATGAAAGGAAAGAAGAAAGTAGGAAAGAAGAAAGAAGGTAGTGGAGTCTATCCCTAAAGCGAGTGTGAGGGGAGTCTGGTGAGTGGTCGGCAGGCGAACGAAGCGAGCATTGGACTATCATGCTTGTATCTGTGGGTGCTTGGATCCGGTGAGACGGAGCACTCTGAGGTATCTAGGACATGTGAGTTCCGTAAATTCATTAGACAAGAATTCTATGGTGGACCCCCATGTTTTCTCGAATTTGGGGAAGTAGTGTGTAAGGCCTGCCGTGATCTTCTCCTTGCCCAGGAGTTCCCACAACCTATACAGCCAATCAAGGTGAGATGGAACCTCTGTATTGCCCCATTTGGCCAGCAATACCTGCTTGGCCGCTCCCAGCGCCAGCGCTATCGCCCTGCCTCTTCCGGATTTGAGGGGGTAAGTCAAGGCGTTCGGGAGTCCTAGAAGTGTAAATGTGGGGAGTTTTGGTATGTCAGTATCATAGATTGTGTCAATGTCCCTAAGAATCTTGTATTTTCGGGCAAGCCCATAATATGTGTGTAAGTGTGCCGGATTGACCACAGTTACGCCAGCAAAGCCCTGTACCTCCCGGTTTCCACTTAAGTAGCCGCTCAGGAGTGTAGTACAAATAGTGTGCGATCTTTAAAAACATCTCTTTACCGGCTGTACTACAAGCTGAAGCCCTGGCTCTGTGTACTATATCACTCCATTCTTTGGGGGAGAATTCGTATTCCAGTCCAGTCTCCCATCTACGCTGCACGGGAGATTTACCAGAGTGTCTGGGGGTGTTTAAAAATGCATAAATGTCCGAGAGCAGTCGTTTATCCGATGTCCTCGTTATGTACCACTTCTCGAACTTTGTGAGTTTGCGGCCGGCATGGACGCTTATCTGCGGTTGGGTGACCCAATGTCAAAGGGACAGATACTGCCAGTACGCTTGTCGCGGGACGCCGTAGCCCTCCATGAGGCTGGAGAACTCCATCACCCCATGCTCATCGTACAAGTCCCCAATACGTTTACAGTTAGGTCCTTGCCACGGGAGATAGCTGTTCCCAGTGGATGCTGGCGGGAAATCGGGGTTGCCGATAAACGGAGTCAGAGGTGAGATTGGGGTAGATAAGCCATGTGGTACCTGTACTCTGTCCCAGACTGCCTTGGTGGCCCGTAGGACCGGAGACAGGGAGGCTCCGCATGGGCGGTGCTTGCGAGGGAGCCACGGGACCTTCCAGATATGCATGCCCGAAATCGAGTGGTCTATGAAGCACCAATGCTTTTCTGACTCTAACTTGTACCATTCAAGAATATAGCGGAGTTGGGCCGCCTGGAAGTTCCGTGCTAAACATGGGATCCCCAATCCCCCGTCTCTTTGATGAAGGTATGTACCCCCCCAGACAAAGGAGCAGAGGAGATGTTGCATTTGAGCTAGTATGTTAGGAGGTGGACTGAGCGGTAATGTCTGCATTACATACAGTATCCGTGGGAGCGTAGTCATTTTGACAGCAGCCAATCTGCCATGCCAGGATAGGGTATGCCTCTTCCAGCTCGTGAGCTCCCGTCGAATCCCAGCTAGCAGGGTAGTGTAGTTGACTTGCGCAGTTTTGGAGACTGTGGGGAACATCTGCAAGCCCAGGTACTGGATGTCGTCTGTGGCCCATCAGAAGGGGAATTTCGCCACCAGCGTCAGCTGAGCCGCCTGCGGAAGGGTCAGGCTCAACGCCTGGGTTTTATGGAGATTGACCTTAAACCCTGAGGCACGGCTGAACAGCTCCAGCTCCTCCACCAGGGCGACCAGCGAAAGCTCAGGCTGGGTCAGATACAGGACCACGTCGTCGGCATATAACGAGATTTTATGGACCCTGTCTCCCATTTTGATCCCAGAGATCCCCGGATGCTGGCAGACTCTTTCTCTGAACGCCTCCATATATAACACAAAGAGGAGGGGTGAAAGTGGACACCCCTGCCTCGTTCCCCTCTGAATGCTGATCCACTCTAATCCGTGCCTGGGGATTCGCATATATGCAGCCCACCCACTTTAAGAAGCGGTCTCCAGCCCCAAATTTGCGTAGTGTCTGTAGTAAGTACGGCCAGTGCACTCAGTCAAAAGCCTTTTCGGCATCGACCGAAAGAAGTAGGCATCTGGGTACATTGGGTCTTGTCCAGCAAATGACACATCCGGCGAGTTCCGTCGCTGCAGTTGCGCTCCGGAATAAAACCCGACTGGTCGGGGTCTATTAGCCCCTGCATATGGGGCGCAAGTCTATGTGCCAAGATGCTCGTGAAAATCTTAAGGTCGACGTTCAGCAACGAGATGGGGCGGTAGGTAGCACAGTCCGAGGGGTCTTCGCCGGGTTTCGGGATAACGACCACTTCCGCCATAGTCATAGTCAGAGTCACCCTGCCGGAGTCGCTAAAGGAATTAAAAAGTCGGGCCAGCACTGGGGCCAGATCTCGTGCGAAAGACTTATAAAAAGTGGTCGTGAATCTATCCTCCCCTGGGGCCTCCCCGGAGGGGAGGCCAGTGATGGCCTTCAAAACTTCATTGATGCTGATGTCCGCATCGAGGTTTGTCGCGTCTGTAGGCCGAAGGGGAGTTACCGGTACATCTTGTATATATTGCCTGGTGGCTTCAGGGTCTAGATCTTCTGCACTGTAGAGGTCGGTATAGAAGGATTCAAATCGACCCGCTATCTCAGAATCGGAGCTGAGAAGCCCCCCCCTGGAGGTCTCTCAGTTGCTCGATCCTGCGCGTGGCTCTCTGTGCTCGCAGCAAGGTCGCCAGGAGTTTCCCCGGTTTGTTACCACCAGCGTAATACCGCTGTTTGGACCTTAAGAGTGAGTACTCCGCCCTATCACAATCGAGGGCCTTCAGCTGTTTCCTGGCAGCGGTGAGCTGTCTCCTGACCTGTACAGTTCCTGTCCTACACTGTACCCCCTCTAACTCCTTGACCTGGGCTTCCAGCTTCTCCCTCTTCTCTTGTCTGTCTTTATTAATTCCCGCAGCTATAGCTATGCACCGCCCCCGGATGATGGCTTTTAGCGGGTCCCAGAGAATGTCAAGTGATGTATCCCCGCCTTCGTGGATCGCAAGGTATGAAGTGATTGTCTCCTGAATAGCCCTGTGATTCACCTCGTACCCAAGTAAATTATGATTGAGTCTCCATTGCTTGTGGCCTTGAGGCCCCACTCTAAGACCCAATTCCAGCCGGATTGGGGAGTGGTCTGACAGGGCTGCCGTCCCTATGGAAGCATCAGTTGCAGCTCTGGTCACTCTGGGGGATGTCAAAAACCAGTCAATACGAGAGTAGGTTTGGTGAGCTGCTGAGAAGCACGTGTATTCCCTAGCTGTCGGGTTGAACTGCCGCCACACGTCTGTCAAGCCTAAATCAGTCAGTCTCTGCTTCATGGAGTCTGATAGTGCCCCAGAGTGGCCCTGTCGCTGGGCGGAGCGATCCCGCTGAGCATCATGAGTGGTGTTAAAGTCTCCCCCCAAGACCAAGTCCTCTTCTGGAGAGGTCAGAATAGCATCTAAAGTATCACTAAGGAACTGCTCCTGTCGCTCGTTTGGGCCGTAGATGGATGCAATAGTGTATGTGTGGGAATCTAGGAGTACCCTAACGGCTAATGCCCTACCTGGGACTTCCACCTGCGTGCCCACCACCTGACCCTGGAAGTGCGTGGCAAGTAAGATGGCTACCCCTGCCTTCTTATCCCCGGAGGAGGAAAATAATTGCCTGTCGAACCACCCGGAGCGGAGTCGCTTCCAGTCTGCTCCTAGTAGGTGAGTCTCTTGCAGGAGGCAGATATCGCTACCCGATTCCTTTAAAAGTGTAAGCACCGCCCTCCTTTTCACCGGGGAGTTGAGGCCTCTAACATTAAGGCTCAATATGGTAACTTTAACTGTTGGCATTTGTTCGGGCATATAACAGCCAACAAGTAGTGGACCTCACCCACCTAGAAAGCGGCACCCAGACTCGCAGTGCCACCCCGATCCCGTCCAACCACCCCCAAGAGCCCACCCTAGCACGTGCCTTCCCACCTCCCACCCCGCTCAGTACTCTGTTGCTTACCTTCTGGTCAGAGGGATAGGAAAGACAAGAGAGAGAGGAAAGGAAGAAAGAGAAATAACACAGAAACATTAGAATCACCAAGTAATCGGCAATACTTGCACTATCGTGCATGGGTCCATGTGTCCGATGGTCCGACATCTCGCCAGCGATGTGGAGCCCCCCTCGCCGGAGCCGGTTGTCATCTCCACCGGAACCGGACGCAGGCCTGCAGTTCTGGAGTAAGAGCGCTGTGTACAGATTCTAGTCTTCAGCTTCTGGCACGTCCACCGACCCTTCTCTGTAATGGAGCTGTCGCAGCAACTCCTCCCGCTCCTTTTGACTTTCCTTGGCCGTGGGTCTGGAGGATGTCGAGGATTTTACCCTTCTGTTTCTGGATCGACCACCCGACTGTGGCCCTCCGCGCCCACCGGCGCCACCTCCAGCAGCCCCCGGGGCATTGTCCTCCGCCAGTGCCAGGCCCAGTACTTTTGCGCCTCTTTAAGGAAACAGACCGAGTGAGTCTCCCGCTCCCAGACAAAGGACAAATGGAATGGGTGTCCCCAACGATATCGAACTCCTTTGTCCCGCAGAAATGTAGTGGCTGGCCGCAGGGCTTTGCGGCGCTGGAGGGTGAGTGGAGACAAGTCCTGGTAGATGCCAACCTGAAGGCCTTCGTAGGCTACGGTCGCCCTGTCTCTGGTGGCCGCCATGATGATCTCTTTCTGCCGGAAGGAGTGGAGGCAGGTGAGGATATCTTGATTTTGTCCCGGGTCGCGGGCCGGTCTCCCGGCCCTGTGGGTGCGATCCAGCACAATTTCTTCCGCCGCTAAGAGTGGCACCACGTGTTTAAAGAGCCAGATCACCCAGTCCTCCAAGTTACCCCCATCAGTGAGAATAGGAACCCCTTTAATGCGAATATTGGATCTACGTGAGCGGTTTTCGAGGTCTTCTAGTCGAAGGGATAGCTCCTCGTTGCGGTCTTTGAGCTCCAACAGTTCCCTGGTTTGTTCGGTGATCTCCTCCTCCCTGCGATCACCATTTCATTCCAGCGAGTCTACTCGATCTCCAATCGTCACCGCCCAACGTGTCAGGGCCCGCTAGGCACCCACCCATGCCTCGAGTGCCGTCTGCGGCGGGGGGACCACCTACGGGCCTCCTACAGCTTCCCGGCAGCTCCGACTTCACCCGCCGTCTGTGCCGGCCCCGTAGACGGTAAGGAAGTGCGCTGCTTCACTGTCCGCAGCCGGAGGGTGCTCTGAAGTGGGCCGGCTGCCTCAAGGTGTGTGGTCGTCCTCCAGTGCCCCAGGACTTCACCAGGGAGGCCTCCTGCAGCAGCCCCGACCAGGGCAGCCCAGCGCTCCTGTTCAGCTCCGCATAGGCCGCGACCCGAGTCCCGGCCGCTGCCCACTACTCTGTGCCCGCTCGACTCCGGAGAGCTTTCCTGCACGATCCCCAGAGGATCGGGCGATTTCACCTTTCGTAGGCGCTCTTCAGCTTAGGAAGCATAGGAAGTACAGGCAATGGCGGGTCCGGATGGCTAATGGATGCTTTTTCCCGGCCACGGCGAGCGGAGCTCAGTGAAAACGCTGACAAATGTAGGTAAAAGGTCGTGTAGCTACCTAGGCCTATATTGGGGTATATTGGGGTACATAACACTACCCTCCAACATTTACAAACAAAGAGAAAACTCTGCACATAAAAAGATAGGTTTGTCCCCTTACTGCAAAGAGCAGTTCAAAAAAGGTTAAAAGAGATATAGGTAATTCAACCTCATTTTAAATGTGCTTCGATTTTATCTGGGGTGAGTTTATAAGGTTGTATTCTTACATGTTTTTTTTAACATGTGTTCCTCCCACTTAAATCTGTACATCACTCTTGCACAATCTACAGCTGCTATGGCAGATGTGCAAATTGTATGATAATTATGTAAATGCATGAGGGCACTTACCTTGCATTTTAAAGGACATGAGTTAACATAATAACATGAGTAAATAGTGTAAGTGGGAAATGTGTATAATAACCAGGAGATGTTCTGGTGCTGAATAAATAAAGTCTCTAGTGAAGGGAGTAACATGACTAGGAGCTAGGTGGGGATTCCACAGTTCACTTTTATAGCTTGTATTGTACAGAGATTGCTGTCTTATAAATCAATCTGATTAATATTATTTTTATTATACGACCTCAAGATGTATCTACTCTGTTTTAGCGTTTTTTCTAAATATATTTTTTCATCTTGATGTAGTACTTTTCAGAAACTGACCCTCACAGAAAAAAGAGAATGCTGGGAAAGTCACATCAACATGGTGACCATTTGACATGCACCTGTGAGAAAAGTGGTTTTGCCATGACTGTAGATGTACATTGATCAAAGAGATCCCCAACAGGGTTACGGAAGTCTGTCAATAGGATCAATGGTACTTTGCTGTTGGGATGGAGAAAAATGCTTCTATCAACCTGGCACGCTGGTTGGCCACCCTCATGGGTCAAAATAACTCTCTTATCCTACGCCTAAAGTCTCGATATTGACAATCTGGTTAACAACCTCATTTCCTGGTCTATTTGCAGCCTGTTCCCAGGGCTGGACTGCAGAACCAAAAGCAGCCCTGGCACATACGTACAACCCAGCCCCACTCGCTTTCTCTGCTCTCTCTATCTCTCTCTTTTCATCCATTCATCCTCACTCACTTTCTCTGCCCTCTCTATATCTGTCTTTTCATCCATTCTTTCTCTCTCTCCTTCAATCCTCATTATCTTCTGTCTCTCTGAACACTCACTATCTTCCCATCCTTCTATCCCCTTATTTCTCTCTCTTTCTTGAAGATCCCTGTGCCTGCTGCAACTATTCTCAGCGAGCTGGACTAAGTGACACAGACACCAGCAGCGGTCCTGGCCTTACACAACTGGCCTCCAATGGCTCAAAACCACCTTGAAAATGTCTGATGGAATAAAAGGCCAATATCGCCCTGCATGTCCTTTCATGGTTAAAATACCTCCAGTTCACTGGTCACTTACAACATCCTGACTAATGCTAAGTCACTTCTTTGAAGAGTACTCTCGGAATGATCCTGTCTACAAATGTGTAGTAATTTAAGTTGCTAGGTAAGTAGCCGCAGGAACTTGCAGACATCTTATAGTTTATCTGGAGGCTTTATTGAGAAGATATGCACTGGTACAAGTATGTAAAACAGACCTGCACCAGGAACAGATGTTACAGGTAGCTCAGACCAGATCTAAGTACCATAGACAGTTGACATTTGTTAGATTTGGGGGTCTCAAGTTGGCAGAGGTAGGTACCTTTGTCCAAATAGGGACCCTTGCGTCTAGTCAGGGTAAGGGGGATACACTCCTAAAATAACCCCTGTTCACCCCCTTGGTAGCTTGGCACGAGCAGTCAGGCTTATCTCAGAGGCAGTGTGTAAAGCATTTGTGAACACATACATTAATCAAGTGACAACACTACAGATGGACACCACACCAGTTGTATATTAAAAATAAGTATCTTTTATATAGATTTAACACAAGACCATAAACGACAAAAATCCACAATACTGTACTTCAAAAATGGTAGAATTAGCTCAGTTCTCTTAAGATGTAAAATGCGACACTTTGAGTTCAATGTACCTTTGGATGCGTAACGCTATACAACGAAATTGTTGCAGGGAAGGTGATGCGTCGGTTCCTTATACGCAAGAACGGTGAGGCGTCGGGTCCCTACTGATGCATAGGGGATGCGTCGGTTCTTCTCTGCAAGGGGAGGTGATGTGTCGGTTTCTTACTACGATTTCGTGGCGATGCGAACATTAACGCCGTGATGCGATGAACATCCGGTGCAATGAAACAAAGATGGCGTCTTCTTCTTGATACGACACGATGCGTGCACGCCCGACGGCCGTGCGGCGACTCAACGATTCTTCCGAGCCGCGACAGGCCCTGCTACACGCTTCCCGGTGCTGCGGCGGCGTCTGATGCGACGTCGATCCTCTTCTCCGGCGATGCGAGGCACTTCAGCAACAATGCGACAGCCGTGCGGTGACTCAACGATTCTTCTGAGCCGCGACATGCCCTGTGACACGCTTCCCGGTGATGCGCGGCGTCTGATGCGACGTCGATCCTCTTCTCCGGCGATGCGAGGCGCTTCGGCAACAATGCGACAGCCGTGCGGTGACTCAACGATTCTTCTGAGCCGCGACAGGCCCTGCGACACGCTTCCCGGTGATGCGGCGGCATCTGATGCGACGTCGATCCTCTTCTCCGGCGATGCGGGGCGCTTCGGCAACGATGCGACAGCGGCGGCGACACTCTTCTCCATTGATGCGGCGGCGTCTGGTGCGACATCGATCCTCTTCTTCGGCGATGCGAGGCGCTTCGGCTGCGGCGGCGACGCTTCTTCTTCGTGAGTCGCGCTTCCAGCTCCTTGCGACACGCAGTCCCTCAAAAGGTCCAGCACAGCAGCAGGCACTTTACAGAAAGACTCTTGGGGAGCTGGTTGGTGAAGTCTGTTGTCCCTGAGACTTCAGCAGGAGGCAAGCTCTTCTCTCAAGCCCTTGGAGATCTTTTACAAGTTGATGAAAGTACACACAAAGTTCCTTTCTCCTTTCTTTGGCAGTCAGGCAACCACTGCAGGCCAATCCCCAAACAGCACTCAGCTTAGGGATAGTCTCCTCCTCAGTTTCTCTGGTTCCTCTCCTCAGCAAAGGTTTCTTCTTGTTTCCCAAAGTGATCTGATCTAAAGTTCTGGGGTTTGGGTCCCCTCTTTTATACACATATTCTCTTTGTTCTCTGAAGGCAGAGAGGCCTTTGCCTAGTCCAAACCAGTTCTAGTCAGTCCTGGAGCACTTTGTTGACAAGACTCCTTTTTTCCTTTCACAGTGTAGGCCAGGGACATCAGACACACCACAGGAGGTGGAGCCAGCATTGTGGCGGGAAGGCACAGCCCTATTCAGGTCCCAGGTGCAACTCCTCCCACCCATCTCCATGCAGATCTCTCATTCAGCCCTGTGCTGACTCACCCTGTCTCCTGGAGTCCCCCAGCCCCTGTCACTCACAAACCCAGACAAGGAATACACAACCTAGCAGAGGCAGGCTTGGATAGTTAGGCAAGAAAATACCTACTTTCTAAAAGTGGTATTTTCAAACACAGAATGTTAAAACCAACTTCACTAAAAGATGTATTTTATCATTCTGAGTTCAGGCATACTAAATTCGTTTTTCTACCATGTTCCCTGGTTCAGTTAGGATTATAAAATGTAATAATCAAACTGCCCATTCTGGCCAATGGGGAACAGGTGTCCTTGCAATAGTGAAAAACGAAAATGGCTGAAATTCACTATTAGGACATGCTACACACACCAGGGCATGTCCTACCTTATACAATGCACCCTGCCCTTGGGCCTACCATAGGGGTGACTAATATGCAGAAAAGGGAAGGTTTAGGGACTGGCAAGTGGGTGTACTTGCCCAGTCAACATGGCAGTACCAGACTGCACACAGGCTCTGCAATGGCAGACCTGAGACACACTTTTACAGGCTGCTTCTGTGGGTGGCACAACCAGTGCTGCAAGCCCACCAGCAGCATTTGGTTTACAAGCCCTGGGCACACTCAGTGCACTGTACTAGGGTCTGACAAGTAAACCAAACCAACCAATCATGGAATCACTAATCCATACATCAATTTACCATAGGGAGCACTTGCACTGTGGCACTGAATAGTAGTGGCACAGTGCCCAAAGCATCTATAACCAGCAAAAACACATGAGGCAACAGCAAAAATGGAAGGGAGACCCACGCCAACAGTGCCAGGTCTAACACGTGTCCCCTCCAGCTGAAATGTGGGGAGAACTACCCTACCTCCTGGGAGTTCTCTTCACTAAGGCGGAAAAATCTGGACAGACCATCAGCATTGGCGTGTTCTGTACCAGGCGGTGTTCCACCATGAAGTCCATCCCCTGTAGGGAAATGGACCACCTCAACAGCTTTGGATTCTCACCCTCATCTGCATCAACCATCTGAGGGGCCTGTGGTCTGTCTGAACCCGGAAGTGAGTCCCAAACAGGTATGGTCTCAGCTTCTTCAGCGCCCAGACCACAGCAAATGCCTCACTCTCAATCGCACTCCACCTCTGTTCCCGTGGAAGTAACCTCCTACTGATGAAGGCTACAGGTTGATCTAGGCCCTCCTCATTTATCTGTGACAAAACAGCCCCCACACCATGCTCTGAAGCGTCTGTTTGAACGATAAACTCTCTTGAGAAATTGGGTGCCAGGAGCACGGGCGCCGTGCACATGGCAGGTTTCAGGGCCTCAAAAGCTTTCTGACAGGTGTCAGTCCAAATCACTTTCTTGGGCTGCTTCCTGGAAGTCAGCTCTGTCAAGGGTGCAACGATGCTGCCATACCCCTTGACAAACCTCCTGTAATACCCAGTGAGTCCTAAAAAGTCTCTCACCTCTATCTGGGTTTTGGGGGGCTCCCAAGCCAGGATGGTCTCAATCTTGGGCTGTAGGGGCGCCACCTGGCCGCTCCCAACCTGGTGTCCCAAGTACACCACGGAACCCTGCCCGATCTGGCACTTACTCGCCTTGGATCGTGAGGCCTGCCCTCCGCAGCACCATCAACACTTCCCAGAGGTGGCGCAGATGTTCTTCCCAACTGGCGCTGAACACTGCAATGTCATCCAGGTAGGCGGCACTGAACTCTTCCAGTCCAGCCAACACCTGGTTGACCAACCTCTGAAAGGTGGCAGGGGCATTCTTCATCCCAAAGGGCATAACCCGGAACTGGTAGTGCCCATCTGGTGTGGAGAATGCTGACCTCTCTTGCCCCATCAGTCAAGGCGATCTGCCAGTACCCAGATGTTAAGTCAAACGTGCTGAGGTACCGTGCAGCCCCTAACCGATCGATGAGCTCATCAGCTCTGGGGATGGGGTGCGCGTCAGTCCTCGTGACTGAATTGAGTCCTCGGTAGTCCACACAGAACCGGAGTTCTGGTGTAGCACCCGGTGCGGCAGCCTTTGGGACCAAGACCACTGGGCTGGCCCAAGGACTGTTAGAGGACTCAATCACCTCTAACGCAAGCATCTTGGAGACCTCCTCCTTGATGCAAGCTCTCACCCTGTCAGTTACCCTGTAAGTTTTGTGCTTAACAGGAGGACTGTCTCCAGTGTCCACATCATGGATGCACCAATCAGTGACACTGGGAATCAGGGAGAACACATCAGAAAACTGCCCCAGCAACTGGTGACAGTCATTCTGTTGCTCAGGGGTCAGGGTGGAAGAGAGGTTCACTCCATCCACTGACCCATCTCGCTCTGTCGCCGACAGGAGGTCAGGAAGAGGCTCGGTCTCCTCCTCCATTCCAGCATCTGTCGCTAAGAGCATGCCCACTTCGGACCTCTCCAAGTGGGGCTTCAGGCGGTTGACATGCAGGACCCGCAAGGGGTTCCTGGGAGACCGCAAGTCCACCAAGTAGGTAACAGGACTCTTGCGCTCCACCACCTCAAATGGTCCGGTCCACTTATCCTGGAGCGCACAAGGCTCCACGGGGGCCATGACCCACACTTTCTGATCAGGCTGAAGCTCTACCAGAGTGGCATTCTGGTCGTACCACCGCTTCATCTCCTCCTGGCTGGCTTCCAGATTCGCCTCAGTGAGTTGCCTGAAATGCCTAGTCTGGTTCCTGAAGGCCAGCATGTAGCTATATACATCCTGGGGAGGTTTCCTGGGAGATTGCTCCCAGCCTTCCTTGACCAGACTCAGAGGTCCTCTCACCGCGTGACCATAGAGAAGCTCAAAGGGACTGAACCCTAGAGATTTCTGTGGCACCTCACGGTATGCAAAGAGCAGGCGTGGTAAGAGGATGTCCCACTTACGCCTCATAGGTTCCTCAAGACCCATAATCATGCCTTTTAGGGTTCGGTTGAATCTCTCAACCAACCCATTTCCTTGGGGGTGGTAAGGAGTGGTGAACTTATAAGTTACCCCATACTCCTGCCACAGGGACTTCATATACTTGGAAATGAAGTTTGTACCTCGGTCAGACACTACCTCTCTAGGGAATCCCACTCGGGAGAAAATTCCCATCAGTGCCCGTCCCACCATGGGGGCCGTCACTGTCCTCAGAGGTATGGCTTCCGGGTACCGGGTGGCATGGTCCAACAAGACCAGGATGAACCTGTTGCCCATGGCTGTCTTGGGGTCCAGTGGCCCCACAATGTCAATACCCACCTGTTCAAAGGGGGTGCTGACCACAGGGAATGGCTGGAGAGGAGCCTTCTGCTTCCTCCCACTCTTTCCACTTGCCTGGCAAGTCTGACAGGTCCTGCAGTGAGTATCTGAACTTCTGCGCATTTGAGGCCAATAAAAGTGGGTGACAAGCCTCTCAAAGGTCTTGTCCTGCCCCAAATGTCCTGCTAACGGCACATCATGAGCCAGCCCCAGTAGGAAGGCTCTGAAGCGCTGGGGTACCACCAGCACACGGGCTGGCCCAGGCTCAGCAACCTTAGGCTCAGTATACAGGAGATCATTCTCCCAGTAGATCCAATGTGATCCAGACTGATCACCTGCTGCCTGGTCTGCAGCCTGCTGCTGCAAACCCACAAGAGAAGGGCACTTCTTCTGCTCCGCGCAGAACTCCTCCCTGGAGGGTCCTCCTTCCTGCTGCCAATGGGTCAGCTCAGGAAGGTCCCCCAGTTCAGCTACCTGTTCCCCTGTAGGCTCCAGGGCATCCCCCTCAGGGTCTACCTCCTCCTGGACCGTGGGAACTTCGGGGGCCGGTTTCCCGCACCCCCTGCCTCTTCTCTTTAAGGCAGGCACCTGGGCCCCCCTCTCAGGCTCCAGGTCCTCTTGAACACCCTTACTGGCTGCCATGGACCGTGTGGTCACACACGCCCAGTCAGGCAGACTCAACATCTCCAAATGAGCACTTCGCTCCACCTCAGCCCAAGGTGAGCTCTCCAAATCGTTCCCCAACAAACAGTCAACAGGCATGGCTGGCCTCACAGCTACTTGAAGAGTACCAGAGACCCCCCACTCAAAGGGAACCTGAGCCACCTTGCAGTGGCTCTCTGTGTTGTCAGCGGCAACAACTGGGTAAAATGCATTGGGGACAACCTGCTCTTCAGACACCAGGTGACACTTGACAGCTGTCACACTGGCTCCTGTGTCTCGACGAGCCTCCACTCTATGGCTATTGATGGTCACCCACTGCCTGTACTTCTTAGTGTTATCAGGCAGTTGGGTCCTGGGGACCACCTCACAGTCTCCTAAAGAGACAAGGGACATCTCTGCGGGACCCCACCTACCTTGGACACCCCTCTCCTCCCCCAGGGCTACACTCGCCATCTGCCGGGGTGGAGCACCAGTGGGTGCTGTCTTTCCAAACTGTGGGCACTTGGGATCATTAGACCTATGACCCACTTCACCACACTTGTAGCACCTCAGGGGTCCCCTGGGAACATGCCTACCTGTCGGGGCCCCGTGCTTCTTCTCAGGGGGAGGCTGGGAACCCTTCCCTTGGGGCCCTTGGGGAATACTTTGGGGCCCTTTCTGGAACTCCCTCTGTTTACCCTTGTCCCCCCCACTCTTCTGCTGGGGACCCTGCCCACTCTTGGCGGAGTCTCCCACGTGACCCTTGTGGATCCGGGTGCTCAGCCAGCGGTTCGCCTCCTCAGCAAGCTTCCTAGGGTTAGTCAGCCTGCTATCAATCAGGTGCTGGCGTAGCTCTGGAAAACAATTACTTGACAAGTGCTCCCATGCAATTAAATCAAAGAGCCCCTCAAAATCATTCACTTTGCTACCCTTCACCCAACCATCCAATGCTCTGCAGAAAAAAGTGACATATTCTACCCAGGTACCTGACTCCACCTTCTTGCAATTTCTAAACCTCTGTCTATACAATTCAGGAGTCAATCCATACCTGGACATCAATGCATCTTTCATGTGGCTATAAGAATTATGGACTTCAGAAGGCAAGTCTAACAGTGTGTCCCGCCCCTCACTAAGGAACCGCCCCCACAACCCCGCTCCCCAATCCTTCTCAGGGACCCGGTGGGAAGACATGGCTACCTCATAGGCTTTGAACCACTGCCCAATATCATCTTTCTTATAAAACTCTCTCACCACGGGGCAGATTTACAATTAACTAACGCAGCACGGCGCAGCAAGTCATTTTGCTGCGCCATGCTGCGTTAGTTTGGAAAGCACAGGGATGCGACATATTTACAATAATATGTCGCATTCCTCTGCTCTCCCCTGCGCTGGCGCACAAACTGCAGCCATGCGCCGGCGCAGGCACCCTTGCACCATGGTGCAAGGATGCCTGCGTCGTGGGGAGATTGTTTTGTGCAGGAAAGGGCACCTTCCTGCACAAAAACAATCACTACAACCATTTTCCTCTTTCAATGCGTGCTGCAGAATGCAGCACGCATTGAAAGAGGAAAAAACGAGGAGAAATAAAAACATTTCTCCTCGGTGCGCCTCGCTACGCCACCTCTAGGGTGGCGTAGCTTTCAGACGCATCTCCAGAGTTACGATTTCTCGTAATTCTGGAGATGTGTCTTGTTCCATGGGTGTTGCGTGGGAACACCCACAGCAACACCCATGGAACGCCCTTCACCGCAAAGTGCTGCGTGTGAAGGGGCCGTATTTACAAGGAGAGGAAAAGTCACGCAGGGTGGCTTTTCCTCTCCTTGTAAATATGGAGCAGCCCCCTGCGCCACCAGTACGTCACAAAAAGTGACGTACTGGTGGCGCAGGGGGCTTGTAAATCTGCCCCCACATCTTTAGGAATATACACCCTAGCTTCAACAGGCATGGACGGTGTGCTGCCACCAGAGGGAGTAATTTCTAAGCTTCTAGCTTTTAACTCCAACTCCCTCAAACTTTTCTCAGGCTCCAACTGCATTCTCTTTTCTTCGAGGGCCAATCTCCTATTTTCTAACTCCAGTTGCCCACCCAACTTGAGCTTGGCAAGCTCCAATTCCTGCATCCTGTTTTCCTTCCTGTCCGCCAACTCCTCTGGGGACAGGCTTTTGGCAGAAAAACTGCTACCTACTGGGGAAGTTGCTCTCTTCCCCTGTGGACCCAATGGCCCCTCCAGTTGCTCATCTGCATTCTCAGCCCCTTCCTCATTCTCAGGGGTATTCCTTGCTTCCACCCAGGCCCTCAGCGCCTTTTGGAACTCATCCTTCTTGGAGAGACCGGTCATAGCAACTTTGAATTTCCTGCAGAAGTGCTTGAGCTGTTTCACATTGTAGCATTCTAGTTTCTCTTCTTCCCACTCATAATCAACAGATGCTTTGGATGCTGCTTTATCCTTGGTGGTTAAACTTGGCAGTTCTTGGCAAAAATAGAAAGTCCCAGAAAAAACAATCTACCAAAAGTATGTGGTCGCGTTTTGGTCTGCACTCACTAGTAGTGTTCACCAATCACTGTACATGAGTCACAAATGCAAGTCCAGAATCCTCACCGCTGACCACCAATGTTAGATTTGGGGGTCTCTAGTTGGCAGAGGTAGGTACCTTTGTCCAAATAGGGACCCTTGCGTCTAGTCAGGGTAAGGGGGATACACTCCTAAAATAACCCCTGCTCACCCCCTTGGTAGCTTGGCACGAGCAGTCAGGCTTATCTCAGAGGCAGTGTGTAAAGCATTTGTGAACACATAACGTAATCAAGTGACAACACTACAGATGGACACCACACCAGTTGTATATTAAAAATAAGTATCTTTTATATAGATTTAACACAAGACCATAAACGACAAAAATCCACAATACTGTACTTCAAAAATTGTAGAATTAGCTCAATTCTCTTAAGATGTAAAATGCGACACTTTGAGTTCAATGTACCTTTGGATGCGTAACGCTATACAACGAAAGTGTTGCAGGGAAGGTGATGCGTCGGTTCCTTACACGCAAGAACGGTGATGCGTCGGGTCCCTACTGATGCATAGGGATGCGTCGGTTCTACTCTGCGAGGGGAGGTGATGCGTCGGTTTCTTACTGCGCTTTCGTGGTGATGCGACCAGCAATGCCGTGATGGGATGAAGATCCGGTGCAATGAAACAAAGATGGCGTCTTGTTCTTGATGCGACACGATGCGTGCACGCCCGACGACCGTGCGGCGACTCAACGATTCTTCCGAGCTGCGACAGGCCCTGCGACACGCTTCCCGGTGCTGCGGCGGCGTCTGATGCGACGTCGATCCTCTTCTCCGGCGATGCGAGGCGCTTCGGCAACGATGCGACAGCCGTGCGGTGACTCAACGATTCTTCTGAGCCGCGGCAGGCCCTGCGACACGCTTCCCGGTGATGCGGCGGCGTCTGATGCGACGTCGATCCTCTTCTCCGGCGATGCGAGGCGCTTCGGCAACGATGCGACAGCCGTGCGGTGACTCAACGATTGTTCAGAGCCGCGATAGGCCCTGCGACACGCTTCCCGGTGATGCGGCGGCATCTGATGCGACGTCGATCCTCTTCTCCGGCGATGCGAGGTGCTTCGGCAATGATGCGACAGCGGCAGCGGCGGCGACACTCTTCTCCGTTGATGTGGCGGCGTCTGGTGCGACGTCGATCCTCTTCTTCGGCGATGCGAGGCGCTTCGGCTGCGACGGCGACGCTTCTTCTTCGTGAGTCGCGCTTCCAGCTCCTTGCGACACGCAGTCCCTCAGAAAGTCCAGCACAGCAGCAGGCACTTTACAGAAAGACTCTTGGGGAGCTGGTTGGTGAAGTCTGTTGTCCCTGAGACTTCAGCAGGAGGCAAGCTCTTCTCTCAAGCCCTTGGAGATCTTTTACAAGTTGATGAAAGTACACACAAAGTTCCTTTCTCCTTTCTTTGGCAGTCAGGCAACCACTGCAGGCAAATCCCCCAAACAGCACTCAGCTTAGGGATAGTCTCCTACTCAGTTTCTCTGGTTCCTCTCCTCAGCAAAGGTTTCTTCTTGTTTCCCAAAGTGATCTGATCTAAAGTTCTGGGGTTTGGATCCCCTCTTTTATACACATATTCTCTTTGTTCTCTGAAGGCAGAGAGGCCTTTGCCTAGTCCAAACCAGTTCTGGTCAGTCCTGGAGCACTTTGTTGACAAGACTCCTTCTTTCCTTTCACAGTGTAGGCCAGGGACATCAGACACACCACAGGAGGTGGAGCCAGCATTGTGGAGGGAAGGCACAGCCCTATTCAGGTCCCAGGTGCAACTCCTCCCACCCATCTCCATGCAGATCTCTCTATTCAGCCCTGTGCTGACTCACCCAGTCTCCTGGAGTCCCCCAGCCCCTGTCACTCACAAACCCAGACAAGGAATACACAACCTAGCAGAGGCAGGCTTGGATAGTTAGGCAAGAAAATACCTACTTTCTAAAAGTGGTATTTTCAAACACAGAATGTTAAAACCAACTTCACTAAAATATGTATTTTATCATTCTGAGTTCAGGCATACTAAATTCGTTTTTCTACCATGTTCCCTGGGTCAGTTAGGATTATAAAATGTAATAATCAAACTGCCCATTCTGGCCAATGGGGAACAGGTCGCCTTGCAATAGTGAAAAACGAAAATGGCTGTAATTCACTATTAGGACATGCCACACACACCAGGGCATGTCCTACCTTATACAATGCACCCTGCCCTTGGGCCTACCATAGGGGTGACTAATATGCAGAAAAGGGAAGGTTTAGGGACTGGCAAGTGGGTGTACTTGCCCAGTCAACATGGCAGTACCAGACTGCACACAGGCTCTGTAATGGCAGACCTGAGACACACTTTTACAGGCTGCTTCTGTGGGTGGCACAACCAGTGCTGCAAGCCCACCAGCAGCATTTGGTTTACAAGCCCTGGGCACACTCAGTGCACTGTACTAGGGTCTGACAAGTAAACCAAACCAACCAATCATGGAATCACTAATCCATACATCAATTTACCATAGGGAGCACTTGCACTGTGGCACTGAATTTCAGTGGCACAGTGCCCAAAGCATCTATAACCAGCAAAAACACATGAGGCAACAGCAAAAAATGGAAGGGAGACCCACGCCAACAGGGCCAGGTCTAACAACATTGAAACTCCAACATATAGCATTCCATGATGTCATCGGAGAGAAGAAAGGCAGGTTACCACATAGCTCTCATTTTCACAAAAATAAGCAAACAAAGAATAACACACACACTGGGAAATATCCCAAAGAGAATCACGATAATCTGTAGTGAAAAATCAATCAACACAAAGAGATCTATAGATCGAACAAAATACATTCAAAAGACCACACATATAAACATGGCAAACTAAAGCCATGCAAAACCACACCACCCATGAGAAAACACTTAACACACTCATCACTCACCAAATCAGTTGGCCAGAATGAACTGATGAAGAACAGAGGGTGAAAATGCTTCAAAGAGAACCATGAGTACAAACACAGAACTGAGGTTGAAAATGCCTTCAAAGAGAACCATGAGTTCAACCACAACAAATATGCATACCAACACATTTAAACAAACTGAGCACACAGTAAGGAGGGATGAGACCCCTCCCCTGAGAAAACTGATGAGTATGAGCTGCAAATCAGTCTTAGACATTTCTTCCTCAATCACGGAAGGAGGAAAACAAAACATATATCAATCACCTACTCTCAGAAACACAGGGTGCAACATGACCCTCACACTTCTCAAGCACTGAGGGAGAAAAAACAGAACAGGGTTCAACACACAGAAGTACTTCTCAACCACTGAGGGAGAACAGAACAGGGTTCAACATTATTCAAGCACTTCTCAAACACTGAGAAAGAATCATATGAACAGGGTACAATACAACCCAAGCACTTCTCAACCACTGAGGCAGAATCACACGGAACAGGCTTCAACACAACCCAACCACTGAGGGAGGACAAAACAAAACCGGGTTCACCATTACCCAAGCAGTACTTATGCACCACGCACACCAAGCACAACATTGAAATAGGGTGCAGATAACCCTAGTGCTGGAACTTATCATAGCATATGTTGGAATTGGTCCTTTCCACAGGATCACCCCCAAACATTTTGCCATTTGCCTCATATTTTCTAACCCTGTTTTCGTTGGCTATAGGATTCTGGACACTTTACCACTGTTGATCAGTGCTAAAGTGCATATGCTCTCTGTATAAATTGTGATATGATTGGTTATCCATGATTGGCATATTTGATTTACTGGTAATTCCCTAGTAAAGTGCACGGTGTGCCAGGGCCTGTAAATCAAATGCTACTAGTGGGCTTGCATCACTGGTTGTGCCACCCACATGAGTAGCCCTGTAAATGTGTCTCAGACCTACCACTGTAGTGCCTGCACGCGCAGTTGTAAACTGCCATATTGTCCTGGCAAGTGCACCTACTTGCCAGGCCCAAACCTTCCCTTTTCTTACATGTAAGGCACCCCTAAGGTAGGCGCAAGGTACCTCCATGGGCAGGATCCAGTGTTTGTGAAAGGTAGGACATGTACTGGTGTGTGTGACATGTCCTGACTGGGAAACACTGTGTATTTCGTTTTACACTATTGAAAGGCTGTCTGTCCCACAGGCTTATCATTCGGGCTGCGCTGTAACATTTTACATGTGTAGATTTCAATAGGGACAAGATAGAAAAATTGAATTTAGGCTCTCTGAACACAGAATTTATTAACGCACCTTTTGGCAAAGGTGGTTTTTAAATTCTGTGTTTGAAAATGCCACTTTTAGAAAGTGAGCATTTTCTTACTTTACCACTCTCTGTGTCTCTGGCTGTGTGTGTATTCAGCATTTTGTGTTTGAGTGACAGAAGCTGGGATGTGCATTCACTCTAGACAGTCACTAGGGGGCTTGTGGTGTGTCCTGCCTTGCCTAGGTGACTCATCGCAGGGCTGAATAGACCTGGTCTCCATTTAGAGTGGTGGGAGGAGTTTCGCTTGAACCTGAATAGGCTGTGTCTCCTTTTTCACAATGCTGTCTCTGCCCCCGTGGTCATGCTGCACCAGGGAGGACAGGACTTGTTTGGACTGGGTTCAGAGACCCTTACAGTAAAGAGAACAATGACAATTTGAGGTATAAGTACTACACCTAAAACCTCAGGACTTGAGATTACTTCCAGGAACAAGAGGACCCAGGCAAGAAAAAGGGCAGAAGGACTGTGAGGAGTCCTGCCTTTTCTGAGAGAGGGGTGGGTTGGCCTGGAGTTGCTGCTTCTGTCTGTGGTGGAGGAAAAGGACTGACTCTTTTTGCCTGCTGTGGTATCACGGTTGGGTAGGAAATCTCCAAGGGCTTGGGTGTACTGGCCTCATGTTGGAAGTCTCAGGGATACAAAAGACTTCATGGGAAAGATCCTAGCTGGATCTAAAAGTGACCTGCCTTATGGGAGAGCTGAGAAGCTGTGTGAGTAGCGCTGCCCCTGATTTGTGTGGGAGAGGGACATACTGCAGTTGCTGCTCCTATCTGAGGCAGTAGAAGGACTGGACTGTTCTTCCCCTTTATTCTATGTAAAAGTACTAAGGAGTGCTTGGTTTTTCAAGTCAAGCACATGGAGAACGCTGTTGAAGGGCCCTTTGTGTGTGGAGAAGCAGGAGGGGAGAGCTTGTTATTGAGGAAGTGCTCTCCCCCTTCTGCTTGACAGCTGGTGCGTGTGTACACCCACGAAGATGCGCTGTGCCTCCACAATAAAAGCGCATGGTGCGCGCTTTTGAATTTTTGCTTTCGGAGCCCAAGGCAGGGGCTCAGATTACACATGCGGCGGGCACAGTGGGGAGAAATCACGCCGTCTCAAGAAGCTGCAGCAGTGCCAGGAGCCTAAAGGTGCCCCCCACCCCCAGGTTGCTGAGGAAACGAGGGAGCCGCAGAGGAAACTAGGCCCGCCTGAGGGTTGCTGGAGCAACCCAAGTGTTGGGGAGGCCAGGCGTTGAGGGAGAAAGGTGGAGTCAGCGCAGGAATGGCTGCACCAGAAGCCACTGCCGCAGCAACAGAGGAGTCTCCAGTGATGTTAGTGTGCCTCCCTGCCACAATGACACATTACCGGGTGAATCCAGGGTAGGCCAGGATCCAGAGGCCCAGTCTGCACCAGTCCCACCCCAGAGCATCGCCG
Source organism: Calotriton arnoldi (assembly GCA_963921515.1). Taxonomy (NCBI): domain Eukaryota; kingdom Metazoa; phylum Chordata; class Amphibia; order Caudata; family Salamandridae; genus Calotriton; species Calotriton arnoldi. The sequence continues at coordinate 552,012 of CAWUFW010008515.1, forward strand.
ACTGAAGCGGGCACGGAGCCCCAAGCCGCCAGAGCAGCCCTCATGTTCCTGGATCCAAGCGCAGGCCGGTCCCAGTGTACTGCGCTGTCCCGCAGTGGTTGCCTCCCCCGAGACTGGCTGGTAGCAAGCAGCTCCCTTTCCTCATGGTAGGAGGGAGCCGGTGAGGTCTCCCCACTGGTGGTGTCAGTTCCACTTGAAGCAGCAGCCCTATGCGATCATGGGCTGCTGCAGCCCACTCCACATACCATCTGGGGCAAGCAGCCACCTTTCCTCATGGTGGGAGGGAGAGGGCGAGGTCTCCCCACCGGCTGTGTCAGTGTCCCTTGAAGCAGCAGCCCCATGCGATCACGGGTTGCTGCACTCCGGCCCACGGATTCTATGCGATGGAAGGGGATTCACCCTACGTGTTTATGGTGATACGGAATGGGGAATTCATGTACAATCAAAGGTAGTGGTATATGTGTTCACAAGGTTTCCAGGACCTGTGCAATGTAGGAGTATTAACTTCAGTGCTCTGTGAGGTTATGCCTAATGCTTTGATGACATGTGCACCTTTTAAGTCTTTGATGTAAGGGCAATAACTGTTATGTGTATGACCGTGGCCTTATGGCAAAGTGATTTATGATCTGTGCAACTTATAAGTATATGCGTTAGTGCACTAATTGTGTTTGTGACAATTGCCTAGTTGGCAAAGAGATTATTGATTTATGTGATTGGGTTCTATGTGTCTTATATATAATACATTGATATTTTTACATAACCTTGCGTGGAGTCTCTTTTTGTGGTGTGCCTAGTGTGTCACTGGTGTGTGTGTGTGTGTGGTGTGCAAACACTTTACACACTGCCTCTGGGATAAGCCTGACTGTTCTGCCAAGCTACCAAGGGGGTGAGCAGGAGTTATCATGGGTGTGTAACTCCCTTACCCTAACTAGAGTGGTGGGTTCTGCCTGGCTTAGGTGTATACCCTATCCAACCAGAAACCCCATTTCTAACAGAATATTATACTCAACCAATGACGGAAGAACTACATGAAATCAGATTCAAAATAACCTAAACACTTCTCAACCACTGAAGGAGAATAGATTTAAACATGGCACACCACACAGTAAGCACTTCTCAACAGGGAATAGGGTGCAAACAACCATAGTACTGACCAACTCTAGTACTTACACATCTAATCATTGAATAGTGTACTCAGCCATACCGCTACCATAGAGAAATAGCAACTAATCTGAAACTGAACAAACAAAAATCAAAAAAATTAAAATACTGCAAAACTATATTCTGTTCACTAACAATGTCCATTTGAAAACAAAACCTTTACATGATGCAATAGAAGAAAACTCATGCCAACATGCATATTGATATAACAGAATTGCCTTAAACAAACACATTACTATTAAAACAGAAATACTGTGTTTGGCAGGAGGCAGCTTCTTTCTAACAATGACAATGCTTTGTTGAAAGTATCTTTTGACATGGGGATCGACTCGCCATTAAATCAACACCAGAAAAAAGAAAATCCGTCATCCCAAGTGAGTGGCGGAAATGCATTTTTAACATTTTATTGTGAAACGTCAGCTGCATTCGGCAGTGCTCTACCACAGCTGAAGCACATGCATCCTAGGCAATAGCTGTGAAGAGGGTGGTAAAGATATGATGATGTTTGCATGACGTAGACATTATGGCGGTGGGCACACTTCCCTCTCGAAAATCATCAGAAGATGAAGATAGGGTGAGCATGTGCTTAGAAAACATATAGGATGTCTTGCATAGAGTGTTCCTCGTGCAAAGTCAACTCAAACCTTAAGATATTTAGACTGATGTACCGCCGAATGCCAAAAACAAAGCTACCTCATGGTACTCATAAATTACAATGGTTATGAGAGATTTTATCAGTGTAACACAGCTGCAGCAGACAATAATCTGACTGCTATAGTAGACAGTCTTTAAGAACTTCTCGTTGATCGTATCTCACAGTGGTGTGCTGACTGGCAAGCTTCCGTCTGGTACAAAAAAACCTTCTATTGTACATACAGTACTCAACTGACACAGCAGTGTCATCTTGTGCAGAGTTCCTTCAGATGTAAAGCTCTCATTGAAAACAATTCCCGCTGAACATGAAGGTAAAATTAAAGTATTCTCAAACACCCCTGTGAAATTGGGCACCTTTCCCACTGGGAGTCTCTCACAGAAAGAATTTCCAGTTTAACATTTTAGCAATAACATAATCTTCCATGGTATTGAAGTGACAAAATTGTAACCTCCTGGCAGCCACAGTTCATAACCGAAATGTGACTTTCAGAAGTATGTTTTTCTCTTTTTGCACCACTACTTGTTAATCATGGGGCTGCCAGTTTGAAAGGGACTGGTGGAGTCATAAGAAAGAAAGCATCACTCCTTTTTAGGCTCGGCTCTGGACAGCGCATGCCATGTCTCAAAGAGACATGTTGTATATACATTGTGGGCTTCAGCCCGCCTATAGGCTTCCCATTTGCTGGCTCCCTCGTCGCTTTTATATTCCTTCTCCCCATTTGTGAATGGCATGCATACGCCATGCCTCTTCCTGTATTTAGCCCTCCCCGAGAGCATGGACCAATTATTACTATTCCTCCCCAGCTCCCATTTTAGCAAATGTTTTCGGAACTACTTTTTTCTTGTATTAGGAGCGCTTTACACAAGCGCTCATTTTTTCACTTGCTCCGAGCCCCGTTGCGGTATATTGTTCATGCTCCATCGCAGCACCATCTCTACTACGCAGTGCGGGGCTCTGATTAATGGCATGGTGGCCAAGTAGAGCGGCAGCATTTCCCTTGTTCAGTACAGCACCCACTTCATGACCATCGCATTTCATCTTTCAGCATGGCCTCCGCTTCAGGATGCCATGTGCCTTTCATTATCATGCACGGCGCCCGCTTCTTTTAAGAGGGAATCATGTTGTCCTCCTAAGCAGTAATTAGATGGATTCTGGTAAGGGGAGCCTTATATCGGCGTTCGCACTTATACGACTTTAGAGAACTTTCTATATTGGTTTTCGTTTTCCTTTTTTCATTAACTAACCTGTGTGCGAGTCTGGCGGAGGCTAAGATAGTGAGTGTCCCCACTCGGAAAAGGTCCTGATATATTTAATTTCACGTAGAACTTATGGATATTTGAGATTGTGTTAAGCACTTAAGGTATGACTTAACATGCACCTTATCCCCTGTGAGCAGGGCACCAACACTGACCTTATTTGTTGAAACTGTTACATTGTATCCAGGCATCCTGCTATGATTTTTGATTGTTCCAGTCTCCACAGCCCATATAACACAGTGATGCGCTGACTTTGATCTTTTAAACGTTACATTGTATCTGGGTAATCCGTTACAGTCTTTGACTATTCCATTCTCCATAGCTCATAGAATGCAATGATGCACTGACTTGGTTCTTTTAAAAAGTTGCATTGCATCTGGGCAATCCGCTATGGCATTTGACTATTCCAATCTCCACAGCCCCAGAACGTGGTGATGGATGGACCTTTAAACCATATATCTCCGGCGGGCATTTTATCCCCTATGTGTGGGGCGCTTGCACTGATTTGGTTATGTTTCTAACAGTTATTATGTATTTATGCAATTCACTACGGCTCTTGAATGTTTTATGCTCCACAGCCCATCAAACGTGGTAACGTACGGGCTTTTAAACTATGTATTTATACCAAGTAACATTGCTTTGTTTAGAGAAACAGACCACGTAATTCCTGTTGCTTTTGGGTCAGGAAAATATTGTATAATGAGGTGAAGGAGAATTTTCCTCTATAGATACTTTCCTTTGCAAAAGCACCATTGAAAAACATTATGAAGTTTGCCCAACCCCCTCCGGATTCACTGCTTGAACCGTTCCCCAACCCCCTCCATCATCCCTTTGTGAAAAGAGCTAGAGTGATGACTTTATACGAATAACACTGACACAATGGCGTCCTTCAAAAACTACATTTCAACCCACCACTTTCTTATGCTTCAGTAAGATGTACATTTATTTACAATCAGTTTATTGTGTTTGTTGCTACTGGTTGTAGTAGTAGGTGCTGACAAAACAGTGGGATGGGATACGTTCATTGTGGATTGATGGGTTGTCCTTTTCAGGGTGGGACATGTTTTTTGTTTACCCAATTGCAAAGCAATCCAGTTGAGCTCTTCCTAATTACGCTGCTTATGTTGCCAATCAATTTGAAACCAACTTCCTGGTTACCACCCAATGCCTTCTCAAGTTAAAGTTATCTGAAAGTCTGAAGAGAAGCAGAAGGGATCGATCGGATGTTTAAGATCGTGTTGAGAAGTAAGTCCCACATTCGATTAGCTCTTGGTTGAGTAGCCCAAGATATATCATGATAGACACAGTGTTGCTGATTTGTTGCTACTGACTCTTTACTATTATTACATATGACAGCCAAAGAACTCATCCGGTTGAGGAAGGAGGTGCCGGAGCTCAATTTTAATGTGCAAAACCGCGCGCCCCCAGCGCTCAGTGGTGACATAACGGCCAGTATTAGCTAAATGACGGTTCTTCTGCTAAGAACCCATATGTCAATAAAATCAGACCCAGTGCCGTACACAAATGCATTAAGATTCCCAACGCTAATAGCTCTTGGATTGTCGAGAACTATTGGCTTTGTCAGGGCTTGTTTTAAGTTATGAAGAGTAGGCTATTTCTCTTACCCTCCAAGTTCATGTAGAATAGATCCGGTTTATGCATTACTGGGTGCTGTAAATGTCCTTTAAATGTCATCGCCAGTGTGGTAATTTAAGGTGGATAAGTAAGTAGCCACAGGAACTTGCAGACACCTTGTAATTTATCTGGAGGCTTTCATTAGCGTCTTTTGAGAATTTTTGCCAATAAGCTGTGGGTGCACAGAGCATTTGGATCATTATCCTTCTTGTCTGTTTTTTTTACCTCTCCATCAAAAGAGAAAGTAAATTTGAACACTACCAACATTTTAGGGACACACTGGCAATGGAACTCCACTTTGGTAGTACATTTTAAATGTCCATATATGTTACTAAAATAAGGCTTGGTTAATTTCCTGTGTCTAAATCCTTCGCTTAAAGTGACTACTTTAGCCAACTCAGGTGGACATTCCCATCTGTCCTGTAGCTATGGCTAAATGACTTTTCTCTGCCTGTGTGAGGGAGGTGGTACTTCAGTCCAGCAGTCAGATGGAATGTATGTTAAAAATGGAAAATTGCATCTTCAAAGCAAGAAGAAATGCTTCTTTTTAAAAAGCCATGGGAAAATATTGGATAGCATCTCTGTGAAGCTCAGAGAGATGGAAAACATATCTACAGGGAATAGTTTTTGCCTACACTGTCAACAGTCTAGGACGTGTTGCCTTCCCATTTCTGCCCTGGAAATGGATTTACTCCTGGACTTGACAAGAGTAAATATCATAAGATTTCCAAGGTGAATATGGGCAGAAAAAAGATTGATAATAGTAACAGCATCAGAACTTCTGGGTGCACAATTGCTCCAAGAAATCCGCACACAGAAAGACATGTTAATTGCTCATGACAGATTAGACACTGCTACATAATATAATACCCTACTGGGCTAATGCTACTTCTGAGTAAAGAGATTTACCATTGCATATTCACTGTTTATGAGTATAAAACCCAAATGCGTATTTTTAATACAAAAGACTGAATATAATCTATGATGCAAAGTGATGACTAGTGACAAAAGCGACACAAAGTAGTAGTGATTGAGTCATAGGAGCTAGGCTGAAGTTCACACAATTTAAAATTCATATTTTGCACTAGGCGCCAGCTCAACATCAGATGGACATCAGAAGAAAGTTCAGAATGTGGGAAATTCCTCTTGAGAGGAGACTATTTAACCGAAAATATCATGAAGTGCCTGTCACTAACCAGCTTCTGCTCCAGATGGTAGAAAGGACCAAAAGCTCCATTAGTAGCACATTCAGAAACATTACAAAGATAATACCTCTACATGACTGTTAGACCTGTCGTCCTTAGGGTGGTCTCCCCCCAAACTTTTTGTATGCTTACTTCCTCTTTTTTGCTGTATCTTTCTGTTGGCCTTAGGACTCTGAGCACTATACCACTGCTAACCAGTGCTGAAGTGTATTCTCCCCTAAACATGATAACATTAGTGTATACACAATTGGCATATTTAGTTGACTTATAAGTCCCTTGTAAAGTGGTTACCATATACACAAGGACTGTAATCTAAATGCTACTAGTGGGTCTACCACCCATGCAAGTAGCCTTTCAAACCTGTTTCAGGCATGCCATTGCAAGGCCTGTGTGTGCAGTTTACTGCCACTTGGACTTGGCATTTAAAATCACTTGCCAAATCTTAAACTCCCCTTTTATTACACACAAGTCACCCTTAAGGTAGGCCCTAGGTTGCCTAAGGGCAGGGTGCTGTGTAAGTAAAAGGTAGGACATGTACTTTTAAGTTTTACATGTCCTGGTAGTGAGAAACACCTAAATTCATTTTTCACTACTGTGAGGCCTACTGCTCTCATAGACTAGCATTGGGAATTCCTTAATACACTTTTAAGCTACAATTCCTGATTAGAAAGGAGTATTTGTTTCATGTTTCATATCTTTGGAATGGCAAGAATAAAGCCTCTTTACTGGTAAAGTTGGATTTAACTTTACTGTTTTTGAAATGCCACTTTTAGAAAGTCTCTGCTCTTACTGCTCTGTGTGCCTTTTAGACTGACTCCAATACACATCTGTTGTGGATGACAGCTATGCTTTGTGCATTCCCTCTAGACAGCCACAAACACAGGAGGGGTGGGTGTGACAGAGAACTCATTTGCATTCATCTGTATTCTGATATCTCTTCCTGGGCAGGAAGAGAGGTAGGATCTGACACACCTGAATAGGCTGTGTTCTGTTTCCCACACAAAGTCTGATTACCCCCTACTGATAGTCTGAAGCCAGGGCTGGGAAGAAAGGGGCACCTACTTTGAAGTCACCCCCACTTCAAAGGCACAACTGGGTATAACTACTGGGGCTCTGACCCTACCAAGAGAGTACACTACTGGGCCTGTGAAGAAATCTGCCAGGGGTAAAGACTGCTGTGCTACAAGGATTGCCACTCTGCTTGACTGCACCTCTGGAAGAACTTCTTTTCTTCTTTGCTGTGCTGTCCTACTGCCTGCTGATCTCTGCCCTGCTGAGGATAAGGACTGGATCCATCTCACCTGAACCCAGAGTGACTCCAAGGGCTTGCTCCCTGTTCTGAAGTCTCAGGGCCATCAAAGACTTCATTCAATTCTGCAACAGCACCTGGACTCTACCTTCTATGAGTCTTGCCCTGCCAAGTGGTGCCATTCCAGTTCTGGGCCCTTGAAAGTTAATTTCTGCCGTCCAGAACCATCCAAATTGATGCATTGCCTTTCAGCGCCAACAAAGGAGCCGATCGACAACATTGCTTTGACAGACTGCACAGCTTGACGATGACGGACAGCCTGGCTTTACACCGACACACTGCCTGTATCATATTGAGGTTTGGCGACAAAGCCTTCATCACCTGCGCGGATCGGAACAGACACATCGAGTCTTCGACGTTGACGCTTGCTCCATCTAAGGTACTTTTTCAGTGGGACCTGAGTGAGTCCTGTAGCTGGCCTGCCCTTCATTGTGGTTGGCCTAAACTATGGATTTATCCCGGTCCAGCAGCGACCTCAAGTAACCCCTAAGCGCTATTTGCTTCTAAGCACTACTTTTTGATTTATTCTTTAAAAATTCATAACTGGTTCTACTCATTGGATTTTTGTCATTTTGTTCTTGTTTTACTCATAGAAATATAATCTATTTTTCTGAAACCTGTGTGGAGTATTTTGCGGCATATTCATTGTGTTACTGTGTATGTTTGTGTTGCACAAATACTTTACACATTGCCTCTTTAGATAAGCCTGACTAGTCTGTGCCAAGTTACCAGAGGGTGAGCACATGTTATCATTGTGTGTGTATCTAGCTTACCCTGAGTAGAGCGGTGATTCATGATTGTACAGAGTGCATACTCTGACACTTAACCACACAAAGGAAAGTGTGTGGTTAAGTGTTAGCATCAGGGAGGCCAAAGGGAAGGGTAGTACCTCTCTCCCCGCAGTGTTATGCGTGTGTGTATACATACTCTGACAACCAACAACCCCATTTCTATCAATGACCTATCAGGTGTTGGGAAAATGACAAAGCATGTGTGTAGATGAATGGTGCCAAACACATTATTGCTGTATCTAAGAAAGAATCAATGAACCATATTTCAATATAGTCTCATATGATAGCTTGATATGCAGACTACATGATTCATACTAGATCTCGTGAGGAAGAATCCGGCACAAACAATGAATACTAACAAGACTTCATCATAAAACAGAATATACTAAATGCATTATCCTATCGAATGTATCATTTCAGAAGGACATTCTAACATGTAATAGCAGGCACTTACTGTTTACAGTTTTGTTTTGTTCAATAAATTGCATCCATAGAATGTGGCTGAAGCATACATTTCATTGAAAGGATTATTTACCGAGATGAAAGCAAGTGTTAAAAATGATATTGTCGACCAAGATGGAGTCTATTGAGAGATATGACTTATCCCATGGTCTTGATTCCTCATAAATACAGATTTATTACCAGGATAACGCTACACAAAACTATATTTCTATAGAAGGACAGTGTCTGAATGGAGGCTCATTCACTGAATCATAAATATGTCGACATTATTATATCCATTGAGATTATAAGAAGTGTTTTCTTTCTTTTATCATTGCATTCCTAGACCTCTACTTTTCTTTAATAATGTTCTAGAAATATGTTAAATGAAAAAAATGTAAATGATAAAAAATTACATTTTCCAGTAAACTAAAATAAAATTGTCGCCCACATGTGTTTTATATGCAAGTTTAGAGCTCAAGAACTACTTGCTAGGCACATGTACAGTTGATTTAAAATATATAAAGTTAAACGCTAAAGTGCTAGGCACAGCTTTGGTCTGGTAAATGTTCTTTAATCCTGTCCCAGAATTTAAAGCACTAGAATAAATCGTACCTTTGTCATGTGCTAAACGTTCCTTCCACAAGCAATTTCATCACGTCCCCATTTGGACAATCTTTCTGATGTATGGGAATCAAGGATATGAGATGGACATGGGCTGATTTCAAGGTAGATAACACAGTCCTCTGAACAGGACAGGTTGGAATCATCCAGGGGCAGTAATGCAATTAAACTCTCTAAAATGAAATTTTGTTTTTAGCAGAGGTCTCTGGAGACAATTGTGTCCCTAAATCTGTCTTGTATTGTGGGACTTTAAGGCTGATTTTACGGCTAGGGAAGCTTACTGCTTGCTGACCCAGTGACATCCGATGCAGCATATTTGCCATCTGAAGCTTCTACCCTGTGGTAGGAGTGTGCAGCTGGTTGTCAATTTATATAATACTGTGGACACCTTGATGAAGTTGGCCCACTGGAACTGAACATTTCTCCTGCCTGGGTTGAGGGGAGAAAAAGGTCCTGAGTTGGTGATGCCACAGACGAATTAGCTAGAATTGTGAAGACCTTTCCTGCAACTTGATACAGTGGGTTGGGATCAAATTAAATTTAAGAGAAGGCTTGGGTCCTTCAAACATTGAAAATGTAAGTTACAAATATGATCATAAAATTTGGTGATTAGGCAAAAAGGATCACAGGAAAGCACCAAACCTCTTCATAAAACCACAGCCTTGCTGATTATTTTTTACTGGTTGGTCCAAAATGCATAGGACTCCTGAATCAGTAATTCCATAATCAGAAGAATTTATTGTTAGAAATGTATATTTTTCTGTGGTCATCTCCCATTCTTCTGCTGACTAGTATTGCTGTTTTCTTTAACTGCACACTGGGTTACTGTTGTCTAGTCCTCAGAGTATGTTCTCTAACCCCTAAAATATGGCAAAAATGGCTAATCCCCAATCGGCGTATTAATTTTTACAGGCAGGGCACAATGTTCCCACTAAAATGAGGAGGATTAGTTTAGCATAATGGTCCACATAGGAAAACTGGAACATTGGGGGTTCAATCCAGGCTCAGACGAACAGTTTGTAAATTTAAATTTCATTTCATTTTTTGGCATTCAAAATAGTTGGATTAATTATTTTTCTAAATATTAACAAATACGGAACATGATTTAACTGTGGGGTGCAGAGTTTCAAGCTAGAAACATTCTTTCTAATAAGGTGTCTACGTCAAACGTGATAATTTTACGTTAAATTAGGCGGAGTTTTCGATCCGTTTCGTTTCTTGGATAAAACTCAATATTTTAAATTGGACGTTTTAGGACTTAATTGGTGAAGTTGATTTTGTAGCGAGGTAGACTTGAGTACATTGTGGACGTGGAGCCTTCTGGTTATTTTTTACTGTTCTCACTGAAATAAGTGGGATTAATTTACCACACTGATTTGGGCCACTTGGGAGGGAAACCAGAGCATTGGGTGTTCGTAGTCCATGTCCAGACGAATAGTTTGTATGTTTTGATTTAATTTTATTCTTTGGCATTCAATTATCGAAATAATTGGCTAAGTTATTATTCTAAATGCTAAAAAATTTGGAATATGATTTGACTGTGGGATACAGAGTTTCAAGCTGAACATTCTTTATACTAAGGTCTCAATGTCACATGGATGAATTTCACTTTCAATTGGGCGGATTTTTTGATCCGCTTCATTGGTTGGATGTAGCTCAATACTTCAAATTCGACGTTTAAGGAGTTGATTGGTAAAGTTGGTTTTGCAAGTAGGAAGGGTATTTAAATGGAGAAATTGCTTAGATTTTTGTGGCACACAGTTTGGATACGTGGAAGCTGCAACACAGCTTATCACGGTATGTAACTAAGATCAGAGCAACCATGTTGGATGTGCCGGAAGAATAGACTAGCAACATTGTATCTAACCCTCACAGGGTTTGTTTTTCGTTTTTAGGCCATAGAATAGTCAAATATCGAGTCCACGAGGAAGCAGCAATGCCTTTAGTATGTTGTTTGAAATTTGCACTCGGCCATTCGGTGGGGTTTTTATGCTGTAAAGGCACAAGGTAAAATGCAGATTTTCCACAGTTTTAATGGGAAGAAAATCATGATTTTATTAAAGGCGTGGAGGCTAATATTATGCATAATCCTTTATTGCTCCTCACACACAGAAGCAACAGGAATCTTAGAACTAGAACACATTAGAACTCTAGAACAAAGAACATGCACAATCCATACACAGGCAGCCATCTTCCTTCTTTTACTGCTGCGAATTAACCAAAATCCTTTTCATGAACTGCGGATTCCAAACCATAGAATACATTCACCATAACTCCGGCACCCCACGTCGATAATCTTCGTCTTAACTTCGACCTAAATAAGAAAGCAACACACAAAAAGGTCCAACAGGTTGGGCATAACATGGGAGGGATAATATTAGCCTCCGTGCCTTTAATAAAATCATGATTTTCTTCCCATTAAAACTGTGGAAAATCTGCGTTTCATGGCAAGGTCCGGAGGCAAATATTATGCATGTTCAAAGTTCTTCTTTTACTTTCTGCAACACATTCTCCACAGGTTTAAAGTAGAACTTCTTAAAAGTTGCATCATTAGACCAATCTGCTGCCTTCATAATACCAATCAAACTGGAACCCTTCAAAAAAGCCTTACTTACCATAGCACCCCTTGCCGAATGAGCACCAAAAGCACTGACATCAACAACTGTCTTTTCATCATCTTCTTAACCCATCTCACTAAAGTTGGTGCCGACACCGCCCTAAACGGCTCCCTGAAAGAGATCAGAAGCTGTGTACATCCAATCAATCAATCAATCAATCAATCACAGAATTTGTAAAGCGCGCTACTTACCCGCGAGGGTCTCAAGGCGCTGGGGAGGAAAAAAAAGAAAAAAAAAGGGGGGGGGGGTGCTGCTACTGGTCGAACAACCAGGTCTTGAGTAGCCTCCTGAAGGTCAGCAGGTCTTGGGTCTGTCGTAGGCTTAGTGGAAGGGTGTTCCAGGTCTTGGCGGCGAGGTGGGAGAAGGATCTGCCGCCGGTGGTAGTTCTTCGAATGCGAGGGACGGTGGCGAGGGAGAGGTCGGCGGAGCGGAGTTGGCGGTTGGGGACGTAGAAGAGGAGTCGTCTGTTGAGGTAGGCTGGGCCAGTCTTGTGGAGTGCCTTGTGTGCGTGGATGAGGAGTTTGAAGGAGATTCTCCTGTCGACGGGGAGCCAGTGCAGGTTCCTCAGGTGGGGGGTGATGTGGCTGTGGCGTGGTACATCGAGGATCAGGCGTGCGGAGGCGTTTGTATGCGTTGCAGTCGCTTGATGAGCTTGGCCGGGGCTCCCGCGTAGAGGGCGTTCCCATAGTCAAGTCTGCTACTGACGAGGGCCTGGGTGACTGTTCTTCTTGTGTCTGTCGGGATCCACCTGTAGATCTTGCGAAGCATGCGGAGGGTGTTGAAGCAGGAGGATGAGACTGGGTTGACTTGCTTGGCCATGGAGAGCGTTGAGTTGAGGATGACTCCCAGGTTGCGTCTCAACCTTTCTGTTCTCTTCTCATACTCCTTCAAACAGCGTACCACACACAAATTGCTGTGCCCCACCAATTTGGGGTCTTAAATTGTCCTAGACATAATCTTTGTCCTTTTCCTCAACTCAAAACACACACCTTCCAGCTGGTAACTTCGCGAAGACACCTCCAGTGCCCTAATATCTGACTCTCTTCTAAATGAAACCAAACATAAAATTACTGCCAACTTCCAAGACAAAACCTTCAGACTTAAACTAGAAATGGACCCCCAGCCATCCAACTCCCTCAACACAACCGACACATCTCAAAGAAAAGCGTACTTCGCCCTAGGTGGCAACTTCATGCGATCACTCTTTACTATTCTTTTAACCAAGGTGTGTTGACCAGCTCAAATTCACCGAACTGTAAGCGAAACCTCTCCTAAACAAGCTCGACAAATAATTCACTACCTCCACTACAGTGGCTGAAACGGGATCCAAGTCCCTCTCAACACATCAACCACACCATCTTCTCCAAGCTGACCTATAGACCTTAGTTGTTCCTGGCACCCAGGACCCCTTGATGAGCTCTGAAGCCTCCTCTGATAATCCAGACACCTGCCATACTCTCCTGAAATCAGCCATCCCAATAGCCTCAATTGCCCCATCATCACTAGTTTGTGAACATTCCCCTGTGCATCCAACAGCACTTCTGGAAAACTCAGTAACAAGACAGGGTCTTCCACCAACAAGTTCATAGCATCTGGAAACCATACCTGGGCTTGCCTCTTTTTCATCAGCACCCTCTGAATCATTGAGAACGGAGGAAAAGCATACAGCCTCCCCGTTCCCCAATCCTGCAGGAAGGCATCTATCCCTTTCACTTCCGGATCCAGCCTTTAACTGTAAAACTCCCCCAACTTCGCATTCAATCTGTCCGCAAACAAATCCACCTGCAGTGGGTCCCACTTATCCTGTAATCTCAGGAACACCCCCCTGTTCAATTTCCAACTGCTCACATCCTTCAGTTACCTTGCATTCCAGTCTGCTTCTAAATTGCTCTTCCCTGGAATATACGGCGCCTGCACCATTATTTCTCCGTCCAAACAAAACCTCCAAAACTCCTTTGCCAACTCCGCTAAACCCCTTGAACGTGGGCCCCCTAATTTGTTGACATAACGTACTGCCGAGATGTTGTCCATCTTCAACAGAACACAATAGGCCTGTCCTTTTAGAAAACTTTTGACTGCAAAAGACCCCGCCAGGAGTTCCAGACAATTTATATGTAAATTCTTCTCCTCCAGAGACCACTGACCCCCAGTCACCAGAGCACCACATCTTGCTCCCCAACCATACAGACTCGCAGCCAACTCTATCACCACCTCCGGAGCCTCCCCAAAGAGTGCTCTCCCATTCTATGCTTCCAGACTCATCGACCACCATTCCAACTCCTCCTGAGTCTCCTGATTCATCCTCACTTTCTGAAAATACTTTTCTCCCTGCTTTCAGCCTTTGCAGTGCCCTGTAGTGAAGTGGCGCTGAAAAAATTGCTTGAATTGATGCCGAGAGCAGCCCAAGCAACCTCGCCAAGTGTCGCAAAGTTATCCATTCCGCATTCCTCACTCTCTTCACCTCTCTGCGAATCTTCTTCACTTGCTCCATAGGCAACTTCAACACACATTCCAAGGTCTGGCTCCACATACGATTTCTCTCTGTTCACAATGAAACCCAAGTCTTTAAAAACTTCTACTGCAAACTCCGTCTGCTCCAAAGCCAAACATTTCTCCTCCACCATAATCAAAATATCGTCCAGGTACACTATTAACTAAACACCCCTGACCTCAACCATGCCACAACCGATCTCATCACCTTCGTAAAGCACCACAGAGCCGATGTAAGACCGAACAGGAGACTTTTAAGTCTCCATCGTCTGCTGTTCCACCAGAATTGGAGATAATCCCTGTGCTCCACACACACTGGAACTGTCAGATATGCATCCTTCGGATCCTACCGGGTCATCCAATCTCCTTTTCTGAACAGATCTCTCAGCATATGAATGCCCTCCATTTTGAAGTGGTTGTAACACACCCAATTGTTCAACTCTCTTAGATTTATCACCAGCCTCATACCTTTGTCCTTCTTCTCCACCAAAAATATATTGCTTACACAACAGTCTGGAACCTCCTTCGCCAACCTCTACTGCACCTTTTTCCACCAAAGCCTTTACCTCCTGAGACACTAACTCCTCCAGATCCTTTGCAAACCTCAACATGCTCGGACATTCCCCCTGTACTGGAACATCCATGAAATCTATACGATATCCCTCTATCGTTTCCAAGACCCATGGATCTTGAGTTATTTCTCTCCACCTAGAAACAAACTGGGCTAGTTTGTCGTCCAATTTTACATGAATAGAAATATGGTCTTTGCAACATCTTACCTGAATAATCTCTTCCTCTCCTTTCTGACCGCATTCCACAGGACCTCGTCCTCTGTTTCAGTGGGTAGAACCGACCCTGCTCCGATCTGGAGTTGAAACCATATCCATATCCGTAACCTTAGGGTCTGAATCCTCTCGCAAACCAAATCCGAGTGATTCCCTGTCCGCGTCCGGGGAATCAACCCCGCATTCTCCCATCAGTACCAAAAATCTTCCTTATATCCTTTTGTTCCTTCTGCAAAGAATTCAAGGTACACATGTACCTAGACATATCCCTCACAAATTCTTCACCAAAGAGCATTCCTTCACTCCGCTCATCAAATTCCTTACTGGCTAACTCAGCCAATTTTGGGTCAATCTTCATCAATACGCTCTTGCGCCTCTCAATGCACAAAGCCGCATTTGAGTTACATAGCAAACAAATAGCCCTTTGCACCCACTGGCGCAACTCATCCACATCGACTCCTGTGTTATATGTATGCGCCTCCTCACACATATCAAACACCTTTGTGAGGAGCCCAAGTACGCTAAGCAACCTGTCTTGACATCCCTTCAGACCCTTATCCAAACCCTTCCTAGGTTCACGGCCAAACTTATTCAGAGAGCTCATCATTTTAGGGTCTAGCTGAGGAGTGTAAGCCACCTTGTTCTCTAAGGTCTGCCTCGGGCACTCCGATCTAAGCCGAGTCCTCACCTCCTTTGGGATCTCCCTTCTGATCCAATATGTTATATGCTCCGCTGGCGTCCATTGTGGCGATAAAAGGTGCTGTATCAGCAGTGGATCAAACATTTCTTCCCAAAGAGGATCCACAAAATCGCCCAACTCTGACTTAATTTTCTTGTCAACCGCCTTTCTCCTCTTCTGCACAATCTCCTCATCATCCGAATCCTCAAAACTTGTTGAGCACGTTAGCTCCACATCCCCACTCGCAGAAGAGGTATCACATGCCACCACATTGTGACTTCTCTTCCTTGCCTTTATAGCGTCCCCTTTTGCATTTATAGCATGCCATTCATCCTGAACCTTACGTTCAGACCCTTTAGCCATTTTGTTTCGCTTCCACATTTCTCTTCTTTTGCGTTCTCTTTACGCCTTCCTGTTTTGACCCACTGGCCACAACCTCCACCTCCTCTGTGGACCAGAATTTCTCATCCTCTACTGACCTCTTCCTATTCCCTTGTTCGTTCAACCTTTTCTCCACACTACTTTCTATCTTCTTGTCCAAGGTTGCAGTCAACTCTCCAAACATCTTATCCATATATTGCTTAAACCTGTCCTCAAAACCTGATCCCTCAATCTGCTCCATTGAAAAACCTTTCCTTACTACTTGCTCACTACTCCACAAAATATTAACTTTCTTTTTTTTTTTTAAAACACACTGTAATTCCTTAACTCCTCACTATCAACACTTTACTCCACAAAAATATATACCTACTCTTACATGTAAAATATAAACTTCCTCTTATTTAACTTTAAAATTCCTTAACTTCACACTCTTCAAAATATGCCCTTCGTAATCACTTCTCCTCAATCACCGATCGACCTCTGACTGAACCGATAGCCTTTTGGTCAGTCAGCCGGTCGACCTACTTCCCAAAACATGGCGGTTTCCAAGCGATGTTCTAAATACATCATATGTCCAATCTCTAAAACTGGCCACCGTACGCTACGTAACGCGTACGGCGGCTCCAATTAGCCAAATCAATCTCCTCAGTGAGAGCAGATAGGAACGTTCTGCTCCCGCCGAGGAGACGCGCTGAGCCCGCGAAGACGGAGCTGCACGGCATGCGAGCAGCACACACCAAATAGAATGCTCTGCTCCGCTCGTGTGCCTTCTGCCTCGCTCTTACCACGCGCAGCTCCAACTGCCAAACCTAATGGTAGGACCCGATCTCCGTCTAAAAAACAATACACATGGTTGCAAAACTCCTCATTAAAAACACACGTGACTGTACCACTCTCTAATATAAAAATCAACAAAATCCTCCCATATAGGCATTTTCATCCAGATATTGACAAAGTCTCAAATACTGGACTTCAGGCATTCCCTATGCGTTCCGTACCAAAAACACATGCCCTACTCATCTCCTATGATTAAAACCATTAAACTTATATAATTAACCACCACTCTCATACATATATCAAAGAAATGAAAAGGAGGTACTTATCTGTGTGTGAGCAGCAACAAAAGAAGTAAGATGGCTGCCTGTGTATGAATTATATGCATGTTCTATGTTCTAGAGTTCTACTGTGTTCTAGTTCTAAGATTCCTGTTGCTGCTGTGTGTGAGGAGCAATAAAAGATAATGCATAATATTGGCCTCCGGGCCTTGCCATAAAATTGGTTGTAATTCAGTGGCAGTTCTATGACGTTTATTAGAACACTGACGGCAATTTTTTTTTTTTTTTTATCTTGTGCTTGTTCCATAGTTTCACTAGTCTAAGGGCCAGATGTACGACCATTTGGAATTGCGACTCACAAATTGCGAAAAATAGCGAGTCGCAATTTGCGAGTCGCAATTCCAAATGTACAATAGTGTCAGAGACACTGTTAGCGATTCCCAATGGGGTCGGAAAATGCGAGGCTCATCAATATTCATGAGGCACTCGCATTTTGCGACCCCATTGAGAATAGCTGGCCCTCCGAGGGATGGTGGCCTGCTGGGCTCAGCAGACCACCATGACTGGGACTGCTTTTAAATAAAGCATTTTTTTTTTTTAAATGCAGCCCATTTTCCTTAAAGAAAAATGGGATGCATTTTTTTTTTAAATGGAACGTTTTCGTTTCATTTTTTAAGGACAGGCAGTGGTCCCTGGGACCACTGCCTGCCCACTAAAAATATTTTTGCATGCATTTGCAAAGGGAAGGGGTCCCCTGGGGACCCCTTCCCATTCTTGATACAGTACCACTACTTGAAGTAGGTGGTAAATTGCGACTGTTTTCGACCACAATTGCGGTTGCAAAACAGTCATACATAGGAGCTCAGAGTCGCAATTAGGAAGGGACGCCCTTGAAACGCCCCTTCCTAATTGCGAGTCGCAAACGCTATTTAGCGAGTCGCAAATAAATTGCAACTCGATAAATAGCGTTTGTACATGGCCCTTTAGGTCTCGTCCTAGCGTTTACCCTCAAGTCATGTCGCAAACTGGGGTTTTTGGGAGAGACCACTACTATATCAGAGCGAGCTGTGTGTGAAGTATGAATTGTTGGCTTCAGTCTTAGTGGCGTCTACTAAGAAGTTGGTTAAACAAAAGTTGTCCCTTTGTAGGACAATACTATCAAACTTTATTTGGATCAGCTTGTAGTACATATTTATCAGATTTTCTCTATTTAGAAAAGAAACAGTATTTAGTGAAACTAATTTTGGGAAACCAGCACAGATTAAAAAAGAAAATTACCCGTTACTGGCCACCTGCAGGTACTTAGCTTAATACTCAAGGGTAAGTTTGATGATGTAGTTACTAATTATCAATGCAAAATGCTGCGTGAAGCTTTTTGGAAGGAGTCCTGGCGAGTGACACTGATGAGTCAAATGGAGTTCCTTAAAAGATCTAATAACAATAGGCTGTATCCAAGGAAGTCCTATCAAAGTTGGATAACCATTAGATGAGGTCCATTGAATCATTTGGTTTTGGCAGGAAAAGCTCTGAGCAGGAAAATTCAAATTGCACCCCAGGGAAGTCCTTGCATTGGCCGGATATTTTGGGCGCCGTTGCCCAGCCAAGATTTCAGCATTCAGATTTAGCCTGTTTTGTAGGAGCTTAAAATCTTCCAGAATGACAAGGTTTTCCATGGAGGGCCCCCTGAAATTGATTTGCCGATGCAGAGAAGCTCTAGGTGGGAGAAACCGGTTTCTTCATCTGAGTGAAGTCACGCCGTGGTCGAATTGGCTTGGGTGGTTGGTCCTAGTCCCAGGAGGTCTGGAAGTCTAAACAATTTTTAAGTCCCAGCTTCTCAAAGTTGTTAGAAGCCAAGTTATATACAGCCAAGGGACCAGGACCTCAAGAATAGCACTTAGGGGTCAACACTCACTCCATCAGCGGCAACCAGCAGGGTCCAGGTCAGGTCAAGTTACTGCTTGTCAATTGGGCACTTCAGGGAAAAAGGCCAAATGCAGCCTGTTGTCTCCCTGTAGCCACAGAGGAGGTCAGCAAACTGATTCTTGGAGTCCACTTTTTTGTCCAGGCTACAGGTGGGAGAAGGTCCAGTACCTCAGGTCTCAAACAGCAGGTGCAGTCCCTCTTTTGTTGTTCAGCATATCCAGAGAGTGTTCTGAAGAGGATGCCGCATTTATGGTTGACACACGTTAGTTGGTGGGGATGACACTTGGAGTGGAGAGGTGTGGTTCAGCTGCAGCGGCCAGGGCAGCTGACTTCGGAGCACAGGGCTCACAGTTCGATCCCCGGCTCCGGCGGCAGCTCAGCTCAGCACCATGTGACTCTGGGCAATAGCTCACTTAATTTCCACAACGGCCCCCAGTGCCTTGAGACCCGTAAGGGTGAGTAGTTCGCGCTTTACAAATGCGGATTTACATTTTACATTTACATTTTACATTTGTGTCCTCCCTAACTGTTAGAAATGGGATTTCTGGTTGGCTAGGGCATGCGCCTAAGCCAGGCAGAAACCACCACTCTAGTCAGGGCAAGGGAGTTACACACCGAAGATAACCCCTGCTCACTCCCTTGGTAGCTTGGCAGAGCAGTCAGGCTTATCCCAGAGGCAATGCGTAAAGCGTTTGCGCAACACACTCACACAGCAGCGACACACTAGGCACACCACAAAAGAAACTCCAGACAAGGTTATATCAAAAATAGCCTTTGTATTACTCATAAAACACATTAGAACGTAATCACATATATACACTGTGCCACCTGGCACTAGGTATTACTTTACAGGGACTATATACACTTACAGGGCCAATCGGGCCACTGTCATAACATCACAATGCACAGTTAGAGAAAACAACCAGTCATTACTGGCAATAGTGCACTTAGCATAAAGTATGCATTAGCATCAGCAACAGTGCACCGACGTATTTTCTTTCAGAGGGCACACACTAGGCAAGAACTCAGTACAGTATGGTATAAGCACTAACAGCAGTACACATAGCAAACATCATTAGTGGGCACATATTGTAATCACAGCCATACAAACAGTGCACCGCAATGACCACCGATAAGGTGCGCACACTACTCCATGAGCACCACACCCAGCGCGATACTTGCGCTCTCCTTGATGTACTAGGTATAGGCTTTTTGGCCACATGCCTGCCTAACTCTCAACAAGTAGCAACTCTCATCCCCGGGGGCCTCCGTCGAGGTCTCACCCCGTTCAGGGACACAATGCCAAGAGCAAAGGGGTGGGGGTGCAACTCACCCTGCCTCTGCAAAAGAATGCCCTGATGCTCTGACCGGCTGCACTGGCCTGGGACCTCCGTGGAGGCTTCCGCCCGGTCCACAAGGTCAGCAACGCTCCTTCAAGGTAGGAGGAGGGGAGACACTGGCTCGATCACCCCTCCACAGAAAATGACCCCCAGCTGATGGAAGGCCAGGAGACTCTGCTTTTCCTCGCTCATTTCTTCGCGGTAGTGTGCCCCGCCCACAACCAGGCTCAGCCTTTGCCTGGCTTCCGGCGGCCCCGGGTCTCGGCTGCGGATCCTGGAGCGATATCTCCGTTAGGTCGGCAGTCTTTGGTTTCCTTCTGCGGCTGGACCCCGCCTTCCCAGGATACGGCAACGCAGGGTAGTCTCCCGCTCTAGGGCTCCTTCACTCTGGCCATCATTCCGCACCGCCCACAACCAGGCGTAGCAGCAGCCTGACTTCCTCTCCCGGACGGAAGCTCCGCCCACAGTCAGGCTGGCTTGGCCTGCCTGACTTCCGGTTTTGCGGCGCGGCTGCTCACGAGCGGCTGCGCTGCCTCTGAGGAGATCTGCACCCCTCGGCCAGAATATCTCTCCTTTTTCTGGTTCAGGAGGCGCGATGCCCAAAGGATCGGGCAAACAAAGATAGAACTTCCCCAAAGCAAGGGGGAGGCACCTCCAATGACTCCAGCGCTCTCGTAGAGCTAAATCTGCTGAGTCCTGCAGAGCAGGATCCCCCAAGCCCGGAAGGGGACGGGTCAAGCGCTCACCACGCGCTGAACCCCAAGTCACAAGGCACCAGAGCTGAGCCCAGGCAGGCCAGCTCACAGGGCCCTCCAGTAGAGGGGGAGTCCTTCGTGGCGGTTCCTCCTGGAGCCCAGCAGTCCTTCAGCAACACAGCTCCAAGCAGGTACCAGAAACATGGGGTCATGTGGTGACTTGGTTGTCGCCTCTCCTTTCTTTTGTGCTTCTCTCCCCTACTGCTCAGCCAGGATGAGTGTGGAATGCTTGGTGATGTCATGAATGCATGGGTTGCTTGGACACTTGTGAGAGTGTCAGTTGGTGGATGCAGGCTGAGCAGCAGGGAGGCTGCTCCTGGTGGGGCTATGTTATACCAACTTACCATCTTATCTACCATTCTACATCTTGTGTAACTGGAACTTAATAAAGCATCATCTTTGGAACTTTCTACTTGGCTACTTGTGGACTTCCTTACTTCAACAGGTCACAGCCCCAATATTTATACTACATGTGTCTTTGTTCTTCCCCCTGGCACAGGCCTAAGCCCAGTCCAAACCAGTTCTAGGGGGCACTTAAAAACATCTTTACAGTGCACAACAACCTCCTTTGTCAGTGTAGGCTCTGGCCCCAGACACACCACAGGGGGGCGGAGCCGGCATTGTGGAAGGCAGGCACAGTCCTATTCAGGGTCAGGTGCTACTCCTCCCACTACTCCAAATGCAGAACGGCCTATTCAGCCTAGCGCTGACTCACCCAGCCCCTCTGGAGCCACTGCACCTCCCCAGCCCCTGTCATCCAGAGCCAGACATGCAATACACAACAGGCAGGCACAAAGACACATAGCACACAGAAATGCCCACTTCTAAAAGTGGCATTTCAAAAATAGTGATAATAAATCTGCGAACACCATTACGCAGCATTTATTACCGCTATTCCAAACATACCAAACTTGATCACGCCACCCCTCTCATATCAGGAATTACCACTGAAACACATATCAGGGAATCCCCAATGCATTCCTATAAGAGGGCAGCCTCACAGTAGTGAGAAACCAAATAGGCTATTTGTCACTACCAGGACATTCCACACAGTTAAGGCACATGTCCTACCTTTTACCTACAGCGCACCCAGCCCATTGGACTAGCTGGGCCTACCTTAGGGGTGACTGATATGTAGTAAAAGGGGAGTCACAGATGTGGCAACCACTTTATGTGCCACGTCACCACAGCAGTAAACTGCGCACGCAGGCACTGCAATGGCAGAGGCCTGAGACAGGTTTGAAAGGCTACTTTTGTGGGTGGAGCAAGCAGCGCTGCAAGCCCACCAGTAGCATTTAATTTACAGGCCCCGGGTATATGAGATAGCACTTTACAGAGGACTGATAGGTAAATTAAATACGCCCAACAGGTGTAGACCAATCTTACCACGTTTACCAGAGAGAGCACATGCACTTTAACACTGGACAGCAGTGATAAAGTGCCCAGAGTCCTAAAACCACCAACACCAGGTCAGAAAAAATACCATGAGGAAGGCAAAACGTTCAGGGATGACCCTGCAAAAAGGGCCAAGTCTAACACTAACCAACGGGGTAAAAGGTTCCAGAGGCAACCCCACTTTTGCAGCTGTTCCTGTTTGCTCTAATGTAAGCGATCTCACAGTGCACTTTGCTACCAAAATCCAAAATAGGGGAACCCTTCCTCCCTTGTGCAGAGCCTGTCTGCCTACCCAGATATGTAGCCAGGGAAGAGCGGTACCCTCCTCTATGGTTACTCAAAACCGGTGCTAGTGGTAGCTCCCCACCTACTGGGTTTGGTGTCAGCCTGGCTGGGTGACCAAACGGTTACCTTCTCCAGGTCTTGCCTTACATTTACTTGTAAAAAAGGCAGGCCCCTTTACAAGTCAAACAAGTTCCTAGGTCCAACCAAACTGATCTTCCTGTATGGGGAAGGAAAACACCTCCACACACTCGGGATATTTTTCCTGCTCTGGTAGCAGTTTGTACACTTCAATATGGTCAAGCACTGGCTGGGTTGCCAGCTGCTGGAGAGCTACTGCAAATTAGCTTCCAGTCCAGGAGCTTCAGGCAGGGAAAATGCAACTTTCTAGAAGTTATTTTTCTTAAAGAATTATTATAATATCAAACCACCATTTTATACATTTTTTAAATATAGTGGCTGGGCTAGTTTTTCTATCTGATCCCATTCAAGAATACTGCAGTTAATATTTTAACCTGGGCTGTCCTTTTCTCATAGGACAGCCTGAGCCTTCCACAGTGAAAATAGCTTTTGAGAGCTTGTCACTGAAAGAACATTGTAACTTTAAAGTTCTACTTTTAAATATCGTATGGGTTACACATCGTACATCGGGTGACATTAATATTCAAAAGGAAATTTTCTTTCCAGTTATAAGGGTTATTGTGATAGGTCGGGCTGCAGGTTTAAACTGCAGCAGTCAGGCTACAATGGTAGGCTTGAAGCCATGTTTTCATTGTCACATGAGTGGATGGCACAATTTGTGCAGCACGCACATGTGAACGTTTACATTTCTGTGGCATCGATGCGGTTTCTACATTTAAAGGGGGGGGGTTAAATCTGCCAATAAGGAATTTGCCAATTTCTACAAATTTTAGAGGTCGGAGCACATACATTGGGTGGTGGTCAGCGATGCACAGATGGTCATCATGCAAAAATGGGGTATTTTGCACACAGATGATAAAGATTTTGTGTGGCTTTTGCATTTAGTGAGTTAGAAAACCTCATCATGAAAAGAGGTGTGAGTACCTAATTCTTATTAAATTAATAGGTCCCCGGCAGAGCTCAGAAATCTCGTTCAACTGCCTACTCCCTCTTGTGTGTAGAAATTAATATGAAGACAGGTGTTTCTCAAGACTACTCATCTGCACTTATTAATGAGTTTGTCATTGTAGCCAGCGAATGCAATTAAGCCATCCTCTGTCTATATTGAAGTATACACATTCACATTCACCTTTTCTAAACATTTTGCAAATTCCAATAGTTATATATTGATTTTGAATTTAGGAATTTTAGCCCTAGTTGTATAAATATCTGTAATTGATCTGGTTGAACTGTTCCAATCTAAAGCTCATAATTTATAGAGGCCACTCACAGCTTTCTGTCTGGAACCTCATATTTCCATAATGAAAGTGGATATATTTTTACTAACTTAGCTGAAATTTAATTTAGTTATTAGTTTATTAAATATGAGCCAGGTGACTGTTCTGACATTTATGATGGGTGACTTTTAGCTGTACCCTCGGGATTAGCTTGTAACCAATGCTTATCTTTCGTGGTAATACACATGTATTACACCCGTAATTATTTAACTTCCCTGTGCTAATATGTGGATAACAAATCAGTAAATGGAGAGGAAATTTCTACACCTAAATCATATTAAAAGCATAATACACCTCAGTAAGTTTATTACACCCGTTTAGTACTTTTCATGTATGTAAATAAACCATACAACACCATTTAAGGAATTAAAAAATTTGTAAAAAAGCAGTACATAATTATGTATACATCGTGGACGTATTATCATGTCCTGCATGCTACTTAGTTTGCACTTAGAAGAAACAATGGGTGGTCAGGTCACTGTAAAGAGAATAAGAGGTAGAACAACCTTTTAGAGTCACAAAAGTTGTTTTGACTTTAGGAGTGCAATAAATATTTGTAGTGATGACGCTGGGAAACGCAATGATAGTTCATTCCAGATTTATTGTAGAACAGCTACACAGCACAAACATCGAGGCACCATCACCAGTTGTCCAACCGCTCCCAAGCTCTTTTGAGATCCTGCTCCCAACTGACGCTTGGGCACCTAGGCAACACCTGAACATTCCACAGGATGTCACCAACATGGAACACAGCCCATAGAACTACAGCTTAAGGCTGCCACATCTAAAGAGGGATATAACATACCCTCCTTTCTCCTTTAAAAAAACAAAAAAACAAAAACATTAAAAGGAAACAGAAGTAATGCAAAGCAAAAGTACATATCATATCGAACCGGATAGGAAACCCAAACCTGGTAGTGAAGCATAACACAAAGAGTACCATCCCATTTCACCTCCGGTACCTTTTGGGAATGACCCTAGTTCTAGCACTTCTCCTAAGTGTAACCCCTGAAGGTCCACTAAGCTCTGTATCGTGAGAAAATGACGAAGTGACATTTTTAATTTTTACAACTTTACAAACATTCCACCACTTTCCCCCTTCAACTTGAATAGCATTCCTTCCCACCTTAGTAACAATAGCGGGTGGACCAAACTTGCTCTCACCCTTCTTGACGTGGAAAGGAGATTTAATGCGTACCATATCCCCAACACCAACGGGAACCAACTTAGCACTTTTCTTTTTGTCAAACCATGCTTTTTGTTTGAGTTGTGAAATAGAAACGTTTTCCCTTACCAAATCCATAAGTGAATCGATATCAGGCACCCCTTTAATCCACCTGTTCATCCAGGCAGGTTTGAAGTTAGTATTGGCTTTTCTTCCTCTTAGGAGCTCAAAGGGAGAAACTTTTGTAGTAGAGTGGGGAGTTGTCCTATAGAACCACAACATGCTTTCCAGTGAATCAAGAATGTCGCAATTTCCTGCTTTGGCCCACCTAATGCAATCCCCCACCACCCTATTCATGCGCTCCACAAGCCCATTGGATTGGGGATGGTAAAGTGAACTCCTAACATGTTTGACATTGCATGATTGTAGAAAATTACAAAACTCTAGACTAGTGAATTGGGTACCGTTATCTGTTACGATGGTCTCCGGGAACCCCTCCCTCATGAAGATATCCTTGAGAAAGGATAATATGACACTAGTGGATGTCTCCCTGACAAGTTTTATTTCTGGCCATTTTGAGGCATAGTCAATCATAACCAGCACAAAACGACACCCTCCTGATAATATATCCAGAGGTCCCATGATGTCCAAACCCACTTTGGACCAAGGTCCGGCAGGACATTCGATGGGAATAAGCGGGGGAGTGACTACTTTCAACCCTTTGTCCGCCGACCGGCAAATGCGGCACAAATCTACCACTTCATTGATCTCTCCGTCCATAGAGGGCCACCAGAAACATTCCCGGATACGTCTCTTAGTGAGTGTGGACCCTAAATGTCCCTCGTGAGCACTAGTGATAATACCTCTCCTAAGACTTAGTGGGGGAATGAGTTTGTCGGCACGAAGTAAAATTCCACCCTCCAAGGAGATTTCTGATTCAACTTTCCAAAACGACTGTAGGTTTTGAGGAAGGACCCGCTCTCTGGGCCATCCAGTTCTAACAAACTCACAAACTCGTTGCAGAACGTCATCGTCAGCAAGAGCCTTCAACCACTCGTCTTCTGTGCCAACACCATGCTCTAGTAAATCAATTGAGGCTACTAGACAATCGTCGGAATCCTCCTCCCCACGGTCAGTCCATTCTCCGTCCCTTTTACCATCGGCTATAGGAAAGCGAGACAAGAAGTCGGCCCTAACGTTCCTGCCGCCAGAGACATGGACAACATCGAATTGGTACTGCATAAGCCGTGACACCATGCGAAGGATTCTAGGAGAACAGCATTTCCCAGTGCCTGCACCAAGTATATTGACCAAAGGCTTATGATCGGTTCTCAAAGAAAACGCCTTCCCCAGACATAGGGACGAAACTTCTCAATGGCCCACAAGCAGGATAAAAGTTCCTTCTCTATAACTGAGTATTGCAGTTCACCATTCCTTAGAACCCTGGAAGCAAAAGCGACAGTATACTCAGTAGTGTTCTCATCTTGGGTCAGAACTGCCCCTAACCCGACTTGACTCGCATCCACCGTTATGCAAGAAGGTAAACTGGGGTCATAAGGCTTAAGAGCGGAACTATTTTTTAAACAATCCTTAACGCTGCTCAAAGCTGATGCGCAATCATTTGCCCACACAAAACTTACTCCCCTTCTGAGGAGAGAACTGATGGGACGTACGAGAGTGGCGTAGTTGGGAATAAACTTAGAATAGTACTCCAAAAGTCCAAGCAAAGACTTAACTCCTGTTTTATCGAGAGGGGCAGGGGCATGAGTGATGGCATCTAACAATCCTTGTCTAGGCCTGATCCCTTCTCCAGAAATAAGGTGACCCAAGTATTCGATCTCCTCACTGAGGAATTTACACTTATCAGATTTGACAACCACCCCACGCTTCTTGAAAATTTCGAGAACCTTATTGAGAATATTTTTCGTGCGAAGGCACATCTTTAGAGTGTATTAACACATCATCTTGAAAGACCAGGACCCCTTCGATACCTCCCAACATGCTTTGCATGACACGTTGGAAAACGGACGCCGCGGAGGCCAGCCCGAACGGCATCCGTTTGTATTGGAAGGTACCCAATGGTGAGACAAATGCCGTGAGAGGTCGTGATTCTGGATCTAGCTCTACCTGATGATATGCACTGGCTAGATCCAGTTTAGAGAAGTAGCGCGACCCCCTGACGCAAGCAAAAAGGTCATCAATTTTGGGCAAGGGGTGAGAGTCGACCCAGATCTCTCTATTGAGAGACCTCAAGTCCACACAGACGCGCAACTTACCGCATTTCTTGCGTGCGACGACCAAGGGTGATAGCCAAAGAGAAGACTCTGTTGGTTCGATGATCCCTTGATCGCACAGGGACTTGAGTTCAGATTCGAGATCATCTCTCACACTGAAAGGTACGCCCCTCAGCTTATGTTTTATTGGAATCGCTCCATCCTTTACGACAATTTTGTGTCTGAATCCTAGGATGGTTCCGAGGTTCCCTGAGAAAACAGATGGAAAGCGTTCGTTCCATCCTCTTAAATCATGTTCGTCTGCAACTACTAGGACTTGTTCTGACGTACCTGGCCTGAGAATCATTTTGAATAGGCCTTGATGATACCACCCCACAATATTCAACCCCTTGATCGCAACATATATTTTTCCCCAAATTTTCCTTCCCTTGAAAATAAGTTCGTCCTCGATGAACCCAAGGAGGTCAATTTTACGTCCCTCATACGAGACAGGAGAGCGATCAGGAGGCTGGAGAGCTCTATCTCCCCAAGTCTCATTGAACAATTTCTGTGTAATCATGGTAATCCTAGCACCAGAATCAACGAGAAGATTGAGTGGTTTACCTCCTACCAAAATTTCGACAATGGGATCAACGCACTCGTGAGATTCATGCACATTTGATATACAATCATGAGAATCAACAATTACAGAGACTACATCAGAGTCGGACTCTTGGTCTGATTCTAAAACACATGCCACAGTTCTTCTCCGATTCTTCTTTTTCAAGCAAACTTTTTCAAAGTGTCCTGTTTTTTTACAGTAGTTACAGATGGCATTGGCACCGGGACACTTTCCCCCTTTTTGATGAGGTGGGTTCCCACATCTGTAACACATATGCTTGAAATTCTGGAACTCTTGTTTGAAGGTTGATCCCCCTTTGACAGCATTAGTGTTCTTTGAAGAATTGTATCTTGAAGAATTTTGTTGATAAGTAGAGTATCTGTTCTTATTGTTTTCAACCACACTATTGACTGAGTCAATAGGTTTAACTTCTAGCTCCTTCAGTGAAACTTGAGAAGTCTCTATGCTCTTTGCGATTTTGATGGAATCTTCCAACGAAGGATTAGCTAAGGACAACAATTTTTGCCTAATCTGTTTGTCTCTGCAGTGACACACAAACTGATCCCTGATCAATTGGTCCGTAAACACATCAAATTGGCAGACAGCAGCTAGCATGCGTAATGCAGAAATGTAGGAGTCAACATCCTCACTTTCACATTGTTGTCTCTTTAGAAACTTGTGACGTAGAACCATTAAGCTGGGTTGTTTATCAAACCTAGTTTTGGAGCTTGATGATGGTGTCTTGGTAGACGTCAATAACTTCTTCAGGGGGATGATTGATTTCGGGAAGGTGCTTAAAGATCGATCTACCCTCGAAACCCAAGGAATGGAGTAGAAGGAATTTTTGCGATCATTGCTAAATCTTGATGCACCAATGGCACCAAGGTAGGTTTGAAAAGCATCAAACCAAATCTCCCACCGAACAGGAGGTTCACCTGGGGATTCGAGAAAAGAAGGAGGAGGAGTCACAGACTGCATCACAGGACGAGAAAACTGCGGAAAGATACAAGACAAGTAAAGAAAGAGGAGTAAGATGAATGAGTAGAGACCTGGAGAAGAAAGTGGGAAAATGGGAACAAGAAAAGACCTGATATGAAATGAGGATGCGGCCCAAAAAAATGGTGTGTGAATCACCGTTTGTAATCCACAGCAAAAAGAAGTTAAAAAGACAATGTGTGCGAATCACCGTAAGTTCATCCGCACTTATTAAAGATGGTGTGCGAAACACCGTTTGAAAAAGCTCAGCAAACAACAGCGAAGAGGTGTGCGAATCACCGTGAATCCATCCGCACCTGACGTTTGGTGTGCGAATCACCGTGAAGACCAAAGGAGAAAGAATTTTTAGTGCTAGAGTTTGGCCACATACGAAATGGAAGGAAGTCAAAGTTTGGGTATGACCCCCTTCTAAATAAAGCACTTTTTGATCACCTGAAGAATAAACAAACAAAAAAAAAAAATTTTTTTTTTTTTTTTTTTAAGGCACTTATGTGGAAGACTCTTGACTCCTCTTGATGTTTTCTACAGTAGCCAGGCACTATTTTGGCACACTGAGCATGAAAGCGGCCTTTGGAGAACTGAGGAAATCAGGCAGGTCAGGCAAAACGAGGCCTACTGTCCTTGAAACGCGCAAAAGGATCCTCTGTGACGTGTGCTGGGAGCGTTGCTCAGCAACCAGTGTAAATAAGCGCGTGGAACTCTGTGTAGAGGTCCTCTGTGACGAGCGCTTCAGGTGTTGCTCAGCAACAGTGTTGATTGGCGCGAAGGTCAGGCAGGTCAGGCAGAGTGAGGCCTGCTATTGCGCATGACAACGGTGCGCAGCGTGGGGCCTAAGCGTTGTCTTTTATTTGGAGCCGGGGAGGCTGTGCGGGAGAACAGGCAGAACGCTTGCGCCGGCCGGAGCCAGGAGAAGACAGTCTTGACAGGCGAGTCAGCAGGGAGCCAGGCGGGATGCCGAGAAAGAGTTGAGACAGCTTTGAAGACAGCTTTGACTGACACGGAGAGGAAGTAGAGCGGTGAGCATTAGGGTGATAGTGTGTCTGTATGCTCAGGGGTGAGGTCGTGCGCTCGATGTTTAATAGCAGAATGACGAAGCGGGGCTGTATGATAAAAGAACAGTCTTACCACAGCTTGTGCACGCAGGGTTCTTTAGGTGGCTGTGTAGCAGGATCGTCGCCACAAATTGTAGTGATGACGCTGGGAAACGCAATGATAGTTCATTCCAGATTTATTGTAGAACAGCTACACAGCACAAACATCGAGGCACCATCACCAGTTGTCCAACCGCTCCCAAGCTCTTTTGAGATCCTGCTCCCAACTGACGCTTGGGCACCTAGGCAACACCTGAACATTCCACAGGATGTCACCAACATGGAACACAGCCCATAGAACTACAGCTTAAGGCTGCCACATCTAAAGAGGGATATAACAATATTCAGTAATTTGTAAATTCTTTTTGGATAATAAGTGATCCAGTCTGAGAAAAAGTCGTGATAACCTTCACGTAGACACTGGGGAACCTCAAAAAGTGCCTAATATCACTAACATTTAGGGGTATACCCAAGCTCATGTGCCACACGTGTGTCTGGTGATGTCTAAAGGTTTCCGCCCATACCCACCCAACCAGAATCTGGGCCTTAAGGAGCTGGTATTAGGGCCTAACTTCCCTTTCTGCCTCTCGGGAATGGATCACCATGTTATTGTGAACCAGCTGCTTTAACAGGTCATGATTGATGAGCTAGGTGAGATACAAAACATGCATGGGACCTTCTTCTGCATTGTGTGTTTCCCTGTGGCAACTATGCTCCACTTCAGGACTGCCATAGAGAGAGAAACGTGTGCAAGGCACAAGTCACAAGTGCGCAGGAATGTACTGCGATTTACACATGCCATACTCCATTTCATGGTCCAATTTGCCAAAACAATAGCCGTGCACTGACAATTAGTACAGGAACTGTTGACCCACGTACGGCAGGCATTTGATTGATTCCTGCTCGTGCGCGGTGCTAACCATGCATAGGCATTAAACTGCTGTTGTATCTGCAAATATGCAAAGGGTGTTGCAAAACATGCCAATCACGACTCTTCTCTCGAGAATTGATGTGCAATGCAGATTCCTAACAGAAGACAAGAGGCACAGTTCGGTGTGTCTTGCATTGTTTCGTTGGTGTGGTGGACCAAGACAGAGTGCAATGTCATATAGGGATTCACGGTGTTCGGTTGTATGGAGATATCGCACCTAATACACAAAGTTACTAACTAACTAATAAAGCTAAATTCGAATGCAAAGTAAAAATTCGCAATGCACGCAAGGTTATTGCAAATTGCACTGGCTTTGCGATTTACAGTGCACACATGAAACCCTTGATATTCAGAAGTGTAAATAGAAGTTTCTCCCACCTTGTGACTGGGAACGTCATAACCAAAGACGGGCCCAATTCACAAAGGTAAACTGAAGACGAAAGACTAACTTTACGACGACTTTCGGTATTCGCAAAGGGCATTTATGAGTAGTAAAGTTAGACTTTTGTCTCAGTTTAACTTAAGTTTTGGTCTTAAGTTTAACTAAGACCAAAAGTCTAGTTTCAGTTAATCTTAAAACCAAAACTTAAGTTGAACTGAGACAAAAGTCTAATTTTACTACTCGTTAAAGCCCTTTGTGAATACCGAAGTCGTAAAGTTAACTGTCAAATTTTGACAACTTACAATCCTCGTGTTCTTAGGTAGGAGGAGAGACGGCAGTTTTACACACCCTGAAAATGACATACCTACTTTCCATGTCAGTATACAGTTTTTTTGTAGTATGATGGCATGCGCACAATCAGTGTAAAGCACATTACGTTTGGAGACAGGGCGAACAGGCAGTGTAGCTGTGTGCTTTCAAAACGGTGAGGTGTAAATCGCTGCCCCAGAATGCTCTGCGCCAACAAGTAAATTTAGAAAAGCCTACCCTTTAAAATAGGATTTGGAAAGGTTCTGGACCCAGTAAAAAAAAATTTAATTTACCAAAATAATAACTATTACATGACAATTTTCAATAAGATTGGCTAAACATTCCTCTGGTTTGTAGGTACTTCTGAAGCCTCCCCAGATTTCATAGTGTGCCAAACAAGCTTAGCTGCCCCAAGTTGAACATTAAAAATCACACTTTCTATAACAACTGGCTAGAAAAGCATATGACTTTTACAGGCAGGACAAACATGCCCTCCTATCATTTTCAAATTGTAGGTAGTGTCTCCTTTCACTTCTACCAGACATTTTATTTAGTTTTTCCTACAGAGGTTTAGGGCAGTCAAGCATACTAGAAGTCCTTAGATTGAGCCAGTAAATCTGACCTTAAATCATGGATCATCAGATATGTTATGTGTCCTCACACTGTGAGAAGGATTGCCAATGTATGGCAGGAGCAACCAACCTATTCGGTCTGTCCTTAAGTGGCTGAAACATGTAGACCACTCTTGTTTGTGATGCAGGGGATCCTTAGTCTATCTCCATTGACATCCCTCTTGTTTTTAACCTTACCCAAGTAACCAGAGACTCAATCAATTTCACCCGGGTACCCGAGGTAATATTGTACACATAATACAGTTCCCACTGGAAATTCCTTTTAGAAGAGCTCCCTTCCTTGAGGAGTTAAGTCCATCCAGACACACTAAGTCTTCTGGTGGCGACTCGATAATGAAGCATGCACCTTGTAAAATCTAAGGAGGACAGTACTTTTTTAAAAAAACCTAGGGATTCCAAGGGTGGGAGAGGTGTCACAGTCACTCCACTCCCATTTGATTATATAGTTGACACACTGGTCAAACCATGCATGCTGAATGATGCTCCGGGTCCCCGCTTTTTGGAGTGGGTGCGATCCAGCTGTGCTACTTCTGGTTCTCTCTACCTCCTACACCTTCTCTTCCTTTTAGGTCTCCAACCCATGTCCACTGAGTCTAACCCATTAGTGACTGCCTTCTGAGAATTCAGGCTTGGCTTTGAAACAGCTGCCAGCTCAGGATCCGGCAATACAGTCCCAAGGTTGACATCCTTCACAGAACATAGGCAACAACCTACCCTACATTGCATCTCAGGTCCACCACTACCACACCCTGGGAATCTAGGAAAGTCATTATCCCCTCCATGATTTCGGCAGCATCAATCACCAGCCCATATGAAGAAACGAGGTCACCCACTGGCCTCTCTTTTGTCTCCTCAGATTAGATTAGATTAGATTTTTATTGCACAATTAATTAAAATCATTGCAATCTCGCTTGATGAGGTACAAAATAAAGTGCATGAGTTTCAATGTTAAAAATAAAATGTAACAAGGTAGCAATCTAATATTAAAAAACATTTTTTTTTTTAATTTGGGTATTTACTTTAAAAAAGGATTAAGACAGATGATAGTGGGTTGAACATTATGGTTCTATAGATTTTTCGGAAGTCAAAATGTCCTTTACAGCCATCATAAATTTCATAAAGCGCGCCGCCATCTGTGCTGAATGGCCCTTCAAACATTCTACCAAGGCATCCTGGCATGTCCAAATATTTAAAATACGCCAGATAGGGTGAAGCCAATAAGTTCTTAATGGGCGCAGTGTCTCACAAATACATAATATATGAGTTAGCGATTCTTCTTCTCCCCCACAGGCTCAGCACTGCGTGGCTACCATTTCTTTATAACCTTGTCCATACTTAAATGCCAATAGGGGGATCAAGCCGAATTGTAGCCTCATTAGTTGGCACTTCATTGTTGGCTTTAGGGGGAGAACAGATAGTATGGTAAGCCTCTGCTATTGTATAATTTTAAAGCCCAGCTTCCGTTCGTTATTTTTTTCAAGCAAGACCTCTGACCTCTGGTCTGAGTCCTGCTCTCTCCCCAGCAGCTCTGCTGTGCGCTGATCCGCCGCTGACCTGCTGTCCACCCCTGGTAGGTGTTCGAGGCCGCTCCGCTCTGTGCCAGGCTCTGCCTGTTGTTGCCCGCTTTTCTGCTGTGCCTGTACTCTTGCCTTGCCTTGACTGTACCTTATTTAATTCTGCATTTATTTTTTGCCTTCTGTAATTTCTGCATTTTTTTTTGCCTTCTTTAACTTCTTGCTGTGCCCTGCTTGTTGTCATTGCGCATCCCGCTTCCCGCCCCTGCTGCCCCTGCGGTCCCTCCCCCCTGACGGTCCCCGCTCCCGCCTCCTAGTTGCACGACCCTCCCCTTTCCCAATTTAATGGCGGCCGCTGCAGGGGAGCGCGAGCAAGACCTCTGACCTCTGGTCCGAGACCTGCTCTCTCCCCAGCAGCTCTGCTGTGCGCTGATCCCCCGCTGACCCGCTGTCCTCCCCTGGTAGGTGTTCGAGGCCGCTCCACTCTGTGCCCGGCTCTGCCTGTTGTTGCCCGCTTTTCTGCTGTGCCTGTACTCTAACCTTGCCTTGACTGTACCTTATTTAATTCTGCATTTATTTTTTGCCTTCTATAATTTCTGCATTTATTTCTTGCCTTCTGTAAATTCTCGCTGTGCCCTGCTTGTTGTCATTATCGCGTCCCGCTTCCCGCCGCAGCTGCCCCTGCGGCCCCTCCCCCCTGATGGTCCCCGTCCCGCCTCTCAGCTGCACGTCCCTCCCCCTTCCCTATTTAATGGCGGCCGCTGTGGGGGAGCGCGAGCAAGACCTCTGACCTCTGGTCTGAGGCCTGCTCTCTCCCCAGCAGCTCCGCTGTGCGCTGATCCGCCGCTGAACCGCTGTCCTCCCCTGGTAGGTGTTTGAGGCCGCTCCACTCTGTGCCCGGCTCTGCCTGTTGTTGCCCGTTTTTCTGCTGTGCCTGTACTCTTACCTTGCCTTGACTGTACCTTATTTAATTCTGCATTTATTTTTTGCCTTCTATAATTTCTGCATTTATTTCTTGCCTTCTGTAAATTCTCGCTGTGCCCTGCTTGTTGTCATTATCACGTCCCGCTTCCCGCCGCTGCTGCCCCTGCGGCCCCTTCCCCCTGATGGTCCCCGTCCCGCCTCTCAGCTGCACGTCCCTCCCCCCTTCCCTATTTAATGGCGGCCGCTGCAGGGGAGCGCAAGCAATACCTCTGACCTCTGGTCTGAGGCCTGCTCTATCCCCAGCAGCTCCGCTGTTCGCTGATCTGCCGCTGAACCGCTGTTCTCCCCTGGTAGGTGTTCGAGGCCGCTCCACTCTGTGCCCGGCTCTGCCTGTTGTTGCCCGCTTTTCTGCTGTGCCTGTACTCTTACCTTGCCTTGACTGTACCTTATTTAATTCTGCCTTTATTTTTTGCCTTCTAAAATTTCTGCATTTATTTTTTGCCTTCTGTAACTTCTCGCTGTGCCATGCTTGTCATTGTCGCGTCCCGCTTCCCACCGCTGCTGCCCCTGCGGCCCCTCCCCCCTGACTGTCCCCGCCTCCCAGCTGCACGTCCCTCCCCCTTCCCTAATTAATGGCGCCCGCTGCGCAGCGGGTGCGCCGCTGGCGCGCCAAAGTCAAGCCTGTCTGTGCCCGTCTGCGATCCGACCGCGACCAGCACCAGGGACCCTGGATCTCGAACCATCCACCGCTACTACACAGCCGCCCTCCTCACACTCAACCCAGAAAGAAACAACAACTGCCAGCAGGCCACGCCAAACACAACCCACGGCCAGTTCTGCCGCCACTGCCGCCAGACCTTCACCATCGCTCCGGCCGCCAACACCGCTGACGCCCTAAGATGCATCCTCCTCAACGTTCGCTCTGTGCACAGACACGCCGTGGAGAACTCGAACCTACTAGACTCACTCTCGCCTGATGCCGCCTTTTTCACGGGAACCTGGATCAACGCCTCCTCCGCCCCTGACATCACCGTCGCCATCCCGGACGAATACAAGATCCAGAGGAAGGACCGCCCCAACCCCCTCACCATCGTTCACAAGAAC
The DNA here is from genome assembly GCA_963921515.1 of Calotriton arnoldi. Classification (NCBI taxonomy): domain Eukaryota; kingdom Metazoa; phylum Chordata; class Amphibia; order Caudata; family Salamandridae; genus Calotriton; species Calotriton arnoldi. The sequence continues at coordinate 588,093 of CAWUFW010008515.1, forward strand.
CCCTAACGCCTCACCACCTCCAGCGAAACCTTCCCCGCCGCAGAACACCTGCACTTCCAGGTCCAGACCAGCCCCAACTCCACACTCCATGGCACCCTCGCCTACAGACCCCCCTGGTCCCCCTTCATCGACACCATCACTGAACTCATCGCACCCCACACCATCGCCGCGATGGACTACATACTCATCAGAGACCTGAACTTCCAACTCGACAACCCCAGCGACCCCAACTCCACCCCACTCCGTGACCACCTCGCCAACATCGGACTAAAACAACTCGTTACCACACCGACCCAAAAGGCAGGATACACCCTCGACCCCACCTTTGCAGGAGGAAACAGCATCCACTTCAGTCACACCACGCAACCCCCATGGACTGACCACCACTGCGTACACTTCCTCGTCAACAAACCGAAGGCACCCAAACCCGCCCCACGCCCCCGCGAAGGAACTGGAGCAGAGTCACTGACGAGCAACTCAGCTCCACCCTCAATCGCAACAACCCCACCACGGCAACCAACGCCAACCTTGCAGCCAGGGAATTCCACATCTGGATCTCCAACTGCACAGACAAGCGCGCCCCGCTACGCAACCCCGACAAACAGCGCCCCAGGAAAGCCACCTGGTTCACCACCAGTCTTCAAGAAGCCAGATGCACCTGAAGACGCCTGGAGAAGAATTGGAGAAACAGCATGACACCTGGAAACTACACCACCTACAAGGGCGCCATGACGGACTACCACCAACGCATCAGAACCACCAAAAGGACCTTCATCCACAACAAAATCCTCGCCAACTCCAGCAACTCCAAGGAACTCTTCAGCATCATCCAGGAATTCTCCAATCCCTGCAGCAAAGCCACGGACATCACCCCCTCCCAGGACCTCTGCAACAAGCTCTGATCCTACTTCCACCTGAAGATCAAAAACCTCTACGACAACTTCAACAACCATATGCCCGACTCCGCAGCCAGCCCGCTCTTCGGCTACACCAGCCAGCCCACCATCTCCTCCTGGACACCGATCATGGCCGAAGAGACCACCTCGACCATGAAAGGCATCCACTCAGGGGCCCTCACCGACCGCTGCCCACCCCACATCTACCACAGAGCTGCCACCGCCATCGCACCCGAACTACAATGCATCATCAACACCACCTTCGAGACCGGCACCTTCCCTGACAACTGGAAAAGCGCAGAAGTCAGGCCCCTGATCAAGAAGCCCTCAGCTGATCCCACGGACCTCAAGAACTACCGTCCCATCTCGCTTCTCCCCTTTGCGGTGAAAGAAGCTGAGAAAACCGTCAACTCAGAACTGACAAGGTTCATCGAAGACAACGCCGTCCTCGACCCGTCTCAATCTGGATTCCGAAGCAACCACAGCATCGAGACCGCCCTACTCGCCACCACAGAAGACATCCGCACCCTCCTCGACCAAGGCCACACAGCAGCCCTGATTCTACTCGACCTATCAGCAGCATTCGACACCGTCTCCCATCGCACACTCGTAGCCAGACTACACGACGCCAGCATACAAGGAACCGCCCTCGACTGGATCCGATCATTCCTCACCGGCAGAAGCCAAAGGATCAGACTGCCGCACTTCCTCTCCGAACCCACAGAAATCAACTGCGGAGTCCCACAGGGGTCATCACTCAGCCCAAACCTCTTCAACATCTCCATGGCCCCCCTCGCCGCCATCGTCCGACAACACGGCCTCAGCATTGTATCCTACGCCGATGACACCCAGCTCATACTCTCCCTCATCAAGGACCCCACCACCACCAGACTCATTTTCCAGGAAGGAATGCAGGACGTCGCAGCCTGGATGACCAACAGCTGCCTAAAGCCCAACACTGAGAAGATAGAAGTCCTAGTTCTCGGAACCACCCCATCTGCATGGGACAACACCTAGTGGCCCACTGCCCTCTGCAGCCCACTGACCCCCACGGACCATGCCAGAAACCTCGGCATCGTACTCGATTCCTTCCTCTCCATGAACCGACAAGTCAACGCTGTCACCTCCAGCTGTTTCAACACCCTCTGCGTCCTCCCTAAGACTTTCAAATGGATCCCCCCCGAGCCAAGGAAGACAGTCACCCAAGCACTCATCACCAGCAGGCTGGACTACGGAAACGCCCTCTACGCCAGCATAAACAAGTCTCTACTTTGCAAACTCCAGATGATACAGAACGCCGTCGCAAGACTCGTCCTTGGCATCCCTCGACATGAGGAAATCAGCCAACACCTACGGAAGCTCCACTGGCATCCCCGTTGAGAAGAGAGTCACTTTCAAGATTCTCATCCACGCCTACAAATGCCTACACAACACCAGACCCCAATAACTCAACGACAGAATCACCCTCCAGGTACCCAAAAGAAACCTCCAATCAGCCAACCTCATCCTCGCCAAAACCCCACGCATCCACAGAGCCAAAGCAAGGGGAAGATCCTTTTCCTACATCGCGGCCAAGACCTGGAACGAGCTCCCGATCGACAACAGACACGCCCCCTCCCTGAACACCTTCAGGAGGACTCTCAAGACCTGGCTTTTCGGCTGAACGGAACTGATGACCCCCCCAGCGCCTTGAGACCCTCACGGGTGAGTAGCATGCTTACAATTCCCTGATTGATTGATTGATTGAAGCTTGTTGCATCATTGACCTCTGACATTATTTTTGCTTGTTTTATTAAAAGTTTTGCTGCCGCCGGTATGGGTATAGGGGCGGCCCATATTTCACGGGCTTCCAGTGTTTCAACTGAATGAGTAAGGAAATTATGCCAAGATGACCCAGGTTTGTTTATCATTAGCCAGATGTGTTTCTTTAATGAGTTTTCCCATGCTTGTTTGGCCTTTAGGCAGTATGCTATGAATCTTGCTTTAAGTATCCTCTTTTCAGATGCCAAGTTAAATTCCTTGTGAATTTGCACATGTGAAGTGGAAGAAGGTAAGAAGAAAACTTTGCGGAAGCAGGCAGATTGGGCTCTGTCCAGCCATAGTGACATCTTGTCTTTGAAGGCTATAGCGCCATTGGACATCGACGGTAGAAATTTTGCCCCCATTGGTTGAATTAGAGGAGTAAGATCGGGTGAGTTCATGGCTTTCCTTGCTCTACCAAAGGCAACCTCCAAGGATTGTGCCAGGCTGTGTATCGCTGTAATGTGGGTGGACTGCCTTCCTTTATGGTCGATCCATACTCCAAGGTACTTGTAAGTTGATACTGTCTCAATGGGTTTACCGTCAACTTGCCATAAACCTCTTCTCTTCGTTTGTCTGGAGATTATCATCGCCTTTGTTTTTGTTGTGTTTATTTTCAGTTTATTTACTGTGCAGTATGACGACAATGCAGTTAAGAGCCACTGCAGACCGATCGTAGTTTGATCGAGCAAAATAGTGTCGTCTGCATATTGCAGGGATTGAATTTTAGATCCAGCGAGTTTGGGAGGGAAGGTTTGGACCTCTGCCAGAAAGTCAGGTAGGTCAGCCAAGTACAGGTTGAAAAGCATTGGGGCCAGTATGCATCCTTGTTAGTTTTTATCTATTTTGTTGTTGACCAGTCGGTGGACACTCTGCTCTTGACCCAGGTTTCAGAGTACAGAGCTACTAGTGCATTTAATAGTGAGTTATTGATGCCCCAGTTTTTTTGTTTCGTCCACAGTCTTGAACGGGCCACGCTATCGAAGGCTGTTTGGAAATCAATGTAAGCTAGATAGAGTGCCCTCCCTTTCCTGTCCAGTGTTGTTTCTATCAAGTGGGACATACAGATCAAGTTGTCTTCGATGCTAGATCCCTTTTGGGAGCCTGTTTGCGTGTACGGGATCAGGATACATGCTTCAGCCCAAGCTGTCAGTTCTTTTAGTAGCAATCTGGAGTAGCATTTCCCATCTACATCTAAAAGGGCGATAATACGGTAATTTTCTGGGTTCGATCGCGTGCCTTTTTTGTGTATTGGGACTAAGAGGGAACCTGTCCATGACTCAGGAATATACCTTCCTGATCTGTACTCCGTGAATAGCAGCGTCATGATGGTGGCCCATTTACGAACTGTCCCTTTATATACCATTGGAGGAATGGCGTTCGGGCCGGGTGCCCCGCCAGGGCGCATTTTGTTTATGATGGGCATAACCATATCAGCAGTTATTTCATTCTGGTCGCATGGTCCAGACTGTGGTTCGGAGTGAGATGGTATTTTGGTGGTAGTACTCAATTTATGGCTTCTGCTGTCTTCGCTGGACGACTCCACGTAGAGAACATCTATGTGAGTTTCCCACGCTTGAGCCGAGATATTTGTGACAATTGGTTGCAGGTTTGATTTAAAGCAGTTGTTCATCCACTTTCAAAATCTCTTCTGATCTCGTGACTTTATTATTTCATGAGCTTTGTTCCAGTGAGTTTCTTCCGTCATTCTCCGAAGGGAGAATCTAGATTTCCTGTAACTCCGACGAATTGCTGCCACTTTTTCCTGGGCTAATCTATGCTCAGAGATGTCATTGGTGATATTTCACATAGTGTTGTTTAATTTGCGTTTGATTGCTGAAATTAATTCTTTTTGTTTTGTGAAACGATCTACTTTTAAATATGATTTACATGATCGTCGCTTCGTCCCCGTGAATTTTTCCCTTATCTCTTCCAAACGTTGTTCCCAAGATATTGTCAGGATATTTGTCTCCTCAGGTATTCCACTACTCATACAACAGCCTCAGGGACTATCCCTCCAATAGGGCCTCCCAATGACAACCCATCACTGAACTTACAAATACTCTCCTGCCCACACTTAGCCAACTGATTCTTTGGTTCTGGCCTGTGCCAATCATGGTGCAATCCCTACAAAAATAACTCTGGAAAAACTCCTTCACTTCCAATTTGCATTGCCCTCAACATGTGGAAATATTTCCCGGAGTCACCCAATCCATAAATTGACTCCATGCAGCAGGGTCCATCCATTTCTCCCATCCTCTGTGATGTGGATACTTTTTGTAGTCATAAAATCTATAGAGAAGTGCCTTCTCCAAACAGGTATTGTGGAGTGATGCTCAAAGTATAGTGTAGCCTATCGTCCGTGTATTGCGAACAGTTCGAGAAGAGTTTGTTTTTACCTCACTGTACTATGTGAATTTGTCACATTCTCTAAAGTGTAAAAACAATCAACTATATCTCTGCCTGGACATAAGGTTTAAAGGATTTCTCTTCCCCATCTGGAGTTCTCTCCCCCAACCTATGAACCCACCTTGAAGTCTTCTGCTCTGGTATTTGCACCATTATGTGAAGGAAATTGTAAAAAATTAGTTTACTGATTGAGGGGGCTGAAACCCTTTTCCAGCAGCAACCACAATTCTTCTCAGGATGAAGTCACAAGCAAACCATAAATTAGCCAGTGCCCAACCCTCGGGTAGTGCTAGCACAGAACAGTCCGGCATAACTCAGAGGCAATGTGTAAAGTGTTTGCACAAGACTTCAAGCAGTAACACAGTGAAAGCACACTACAAAGGGATCCCACACCAGTGTAGAAAATCAAGACCAAAACAACCGAAATCCAATCAGTAAAACAGGAGATATGCAATTTTAAAGATCTTAGTGAAACTTGCATCCAAAAAGCACAAAGCGCCAACTGTGGTTATTTGATCGTGTTGGATCCTGGACAATGTAACAAGTTCAGGCCGACCGTGATGGATCATGGGTTGGCTAAAAGAACGAAGTTAGGCCCACTGAACAAAGTACATTAAATCCTAGTATGTGGTCTGTGCAGTGTTGCTTTGCGAGACTTCGCTCCACCTGGCATCAGTTCCATTAAAGCTGTCTGGTGAGGCTTTGCACGACTTTGCGTTGCTTTGCGGCGGTTCCGTTGATCTGTGCAGCAAGGCTTTGTGGGGCTTTGCGCCAGTTCCAATGAAGCTGACAGCTGCACGGTGAGGCTTGTGAAGCATCGCATCAGTTCTGATGAGGCTGGTATCTGTGCAACGAGGCTTTGCGGGGCTTCGCATACATTTGCATCGGTTCTGATGAGGCTGACAACTGTGCAGTAAGGTTTTGCAGGGCTTCCCATTGCTTCTCGTCACTTCACGCTGGTTCCGATGGGGACCACAGTGGGGCTTGACAGAGCACCTTCATTCCCACTTCCAATGGTCCAGGACTGGGGTGACACTGCTTGGGAGGGAAAGACTCACAGATGGCAGAGTCCAGATGCTGGGTTCAGGTTGTTGGACGCCTGTTATGTCCCTGAGGGCTCTGACTAGGAGCCTATCCAACTAGCCCTTGGAGTCACTCTGGGGTTCTTAGATTAAAGATGCAGGTCCAGTCCTTCTCTCCTAGGCAAGAGGGCAGCAGGTCAGCAAGGAAGGCAGCAGTCCTTCAGAGCAGCAGACCATCAGAGTGGCAGTCCTTTCAGCAGCACAGCAGTCCTTCTTCCTGGCACAGCATCCACAGGTCGAGAAGTGCACTGAAGAGGTGGTGTCTGAGGTCCAATATTTATACCTGGTTCTCTCCATCTGGAAGGTGGGAGTAGCTTCTAGAGGTTTCTCTTTCAAGTCCCCAAGCATCCTGCCTTTCCTGACCTTGCTACAGACTAGCTACAGGTGGGATGCAGCCCTTTGTGTGGAGGCAGGACACAGCCTATTCATGTGTAATTTGGTCTGTGCCCTTCCATCATGCCAGTGATTGCCCAACCAGACACACATTAGCTCCCTATTGTGTGTGGCTGTCTAGGGGGAATACACAATGCTCAACTGTCAACTACACTGAGTCATGTGACCTAGAGACATGCTACAGGCACTAAATGGCTAAGGCAGGAAAATGCAAACACAAGGAGATGATGGAGGGAGCGCTGAAACTTTTCAGACACTCACCCCCAGTCACAGATCTGGGTTGAATCCATCATCATTCTTTAGCTCACTTCGCCACCTCAGTTCAGACCCAGCTATATGCAAATCAGTCTTGACCCTGTGCCTCATGGGAACAGTCCAGCCCGAACTGTCAAGCCAGGTCTTCCCTGAACCGGAAACAAGCATCCTGGGGACCGGTTTCTGGGTAACACCCTTCATCAGCCAGGCTAGCTTGAATCCAATGGCAAAGTGAGCAAGGGACCCACGTCTGGGCATACCCTGCCAACTTAGGACGATCAAAGCAAACACAAGGAGATGATGGACGGAGCGCTGAAACTTTTCAGACACTCACCCCCAGTCACAGATCTGGGTTGAATCCATCATCATTCTTTAGCTCACTTCGCCACCTCAGTTCAGACCCAGCTATATGCAAATCAGTCTTGACCCTGTGCCTCATGGGAACAGTCCAGCCCATACTGCCAAGCCAGGTCTTCCTTGAACCGGAAACAAGCATACTGGGGGGCGGTTTCTGGGTAACACCATTCATTAGCCAGGCTAGCTTGAATCCAGTAGCACAGTGAGCCCAGGACCCACGTCTGGGCATACCCGGCGCACTTATGGCGAGAAAGCAAAAGACACACAATTGATGGACGGAATGCAGAACAAATCAAAACATTCACCCACAGTGAAGAGATCTGGGTTAAATCCATCATTCTTTTGCTCACCATGCCACCCCAGTTTAGACCTGGCCATATGCAAATCAGTCTTGACCCTGTGCCTCATGGGAACAGTCCAGCCCAAACTGCCAAGCCAGGTCTTCCCTGAACCGGAAACAAGCATCCTGGGGACCGGTTTCTGGGTAACACCCTTCATCAGCCAGGCTAGCTTGAATCCAGTGGCAAAGTGAGCAAGGGACCCACGTCTGGGCATACCCTGCCAACGTAGGACGATCAAAGCAAACACAAGGAGATGATGGACGGAGCACTGAAATCTTTCAGACACTCACCACCAGTCAATCCATCGACTTCCAAAATGTAATATTACATATCTGGGTTGAATTCATCATCATTCTTTAGCTCACTTCGCCACCTCAGTTCAGACCCAGCTATATGCAAATTTGTCTTGACCCTGTGCCTCATGGGAACAGTCCAGCCCAAACTGCCAAGCCAGTTCCTCCCCGGACCGGAAACCAGCACGGTTTTGGAGCATCACCCCTCATCAGCCAAGCTAGCTTGAATCCAGCGGCACAGTGAGCCCGGGACCCACGTCTGGGCATACTCGGCGCACCTAGGGCAAGAAAGCAAAAGACACACAGATGATGGATGGAATGCAGAGCAAATCAAACATTCACCCCAGTCAGTACGGGCTGGACTGTTCCCATTGGACGCAGGGTCAAGACTGATTTGCATATGGCTGGGTTCAAACTGGAATGGCATGGGGAGCAAAAAAACTATGGATTTAGGCCCAGATCTCTGGACTGGGGTGAATGTATGACATTGTTCTGCATTCTGCCCATCAATTGTTCTTTTTGCATTTGTCACCCCGAGTGGGACGGTTATGCACAGACGTGGGTCCCGTGCTCTCCATGCCACTGGGTCAAGCTATCCTAGCTGATGAGGGGTGAAACCCCGAAACCGGTCCTAGGATGCTTGTTTCCAGTCCAGGGAGGACCTGACCTGGCAGTTCGGGCTGGACTGTTCCCATTGGGTGCAGGGTCAAGACTGATTTGCATATGGCTGGCTTCAAACTGGAATGGCATGGGGGGCAAAAAAACGATGGATTTAAGCCCAGATCTCTGTACTGGGGTGAATGCATGAAATTGTTCTGCATTCTGACCATCAATTGTTCGTTTTGAACTTTCCATAAGTAGCATTTTCAAAACTGTACTTTAAATACCAGCGCCTCGATACCCTCATTGTTGACAAGAAGTGCCCTACAAATCTATTGAATAATTTATTGATTGAATATTACCATAAGAGAGGATTTTTCATTACAATTCCAAAGACACCAAACATGAACTGGTTACCTGCCCCCATTTGGAAATTACAGCTTATTAAATGTAATAAGGTAACTCTAATGTTATCCTATGGGAGAGGTTGGCCTTGCAGTAGTGAAAATGAATTTAAGAAATTTCAATACCTGGACATGTAAAACTTGAAATCATGTGTCCAGCTTTTTAAACACAATACACCCTGCCCTCTGGGCTGTCCGGACCTTCCCTAAGGGTGACATATATATTACAAGCATTGGCATAGCCAATAGGTCTCGCCTTTGGGACCTTATAAGTGTTTAGTTATCCAGCACAATATCCTTAGTGCAACATCATCAACTGTTGCATGGCTAAACACTTATAAGGTCCCAAAGGCGAGACCTATTGGCTATGCCAATGCTTGTGGTGAAACCTCTGCCCAGATAGTGGTAACGTGTAAAAATGACAAAGTATTAACTCGGGTACTAATATCACAAGATGTGCTGCCTTATGATGCACAATTTAGGAAACCCTACCGCATAATTTGGTCCTCCCCATAATTTCAGTGTCCAGCTTTGGAGTAATAAACCTGATGCTCACAAGAGACATGAGCTGGAAACCCGGATGGGACAAAAGCTGACCTTGAGATTTGCCCTAGCCCTCGGCCAAGGGTGTCCTCTGTATACTGCAGGTGCTGTCAGTGCACAAGGGTCGAGCTGTTTGTAATCAGAAAAGATCCCAGGAAAAACCATACCTACAAGGCAGCGGGGAGTCCAACACCCCTTCATTTAACTACTATGTGAAAAGCCATTCACAGAGAATGATCTATGCTCATCCTTGAAACTAGAACATGTGAAGCTAGGGTCACCAGTGATTCCGCGGCCTAACAAGGGTGCCCTCGGCCCTAATGCAAGTAGGGAAAAAAAGAGCCATCCCATGGTGCGGAAGTTAAAAATACAAAATAAATAAAAATCAGCCATATAAGGGATGCAGTCGGCTCCTGGTGCCACTGCACCTGCTGCACATCGGATAGCTGCGCCCCAGCGCTGGTTCCGCACTATTTCGAAACGAGATGTGGGATTCCGAGCAATTTGACGAAAGTAGCAGATGGGGCGGTTTTTGAAAGGAAAGTTCGCTAATCTCGTATTGTTTCTGGGGTGAGCTGGGGCCATCTGAGAATGCTACAGAACACAAAGCCAATTCATTCAGAAGTGCCTGGAGACACTAGCATCCTTTTTTGAGGCACGTTTGTAGAGCTAGGTGATTTCTTTCTCAGCTTGGAAGCTGATGAGAGATAAGTGAACTAATGATTCCACTGTAGAGTAAAAACGCGATCACAACGTGTGAAGCGATCCGATACCTTCGGGTCTAGCTAGCGCTATACAGATCTCAAAATAATAATGACGGGCTCCAAATTCAGTCTTTCATCCTTCAGAGGTCGAAAAAATAAGTAACATTAAGTTGGGTAGCAATGTACATATCAGTGCCTAGATACCAAACAGATGGTAGACAGTGCTATGTACAGCTAATTGTGTTATTTTTGAAAGCCACAGCCGTACATAAGTTCGCTCAACAATACTTCTTCCGGGCTAACTAAACAGAATTCTACATTAAAAGTGATACCTGTGGCGTACACATTGCTTGCACTGGTTGTGTTTTCAAAAACTTAAACCGGCGCGAAATATTTCACGAGTCTCAGGCCACACATTGTGAACTCACTCCCGCAGCTGGTGAAACGAGGTGCAAGCGGCACCGAGCAGTGAAAACCAGAGGTGAAATGGGCAGCATTGAACAAACGTCGGCTTCTGAAGTGTTGTGACAGATTTAACACTTGATCTGTGACGTAGCCGAGGTGCGAATGGCGGCACAGGCTACAGTAAGGTCCCTGGAGTGGACTGCAGCAACATGCGGCAGATGAAGAATGCGAATGACAAAAGAGAAGTGGGAAGGTGAGAAGCCAAACAATGAAGGGGCAGAAAGGATCAGATTGCAAACTCTATGGTCAGAGATCAAAGGATAGCAACACAAGAGGAGCCTTGGAGTGCGGATCAGATTGCAGACTCTATGGTCAGAGATCAAAGGATAGCAACACAAGAGGAGCCTTGGAGTGACGAGGCGCTAAAGAGAGGGGGAGCAGGAGGTGAGCCCGCGAGTGGTGTGCGCGCGCTTGGGAGAGCAGTCTTCTCTTTTCAAGCACTGCACTCGTGCTTGTGGCGCGCCGCTGCTCGCACCGGCAAGGTGGATGCCGCCACAAGCACGAGTGCAGTGCTTGAAAAGTGAAGACCGATGGCTAAAGGCCCTCCTAGAGCAGCGCATGCGCGCTGCCTAGGCGAGACCTAAAAAAGGAAGCTTTGTGCCTGGCAGAAGGTTTATTTTGCCAGGTCAACATGGCAGCTTAAAACTGCACACATGGGCTGCAATGGCAGGCCTGAGACATGTTTGAAAGGTCTACTTAAGTAGATGGCACAACCAGTGCTTCAAGCCCACTAGTAGCATTTAATTTACAGGCCCTGGTTACATGTAGAACCACTTTACTCGTGACCTGTCATTAAATTAAATAGGCCAATTAGGTTTAAGGCACTTCTACCATGTTAAGTGGAGAGAGAACAAGCACTTTAGCACTGGTTAGCAGTGGTAAAGTGCACAGAGTCCTAAGGCCAGCAAACACGAATTCAGCAAAAAATTGGAGGGTAACAGCAAAAGGTTTGGGCATGATCCTGCAGAGAGAGCCTGATCAAATAGTAATGCATACAAAACTCTCAAATTACATTGCCCTGGAACTCTAAACTAGTTATTTTAGTACTGGAGACCAATGCAATGAATCTGTAACAACTGGGGTTTTTTGTCATTGTTGTACTGGGGACTTCACACTGTAGATCCCCCAACTCTGAACCAAGTACCCCTTTTGAGCATTTTACCCTAAAGGTAGTGACTCTCCTACCACAAGGGGTTAGCCGGTAGACCCGAAGAGTCTGGGGTAGATATGATATGATATAATATTATGATAGGATATGATATGAGATCATTTTATAACGCGTGTAATTACCAGAGGGTGTCTTAGCGCTGAGATTGGACGACAGACCCGCCTGCCAAACTGAAAAAGGCAACTCTGAAGGCTTCAA